>OY728121.1:1212900466-1214150466 GCA_963277665.1 Viscum album
TTTAGGTAAGCAGGTCTTTGAAAAATGTGAGCTTACAGTTCCTTGATCTGTTGAGTGGACTCCCCAATCTTGAAGTCCTGACTTGGATTTCCTCAACACTTGCCTCTATTTTACAACAAGTCTAGCAAGGGCTACTCCTCTTGATGTAAAATGTTTAATTCAACCTGAAACTTTGATAAGAGCTTCCTTTATAAAAGTAAGTGTCCTAACAAGCGTTGGTTAAACACATAGTTTTACTGAGTCTCACCCTTAATCAAGTAAAGGAAATCATGGTCTAAATTAATATGTCATTTGAGGGATTTCAATCCTTTATGCATAGTTTCACATTATCACATGCTTGTTAATATTAATTGATTCTTGTTTATGTGATGAATCATGTTCTGATAATGTTTACGCATAGTCCGGATTTTATTTTATTCCATATTTGAATTCTTCTTTATTTCATGAACTATGTTACCACGACAACACATACATAATAAATAAACCATAAAATCAGACAGAAATAAAATAATATGGCATGATCATGAGATTCTATTTGTTATCTTATCTAGCAGTTTTGATAAGCTAACCCTGACCTAGGGAAAAACACCTTGAACCCAATGGTTCATGTTTTGCAGCTCCCACATGTCCACCTTTGTATCTTCTTGGGTTGGTTTCGCCTCAGCTTCAGATTTTGAACCATCTCCTCTGGCTTGGGAGATCCTACATTACATGGGTTTTACATTAAAGAAACCATGGGCATGAAATCCTTACATTTTATTGGAAGAAGGCTCGTAGTCCAATGAATTTAAATTAAATAAATTTAAATAAAACCATACACTCCCAAAGGGTATTTGTTATAGATCATGATCATCCATAGAATTCAATGACATTTACAAATATTTAGTATTCAAATTCTTTTAATCGTTCTTTTATTCAAGATAATTCGTGCCTGAATTTAATTAATTGTGATCTTATAATTAATCAATTATTTATCTTAAATTCCTTTTTGAATTTCCTTGAGATTCTTCTCATCCATATTCCTTGTGTGGGTCTTTATACTTTAGAGGAAACCTGGTGAAATTTCATTTCTGTAAAGTACACGGCGTGTAGTCTATATTACATAGTGTGTATTTGTTTTCACCCTTTATCCAAAGTACACGTCGGGGGATTTGGAATGTTTTCTATACTTTGGAAATTTTGGAGTACATGGCGTGTATTTTAATCTAACATGACATGTACTTCCTTGTTACACAGTTACTGGCCTAGAAATCTCGTGTACGTGGTTACACGGCTTCTCCTTGTACACAGTTTCACCTGGGCCGGATTGGACTACACATCGTGTTGATTCAACATACATGTCGTGTATTACGATTTCCATGAGTTGTTCAGTTTTAGTCAACATGGTGTATTAAAAAAATTTAGGCATGCTCAATTCACATGGCGTGGTTTGGCAGACCAGTACCGGTTCGTTGAACCTAAGTACACGATGTGTAGATTTCACTACACGCCATGTATTCTTGTGTTGTACATACAAAATGATTGGCTCCTTCGGATGAGTTCCTCGTTTTTATTTTAATCAAATTTAAAATTAAAAGGTCATTTCTATGATGTGAATAGATAAATGAAGGAGGAAGAACAAATCTCGTTCATTCTGTTTTAAAGAATGATTTATCTTTAATTGAATCAAATATAAATGCATAAATTATCAATGAAAATTAAATAATTATAATCAACGTTGTAACCTCCCTATGATGCCACTTGAAGGTCCCAGTCACAATGGAATCTTATGGGTGGATGTTCCCACTCGACTTATTGTCATTAGCAATGATCAATCCGAGATTAATACGACGATAAATGCTAGACACCATAGATCGAATAACAGAAATAGACAAAGAAGAAGAATAGTCTTGGAACCACAGATGAGGATCATCACAGGTTGATTATAATTAATTTAATTAATTGACAAGAAGTACCTTTTATGGCATTCTTTCTTCATTGATATTTCTAATCACGTTTTGATGTGATTCGTTGTTGCATCACATAATCCAAGTGTAGACTTCATCTAGTGGTGATCCACATGTGCACCACGTATCTATGGATGTCACCAAAGGAATCTATGGGTGATAGTGTGGAGAAGCCTTTGCTTGCGTTGTCCGCCTTAGATATCCTTGATCCGATTGAGGAGGATCTCTCTTAGTCTTTAGAGCGTTCTTGGAGGAAAGAGTTCTTTCGGCCTTGAGATAATTATCTAGAATTTTTGTGCACAATGATTAGGGAAAAGTTTTGGGGTTGTAAGGATATTTATAATCGGGTTTGAGGTTATATAGTTATGATAATAAATAAACACATTATACATTTTATTTATTTCATTAAATCTTATTGAAAACCCCCATGTCGAATCATTAATTCCTTGACATGTGTCCACACTGATTATAATAAATATCATTTAATAAAATGATATTATTTCTTCAAAATCCCGACTGTAAAAACTACATGACGTGTAATCATTAATACACGGTGTGTACTCGTTTTTCATTTCCTTTCCAAAATGAAAACTACATAGCGTGTACATTCAATGTACACGACATGCATATCTTGTTTTAATTTTATTCTTCCTCTAACATTAAAACGATTTAGGATTCATTAAATAATTATTAAAACACATACGAGAATAAACTTTAATCTACTTGAGATACTTGGATACACTTAGTGTGTGACCCTCTAGGCCCCTTTCTCATTGGAATTAGGCAGGCTTGCCTAAAGTCCAAGATTACTATCTAGCAACAGGTCAAGGCACCAAAGAGAAAGAAGTTGACACCACATTGATGTGTCACATCATATGAATTATTACCATGTAATTTAATCCCGTTGTCTCAATATCTCATCAATCATGTTTTATGGCAATGTCATAAACCTATATGCTTGATCCGTCATTCTTTGACTTCCAGAAATAAACTCATCGTGACCCCATGTCCATGGAATTTGGGCGACAGTTCTATTTCAATCAAAGGTCCTACGATATCTACTTCCATAAATATGGAAGGGAAAAATCCTTCCTCGACTTATCCATTAACAACATGTCATTCATGACACACCCAACATACCTTACTTCCCGCCAACTGTCTTCATGACAATTTTTATCAGCAAATATAAGTGCGTGAGTCATGACATGAGTTAATGATAATCTTCCACTCTAAGGACCATTACAATTCTTGTAGATAGAAATTTCTGATGACACCAAGACATGCATAATTACTACTGGAGGGTCTGTTCTCATAATCTCCCATCTTGGAGATTACCAAATGCAAACTCCATGAGAGAGAGTCTCATCTTCTTATGAGTACTCGCACATGACGGTCTATATACTATGTGTCCTATCATAGTCTTCCATCCAACCATAGAACTTTATTTAAGTATATTGTTATATCATTTCAAGGTTGTCATCATATAGGGGATCTACCATGACCTTATAAATGCAACAAATATTCCTAGACATTATTATATTATAGTCATGAAAAACAATAAACAATATATAATAAGTGTACATTCAGGTAATTAAAGTATAAACAGTTGGTTCTCAAGACACCAAATCTAACAGTGTTTACAGACATATCATATTTGTTTCGATACATTTGTGTGTCAATAAAAGACTATGATACTGCAAGAAAACTGCAATAAGATGTCATTTTAATTTTATGTAAACTGGAAAAAATCTTCCTGCCAGGTTTGTTTGACTCAATGGAACATTTGATTTTACATTTTCCTCACGAAACAAAATATGGAGGCCTGGTACAGTTTCAATGGATGTACTCATTTGAGAGATGCATTCTAAAATTGAAAAAAGTACATAACAAAGAATCAGTTGAAGGCTCAATAGCATAAGATTATTTGCAAGAGGAAATTTCTTTTTCCTACTCTCATTAATTTCAATATGAATATCCTTAAAAAAATAACCGCATGTGCCGTAACGAGGTAAATTTTGACAATGACATGAGAAATCAATTATTATTTTTCAATCATCCTAAACTTGGATTTGATGGAGTTCATAAAAAATGAATTTCCGATGATTAACATCACAAAAATCATATATATATATTCTTCTCAACTGTGAATAAATTACACCATTTGTACTGTAAGTGATCCTATCACTTATTCTATAATTTTTATAATGATACATAAATCTAATTTTATTTGTATTTTATATGATAATCATATCAAGAAATATTTTATCCAAATTATAGCAGCTTCTATTGAAGAATGATGTCAAAAAAAATTCCTACTGGTTTCAAAAACTAGTAACATAGATTATTTTTCATTTCAAATAAAAAATAAATTTAATAATTGTTATAGTGATAATTGTTTTACAACTTTTCAGGTATCTCAACATGCTGATAAAATTGATAATTGATTATCTGTAATGAGTAACCCACCAATAAAAATGGTTAAATCTTATAATACATATGTGGTGAATGGTTTTCAATTTCATACATGTGAATATGGGGAATAAAAAAAATAAATAATGGTGTTTTCTTGAGAGGATCACATCATATAGAAACCGAAGTTTACTTTTATGGCATGTTGGAAGAAATCATTGTAATGTTTTATCTGGGACAACATTACATAATAGTGTTTAAATGTCAGTGGTTGGATACTGAGAGAGGATTGCATGTTCATATGATCCATAGAATCGTTGATATTAAATATAAAAGTCTTCTTACAGTAATTGAACAATTTTTATTGGCTCATCAGACACATCAAATTTATTATGAAAATTGTTGTTCTATTTCAAGGGAGTTGGGTGATTGGTAGAGCATAATAAAAATTAAATCTCAAGAGAATCAGTTTACTAAAAGTGAATGTGGTTCCACTAAAGTACAAGGAATTGAGATTTTTCAAGACTTCTCTCAATCCATTTTTTTCAACAAGAGACACGAATATCATTGATGACACACCATAGTTAAGGGCATATGGTGAAAATGATGTTAATGATGTTACAACTGAATTTGAAATGACAAGAGATGATGAAACTGAAACTAATATGGAAATTTATGATGTTGAGGAGGAAGATGAATACATTGACATCCACAGCTATGAAGATGAGGATGAAGATGGAAATTGACACAGTAAATTGCTGGTTATAATCATGTATAATATATATCTATATATAATAGTTGTTTTCAACTATTTTCTAACAATAATAATTTCATGTTTCAGATGAATGATGATCTGTATCATATGTTATCGTAGGCTGATCTACCTTTAGATGACTAGGAGGTCGGATCAGCCGACCCTCAGACTGTTGGAAGTTTAGGGGGTACCTGGAGGGGGAATGGTCTTGCCCAACTGATGATTCCTGACCCTATACCCGAGTGACGTCCACATCATGGGATAGATCCACACACGTAGAGGTATGTTTACCTGTGAATTTTAGTTAGTTTTCATTAATTTATTTATATTCTAATTTTTTGATTAATTATTATTTTTTCACAAATTTATGCATATAACGGTTGAATAGGGGAGCGTTATATTGTGTAATTATTTTTCTGATGCATGGGGGTCATGGGATCAGATTCCCGTCAATGTTCAGAAGTGCATGTTCGAGCATTGGATGGTATGTAAATAAATAATATTTATTTTGAAATTAATTTAATTAATAACTTGATAAAATAAATTATTTGTAGGGTTTATGGTATCCCATTGAGGAGATCATGCATGAGTCTATTTGGAAGGCATGATAGGGATCTATGCATACGCGTTGCACTCAGTTTTTTCACAATTTGAAAAGGAAAGAAATAGAGAAAGCAGGAGTGCAGGAGTTTCATGAGACATGTCGCGTCCACCGACTTGATTATATTTCATCTCAGGTTAGAGATGGATTATGTACACACTGGTTGAGTAGGTAGTTTTAGAGTAGATCATCAATAGGTTGACAAAATTGAGGGTGACATGAGGTGGCACATCGAGCTGGTAGTCGTACGTTCAGTACACATAGGGAGAATATGGCGAGTACATTTTTTTAAATATTGTATATAACCTTAAATGTAAATGATTTATTTTATATTTATATAGGTAGCCACACAACCCGATATTCCGGAGTATGATGTTTATAGGAGGATGTACAATGATTCAGGCATTGGGGAGATTAGAGGTGCTCACCAACGTCAGATTGTGGTCAGTATAAGTTTTTTTGAGTATTAAATTTAACTACAAATAACATTTTAACTATTTTAATTTTAAATTTCAGTTGAAGGAGTCATATGAGGCCGTGACGTCTTAGACATATGTTGAGAGTCAGGACAAGACCGATGGTCAGACCAGTGCCCCCCAATTTAATAAGGTACCATGGATGCAGGCAACCCAGTATATCTTCGAGAAAGGACGAGTTATTGGTATTAGCTCTCGAGTGACCCCTAGGGGTTTTATGGCACCTCTGCGATGTCATCATCCAGATAAAGAGGAGCTCACAGAGATTCATCATCATTTTATGCACAATATCAAGAGCAGCTGCGAGCTCAGAGTAAGCTTATAGAGACTATGTGTAGGGAGTAGGAGGAGATGCGTCAATGGAAGCAGAACAGTAGGAAGACTTCCTCTAACAGCAGTAACAATAGTAGGAAGAGTTCCTTCAACAGCAGCACCAGTAGCAACAGATGCATGATGAGATGCATCGATGGCAACAAAAGCAGTTTCAGAAGTAGATGGAGTACATGTGATGTCTGACTTGCAGTTTTGAGATGGAGTTCCCTCTACCATCTCCTTCAACTCCTCTAAACGACTCTCCCCATGATCAGTGATGTATTTTTATTTTATGATGAAACATTTGAATGTATTTTTTTTGTAATATTAACTATTTAAAGTTTTAAATAGTGCGTGTTTTATATTATCTCGAAAATTATAGTTTTATTATTATTAATTTAAATTTTTTTATTATATTTATTATTTTATTAACTAATATATTTTTATATTTTTCTGAATACTCATGTTTTTATTATATTACTAATATTATTATTTCATTAATATTAATATTAATAATATTATATTAATTAATTATTTTATAATTAATTTTATTTTAAGAATTTTAATATTAATATTTTATTTATATTAATATTATATTGTATTTATTATTTTATAAATAATTTTATTCTATTAATATTAATATTATATTATATTAATAATATATTATTGTTAATATTTTTTTTTAAATTTGTAACTATTTGTGACGGACCATCACAAATACTAATTGAGATGGACCATCGCAAAAGGGGTTATTTTTATTTATATTTTGAGAATTAATTACGACGGTCTGTCGCAATTGGTAATTGTGATGGACCATCGCAAACGACTAAAAACTGGGAAGCTATTTGCAATGGGTTGTTCGTCTGTCGCAAATAGTTTCTTAAAAAAATTTCCGAATGTTTTTTATGATGGTTCTACTACCCCTCAGAAATAATCAGTTTTTTGCGACGGAACATTGCAAAAAGTAATATTTGCGATATCATTTTCTGTGATGGGTCATTTGCGATGGGACCCCATCGCAAAAGACTATTTGCGACGAGAGCCCATCATAAATGACCTGTCGTAATAATCCATTTTTACAGTAGTGGGAAAAAGTAATCATAGAAGATAGTATGAAAGTCCACCTAGACCGTACCATGATGACGACCATCCCGAGTAATCACATCCCTCCAGTGTTTGGTTGAATCATGAAGCATATAGGTGGAATGATCAAACCTTCTCTCTGGAGGCATCTATAAATAATCAAAGATATAAAGAGTGGCCACCAACCAAGACTCAATAGCCTATGCACTTCCATCCCCTAAATATATTGGAGGATGATGCTACTGGAACTCATGAGTCAGATCAACCATATTAGGTGCAGGTCGTGTATCACCCTACATGGATTGAATCATATGTAGAAAACTCTCTCAAAACTGATTTTTAGTGCCTAGTTTAGGTATATCATGTGGTGCCTCAAGTGGCACTACATGATGGACCACTGGTGGCTTAGGGAGAACCACCTCCTGAGCATGGTCATCACCACCCTCTTGGTGCAAAACTAGAGGATGTCATGGTGGCATAACTTAAACAATTCCAAGAAAACAACTTAGTTCAAAATTTAATAGTAGATAAAAATACTAGGATAAATAGAAAAAAATAATAAGGGATCACTACCTAAGGTACTACACAAACTACCTACTTAGAAGGCCAAGTTATCGGTAAGTTTTTAAAGTTTAATTTACTGGGGATCTAGTAAGTAAAGGGTCAATTTCACTTATCATCTTCATTTACTAGAAACCATTTCATTTTATAAGTGAAGTTTTACAATTAAAGTTTGCATTTTCTTGTATACATATATCATGGTTCGATTAAATGGATCACCATTATTAGTTAATAAGGGTCCAAACAACTTATAACTAAAATCAAAACCCATTTAATTTTTCATTATCTATATTACATTCTATCTCAAAATGTATCAAGTAGTATACGATTTACCAGCTCATTAAATTACCCCTTCCAATTCATGAGGGCCTATACACCTCATAAATTGAATCTAGTAGTCACTTGATTATAGCCAAATCCTAGATCATGTAACCAAAGGTACATAGATGACATGGGTAGAAACTAGAAATTTAGGATGTCACCATCAACCTATACAAGAAAAAACTATTTAGATTGATGTTGAAACTTTAAATAACCAATTCCCTTACCTTATAGAATATTTTAATATCAAAATAATATATAAAAAACATGGATCACTCAACAATCATAGGAGACCCAGGAAATACAAGCAGTTAAATGCACCCACATGGCATGGAATATGCATGAAACGAGAATTATAGGTTCCTATAATAATTCATGTACCAATGATACTTTCCATACCAAGCTAAGGTAAAATATCCATAGAGCATATCAAATACCACAATTCAAGTGCATCACCCAATAGTGAAAGTATATCAATCATAATATGTGAAATACAAAACAATAATATCCCATTCCCAAAAAAATTGGTATTTTCCCAAAACATCGATTAACTATTCCCAGTAATGGATTATAACCAAGATCTAACGTTTTTCTAATCTCATATCTATATTCCAAAATAATAATACAAATGAAAATAAAAACTACTTTGATACCTTTTTGTGATGTCTCGACCCGGGTGCCACTCAAAGGTTCCCTGAGACAGTGGGACAAAAGGCCTCTAGAACACCTCCCCATATTACAAAGGCTTCAAACTAGAAGTGAGGGCCTAGGGTGTGTCCATGAGGAGACTATTATATCATGTAAAAGTGGATCACAATGGATATATAATAATAGATGGATAAAATAGCAGAATCATAATAAGGAATAAACAAGATTGGAATTATAAATAAGGATAAACATCCAAGCACTAAATAATAATAAAAATATAGAAACCGAATCATATAAAAAATGGTAATGTCATGTAATGTCCTTACAAAACCGAAAAATAGGTATATATGGCATAAATCAATACATGATATACAAAAAAAAAATCAAAATAATCCAAAAACTATCCAACATCTCAAACGCTGGATCAATCATTTTCTACCAATATACCATCCTAAAACAAACAATAAAGTTAGGTTCCCAAAGTGGGAAGATTCCCCTTATCAACAACTTCATACATATAATATTCCCAAGTACCAATGACGACCTAGATAGGGTGTGAGATAAATCTTAGTAGTCCACCACCAATGGAGTCTATACAATCCAATCTATGAATATAAATTGAGCAGTGTGTAGGTATATATACAGGTAAAGAAGTTCCAAATAAATAAATCATACCTACTTCATCCTCAGCTGGTAATGTCTCTAAACATGAGATCATTTAATTAATTAATTTAAGTTCATTTTATATAGATAAGTCACTTGAGGTGTAAACATCACAATCAATATATCATGATAATAATAAAAGAGGATTCAGGGTATAAACAATGCATCATTGACCTCAAGGGTCATCCAAATCATAGTAATAACTCATGAAGTATGGCAATAAATAAAGTTTGAGTGAACTCCAAGGGGGATCGCCCAAGGCATTCCACTATAAAAGTTTCTAATTGAGTCTAAGGATCTCATCCAAGGTAATAATAGTCTAATAATAACTAGGAACAATGGGGTGAATCCATAGGTCCATGTGTCTGAAGACATCAAGATAGATCTAAGGAGTGTATCCAAGGCATCCTAATAATCTAAAAATGATATCAGGTGAATCGTTAGTACTATGTAGAGGTATTCACATACTAATATAAATACCAAGTTACAAGGTGTGTATCTCCCTTGATAACTTGATCAATGAATTAGAATGGAATCCTCTGAGTGATTAAGGCATTCCATCAGAAATCTAAGGCTGGATCAAGTCTAACCATTCCTATAAAGATAAAAATGTCCATATGAAATAGTCATGTTATATATAATTCATTATTAATTTAAGGTCATGTAAAAATCATGCCTTTTAATTAGTTTGTTGGTTTATTACATTACCTTTCATTAATGTGACAAGGTATAATAAGGACATGAAACCATTTATTACTTTTTTCCATATCCAATTATTAGGTTCATTCCTTTACCTTTCATAAGCATGGAAAGGTTGTCTAAGGACATGGAACCATAATCAATTCAATTATAATTAACTAGGAAAAGTGATATCTATAAATATAATTTCCATTTAACATTTTAAAGGTTCATTGATTAACTAGAATACTTACCTTAGAAGGGTCAAGTGATAATTGTATATGTTATATCCATTTAACAATTAAGGATCCATTAATTAAATAATAACAGTTTCCTTATCAAGATTAAGTCATAACACACTCGAATGGTGGTGCATGTAGTCATAACAAGCCACTAAAGGCATAATAGAGAGTACACCTACCTGGGGAGAATGATGTTGAGGTTACAACCTCCAATTCTATAATGATCATGAACAAAAATGGATCTAGAATATGACAACAATGATTATAAGCATGACATATGAATTTAATAGGCAACGCCCAGTGAAACCAGAACACGCATAATAACAACAATTTATAAATTATAAGACTTATAGGGAAAAGTCATAGACCATATACCTTAGGGATATAGTGATCTCCTTATCTAGTATTGACCCTTAGTTTTTCCTAGATCAGAAGAAAATGTAAGAAAATATCAACACCCTGAAAATAGGTCATATGAGTCTACATCAAAATAATATTGTTGAGAGAAATAAAAAAGATGAACTGAGCCTATGGACTAAATAGATTAACTGGAGAAAACAATAGGACAATTAGATCCCAAATCAGAGTCCGAATGGAGAAACCTGATCAAAACCTATGAAGAGGGGCTTTATAACTCAAAAAGGAGGAGAATAGTTCCTCATATACACTTTAATTAAGAAAGAAGTAATAGGGGTAAGTTTATAATTGATTAAGGTCATTTTTATCATTTTACCCAAAAACCAGGGGGTCATACAGTTTGGTCGAATGGTTGGCCAAACCATGCACCAACCATGAATGCCTCATTACCTCAAGAGGGTACACCACATGGTTTGGCCACACAATTTGAAAAACCATTCTCCAATTGTGCTATATGGCTATACTAAAAATTGAAGACCACCTACATGGGTTTGGGACCCTAGGTTCATGGTTAGGGAAGACCACACACCCTGCTTTTCCCCATGAAATTCCCTATTTGTTTTGGAGAAAACATATAGACTGGTTTGTATGGTTTCTAATAACTATATGGACTAATAATTTCTTCCATTGACCAGGGTTCCAAGCTTCTAACAAGACTTAGACACCCCCAAAACTTCCATGACCTCAATAGGCATCCATAAAAGGTCCAAAACAAATAATTAGACTGAAATTTAAAGGATCATTACCTCATAGAAAACTGGTTTCTTACACTAAAAGTAACTTTCATTTGATTTCTTATAGATACATGGCACATATATTTATTTTTATATCACATGGTGTCTATACAATAAATGAGAATTCATGGATTTTTGAATTTTATGAAATCATGAAAGTTTCTTGTTTGTATATGCTTTAATTGTTTTATATGGGGGGGGGGTCATTTTAAGGATCTATTATTTTTACTCCATTATCTAAGAATGTCTTTATTTATTTGTAAATCATTTATAACTCCTATATATATATTCCAAGTATCATTATTTTTAAAAAATTATACATTGATGGAGTATTTTTTCATGTCTTGACATGTTTTGAGCATAATCCTAAATTTAAATATCTATATGGATTCTTGAGTTTAATTTTTTTATCTCTTTATATATTGAAACATACCATCTATTTATATGTATTAATTTTCTAGGGATAGGGGTTATATAATATTATACATGTTATAAGATGGTTTCTTTCAAAATCATGTGTGCATCATGTTTTATTTTATGCCTTGAGAAAATAATTTTGATCTTTAAAATTTTATTTTTAAATTCTATTTGATCTCTATCATATTATATTAATTACATAACCCTATTTCTTTGTAAGTTTATTTTTGATAATATTAAAGGGGGATAAGTTTTTGAGAAAGAAAAAAAATATAAAAGAATGTATGGAAGTTTAAATAGTGATTCTCAAAGGGTGAGAACTTAGTTTTAATGTTTGATACATCAAAAGGAGAATGTCATAATATCACAAAGATGAGAATTGTTTTACAAAAAAGGATACATGGTTTCATGAAAATATGGTAAATTCTTCCTTTTAATCCTTTCCCTATTCCTTTTTATATCAATTGGTTGTGATCATAAAAAAGGGGAGATTGTTGAATCTTACAATAAAGTTGTTTTAATGATCACAAACATTCTAATGTGTTTCTTATTGGTTCCCAAAGTGGTGATGGAAATTAATAAGAGGGGGGTGAATTTTATTTATTTAAAAATAATTTGAGTTTAAAATTTAAGAGTGGAGAGTGATTATTCAAATTATTAAACAATTCAACCACACTAATGTAAGAAAAGAGAGAGAAAATAAAATACAAGAAATTAAAATATGAACATAATATTTTTATAGTATTTCAGATCTAAATGATCATACGTCTACTCTTCAAACACTAACATGGTGTATGGAACCCACTAAGGTATATAAATTTATAAGGAGAGTGAAAAATCTTTACATCAACCTTTTTTACACTAGTAGGATTAAACCAATTCCCTTATCTTTTATGGGTTTTGAAAAACCCCCAGTCTTTTACAGGATAATGCCCAACCTAGACTTTTATAGGATCAATCCTAACCTCTTACCGTTTTTTGGGTTTATATGGAACCCAATATTTTATGGGTGAAAACAAAACCCCATTTTTTATAGGTTCAAACATAATCTATACTTTCAAAGTTAAATACTAACCTCTTATATGTTACGGTTCAAGAGGACCTCATTCTTATAAGGGGACATACTAAACTGAGACTCTTATAGGAGTAGTCATTTCCTAAACTATTTTATGGGTTAATCATAACCTATTCCTATAAAGGGATATACTAAACCCATTATTCTAAGGTGAAATACTAAACCTAGACATAACTTTTGTAAATGTTGTATAACCCCATGAAATATGTACTAAGTGTGATGTTATAAAAAAATTGTTACAACATAAAGAAATAATAAAATGATATAACCCAATGAATGATTGGAAATGAAGATAATATCATTTGGATAAGGTAGTTCTCATGAACTTCAAGACGTTGAAATAATGAATCTTAGGAAACCAGTAATTTACTCCAGTAAGCAGTTTAACGATGAAGCTCTAGGAATCATTTACAGACTATACAATATAAAAGAGTTAAATAAGAGTCACGTCTATCTATCTTCACTTCATGAATTAGTTTTTTATATAAAAAATAAAAATTAATATTTTATTCACTTTAAAATCCATGGATCTCTTGTATAAATTCCAACAATAAAATATTCACGTGGAAGTATATTTTAGTTAGATATGAAATACTGTAAAAATAAAAAACATGGTGTACAAATAATATCATTAGGATAATAAATAAAAAATTAATACAACAGTAAATAAATCCATAAAATTTGATAATCAATTCCTCATAACATTCCTTGAATTTATGTGAAACTAACTCTTCATATTATAAATTGTTTGAATTTGAATATCTCAAGTTCCCAAATTTCAGTGTGAATATCCATACATGCTTAATCCTTGGTGAATATTATTTAATTATTTATAAAGCAATCTAAATCATATTTTCATGGATTCTAAATAATTAATGACTAATTTTAGAATATATAAAACATTAAAAATATTAAAAATATACTAGAAACAAATAGAAATGTGAAACATTATGTGAAACAATGTATATTTCCATATTTATAACTACCTATAAAATTATCATAACCACATAGGGTAATTGGTCTATATAGGTGATTTTAAAATATGAGATTTCATCACATAGATAAAATATACATGTAACTAAAAAATCTACATAACCAAAATTTATGTAGGTGAATTATATATAAGTGAATTTCAAAAGGAATCAATGCAATTGATTCTGTATATGTAACCATTTTCACATAACCAAAATATTTCATAACTAAATATATATATCCAGAAATATTCATATAGGAAAATATACCATGTAAGAGAGTTTTGTACATAACTGGAATTCATATAACCAAAATTCCCACATAACTAAATATTCATGTAAGTAAATTTCTGGAATTTTTGTACACCTTGAATTTTTATAAGTTATTCAAAAAATAGACCTTATAAACATAAGAATAATCTTTACTTCCAGTTTAATTATATTTATATAATTTCATTATCTTTCTAAAGAATTAATAATCATCTTAATTAGACTTATATATCTCTTGTTATCACTAAAATACAGTATAAAAACAATTATAAAAAACTTTATAATTTCAAATGAAAACATGCAACTACTTGTAACCTAATTTCAGAATTGATAAAGATATATTCATAATTTTATGTCTTATAATTAAATGAAGATAATTTTTATATATTTACAATTCAATAATAATCACACAATTTAGAGTTCTATATATTATTTTATAACTAAAATACATAAGGTAACAATTTTTTGAAATTTTGCGACACAGATCAACATTTGGATACGTGTATTAAGATTTGGCTGTGTGGATTAGGATTTGGATATGAAATTATAGTGAAAAAACATGCATAAATGATTCTTAAAGGTTCTAAATGACATATATTTCATTGTAACTCATCATAAAACTCATAGAACATGTTTTAAATAATCAAAACATGAAATCTAAAAATAATTTGAGCAAAGAAATATAAGAATAAAAGTAAATCCTTAATAAATATATAAGATAACAACCTAAATATAATACTTAATAAATTTATGAGAAATTATAATTACACAATTTAAAATATTAATACTATTAAATACACATATTAGAGAAAATAAAATAAATAATTTTTTTTAATTATCAAATCATGAAGTGGATCAATGAGTCACTAAATATTTCTAACTTGTTTTATGTTGTTTCAAGTATGAATTTAGTGTTTATTTTAAGTTATAGTGATAGGAAGGAAAATGAAATAAATATGAGTTCATAGTGGTATTAAATGATTTATTCAGAGTCCAATTCTATAGTGAAGCACTAGAAAACTAGTAAGAGTTCACTGGCCATATGTTAGATCAAACAGAAGCTCCTATATATTGTATCACACCACCGTATACTTTGTGGAAGTTTATCATCTAGCTGGTGGGAGTTACAGAAGTTCTAATCCACTGCCTTGTACACTAGCTAACCGGTGGAATTGGAGGGCTATCCAGTGGTTCTGTTCCATAACATTCTGAGGATTATTTAATGTGGTATTAAAATGATTGACTCAGCTCTTAAAGACTCATATTGAACTTAAATAACCCCGAAACCACATAAGTCTATATATAGAGGCTTTAAGAGGCATATATCATCATCTAAATGAAGTAAAAATCCAATGAAACTCTCTCATATATCCAACAATAAAGGATTCCTCTATGACATTCAAATATATTTAAAGTGCCAATCTTTATCATTCAATTACAAATAAGATCATGTATACATTATCCATGGGAATTTAGATCACCAACATGCACCCATTCATGATCATCATCGATAATTACCAAGATCTATAAAGTTTATTTGTTCTATCTTTCTTTTCACCTTTTTTCTTCTTCTTCTTTTGAGACTTTATATCCTCTTATATAAACCCTTGGATCTCTCTTTATTATAACTTATCTCTCTCTCTCTCTCTCACTTTATTTCATTTTCTTATATTTTAGTGAGAGTAGATATTGAATTGTGATAGGTTTTCCAAAAGTCAAACTATCTCTTTTATTCCTCCTTATCATTGGTTTCTTTTTTTTCTATTCAAAATTAAGGGTTATTTTGGTTCTTATCTTAATGTTAAAACCAAGGGTTCTTAGTTTCTTTATTTCTTTTTTTCAAAATCAAGGGTAAATTTTGGTTCATGGGTTTCTGTTAAAACCAAGGGATTTTCTCTTTTTGGTTCTTGTTTATATGTTAAAACCAAGAGGTTATATAACCCTCCCAAGATTTCTTTATGGGAGGTTATATTGAGGAACCTTGTGTGCTATTTCCAAACTCCTTTATCAAATCATCCCCTATCCATTTAATTTCCCTATATGAATTACTTTGACAATTTTTAATGGTTTCATGATATCTCTATTAGATTTATAAAATCATTTCAAAATCCTTTTATCTTGTATTTTTCCTTGTCATTCATTGATTTATTTTTTTAAAAGAAATTCACCCCCTTTTCCCATCTACTCCTCTCTAAATATATTATTTCATATGATTTGTTTTTGAGGAATAATATACTAAAATATCTATTTGGTGTCTTATAGAAACAATAGATCTATACAAAGACCTCTTATAGAAAGAGTTTAACTGAATTTATAGGTATATTGTTCTGGGTGCTCATGTATGTGAATGGTACATTCCATTAATGTTGTTTTTTAGATTAGAATGTTAATCTTGAATATGTTTTATAATTTAGAATTATATTTTAGTAATTGGGAAGGTGTGTAAAGATCCCAAATTAGTAGGATACCACTAGGGGTGAATCATGATGGATCTAGGTAAAAAAGAAGCACCTATTTGGTCATAGAAAACTCACATTTTGTTAGTTTAAACCAATAATTCACAATTCACATGACAATAAAGTAATGAACAACGAATTAAATCCTAATAAAAATTGAAAAATATAATTATAACCAAGAGATATTATATTTTAACATTAAATTTATATGTAATTTATTTGAAATAATTACCTCGAACATGGGAATTATTTCTTTGATGAAGATTTTGACCATATGAACCTGTATTCGATTATACTGTTGTTGTGTGGAGAAAATCCAAAGAAAAATCCCTCTAGAGGTGATCCACACATACTCATATGATCTCAAATCATAGCTGATGGTACTCAAGGTACTATCATAGTGGTACTGATTGTCTTTTATCTCTCCCTTTTATTACAAAAAAAATCCTTCAAGATTGAAGGATTTATTCATTTTATCTCATTATTTAGGGGTGGAGGAAGGTGGAAGATCTCAGTTCCCAAGAGATTTATAAATAATTTTCTATCTAGGGTTGAGAGAATCTATATATAGGATGTGTTGTTCACAAAAATTTCTAAACCTAAGAAAAGATATAATCGGACATTTATATATATAGGTTATATAAAAAATAATTTCATATATTCCCATAATTATTCTCATAATCCATATAAAAACACACATCTAATAATAATAATAATAATAATTCCACGATGCAAAAAATTCTCACAAGTAAAATTAATATCATTCCTATAATTCCCCAACCCCAGAAGCTCAAAACCAGTGTATGATTTTAATACATTTGCATGATCACAAGGAATCAAGTCCCAAAGGACCGATCGGTTTATCAGTCTTGGAAAATAGATTACATACATGAACTTTACATTACAATTTCTAACATAAAACAAAGCATATAAAATCCTTTAAGAACACCATTATTCCCCTAGCTTAACTATACATATCAGTAATAAAACACTTCTTGGAATCCTAGGAAAATAAAACATAAGAAAGGGGTGAGATCAGATACTCAATATGGATAAACAATATAGTGGAAGCTATCATAAATAATTATAAACTTTTAAGGCAAGGTATAAAACTAAAACACAATCCTTTTAAACATAATAATCATCATAATATGGAAAGAATAAATCAAATAATTCCATATAAAATTTCACATGGATATTCTTCTGGTAGAATAATCACAAGAACTAATAATAACTAATCTCATAATGAGGGACTACATAATTCTATACATCTAAAATATACCCTTGAGGCCTTGGCCAAGACTTCTAAAAATAAATGATTATGGACTCAGCCAAATCCATATCTGAAAATAAATGGGAAATTCCTCAGCCAAGTCTATATCTAGTTTGTATCATGAAACCTACCGATGAATCAAGGGGTTATAGCAGGCCCTACCTTCCACTTACCAAGTCTAATGCATTCCTCTTATGAAAAGGGTGAAATATAACATAAACATTCGTATTGAAAATAACAAACGAAATGTTAATACTTTAACCATAAACCATGAATGGTACAAAAATGGAACATACAAAGTCAAACATATCATAACTCATTAAATAAAATATGTAAGATTGTATTGTAATAAATCATCCTCAATTAAGAATAAAATCCAATAAAGGATATTGACATAGATGAAAATAATCAGTAAAACTATTTGGGAGAAATATCCCTTTTTTTCTTGAAAACATTTAAAAGTCACGCAATTTATAAAAGATGTCATTTCAAATAGATTTTTGAATAAAAGTGTCCCACACCACTTTGAAACTTTTGAAATGAATTTACATTTTAAAATAATCATGTACATATAAATAAATCCTTAAAATCATTTTGAAAACATGTACATTAATTAAAAATATTTAGAAAAATAAATCTTTAAAACATTTAAAATGATGTTCTATTTAAAGAGTACCTTCCATAAAACCTTAATACATTTATTTTAAAGACATTTTTATGAAACATGGACATGCTTGATACATATTTCTTAGTAAATAAATACACATAAATAATCTTGGATAATAATGATATTGAGGAATTAACCCTTACCTTAGGTCCGATACTCTCCGTACGTGTCCGAAACTCCTGTATAATGTTTTTAAACATATTATTAACTTATATCAGAATCATAATAATATTTATGATATTATATATTAATATTTTATGACTTTATATTACCCCTTTATTAACAATTCTAAGTTAATGAAACATTTCAGGTAGTAATCAATTTGTTTATCGTACGTATTTTGACTTGTTATTCTTGATCATATTACTTAGATCATGATTTACATGGTTAGAGAATGTATAATATGATTTATATATTATATATATTCATAATACAAATATATATAATAGATGTATATATGAAATGGAATATACCGTTCATGGAGAAGGTAGGCTGTACGTACGCATGAATGTTGTTTCCGTTTTCTTATTGTATTGAATGGAAGTAAGTTAATGAAATATATGTAATGAAATATATATATACATACATACATATATATATATATATATTATTATTTTAGAATTATTATTTCATATATTTCATAATTATTCATAATATATATATATTTTTATAATCATTCTTGGATGGTGGATGTGGAAGATGAGTCTCATCGTGTCGTGGAGACGGTAAGCCGTACGTATGCACGAGTGAAGATATCATTTCCTTAATGGTTAAATGGAATGGAATTGGATGTAATATGAATTTTAAAGAAATAATATCTTGTTATATTTAATATTTAATTCATTTATATTCATCATTATACCTGTCAAAATAAAGTATATATGAAAAACAGTTTACACCACGACGTGGAGACGGCAGGCCGTATGTACGCACACATAGTGATATTGTTTTTCATAGGATGGGTAAAAGGAGTAATATGGTTGTCCCATAATCATAAAAAAATCTTATAATATATTATATGATGGATTTATTATTTTATTATAGTAACAACTTAGGAAGAGGAAGTAGAAGAAGAAAAGAACATTGAAAGAAGGGACAAAACAATTACCACTTCTTCAGGTGTCTCCTTTTTATTTTCACCAAAGGACTCCTTAAGATGGGTTTTTTATGAAAGGTTTGAATCTATGATGAAGTGAGGGAAGTTAGGAGGAGATTTGGGTTGGGTTTTTCTAAGCCAAATGGATTTTGAGGTGTGTATAAAAGAGAAGGAGAAGTGTCATTTTATAGGAGATTTGATGGTCACTTTATGAAAGCCTTGAAATATTAATTTATTATAAATTTATTTTAGTTTTATAGTGAATAAAAAGTAATTTATTTTGATTATAATATGAGTATGGATCTAAATCCTATAAACCAATAGGTTTTATATAAGTTTAGGTCATGAAATTAACCTTATGTTTTGGGATTTACCCTTAGTTAAACAGTTCAACTCTTACTGTGTCTTCTTGTATTTTTATACTATAGGGTTAATATAGTTAGTATAAAATGACAAGATAACATAAAGTAGATCATTAATTAAAATTTTAACATTATATAAGTTAGTTTTCTGAATCTTATATTTTTAGTATTTTTATATCATTTAATAAAATAGTATTTGTTTTAAAAACTCATTTATGTCAATCTTGACACTATTTAGTAATTGTTTTTTTAAGTCATAAAAACTGCATTCCTTCAAACCAAATTCATTAAATCAAAGATAAAATGTCATATTCATCTAAAAAATTCGTGGATGACATAAAAACTTTCAAATTACATTTATTTTAATATTTATAATATCATTTATTTGGTTTTTTCATTAATAAGGAAAATACTGCATCATTATTGTATCATAAATAAATTTAATTATTTAATGTATAAAAATTAAAAATAAAATATCATGATATAGTAAATATTTTTATATTTATAATTATTATTTATAGTTGAAAATATCACTAATGAAACTCAAATTAAAATTGTTTTAGTAATAAGATACATGTTTATGTTATATTTCCCTTTACTTTAATTTAATTATTATAACATGTCATTTTCACACCCAAGTGGCTCCATGGGGTCCTAAAATAGAAATAAGGATGATCATGGTCAGACATATATCATAAAATTGGATTAAGACATGTGTTAGGGTAGTTTTATATTATTATAATATCATTTTTTCCCTCATTTACCTGATTTACTAATTAACCATGGTAAATAAAAATAATTATTGAAGTTACTGTACATAATTTACAAAAATAAAAGGTAACTATTTAAAAATTTGGACCTTAAAATTACAAATATGGAATCCATTTTTTCAAATTCAAAACAAATAATTTGTAGAAATTAATTTAAAATTAATTCATGTTGTCAAAACTAGAAAGCGGGTTTCTAAGAAGTAAAAACTATCAAAATATTGAGTTGTGTTTATGTCCAATTTCTATGTGAAATTACATAAAATAACCAAAATTTTATTAAATGATAAGAACATAATACAATTAATATTTAAAACCAATTAAAAAGATAATATAACTATATAAATAATTTAGATGAAAAAACAGTTTTGAATTAAAATGTAGTATTTTCACTATTCATTAAAATATGAAATCTATCAGAAAAACACAAAAAATTTATCCAAACTAAATTTTTATCCCAAAATTATAAAGAATAAGTTTATTTTGTCAAATTTAATATATAAAATTTTCAAATATTGGATTTAAAAAGGGTTCACAATTAAAAGGTGGTAAAACTGCATTTTTGAAAAATATTTCTTTTATCTGAAAAATTTATTTTTTTCTTATATTATGTCTAATAATCACAAAATATGAATGTTAAAATTATATGGGATATATAAAATTCAAATCATGGTTAATACTATTCATAACTGCTTTTTAAACGGCATGTTTGATAGGTTGTGGTGCGCTTGAACTCGGTGTTTCTTGTAGCATAAGCTATTGAATTATTAAGAAGAAGCGTAACATGGAAAATTAGGGTGTTACATTATCCCCTCCTTCAATAAATTGAGCCATCACAATTTAAACTCAGGATTGAAAACTATGGGTTTGACATTTCAAAATATCTTAGTTGAAATCCCACATCAAAAAATGGATTAATGAGACCTTTATTTTAAAATAATGAAAGGTAAGTATGAAGGTTATTGAAAATAACACATACTAGGGTTCCATATAGGAAAACATGGACATGAAAGAAAAATCTATCCATCATTTTCTAATGTAGAGTGATAGAGAATACTATTAGGATAAAGTTAACAATTTGAAAGCTATAAATCAACAATGATCCAAGGGTCTATTTGATTCATCGCAAAAGAAAGTACTAGGAATTTTTTGTGGTTTTCAAGATCCTTTACGTGAAGGTGAAGAACATGAGAAGAAATACTTAATTGATTTTAGTAAAATCTCACCATTGGTTATTCCTTGAACAATTTACACTTCATCTCTTATTCAAGGAAATGAAGTTGAATTTATCATTCCTGAAGTGTTGGAAGATCATGTGATCCATAAAGAGAATGATAGGTCATTCTATATGTCTCAACAAAAGTGTTATCACATGATATCACATATGAATAAGTCCACCTATAGAGAGATAATACATAATCTAACGAACTTCAACTGGAGTATAACTCATACTATCTATAAATGGATAACCTTATAATCCTTCCAAAAACTGAAAATCTACAGCTTTAGAAAGAGGTGAACCAAATCATCTTAGCATTTATCTCCCATATCTCATAGGGCAGTTCCTGGTTGTCACATTCCAAACATGCGAACACCTTCATCATGTATTCTCTTGAGTCATGGTAACAACCTGAATTATCAAATATTATTTTTTAAATCATGTATGCTTACTTATTCCAAAGCATATTGGATTGTTTCTTAAGTTCCAAAAAGTTGTACACTTCATCCATGATATCATAACCCTCTTGCTGAAAAATCCATAATTAGTTCTCTAGAAACTAGCATAATACAATTTACTTATTCAAATATGACATATATTTAGAACTATTCAACACATTCATGAAAATATTAAGGGTTATCTTTACCTTAATCATATTAAGGGCCATCTTTAACATAAGTAAAATATAAAGGGTTATCTTTACCTTAATTAGATGTTCTCCAAATGTAATCTTACCCTTAAATCAATTTTATTTTCCATTATAATAATTAAACATATTCTTGAAATTCCTTAACAAAAAACATAAACTAAATACTCCATATATAATTCACTATTCACAATTATAGGATCCAAATACATAAATACTTCAATCCTTCCAATTTAATGGTTGGAATGGAATAGTTACTTCCTTGGTTTAGAGGTAGATTCTTATGTCTGGGCATTAAGTTGGGTAATGCCCATTATTTAAAAATATGAGACATTGAACTCTATAACAATTGGTCACTATATGATCATTTTTTCCCATAGAGATAACATCTTCCCCTCTATTTGAGGTATTCCTCGAGGTTATTCTTCCCTTACTCTTGACCTGTAGGAATCCGGATATTATTTACTTTATACTTCTTAAAATTTGAACATTTATAAACGTTCATCTTACTCTTACGAAACATGTTAGGAAATTCATTAAAGATCACATTATTAATCATATATCGTGATAACTGATTTAACATAATCAAAATATCTTTCTCTCCAGTCATTATCCAATTTCGTTGCTCAAAATCAGCTTATTTTCCATCAAACTCAATGTTAATCCAATTCCATATGGTTCTCTTCATTAACTAAGTCCAGAAAGCACAAGATGAGAAACACATCTCATTAAAGAAAACCACATAATCAAGGGTAGTTACTTTCAATCTATAAAATATTAGGTTTAATCCTAGGTTACCTGTGATTGTTACCAAAATTCTAGGGGGTTCCTCTATACTTATCCTCAAAGTCTATCTTAGGGTTATGATCCTTAATCTAAGTTTTCTAAATCTATTTCAAAGGTTGTTGCAAAACTTCCTCTGATGACAAATTTAACTCCCCAACCTCATAATCTCAGAGCTGATGCATTATTTTAATACATTAGCATTATTACAATGAATCAAGTCCTAAAGGACTGATCAGTTTAGCAGTCTAGGAAAATATATTACATACATGAACTTTAAATTAAAATTTCCAACATAAAATACATCATAGATAATTATTTGAGAACACCATTATTACCCTGTCTTAACCCTTCATATCAATCATAAAACACTTCTTGGCATCCTAGGAAAACAAAACATAAGAAAGGGGAGATATCAGATGCTCAGTAAAGATAAAAAATATAGCGAAAGCTATTATAAATAAGCATAAACTTTTAAGGCAAGGTATAAAACTGAAACAAAATCCTTTTAAACATAATCTTCAGCATAATATGGCATGATTAAATTAGATAATTCCATCTAAAATTTTACATGTATATTATAATGGTCGAATAATCACATGTAATATCAATAACTAATCTCATAATGAGGGAGTCCATAATTATAGACATTTGAAACATACCGTCAAGGCCTCGACCAAGAAATCTAAAAATAAATGGTTATAGCCTCGGTTAAATCCATATATGAAAATAAATGGGCTAGTCCTTGGCCAATTCCATATCTAGTTTGTTTCATGTGATCTACCGATGCATTGAGGGGCTATAGCAGGCCCCGCTTGTCACTTAATAAGTCCAACACATTACTCTTATGAATAGGGTGAAACATAACTTAAACATTCATATTAAAACTAGCATAAAAAATGTTAGTACTTTAACCATAAACCATGAATGGTATAAAAATAGAACATCCACAATCAAATATATCATAACTCATTCAATAAAATATGGAAGATTATATTGTAATAAATCATTTTCAATCAAGAATAAAATTCAATAAAATATATTGACATAGATGAAAATAATCAGTAAAACTCTTTGAGATAAATATACCTTCTTTTCTTGAAATCATTTAAAATTCAAACAATTTATAAAATATTTCATTTCCAAGATATTTTTGAATCAAAGTTTCCCACACCACTTTGAAACTTTTTTAAGGAATTAACATTTTAAAATAATCATTTCCATATAAATAAATCCTTTAAATCATTTTGAAAACACGGACATTAATTAAAAGGATTTAGAAAAATAAATTGTTAAAACATTTAAAATGTTGTTCTAGTTAAAGAGTGCCTTACATAAAACCTTAAAAGATTAATTTTGAAGAAATTTTTATGAAACATGGACATGGATGATAAATATGTTCCAGTAAAACTTATTTAGAAACAATCTTGGATAATAATGAGATTGAGAAATTAACCCTTACCTTAGGTCTGATACTCTCTGTACGTGTCTAAAACTCTTGTATAATGTTTTTTAACATATTATTACCGTATATAAGAATCATAATAATATTTATGATATCATATATGATTCTTTTATGACTTTATGTTACCCATTTATTAACAATTCCAAGTTAATGCAACATTTCGGGTAATAATCGCTTTGTTTATCATACATGTTTTGACTTGTTAGTATTGATAATATTACATAGATCATGATTTAATTAATTAAAAAATGTATAATATAATTTATATATCATATATATTTATAATTTAAATATATAATATATATATATATATTAAATGGAATACACTGTTCCTGGAGACGGTAGGCCGTACGTACGCATGAATGCTACTTCTGTTTTATTATCATATTGAATGGAAGTAAGTGAATGAAATATATGTACATAAATATATAAATATAAATATATATATATATATTATTCCATTAGACTTATTATTTAATATATTTCATAACTATGCATAATATATATATTTTTATAATCATTCTTGGATGGTGGACATGGAAGATGAGTCTCATTGTGTCGTGGAGATAGTAAGTCGTACGTACGCACGAGCGACAATATCATTTAATTAATGATTAAATGGTATGGAATTGGATGGAATATGATTTTTATAGAAATAATATCATGATATATTTATTATTTAAGTCATTTATATTCATAATTATACCCATAGAAATAAAGTATAGATGAAAAAAAAATTACACCACAGCGTGGAGACGGTATGCCTTACGCACGCACGCATGGTGATATTGTTTTTAATAGGATGGGTAAAAGGATGAATATGGTTGTAACATAATAATAAAAACATATCAGAATATACTATATTCTGGAGTTATTATTTTAGTATGGTAACAACTTAGTAAGAGGAAGTAGAAGAAGAAAAGAACTTTGAAAGAAGGGATAAAATGATTACCTCTTTTTCGGGTGTCTCCTTTTGATTTTCACAAAAGGACTCCTTAATATGTTTTTATTCAAAAGGGTGACCTCTAGGATTAAGTTAGGTAATTTTGGCGGATATTTGGGAAGGTTTTGTCTGAGGAAAAGGGATTTTGAGGAGTGAATAAAATAGAAGGATAAGTTCCCTTTTACAGGAGAGGTGAGGGGCACTTAAAGAAAGTCTTAAAATAATAATTTATTATAAATTTATTTTTGATTTATAATGGATGAAAAGTTATTTATTTCTAGGATAAGATGATTATGGGTCTAAATCCTCTCAGCCAATATGTTTTAGACAATTTTAGGTCATGAAATTAACCTTATCTTTTGATATTAACCCTTAGTTAAATAGTTTAACTCTTACAACGTCTTCTTGTATATTTATACAATAGGGTTAATATAGTTACTATAAAATTACAAGAGAACATATAGTGGATAATTAATGACATTTTTAATATTATATAATTCATTTGTCCGAATATTATATTTTTAGGTATTTTATATCATTTAATAAAATAGTATTTGTTTTAAACACTCATTTATGTCAATTTTGAAACTATTTAGTAATTGATTTTTGTTAAAGTCATAAAAACATTATTTCTTTGAAAAAAATGAATTAAATAAAATATAACATGTAATAGTCATCCATAAAATTATTTTATGACATAAAAACTTTCAAATTACATTTATTTTAATATTTATAATATCATTTGTTTGATTCTTTCATTAATAAGGTAAATACTACATCATTATTGTGTCATAAATAAATTTAATTATTTAATGTATAAAAATTAAAAATTAAATACCATGATATATTAAATATTTTTATATTTCTAATTACTATTTATAGTTTAATAGATCACTTATATAAATCTAATTTAAATAGTTTTAGTAATAAGATACATGTTTGTATTATATCTCCCTTTACTTTAAATTAATTATTATAACATGTCATTTTCACACCCATGTGGCTCCATGGGGTCATAAAATCGACCTAATAATGCTTTTAGTCGACCATATATCATCCAATAGGATTATAACACATGTCAGGGTAGTTTTATATTATTATAATATTATTTTTTACCCTTATTTACCTGATTTACCCTTTAACCATGGTAAATAAAAATAATTACTGAAGTTTCTATTCATAATGTCGAAAAATAAAAGGTAACTATTTTAAAAAAATTTAACCTTATGATTAAAAATATGGAATCCATTTTTCCAAACTCAAAACACAGAATTGGAATAAATTAAATTAAAATTAATTCCCGTTTTCAAAACTAGAAAGCAGGTTTCTTAGAAGTAAAAACTATCAAAATATTGACATGTTTTATATCCAATTTCAATGTAAAATTACTTCCAAAGACTAAAATTGGATTAAATGATAAAAAAATAATACAATTAAACTTTAAAACCAATTAAAAAGATAATCTAACTACATGAAAAAGAGTTTTGAATTAAAATGCAGTATTTTTTACTATTCATTAAAATATGAAAGTTATAAGAAAAACACCAAAAATTTATCCAAACTAAATTTTTATGCCCCTATTATAAAGAAGAAGTTTATTTTTTTAAATATAATATATAAAAGTTTAAAATATTTTTATTTAAAAAGGGTTATCCATTAAAAGCTTGTAAAAATTTATTTTTGAAAAATATTTCTTTTATCTAAAAAATTGAATTTGTTATTATATTATATTATTATAGGAATCACATAATATGAATGTTAAAATTTTATGGGATATATAAAATTGAAAATATGGTTAATACTATTCATAACCACTTTTTAAATAGCCAATTTTATCGGTCGTGGTGCATACGAACTCAGTGTTGCGTGTAGCGCAAGCTATTGAATTATTAAGAGGTGTACTATGAAATTTTGGGGTGTTACAATTCCTCTAAAAAAGTAAATTAATATATATTTAAATAATATTTAATATAACATTCCCACAAGACCTGATAACTCAATCTATGTTTCCATTGTATTTACCAAACCTCGAATAATAAATAATATTCATTTGATAAATAAATTTTTATAACATTCACGATATTGTGAATAAATATTTATTTTAATATTTAAATCACACATAAATATGGTGACTGTATATTTTAGATCAATAAATATCCAATAAATATTATTCCATTCCTCAAATAAAAGAATAATATTTATTCCAATAATTAAAGTCAATAAGAATTTAATTGAGATCAATAGAAACACTAACCGTGTGACCCTCTTAGATTCTTCCTTAGTGGAATTAGGTGAGTTAAACTATAATCCAATATCAGTGTCTAGAAACACATAAAGGAACCCAATAGGAAGAAGTTAATATCACAATGTGAATAACCACATATGAATGCTCACTAACTAATATAATCCATTTGTCTTAATATTTAATCAAGAGGATTCTATATTCATTCCATCTACCTATATGCCTAAATCATCCTTATTTTTCTTCAAAAAATGGACACTTCAATACTCCATGGACATAAAATTTAGTTTGAAATTTTCATTTCAATCAAAGGGTTGTGTTATCAAATTCCATAAATATGGAAGGGAAAAATCCTTCCTTAACATATTCATTAATAACATACCATTCATGACACACCCAATATAACCCGCTTCCCATGAACACATGGAATCGAGGATTTGGCTAGTACATCAAAGTATGCAAGTCAATCTATGTATTAATAATAATATTAAAGTCTAAGGATTATTACACATATTCACATGTAAGAATATCCAATGACACGTAACATGTAGAATTACTACTAGTGGGTTTGTCCTCATAATATTATATTATGGAGATTACCAAGTAAGAATATCATTAGATGAAGTCTCATCCACTTATGAGTACTCACACCCAACAGTATGAATCATCCATGTCTCATAATATGAAATCATATGACCATATGATATATAGTTTAAGAATATCATCATAGAATATCATGGTTCACAACAAAGCATGGAACTGTTTATGACCTTTTTAGTGTGATAGATATTATAGGACATTTTATCATTAATGTCACACAGAAAAACAATCAATATGTGATAATATTTTAATTAATATTAAAGTATATGAATATATAGTAATTCTAAAGTACAAAGTAGTTAGTTCAATAGAAAATACTCAAACAGAATCTGTAACATCCTGACCCTAAACCATTGTCTTGGGAAGAGGTGAAGGTGCTACTAACCTTAGTTGATATCCCTAGGACACTAAATGCTGATAATAAATTACAAGGGCTTACAGGATCATTGGGGTATTATTTTACCTTTAACATAAAAATCCTATAAGAGACAATAATATAAAAAAACCATGATAAAATATAATTCATGAGTAAATATGACATCTCAAAATCTAATACAAAAAGAGAAAATAGAGTCGCAACAAAAAGTAAGATACAATATCTATCAAAACTAAAAATTCATCCTAATGAAATGATTCCAACTCTAAAAATATAACTTAAACATCTCCAATACCCCCCACAATTACTAATCCCATAACATCATGATTCCTCTCTAGAGAAAAATAAAGCCTTCCCCTTAACATTATCATTATAAACTAGTGTACAAACCAAAGTGCTTGTGCAAGGGGTGAGTATATTAACTCAGTAGTAAATATTTAAAAAAATCCGCACACATGCCACTAGTACTAGAAAAAGAAAGCATAATTTATATAAATAATAATAAGTATGAAAATAGTTATTAAGATCATTTCATAAAAAAGTAGGAAAGAGGCATATTAAAATAGTGTATATAAAAAGAATAATTTAACTAGGTTTTCATGATCAATTTTTTTTATAAAATATTATTTTTTATAAGTAGTGTATTCATTCATTACTCTTGGCATACCAATTCCACACACTCAAACACACATGCATGCATCCAATATAACAGTCCCAATATTCATGATTGGTAACTCATATTCTGTACCAAGTTGTCACTTAGCCATGCAATTGATTTCTCTAGTTAGAATGAGTAGCCAAGTTAGAATCCAATAAGGACCCTTATAGTGAAATCATGATCTCATAATAACCAATGTATAATAATTTCTCTTCAAAACATACTTTTTTAAACAATTTTTAATTTAAGCATTTAAATGAAAAAATTGTGTGTATATTTCTAAAATCATGATTTGAAAACCATACAAAAAGTGAGATTTACAATAGTAGTTCATCAAGGGTTTTTACAATGAAAATGTACTATTTTTTTTATAAATCCATGTCCTTCATGTTCTAGAGAAAGAGGGTAGAGTGAGAATCCACCAACCTCACAATGGAAACCATCACCAAATAAAACAAAAAATCCACATAATTTTTTTATTGACCCATAGATATGGGAATACAAATTCTGATCTAGGGTTATTCCAAATAGGAAATGATGATATCAAGAAAGATAAGTAGAAAGAGAAAACATACCTTGATTACCTATATCTAAAACATTAATATCCATTGAAATTGGATCCATATTGAATAAAATCACTAAAAATTCCAAGAGGAGTCATCTAGTTTGAGAGCCTAGGAAAATAGAGGAAGAATAATTGTTTTATGGTTATTTTAATGTTAAAAATCAAATTTTAAAATTTAATTAATTGAATTGCATGGTTAGGCTGTACAATTTACTAAACCATGAACCATCTGTATGAGGGCCACTATCTCAAAAATTTAGCTTTCAAGGTTTGGTAAACTATGAAAAAAATGTGTGAAATTCCATAGTCCCATGTCACATAGTTACCTAGGGAATACACATGGTTTACCCAAACCATATTAAAACCACATGCCACCTCTAGGACTCTCTCGAGATGTTTCATGATTACCTAGGTAATCTACACTATTTCCCCTCACCATACACAAACTGTTCGACCAATCAAACACTTTAAAAACTTGTCAAAATATACCAAACACTTCTCGAAACTAATATTAACCCAACCATTTCTAAAAAAAACATAAAAGAGAAGAACATACCTCAAACTAGAGGTGTTTCATCCTCTACACCATTAGACTTTATATCCTCAAAAGCTTGGGATTGGTGTTTCTTTGGAAGAGGTCAAAGCAATGGTCTAGAAAAAACTATCCCAATTTAGAACCACTTGATTAACCTAATGGTAGTACTACAAAAAATATACCAAAGATAATTATCAACGCAGAATGATATTATCATTATCATATTAAGATACAAAAAATAATGAGAACCAATTAGAACCTTTGGTTCAAGAGTGACATGATCACAACCAATTTTTATCTAGAACCTGAATCACACTCTGACCATAAATATATAAGATAATGTCATACACTTTATTGAATCAGTAATGTAATGCTACCCAAAAAACAAACCCACCAAAGAAATAATTTCCATCGCTTTCCTAGGCAACTGATGTTTAAAATTTATAACATATAGGGAACACATGATTCTTCACTAATGATACTAGAACACAATGAAACAACTTAGAAAACTAGAAATTTACACTAATGAAACAATTCTCTAATTAAGGCCATACAAAGCACATATATATATATATATATAACTAGAAACCTATGAATTCTCTATAAAAGACAAGAAATCCTTCCCTAAAATAGAAAAAAATCATCACACACTTCCTCCTAGACTAAATATATTTTTGGCTTCCCCTTTGGTAAAAGGTGGTATCCTATACCCATAGATAACCACGTACCAAAGTTAAGTTTATTAACTTAAACCTATAAATGAAACTAAATCTTAGTCCAAGGCAATGAGGATTAGAATAAAATACAAGGTAAATAGTTCACAAATGTACCCAACTACCTGACCTTTACAAACACTATCCTCCAAACAATAATGAAAAGTACCAATCAAAGACTTATCCAACTATCACCTCAATAACATTATCCTTCTGAATAAAAATGGTTTCAAAACCTATTATAATTTCTCCACCTATTTTAAAGTTATAGTTAATGATTTTTTAATGTCACAAGTTGTTTTTCAACATTAATTTCCTTGTGTACCTTACCATCATTTGAATTGAAAGTACACTTGAGACTATATTGACACAAGAAGATTCAAAATTGGATCCAAACATATAAGATACAGATTTCATCCTTTGGCATCTACCCACCATTAAGGTTTAACTTAATGGTAAGAGAATGAAATTTTTACCATTTAACTTCCTTGGACCTAGTTACACAAGTGAGGAATAAAATCCATCTAACTGAAAACCATGAAATTATTTTGGTATGTACGACCCAAGTGCATGTCAGAGATTAATCCCATGAAGCATTCCCAATACAAAATTTCACTGCCTTGACACCTAGAGACTTGTATGTTTGGACATCCATTACCCCATTGATCATTAATTAAGTGAATTTGGTAGATTAGTCACTAATGAGACCAAAAAAAGTGAATACATAAATAATTAATTGAAAATAACCCACTAAACATAGAGGGTAATAGTTATCAAGAAATCTAAGAAAATATATTGATCATTTATAAGTAAAAATATAATACCAAGAACATAACCCCACACTAGAAAACTTCAAAATAGGTTACATATCCTGAACTACTTGCAACACGCCACACATTACCCAAAAATTCAACACATATCGGTTTGTAACAAACTTGAGATAGTTCCTAACCTTTCTCAGGTACTCCTTCATGATTCATGTTCCAACCCTATTGAAAAGATGACCATATTATTAACAATATATGAGAGTGAATCATTAATTATAATAATAAATATTCCATTAGATTCTATGAACCAATGTATTTTCTAGATTACAATAAATACACTTCTAAGAAAAAAAATTCCACTCAATCTAGACCATGCCAATGGAAATTGAGCATGTTGAACAATCTAGATCCTAGAGTATCCCATTATAAATGATGTTCCTTGATTAAAATTTCATGAGACAACATTTAATTTCTTATTTATTATGTTTATCACTGAACAAAAACTATGAGTGTAACCAACACAATATGAAGAAGTAGTAGACATGCAAAATATGGGTAATAAGTACAACATCATGAAAATACAACCAATATAAAAAGCATAAGAATAATAACTAGCAAAGGAAACACAATCAATTCCATAACTCTTACAAGGTAGTATCCAATAACATATTTTCTAGGCACTATACTGATATACTCTACATTCTAGTAGGTGGTCATATGGTTCCCATTCACCCATTCACCATGTTATAATAGTGTCATAAACCAAATATAAAATTATCAACTTCCTAAAACAATGACAAGGTTCCCACAGAAAATTTTTCATTGGAAAAAATTATTTATAAAGAATTTTTTTAAATCCTTCATAGACTTTGAACACTAGTAAAAGTAATTTTGAAACTATTATAATGGTATATTTAAAGTTAGTATATAACAATTCCATATTCATGAACAAAACTTGGTAAAAAGTAGATAATTTTATATTTAAAAATAATAAAATATTTAATTTGAAAATTTATTTTCCCTCGAGTTCTATTTAAATAAGTTATTTTAAATAAGAGTATCTAAAGGTTTTATCTATTACAAAATACCTAAAAATTTTCATCATAAATTCCCAAAAATCCACTTAAAAACTTGTTTTAAATTTAGAAATACCTTTCCAAAAAAACTTTCAAATAATTATTTTTATTTTGAAAAACTTTTTTTCATAAATACATGGATCATAGAAGAAGATCATATAAACAATAGAAACCAAGTTATGCAACCACAAAGAATAAACACTTGAGAAATATGCACTGATAATTTCATATACACGAAAAGGTTATTAAATTTCTTATTAACCAATGATCAATAAACCAATTTAAGAAAAATAATAATTATTTTAATTGTCAAAATTTTAACCATGTGAAATTATCTCCAACCAAGATGAAAAAAGTCTATGTGACACATATTCTACTTCCACATTTCAGGCCATTATATTCGATGTTTAAATATTTCAGTAAAAAATTTTGTTACTAAATAGGAATGATCGTTTAATGTATAAATTAAAAAAATGAAATTTATATATCAAAATTTTAAGTGTTATTTCATGATTAATAAACGAATAACCATAAGAATTTCAATTTAGATTAAACATTAATACAAGTTATCCCTTTATAACATATTCAAAATTTCACATTCTATTTTACTCATTATCCTAAACATTCTTTACTAACTATATACATAAAATGGAATAAAAAAGGCTATTATTTTTAACATATTATAAAATTAACCAAGGCAATAATAAGTCAATATTATAGTAAGATATTTTTCTAATCATAGGTGATATGCACCAAAATTTCAAATCATTAAATTTTGATTAACATATTGTATTTTATGAAAATCATAAAATGCAAGGGTAAAAAAATCACTGAATAATGTGTCAAGGATCTCTACCATATAGACATGAAATTAGTAAATAATGAATAAATACAATAGAAATGGGATAATGATTTTGAGTACTCATTTTAAAGTTGTTAACATTCTTTCTAGATGGCATAAATGATAATTACCATTTAATCAATTATTTCCAACCAAAGTCATTACTACTTAATGTTATAGTTCCATGCCAGTTTCATGATCCTATAAATAATAAAAGGAGAAGGAAGAGATAAATAGAATTAAATTCTAGTAAGAATCAAAAATTAAATACTATAAAGAAGAAAAAAACAACATAGTGCAAAACAATATTTGACCATGCTTGGAAATCCATTTTTAAAATCTATTTGTTTCACCCATAAGAAAAATCACACATTTAATGAATAATTACCAAAGAAACAACACATGAATGATGAAATAATAGTTTGAAGTATCTTTAATAATGAATTATACACAAATCAAATCTTCTAAATCCATGATGATGAGGTGATGATAATAATAGAAGTGCTTAATAATAATTTTCATACTCGAACCACCCAAGTAACTTGATGTTCAGTGTAAAAAGGTTAGATGCATCTTTTTATACTATAAATTTAGAGTTTTGATACTTAAAATATTTGGAACAAACATAACAAAAAATGGATCAGACCAATTTGATACCATCTGTAACATCCTACCCCTAACCTATTAGATTGGGAAGAAGAAGAGGTGATACTGACCTTAGGTTAAGTCCCTAAGATACCAAAGGATGATAATAAATTCCAAGGGTTTTCAAGATCATTGGGAGAAATTTTACCTTTAATATACACAACTTGAAAGAGAAAATAATATAAAAAAATTCTGAGACAATATGATGCATGAGAGAAAACACTACAACTCAAAATCCTAGAAAAAAATGATAAATAATAGTAGTAGTATAAATTAAGATACAATATCTCTAAAAAAAGGTATCCTAAATCAGTGGAACTAATGTTGAAGTCATCCAAACATCCAACCTGAATATCTAAAAGCTCCACCAACCATCACCAAGCCTATAGAATCATGATGATATGCTAGATAAAAATGAACCCTTCCCATTACCTATATCATAATAAACAAGTTCTACATACACACCAAAGTGAATATGGAGGGGGTGAGTATATCAAATTAGTAGTAAATCTTCCAAAATCTTCCCACATATTCCAATAATATTAGAAAAATTTATCACAATTGATATAAAAAATAAGGGGTATATAAAAAATTTTGAAAGATCATTTCATATAAAACTAGAAAAGTGGCATATAAAAATTGTTTAGGTCAAAATCATAATTTATCAACCTTTCCATGATCAAACCAATTCATAAAAAAATAATTTTTTGTTAATTATTGTATCAATTATTTAATCTTGGAATACCAACTCCACATACTCACATACACATGGATGTATCTGTAGATGAAAGTCCCAATACTCATGAGTGTTAGCTCTTGTTTTTTACCAATTTGTCCCTTATTCATGAACCCATGTGCCCAAGTTGGCACAAAAATACATGTATGAATCCAACAAGACCCCTCATAATATAATCACAAACTAATGCCTACCCATGTATGTAAAGTTATTTTCAAAACATAATTTATTTAAACTAATTTTATTTTATGAATTTAAGAAAACATGTTGTGTGTATCTTTCTAAAACCATGATTTAAAAACCATACAAAAATTGAGCCTTTGAGAAATCTTTCATGAAGGGGTTTCCTATGAAAACATAAGTAAGAATTTTATAAATAAAAAGATTTCTATTTATAGATAAATATGAGAGAGTGATAATCTACCTACCTCATATAAAAACCATCACCAAATAAAATATAATAAACATGGTATATCCAATATTTTTACTTCCTTCACTTAAAAATCTCCCAAAAAAATAACATCAAAACATGTCCTAACCCATAGAACCAGGAATAAAAGTTTTTATCTAAGGTCATTCTAAAGAATAAATGAATAGATCTATAAGAATAAGGATAAACACACAAAATACCTAGATTATCAATATTTAGTGCACCAATATCCTTAGAAATCATCTCCAAATCAAAGAGAATCACCAGAAATTCCTAGAGGACTCATCTAGTTTAAGAGAATATGACAATAGAAAATGAATGAGGATTTCAAGGGGGTTTCTAGGTTAAAAAAATAATATTTGATTAATTCTTTCACATGGTTAGGCTATAAAGTTTACTAAACTGTGTGCTAACAACAGATGTACCACTATCTAAAAACTCTTAGCTCACACAGTTTTCCCATACAGTTTAAAAAATCTTGCACCAACTATACAGAAAGATTTTATCCTATTTCGAAAGGTTACTTGGGGAATATGTATTCTTTATCCCCAACTTATTCCAACTATGTTACTCCTTATAGACTCTATCAATATGTTTTACAGTTATTAGGGGAGTCTGTATGGTTTCCCTTGATTGTGAACCAATCATGAAAATTATCAAACACTTCCAAAACATTCCAGAATCTCACATAACTTATTGAGAATAATTTCAACCAAAATATTTCTGAAAAAACATAAAAAACTAGTACATACCTCAAACCATGGGTGTTATATACTCCCACATTCATTAGAGCTAGTGAATAACTATTGGTTAGTTCACACATGCTAAACATGATTCTATGAAGTATGGCCATAACTGCTAGGCCTTCCATATTTTTTTGGCTAGTGTTGGTATTTAAACTTGAATTTATTAAAAATATTCATACTATAAACTCACTAAATTTAGAAAATCCCTCAAATAGTAAGATACACGAGCATCCACCTTATTGTTACCTTATCAAAAACCTAAAATATGGGCTAATACTATAGTCAAAGCTTATCAAAATAATAATAATTCTATTACTACTTATAGAACTCAAAATTTAGAATTGGTTGTTTCCAAAATTCTTCTTGATATACATTAGAATTGATAACATACATGGTTATTATATTTATGAAAACCTTAGGTTTTAATAAATTTTTCTTGCATATTATCTAATCCATACTGATATTTTTAGATATAAAATGATCTGATGGAAAACTAGTGTTGTATCTCCTCAAAAAATTATATTCTCATTTCCCATTATACCAAGAACTCATCTAATTTTACATTTTCAAGTACTATTGGATAGTTTTAACTACATGTTTATGTGATTCCACTAGTTATTATTTGATATTTTCACTTCATACAATGTAATAACTGAGAGGGGGAGGGGCGAATCAATGATATTTTTTTATGTTATCTTTACTGTATAAAAACATTCTCTTCCTATTTAAGATTTATCACTTTGCTGAAAATAGAATAATCACACATCCATAGGAACACAATTATTTATAAGGTTCACTACTCAATAAGAGTAGGCAGTCCGTAACATGGTTTAGAAATAATCCAATACCACACAATCCACTATAAATAAATCCTCTTTTGTGTATACAACAAGTAGGAAATACTCTCACACTTGTGTATTAATATGATCAATAAAACAATGCATGTGAGTTTTCTAGTGAAAATAATGTAAATAAGTTTTTGTAACAAGTTTAGAATCCACCACCAGTTGGTTTTAAACATGTCACTGTACTAGTTCAATAACTTCCAATTTTTTAATTCTTTTAGAAAATAATTCTTCACTTTCTTATGAAATAGCTGGTAGGAACAAATTTTTTATACTTCGTATAGAAACTCAGTCCAATAGCCCACTCAGATTCTTCAGTCCGATTCTTCAGTCTAGAAATAAGTCAAAATAGGTAGTCTAAAAACTAATCTGATTTGCTTATGTATTTTCCTAGAATAGTAATTCCAATTTATTGGTCTGATCTAGAAAACCTTGAACACAACTTCTTCTGAACACTTATTCTCTTTATATTTTTTTCTCATAAAAATTCTATTTGAAAATATTCCTTTACCAATTCAAAACTTTAGCGTTGTCGCTCTCACCTGTATGTGAATAGTGTTTGAGTATGTTGAATTTTGACCTATATTTATAGGTTCATCAAAAGTGAAAAGGGTAGGAAACCAATTTCATTTTCTCACTCTCACACATTTTAGAATCCTGAATTTATTTTCATTTGAACTTAATTTCCAACATCTTCAGTGCTACTCAACTCTTATGGATTCTTATTGAATCTTAGTAAATCTTCTCATAACTTCAACCTACTTTTAAATTACAAATAATTATCCAACATGATACAATTTATCATTCTTGTACTATTTTTCACTCCAATTCCATTAATCTAATTGAAAACATGAAAGATAGAAGACTTCACATCCCAATGATCCAAATCAACTAAACCTATTCTGCCATAAAAATAATTGAAAATTCTAAATACTTCAAAACCCATCAATAGTATAATGGAAAATTTTATATTTTTCCACTCTATTCATTTGTTAAACTACTCATCTAACTGATGAAAATAAATCCAATGAAGTCCAGTATCTAATGAATTAGTATACGTATGATGTATCAATCTCTGTTTCCCATATGATAGATCAGTGTCAATGCTTGTATGATGAGTCTTGACCTAATTAAGGAAAAACAAAACCTTTTCTCTATGAAATTGTATGAATATATTATTTTTCTTTGTATTATTGATCAGTATATAATCCCATCCAATGTATTGGTCTCTAGAGATCATTTGATTCATTAGTGTAAACACTTAATAACTATATACTCCCTCTGATAAAACTCTGTATCTGATTTCATATCGGTACTAAATTTTTTTCTGATGGACCGTTGTTAGAATATTCTCCAATAGATCAATGTTATAAACCTTCTAATGAAACAGTTCCATAATTGGTTCGATGGATTAGTCTATGAATAGTTTTTTATTTCTAAAACATTATAACTGATGGATATTTTAGTGAATTAGTTTAATCGATGTATCATACCATGTGGTAGATTGGTCAGTTTGTTCTTTACAAAACCTATGACTTCTACACACTCAAACTCATAGCCTTTAAGAAAATTTTTCATTTGGTATATCTCAAACCGATGATATGTGTTTGGAAATCACAAAACTCTTTCCTTACACAAAATTATAATTATATCATGAATTTTTGTTGATGTTGAGGACATTAGGATTGACATGGCATGAAATGATTAAATTTGGAAAGTTCTATTACTTCCCATTTTCAATTCCTTCTATCTTTCCATAAAAAACTCAATCCGGTTGAAAATTATTTGAATATATGAACACATTTTCTCCCTATTTCTTTTACAAATCATGGATAAAAAGTTTTTAGACAACTTATGATGTAGAGAACTTTTATCACAACAAAGAATCATTAGATTTGTGTGAATAACAAAATGAAATACATTCTCATTCTTATAAAACTTCTCACAATGATAAAAAACATCATTCCTAACACAACAAGAGTATGAAAAATAATTTCACCCAGAAAAAATTTTCAGAATAGAAAATTGAATTTGACATAATTTCCTAAGAAATATACACATGATCTTCTGAGTCTATTATTTCTTCATCCTATCACCAAAATTTATAAAGTGAAGTGATTTATCAAAAAAAGAACAAAAAACAAACCAATTACAACCAAATATCCCAGCATCTAAAAAAAAACTTCCAACCAACTTGGTCCCAATAATATCCCTTTTGGATTTTGTTTTTAACCAAGGTTCATAAATCACTAAATCTTTTTAAATCAAGATATGGATTATTATTCAATAATTATAAGCCTACATGAGTAAACTCATTATAGGAAACAAGAATTATTGATAGAAAAATTATGATATCCAAAAGTAGTGACATAAGAATCAACTTCAAGAACTTAAAACTTATCCGCGTTTCATAACTTTGTTCTTCCAAAAAACAAGTTTCCTATAAGAAAATAAAAAACATATTAGAATATTTCACACACTTACATGCTGAGTTCACAAATTTCCCATAAAACCCCCTAAATAAATCCTTCCATAAAAGTTTTAGCATATATCAATGGATAGATTTATGAAATATCTTTTTATCTCCCTTGATAAAACTATCCAAGGAAAAGATGAGATATGGGATAAAAAACATACCTCAAACTTGGAGAGAAAGTGGTTGGACACCCATGTTCAACCTCATTTTGAAAAAATATTCCTTTAGTAAAGGTTTTCTGAAAATTTTAGCAACTTGGTCCTTTGTAGGAACATATTCCAACTTGAGTTCATTATTCTCTATATGATCTTTGATGTACTGATATTTTATATCAATATGTTTTGAATGAGAACATTTTATTGGATTTATTGTGATATTTATATCACTTGGATTTTCACAACCCAAGAGTAGGGGAAACTTCACTTCAATAAGTAAATATTCAAATTAAGTATTCATACACATAAGTTGTGTTGTAGCTTGAGTGGCAATAATATATTTAGCTTCTTCCATGCTTAGAGTTATTAAATTCAGTTTCTTAGTATTCCAACTTACACAACTTTTACTTAGAAAAAAATCCACCATATGTGGATATTTTATCATCCACACTTACCTCCCAATTAGCATATGTGTATCCAAAAAAATAAATTCTACCTTACCTATCATATCTGATTTCAAAATCTTTTGTTTCTTTGATATATATGATAATTTTTTCCATCCAAGAGATGATATTCCTTTGGATCACTTTGGAATATTGTATATAAGGTAACAACATATACAATATATGGTCTTGAAGTAGTTATAAATAATAAACTTCTAATCACCTTTCAAATTTCTTTTGAATCAAATTCTTTTCCTTGTCTATATTTAGATAACTTGATTCCCATTAAAAATAGTTTAGAAACTAGTTTTGAATTATCCATTCCAATATTCTTAATAATTTACATACATTACTTATCTTGATATAGAAAAATGTATTTCTTATTTTGTGAGTTTTTTAAGCCAAGAAAATATTTCATTTCACCAAGCATGAAAATTTCAAATAAATTCTTCATATCTTCAGAAAGACTTTAACAAGTTATTTCATCATTACTGAAAAATATAATATCATCAATATATGAAATAACAATGAGGGAAATCTCCTGATTTTCCGTGATGTTGAGATTACTATCAACTATTCCTTTCTTAAAGTTAAAATTTCTTAAGCAGGAATCCAATTTGGAATACCAAGATCTCGAATATTTCTTTGTCCTGTAAAAATATTTATTCAACTTATAAAAATAAATTTCATATTTCCCTATAAAAAATCCGTACGGCTATTCAACAGAAAATTCTTCATCAGGTTCTCCATTTAGAAATGCTAATTTCACATCCATATGAAAATTTTTATAACTTCATTATGCAGAAATTGCAAGAAATATTATAATTCTTTAAAACCTTTACACTAGATAAAAAGTCTCATAAAAATCAATACCTTCAATCTATGAGTAACTTTTGCAAACCAATCATGCTTTGTTTCTTATCACTAAACTATCTTCATTCAACTTGTTCTGGAATACCTAATTTGTACCAATAAATTTTTTATCATTTGGTTTGGGTACATTTTCCAAAGTATTATTTTTCTCAATCTAATCTAACTATTAATTCATAACATCAATCCTTTCATGATTCTCAAAATCTTTATTACGATCTTTTGGCTCAACTTTTGAATACAAGGAATTATGTGTAATAGACATTGATGTTCTTCTTGTGTGAACTTTTAGTTGTTGATTTCCAATAATGTTTTGAACTTGAAACTTTTTCTTCCATCTTGGATGAGATGTATGAAGTTATTCCTAATCACTAGAAATAGATGATTAAAATTCCTCCATCTTTTTCATATCAACATTGATGGAATATTTTTCTTGTTTCTCAGCAACAACTCTTTCATCTTTTTCATATTCCTTATCATCATGTGATTGTGAAAAATATTACTCATATTTTTAATGAAAATTTATATTATAAAATCATATATTATTTCTATTTATTTTTTAAAACATTTATAAAATCTACCATTTGGATCATATCCATGGAAAATTCCATCTTCACCTCTTTGATCAAACTTTTCAAGATTTCCACCTTTATTCTTTATGATGTAGGGACTCTAAAAAACTCTTAAGTTTTTCAAACTTAGAGATTTATCATAGAATATTTTATAAGGAGTCATATTAGAACTTTTCCTTTAGAAACACCAATTATGAATATAAACTACACTGATCTTCACCTTCCTCCAAAAGTAGTGAGAAATACCATGTTCAAGTAACATTATACACCCCATCTCAACCAAACTTCTATTATTTCTTTCAGTAACTACATTATATTGTGGTGTATATGGTGAAATGAACTCATGATGAACTCCATTTTTTTCAATATAAAATTTTAATTCTTTATTATTTAATTCACCACCAGTTCATAAATTATTCATAGAATATCCACATTCATTTTTTAGATCTCCTCTTAAAACTCTTAAACATCTTCAGAGCATCTGATTTATGTTTCAAATACATAACACAAGTAATATGAGTAAAATCATAAATAATATAAATAAATTACTTATATTTAAATGTTTATTATTTACTCATTGAACCATAAATATTAGAATCACTATAGAAAATTGGGCCTTTAAAAGTTCTAGTAAAAGGGATTTATTATAGATATAGTAGCATTGATAATGTAAGTGATGTTAAAGGGTTAGCATTAATAGTGCTCATAAAAAGTGATGATAAAATACCCCTTTAACAATGCTAAAAAAGTAAAAGATAAAGGGGTCCTTTATCAACGTTTTTTATGATCACTATTAAAACTAACCTTTATTATCACTTTTTAGCACTATTAAAGGACAACTATAATATTGCTAAAAAAGAGCTGATAAAAGACCCACTGATAAAGGGTATAATTTTTTTCACACCCCACCCTACCCCCTTTATCAGTGCATCCCACCCCCTACTCCCTTTATCAACGCTTACCCAACCCCATTATCAGTTCTTTAGTATACAACCTAGCCTCTAGGGAGTTTCTAACCTGGAACCTCCAGCTTATACACCAACGCATTTTCCACTCCCTTATACTGTTTTGTTTTGAATTTTTTGATATATATATATATATATTATATTTTTTATCCATATATTTATATATATTTTTGTATGTATATATATATATATATATAAATACATATTTATATATATTTTTAAAATGGACATTAACTCTAAAAACCCTTAAAATACATAAAAAAAGTTAAGAAACTATGAAAAACCTAAAGCCCCTAAAAATCTTGTAGTAGCCATAAATTATGATATGGTAGTACATTTAAGCTTAATAACAAGTAAAATTGGATATCATGAAATGATATTTTTTATGATATTAGGATAAATGAACACCCAGATCAGATGTTGTAACTGTTTAAATTTTAAGAAATCGGGGTCAACGACTAAATAATCAATTTTTGAGGCCTCCAGGGACTTTATAGTGGTGAAAAAATGTGACCTAATCTCTATGAGCTCATAAACATCCCTCAAAATCATATAGATCATCTCAGGCTTCGATTTGATGTATAGTAGGGCCCAAACAGACACCCAGATCAAAAGTTATGGCTGTTTAATGTTCGAGTTTGATTTCTAATTTTTTAACTATAATATATTTTATTGCTTTGATTATCACATTATTTAAAAATCATTTGGTTTTATGTTGTTTCATAAGATTCTATTTGACTGGTTTTGGAGATGAAACAGACTCCTGGATCACAATTTATGGTTGTTTTATGGTTTTAGGGTTTCTTAACGTTTTATAGGTTTTTAGGGTTTCTAGAGTTATTATCGGTTTTTTGGGTTTTTTTTGGGTTTTTAGGTATTTTATAAAGTTATATAAAATTTTAACTAAATATTTTATATATTATGTGTAAATGCCTATTTACCGTTATCTAAAACATATTTAAAAAATAGATATTATATTAATATCAATATAAATATATAAATATAATATTTTTAATGAAATATATATATATATATATATATATATTGAAATATACCCTTTATCATCTCTTTTTTAGAAGTGCTTCTTTAGTACTGTTAAAGTGGGTCTTTTGTAGCGCAATAAGAAAGTGCTGTTAAAACCCTAGTGTTGGATAAACCCAATTTTTTAGTAGTGAATGAATCAACTCTAGGGGTCGAGTTGAACGAATTTCAACTTTCTTATGCAATTAATTTGTAATATTCTCTTTCAAGAAAATTGATCAACACTAATCTCTTCTTCTTGTCACACCAAGTATATCATAGAAATTATCTCACTCTGATTACTTTCTCATATTTAAATGAAATATATTTCCCACATTTTTATTCCATAACTGATTTTCTTCCATTATTCTTAGGTAACATGAATTATGTACTTGAATAACATAAAACAAGTTTCCATTTGTATATTTGCCTCTTGTAACAACTTTTCCATATTTAACTCTTTTCATATAAAAAACGAATTTTCTAAAACAACTTTATTGACTTCATCAAAAATTTGTGAAACACCCAAAAAGTAGTGTTTCATCCCATGAACAAACATTTATTTCTTGGATTTAAAATTTTCTTCCCCAATAATAACAGATCGAACACCTTTGATTCTAAGTGATCATTTCCAGACATCACTTTTCCTTCTTTAATATATTTCACATTCTTCAACAACTTCAAATATCCTATCGTATATAAGTATCACCCACTATCTTAAATCTAAGGTCATTCTCTATTTTTTTTATTTGAGAGAAGTTTCTAAAATAAGAGCCTTTTATTTCCCTTTATCTCGCTTCAAATTCATATTTTTATAATTGTTATAAACATTTTATTTTTATAGTAAAAAAACAATTCATCCTTTAGCAAGATGTCCAATATGTTCACATTTTTCACAAATATTTTCCGAAGGTTAGAACCTAACTTCAAATTTCAAAAAAACTTTCTCAAAATTCCTTCTTTGATAGGATTGACCCCCTAAAACATTTCTTCCTATTATTAATTGTATAATTTTAATGTTATTGATTAAACCAAAACATATTTATTATATTCCCAAATCCACCGCAATACCAGTATTAACCACATAAAGTGTATTTTCCTTTATAACTTCCATATTGTTTGTAATTGTAAACATGTTTTTAAACAAATTTATTTCTTTACATATCAAGAATTTATTGATCTAGAAGTTTTATATTATCACACAAAATATTCTTCTTCATTTTTGACTTCTTCCCAACATTATCAAAATCATAAGTACAAGAAAACATTGTTCTAGATTTAGAAATTTTAGAAACTTATGAATTTTCAATTTTATTGGTTTTGTTCACATACATTATTTTCTCATATTTATTCTTATTTGGTACATCTTTAGATTTATTTACTGCCTTTGAATATAAATTTTGTTGATCACTATTAGGTTCACACTTTCTATATCTTTCACCATCTACATAGATAGAGTTCTTGAAACTTGTAATTCCATGCTCAGATTTAGAAAACTTTTGTTAAAAAAGTTCCATATATTATTTCTTTACCTTTATCTTCACTTCATGATGTTTATTCTTATTCTTTTCTTTTTCAAGATATTTCTTCAAGAAATAAATCTCTTCCAAAAACGTAGCTTTCACTTCAAGATAAGATTCCTGATTGTTTTATGTAGAATTTTTATTTTTCAACTTCTTGATTTCTCTTTCTATTCTTATAATATTTCAATGAAATTATTTCAACAATATTTTTAGATGAAATTATAAATAAGTATTATTATTCTTAAAAAATAATTATTTGAACTTCTTCATCATTGAATATAGAAATAAATGTGTTTTCTCCACCAACTTCAGTGAATTTTTTGGTTTTAGCTTCACTATCCTCATCTTCATCATATTTAGATAAAAAACGTTTCCTTTTTATTTGGATATTTTTTTAACTTTTCCCTTAGAATTGGATTTTGATTTTACAACATGTTTCTTTTAATATCTTCTTGGACTTCTAAAATATTCATCACTTTCTTCTCCATCTTTTCTTCGTGGGAAATTTGCTGCAAAATGACTAACTGGTCCACATTCAAAACATTTTAGAGGCAACTTCACTTTGTACTTTCCCGTACCTTGTTTTACATTTTTATAAAACAAATATAGGAATTAATCATGATTGTTAGTAACCTTAGTTTTAGATTCAAAATCACTAACTTCTTTATCTTCTAGAATCTTCTTATAATTTCTTGGATTGGAATCTTTGAAGGAAATTTCTCGATCAACTTTTTATTTTCTTTTCTTAACTTTCTCTATTATCATTTCATATGTAACGAGAGTACTATGAGGATAATATACGGATATATTTTTAGGATCTCTTTTATAAAAATATGAAACTTTGGAATAAAACTTTTCAGGAATAATTTGTAAGATCTTTTTAATAGCTGTTGAATCTTCCATATTCTCACCAAGACATTTTATGGTGCTGACAATATCATTCAACCTTGTAAATAAGTACCAATAGATTCAAACTAAACCAATTTTGATATCTTCATACTTCAACCTCCAGATTTGTAACTTTTATTTTTTCACCTTTACGTTGTCTTCATAGATTTTTTTCCACTTTTCCAAGATACCTTTATTAGTTCAAACTCCTTCCACTCTAATAAATTCACATTCAGAAAGTGAAAAAATTAAATCATTATTAACCGTTCCATCATTATCCATATTTTTTTTTCTATAGATGCAAGAGAAAGATTTTCAACAAGATATGGAAATCCATCTCTATTAGCTTTTAAAAATATCATATCCTAGTGAAATAAGATATAAATACATTATATATTTCCAAATGTGATAGTTCTTTCTATCTAAAACTAGAAACCCTTTAATATTCACATAATTTAGATTATCCATAACAAATTCTGTTAAAAAACTCTAGAAAATAGTAAATGAATGGTCCTTCACTTTGATAAAAATTTAAAGGGCCCACTAGGATAAATATAATCAATAAGAGGGGGAGGGTTGAATCAGTGATATCCTTTTCTTTTATGTTATCTTTCTTATATAACAACCTTTTCATCCTGTAAAATAATTATCACTTTGATGAATGTAAAAAAATCACACATCCATAGGAACATAATTATTTACAAGGTTCACAACTAAATAATAGTATATAGTCCTTGGAATGGTTTTGAAATAATCCAATACCACCCAATCCACTAGAAAAAAATCTTTTTATGTTGATAAAACTAGTAGGAAATACCCTTAAAATTGTGCATAACTATGATAAATATAATAGTTCATGTGATTATTCTATAAAAAATGATGTAAATATGTTTTTGTAACAATTTTATAAACCTTTACGAATTGGTCCTGAACATGTCACTGTGATGCTTCAACAACTTATAATTTTTTAATTGTTTCAAAAAAATTATTCGCTTTCTTACCCAGTAGTATGTATGAAGAAATTCTCTGGAATTCATATGAAAAATAATTCTGACAAATCACTCATATTCTCTAGTCCAATTCTTCAATAAGATTCTTCAGTCTGGATATAAGTATGAATAGTTAGTCTAGAAACTAATCTGATTTTATTTTATATTTTCTTATAATAGTCAGTTTGATTCATCTTCTTGATCTAGAAATCCTTAACCACAACTTCTTCTGAAAACTTATTCTATCAATAATTATTTTCATGAGAATTCCATTTACAAATCTTCCTCTAAAAATTCAAAACATTAGTTCTCTTACTCTTTCCCATATGTTAAAATTGTTAGAGTATGTTGTACTTTGAACTTTATTTATAGGTGCCTCAGAAGTGAAAATGGATGTAAACCAATTTTTCTTTCCTGCTCATACACATTTTAGAATCCAAAATTTTATTTTCATTTGAACATCATTTTTGAATTCTTTAGTGCATCTTAACCCTTATGGATTATTCTATAACATTTTTGAATATTATCACAACTTTATCCTTCTATGAAATTACAAACAATTATCCAGTATAATATAATTTTTCATTTTGATACTGTTTATCACTCTGATTCCCCTGATCTAATTGAAAACATGAAAGATAAAAGACTTAACATCCCAATGTTTCAAATCAATTGAACCCGTTCGGCCATAAACATTGTTTCAAATTATAAAGACTTAGAAAAATAGAAATATTACAACAGAAAATTATTTATGTTTCCACTTTTTTTATTTTTTCAACTACTCCTTAGACTAATGAAAGTATGTTTGATGAAGTCAAGCATCCGATGACTTATCGGTGTCAGTATGTATCTGATATATTTTTCTCCATTTCCCATATAATAGATCAGTGTCAACGCTTGTCCAATGAGTCTTGACCCAATTTAAGAAACCTAAAGCATTTTATCTATGAAAATAGTTGAATAAATTATTGTTCTTCATTTGATTGATCGGTCTATGATCCTATCCTATGGACGAGTTTCTAGAGATCATTAGATTTATCAGTATCAACACTTAACAACTATGGTCTACCTATGATAGAATTATGAATATGATTTCATATTTATACCAAATTTTTTTTGATGAATCAGTCTCATAATATCCTCTGATAGATCAGTTTCATAAACCTTCTGATGAAGTGGTTCCAGAACTGGTCCGATGGACAATTGTGTCTCGACTTTTCTTTTTGAAACATAGTAATTGATGGATTTTTCCTATAATAAGTTTGAATAATTGATCAATCCATCCAATATACTGGTCAATCCATGCTTTATAAAACCTCTGAACTTAGAAAACACAAAATCCTAGCCTTCAAGAAACTACTACATTCAGTACATCTGAAACTGATGATCTGCATTCAGAAAACACAAAACTCTTTCTTTCTACAAAATTTTTCTTGTATCATGACTTATTCATGATTTTTGAGAACATTAAGATTGGTATAACATCATTTTAATAATTTTTTAAAGTTCTTTGAATTCCCATTTTCAACACTATTTGTCTTTCTATAAAAAACTTAATTCAATTCCAAATTCTTTGAATACCCAAACAAATTTTCTCCCTATTTCTTTCACAAAGGTTGGATAAAATGTTTACAAACAACTTGTGATGTTGAGAACTTTTATCATAAAAAATCACTGTCAAATTTGTGTGAAGAACATCTCAAAATACATTCTTATTCTGATACAACTTCTCACAGTGATAAAAAACATCATCCTGATTACAATATGATTCTGAAAAACAACTTCACCTAGAAATTTTTTTCAAAACATAAAATTGAATTTTATGATTTTTATTAAGAAATATATATCCAATATTATGAGTATAGTAATTATCACTAACATTTACAAAGTGAATTGATTTTTCAAAAAGACAAAAAAAAAAAACAAACAAAAACCACATCTTTCAACATTTGAAAAACAACTTCCATCCAACTTAGTCCCAAAAGTACATATCATAACATATGAAATTAATTACTAGCACTTAATATTGTGGAGTTGTTTTCCCAATATCCAATTTTTCTCACACACATTATTATGGGGATATTATATTCCATGTGACATGGACAAAAAATTATCCTTGAATTGTTCTATCATGTCAAGGTATGTACTATGAAAATATTAATCAACCCCATATAATTTCCTTTATAGATGTCATTCCCTAGAACATGTCTTCTATTTAAGTCACAATTTTGGGAAATTCATTTTTAGTATTAAAAAACTAGTAATGCCAAATATATGATTTCCATATGTCATCAAGACATATATATTGAAAATAATAGCACTCCTATTAATCTCTAATAGAAAAGGTTCTATTTACTTCTAAATTAATATTTTATAATCACCATGCTTGATTTTATCTATAAATTGATATATAAAAATTATATATCTTTTTTGGAATTCATCAGTGTCCCTAACCCTTCTTTTAGGTCAAATTTACATGTTCATAGGGTCTTAATTAAGGAACATATCCTTAACATCCAACTTCCCAATAAAAATATTATAGAATATTGATATGACATGTATAATTCAAATTCATTCTAGCATTGAGATTGAATTAAAGGTTTTTTCATAGATTATTTCTTATATATTTCTTTTATAATAAATCTTTTTTTATTGGTACTGACTTATACCATCTATATATAGTTTCTCTTGAATAATATCCCCCAGTATCATGTCTTGAAACATCCAAAATATATTGACCTTGAATTTTGATATATTGATTCCATTAAAAAATTCATTTATTCTTTTCAATATTAGTAGTTTTCTATTGAATTATTATTTATATGATTAATTATTCATATTGAATAATATTTAACCATTCATGGTGAATATAAAACTATGTTTTTGTTTTAACTTCCTACACATTGTGTGTCTATAGAATAACTCCTCTAACTGAGTAGAGTGAATTTAATGGTCCAATGCCAACTTATATGCATATGGATCCTAGAATTCATTGAATTCTAGCCTAATATCTCTATCTTAAAAGATATTGTCTTACATCATATGGAGATATAGTTGTCCTGGACTAATAAATTAATATCCATATTGGATATAGGATAATTAAAATAGATACAATTAGTGTTCAATTGATGTATATGTGTAGATAAATGTAGTTTTTAAAAAATAGTTATTCTCAAACACTAGAAGCTATACTTAATAAATTTATTATCATGTTGAAATTAATATGATATCCACTAGTCAATACAATTGGCACATGGCCAGTGATTATTTTCCTATTTGTAAAAAAATTCTTGGAAGAAATTCATAGAATATTTGCTTTACATATAAGACATTCATCCATACCCTTTTACTACCATAAAAACATTGATGTATATGGTAGTATGAGTTTGGGACTACCTTCACTACACATATTAATGATCGATGAATACTTGGTTATGATAGACTTTGACAAGCCAAGCCAGAGAATATTTATCCTTTACTGAGTAAATTCATCCCTTCACTAAGCATTCCTAAAATTTCTTACTAGAATATGATGAAGTATATTATCCTTCTCTTAGTTTCACCTTTATAATAGTTCATGTAATTTTTATGAACCAAATCTGTATTATTTTTGGTATAACTTTATTTATAAGGGTTTTTTTTAAAAAATTAGTGAAATGGTTATTATACCCAGTGTCTTAGCTCAAAATAGACTAGAACACCCTTAGGGATATAAAGTTTTCAATTACTATTAGTTTTACCTATTAAATAATTATCATTCCACATTGAGGTATTTTAGGTATTATATTTATATTAATTATTAATTTATGATCTAGAATATCTCTAATTCATGAATTACTGAACTATTAGTTGAATATGAAATAATAGAACAAAAATTATTCCAAATATAAAAAACATTCAGTTGTTTTAAATTTAGAAACTGAGATATATTTTTTGGTAATAATCAATTAAAAAATAGTTTAACTTAGATATATTAATAAATTTAAAATCCATTAACTTGTATATACAAATATCGGAATCACCATTCTTCAAATTCTTTAAGAACACACCAAAATTATATTAATATATCTGCAATTTCTTGATTCCAGTTCTTGAATACACATATTAAGAATACTGTATTTAATAACCAAGAAGTGTGATAGAATAATTACATTGATGAATAAACCTATAGAAGTATATTCTATTTAAATTCATTGCAATTTTTATTCTAATTAACTTTCTCCCCACATGAGAAATAGATAACATTATGTTCATTTTCTTTCCCCTTAAAACTTTTTATCTTGGTCTTATGTTGAATATATAACTATGAATTATAATTATTCTTAAGTTGTTTTCTTTTCCCTTTTTATTCTTCAACATATGTACAAAATTATTTTTATGCTTAATGTCCTTATCCTCTTAGAGAAGCATATTAATGAGATCTATAAGTTCATTCTCAATGTTGTTCATGATAAAATTCACAAAAAAATCTATAGAATATTTTAGGGAGTGAAGCAAGAATGAGATACATGTATAATTAAATGGTTATTTTAAACCCTATAATTTCTAGATACTAAATTTATCCAATCATATTGACTATGTGAGTTTTAGCCAATTCTACTCTCTATTATTGCATGTAAATAATGCCTTGGATACCTCAAAAACTTCCCAGTATAGATCTCTCATAATAATGATCACAAATATTTTTGAGCATGCTATATGAATCCACACTTTCATGAGATTCCATGAGTACTTTATAGATGGATGAAAACATAAAACACTAGAAATATGGTCTATCATTCAATGGTTTTATATTGATAGTGGGATCTTCCTCACTCACCTCCTTAATAGTCAGATAAAATACAGGAGATTCCAACACATAGAATAAATCTTCTATAGTAAAGTAGTGTATAAACACCTATACCTACTATTTGAAATTTGTTCTTGTAAATACATTACCTAATTCAAATAATGATCAATGTGTAATTGTGAACTTTTTATTTTATTTTCTATTATATTTAATTATATTATTTATTACTTTATCATGATTACCAAAACATGTGAGATGAAATAATTTTAATTATCTTATTATATCTCCCACTATTTTATCAATTCCTAATATCCCTCACCATCGAACTTAGAATGTCTTTTTGTGTAGAAATTCTAGTGGAAAGTATTACACCTTTCATTTTAATTCATTTAATATTTAATTTAATTTATATTACTTTAATTTATTTAATGATTTAATATTTTTTTGGCCTTGAAAATTTTAAAATTTTAAAGATTTTGAAGGATGTGAGGTTATCTCACAAGGTTAGTAAAACATATGGTGACCATGAATTTAGATCTATCCTTGGGAAGTACCATTTGACATGGTTAGTGAATGTTAAACCATGTGGGGTTCTAAGATTAACTATGAAAGGTCCCTTTTGTCTAGGTGTTTTAGACCACATAGTCAAAGCACAGTTTGAAAAACCATATATATAAATGATGTGGGTTTCATTGTGTTTTAAAATTTTGTTTGGTTTATTTATTTATTTATTTCCTTTTCCCCCTCTTCTACCCCTTTATCCCCTCCATACATCATGACTCCCCAAAGCAAACCCCCTTCCTCGCATGACATCCTACTTTCAAACTCCCCTATCCCTACAACTTCCCACATCATGACCAAGGTTGAGCCTCCCTTATTCGCTCACAACTTCATCTCCCCCTCTCCCTTGATTTTGCATGACACCACTAGGTAGAACCAAACTTTTTTACATGCCTAACTATCAAGAATATCCTTTCTTATTGGTGATTCATGGTGCTATATTTTCGATTTAGTGCCGACACGCATATGTATGGTTTCCACTTCCCACTCTTCCTTGTTTCCTTATGTTTTCACTTTCCCCCATCACTATTGTGATTCAAAAGAACAATATGGGTGAGGGTTTTGATCATGTTTTTGTGGTTTTTGAGATTCTAGGGCTTTAAGGGTTGTTCTCTTTATTCTTATAGCCTTCAATATCAAATGCGACACATTCCGACTCTATCACGATTGATTTGAGGTCAGTTCTCCCATTCCCTAAGCTTTTAATTTTAGAAACCATTGATTTATTGAGTATTAATTTTTTTAATGATTTCATTAAATGTTTTTAATCATTATTTGAGATGAAAATCTAGTTTTATTTTATTTTCATTCAATGTAGAGGTTTTTGTAAATTTTGGAACATGTCAAAAAACTGGTTTATTAAATTGTGCATGCTTGTTGGTCATTAAATGGCTTGAATGGATTTTTAAAAAAATTAAATTGGGGTTATGTAAAATATTTTGTGATTTTAAAATTTATTTTTGAAATGTTTTAATTGTAATTTCAAGTGACACGTGAAATGAAAAGTATTTATTATTTATTTAAAAAGTTATTTTAAAAAATAACATGGCTTATAAATATTTTGACCCCATTTGGATCATGACATAAATTATTGAGGGTTTTTTAACCCTTTAAGATTTTAAATAAATGTGGGTTCGGTAATATAAACTGATTTAAAGCATGGTTTTGAATTTTATTTTTAATAAATGGTTTAAAGTGTGTTTTTAAATTATAATAGAAAAAGTATTAGCATTCCAAGTATATTTTTAAAGGTGAGGTTGGCACTTTTAAACCAGTTGTGTGTTTCTTGTGATACCACCTTTGTTGTCCCTTTTCTTTGTTACACCAATTGATTGTTGGCTATTATATGTAAATGATTGTATGATGTGGGTTACATGCTATTTCCTTAAGGTAGCATTGGAGGTGAGGGTAAGACATTTTCTCATGATTATTGTATTGATTTATGATGACTGCTACTATTTTTTTTTACTCACCCTATCTATATTTTTTCATGAGAACTTGGGTTTATAATAGAGAATCAAATATTTATTCCACACTCAATAGTCACAAACTGCAAGTTCACTCCCTTTAGTTTTACCATGTTCCAGGTCTAGTGGGGAAGTGGCCCATAATCAGGCTGGGTGTAGGCTAGTCAGATGGATTATAGAAGGACCCAATGTAGATCGAAAAGTTAGTTTTTGTTTTGGTAAATACTAGAAATGTCTCACTTTAGGACCAATGGTAGATTACATTCCACTTATTATTTGGTTGGTGGTTTGACTTAGGGGATTCTTCTAGCTTATTCTAAAATTCCATGACTTTTAGATATATATGGAACCAATAAGTATCTTATTTTATTTCTTTTTTTCATATATGATATGTTTAATTTCATTTATGGGTCTATTATTCTTGCAGCACGAGTTTTTAAAAAAAATATTATTTTAGAGACACTTTGAATAAATTTTTTTTAAATTAAAAGGAGTTAATTTGTATGGCGTGAGTGTTTTTAAAGAAAATATTTCAAAGATATTGTCTTTATTTATGAAAAATAAAGAAATTTTATAAAACCAACACATGTGTTATTGTTTTTAAATGTAATTAGGAATATAAACCCCATTTTTCTTATTATATTTAAAACTATATTTTAAATAGTTTTATAATTAAAAGTTTGGCATGTGGAAAGGTGGGTAGTGGTCTACTGATTATTTTTATGCTCATGCTTATATTATCACATTTATGTTTTAGGACCCTATTTAGTTATTTTTTCCTCTCAGGGCATGTAAAACATCATGAATGATTAGTGAATAATGTAAATTTGATATTAGTTTTCATTTTATTCATCGAATTCAGAATATGGTTCCTATTACATTATTTAGTAGATTTAATTTTATTTTCATATAATTACCTTAAAAGTTTTCCCTTTAAATGAGTTGTTTACTACTTTCAATTATTGTTATTAGTGGATTACATAATTTATGTGGGACTAGGTGATTTGGGATCTGTAACTTGTAGAGTAAGTTTTTGGGTGATAAAATGGTTCTAGCTAACTAAAGGATTTTGGTGGTTAATATGAGGTATTTATTTCTATTTCTATTATCTCTATTGTTTTATGTTTTTTTATATTATGATTTATTTTTGAATGTATGTTTGACATATTGATGGGAAATTATGAATTTTACATAGAAATATATTGTTTCTTTAACTATGATTCAAGGGAGAGATCATCCCCAATGATTTTATTTGATACCCATGATGCTTGTTGTTGGCCTAATGGGATTGGGGACAACCCTTGTGTATGTCATGGGAATGATCGAGTCTCCAATGGATGGATGAATCAAGTTCGTTCCCAAAAAATTGCATCAGAGACATGGGTTATTTAGTGGGATCCTAGGTCCTTGATAAGTACTTATGTTATTTGGGTTGTCATGGTGGGATGGAGTTATCATGGCTTTTAGGATTCAGGAGGTTGGTTGTGGGTGGGTGCCTGGTCAACACTTATCATAATGACACCACAATCACCATTAGTTTTTGGGATTTTTATTTTTAGATCAAGATTTTGTTTAAATTTATATTGATCCTATATTAATCCTCATTAGCATAATGAATTTACATGATGGTTCTTATTGGATTTTGGGATGAAAATGGAAGATGGTTCATGGAATGATTTTGGCTTGAATGACCTAAGAAAATGTACACTGGAAAAAAATAGATGTTAATATGCCTGAGGATTTTTTTTGTGGATAGACTATGGTACCTCAAACCATGTGGTTGGTTTAGGGACGATTCTGAATCAATTTTCTTTTTTATATTTATAGTTCCCTTGGGAATAACCCAATGACAGGGTGAGTTCAGGAAAGTCTTGTGATATATGGGTGATGTGGTTTGGATTTTGGTGTGCTTTAGATTGTGAGTCTTTTTTGGAAAATCAATTTTGGGACTTGGGGTGTTTTAATAAAGGTATATTTCAAACATTTTTTTTTGGTAAAATGTGTTTTTAATCTTTTTAAGGGGGTTGGAAATTTTAAAGGAAAAATGATTTTTTTGATGTGTGATCAATGTTCCATGTTTTATTGGTTTTATTATTTCAAATTTTACCCTTCATTATGGTGAGAATTTTTGGTTTTATGGATGATACATGAACAAATTGATTTCATGTCTCGTGTTCTTCAAATCCCGCCTCTCAGGAAAAAAGTTGAAGAAATGATGCACGATTCATTTTATATATGAACCTATGAGTGATTATTTTCTTTTCTATGAATACTTACTCTAGCTAGAAGCCCTACCCAGACTCATAATTGATCAGTAAGACTGAAATATTTCTTTCTATTGGATATGGATCATTATTTATAGAATCATATTCTTCTGCTTGGTGAGTGTGGTTAGATTTAGAACCTTAGTGGTATGTCTTGTAGGGGTCTTCTTAGAAAATTTTATGTTTCCCTGAGTGGTTGGCTATTTGGGAGGATTTTTTTTGGTTTTTGTTGATGACTTATTGGTCACCCCTTTTGGGGTGGTAATGGAGTATGTATCGATGTGCATGCCTTTTGGATTTCTAGATAGTGTTGAGATTTTGGGTTTTGTGCATGCCTTGTGGGTTTGGAGTTTTCCCTCTTTGTAGATTTAGATGATTTCTTTTGATGCAGTTATATTGAGGTTAGTTTCATAAAATGTTAGATTGGGGTGACCTTGGGTTTGGTTCTTGGGGAACTGGGTTGAGTGTTTTCTTTGGGTAGTTGAGCACATGATCATTCTATATTTGTTAGGTTTTTTCAAGGGATAGTTTTTTGACTTTGAGTTCCTAGTTACCTAAAAAGAATGATTACCCCAGTCAAAAAACCCTATCACTCATTATTGTGGTGTGTGTGTGGTTGATTATTCATGGGTTTTGTGTTGAGATGTGACTCTGAGCCTGGTGGCAGTTTTTCTAGGGTGTTGAGTTTCCTTTAGGACGTGTTCAACTTAAATTTTTGGTGTTTTCCATTGTGATTGTTTGTGCTTGTTGGATTTAGGTGATTCATGGAATGTTCATAGAGATACGTCCTTGTGCTTGAGGTCTTGGCCTCTTTATGAGTTCTTCCTCATCACACAATTCATAAAATTTATAAATAGTGTGGATGCCTTTTTTTCTCATTCTTCTCCTAATATTTCCTTCGCAAACTTATATATTTTCTCTTGGAAACAACTTATGACTTTGAGGAATACATGTTTTTTGGTTTGAAATAATCATTCATGATCAAGGGTTTCACTCCATATATTCTCCCTAGTTTTCACCACCTAACTCAACCTCACTCCACAAGGTGTGATTAGGGCTTGATCTCAGGTACTACCATCCTTCGTTAATGGATATCTGGGGTAGAAAGCGTTATTGTGGGGAGTTTTATCACACCCTGAATTTTTATATTTTTATTATTTTATTTATTTTATATAATTTTAAGTTATTTTGAGCATTGGTTTTTTTTGTCTTGAAATTTTTAAAATTTTAATTATTTTAAAGGATGCATGGTGAAATCGTATAGTTAGTAAAATGAGTGGAGACCATGTGTTTTAACCTATCCTTGGTAAGTGTCATTTGAAATGGGCAACACACATTTATTTAAACCATGTGGATTTATTGGAGGGACCATGCGAGGTCCATTTTTCTAGGTAGTGTGGCCCATAAAGTTATCACACAGTTTAGAAAACCCAAAAGGTAAACCATACATGTTACCTTCAGTTTTAAAACATTGTTTTGTTTGGTTTTTTATTTCTTTATCCCTCTTATCCCCATTTCTCCTCTCTTTGTATCATGACTCCCCCAGGTCTATCCCCCCTCTATCACACGACCTCCTCCCTTTAACCCATCCTCTCCCTGTCTCGTCACATGACACACCCAAAGCTGAGCCCCAATACCTCATGGGAGCCTCCCTCTCCCCATATCCCTTTGTCACGTGTGACACCCCAATATGAACCCCCCTATTAGTTTTCCCTCCCTAACCCATATATCCTATATTCTTGGAAATTAATAGTGTAATATTTTTGGTTTAGAGTCTTCTCTCTCAGGTATAATCTTCTCTACCCTCGCCTTCTTATTTCCTTGTAGTTTTTACTTCCCTCACCAGTGTTTCAATTTGGTCAAACCCTAAGGGTGTTGGGTTTGATATAATTTTTTTTGTTTTTCTTTATTCTAAGGATGATAGGGTAATTATCCTTCTTGTTAGATCCTTCTACATCAAAGATGACCCATTCTAGATCAATCATCATTGATTTGGAGTACGTTTTCCCATTCCCTAGGCTTTTAATTTTGAAAAAATTGATTTCTTGAGTTTTAATATATGTTTTATTTTTTAATGATGTTATTAAATATGTTTAACCATCATTTTATATGAAAATAACATTCTACTTTATTTTCATTCAAGCTAGAGGTTTTTATAAATTTCAAAATGTTTTGAAAACCTATTTTGTTAAATTGCGCATGCCCATTGGTTGTTAAATGACATGAATGTATTTTTTTAAAATTAAATTAGAGTTATGAAAAAGTTTTGGGATTTTAAAATTTATTTTTTAAATTTTTTACATGGAATTTCATGTTCAACATAAAATTCCAATTATTTATTATTTATTTAAAAAGTTATTTTAAATAAATAATGTGGCTTAAAAATATTTTGACATCTTTTAGGCCACTGTATAAATTAGGGTGGGGTGTTTGAGCTCTTGTGGATTTTAAATAAAAGTGGGGTTAATATTATAAACCAATTTCAAGCATGGGTTTGAATGTAATTTTTATGAAATGTAGAGAAAGTGATTTTTAAATCATTATGGAAAAAGGCACAACATTCCGATTGAATTTTTAAAGGCTTAATTGGTATTTTAGAAAAGTTTTATATTTATTTTAACAACACTTTTGTTTTCTTTTATCTTTTTTAAACCCTTTGAGGGTTTTTATTATATTTAGATTACTAGATGATGTGGGTTGGGGGATATTTCTTTGAGGGGGGAATTAGACGTGAGTGTGATACACTTTCTCATGATGCTTGTATTAATTTTTGATGAATGATTCTATTATTTTTGTCTCACCCTCTCTAGGTTTGGTTATGTAAACCCATACATATAAGAAGGACATATAGATTTATGCCACACTAGGTATTCACACACCAATAATTATCTCCCCTTAGTTGTTCTATATTCCATGGCTAGTGGGGAAGTGGCCCTCGATGAGGTTGGGTTAGGCTAGATAGATGGGTCATAGTAGGATGCACCATAAGATATTAAATTGATCTATATTTTGGTAACATCTAACATTATATCACTATAACACCCCAACTCAAACCACTAGGTCCAAGCCAAAGTGTCAAATGACCTTATGCATGCCTCCCTGTATGAAAGAGGATGCCAACTAGATGTGAGGGTCTAAGTCCATCAGTAGAGAGACTATGCCCTCAGTATAATGTAATAGAAAAAATAATATTACATAAATAATATAATGAATAATCAAAGTAAAATGTTGAAACTAAAATATGGAATACATGTTATAAAATAAAAAGATAAATGGGATCCTAAAAAGGAAAACCAATCTAGAGTATATGTAAGAAGGTAAATAAATAAATAAAAACTATGAAGTCCTCTATAGTTTATCCCAGTATGTCACTAGATCCAAGTTTATCTCCTTAGCCATAATCTAATAGTACCTTTTCCATAATCATATCCCTGTACATGAAGTCTGCATGCACATCAAGATATCCATGCATGGTGTGAGTAATAAACCCATTAGGACACCACCAATGAATCCTTAAAAAATGTTCACATGTACAACATGTATATTCCATGATAATAATAAATACATAAAAATGAATATCAAATATAAAATCATGTACTGAGTATTTTTTCACTAACTAATCTACCAAAGACCCCTGAACACACCTTCTTCGGCTCCATGTTGGATGGAAAACAAAGAGATGTCAGAAGTAACAATAACTAGCCACAAGGCTAGTAAATATGTTTCTTGACATTCTCATGGTATTATTTGAATATGTGACATGTGAAACAACCGAAAATTTATTTGTAACATTTTTTTATTGAATAAATATGTGTTATATTATATTTTATAGTACTATACACATACAAAACATTGAAAAAAAACACTTTATTTCATTAAAGGACATTATTACATTAACTAGAAAGTAAACCCATCAAAATACCGAATATTAAAATGTAAAAAAATAATAATTAGAAATCATAGAATTGGAAAATTTGGATCCTTCTAATCTTTTAGAATCATCACCCCCAAGAACAAAACTATTGAAAATAAAAAAAAATATTATTAAACTAATCAACATCTTTGAAAAGGAAAATATAGAACCTTGTTATAAATTGAAGTGAATGATGAATGAAAGAATGAAGAGGTATTTATAGGAGGTAATATGATTATATGAATAGTAATGGGACTATTGGAATAGTAACATGACCATTAGGAATAGTAATTTTACATCAAAATAATAAAATTTAATATAAATAATATTTATCATGATGTAATTAAAGAAAATAAAAATATTATAATTCCATAAAATAAATATCAAGATTAAAAACCTAAAGAAAATTTAAGCATATTTTTAACAAAACGTATTTTATATATTTTTTAAAAATAATAATTTTTTATTAAAAATTAAAATTACTTATTTTAGAAACTTATTATGGTAAAATGAATTTAATTTTTAGAAGTAGCATGTAAAAAAATTTTAAGGGTTATTTCTTCATAATTTTTTGAAATACATCAATTTTTAGGTGAATAGTTAAAATATAGTTTTTTCATAACCAATGTATTTTAAATTACATCATTAATGATATAATAATGATATAATTAATTATAGATATGTTGGATCAAACAAAAACATGTTTAATTTGATAAATGAGTTATTTAAATACAATAAAAATGTTTTCCAAAACTAAAAAGTAAATTCCAAAGTCTAAAGTCTAAGGTATTTATTAAAATAATATTTTATCATTTTCAACATTTCATTTTGATTAAAATAATAAATTCATATTATAATGTGTTCCGAAGTCTTAAAATAATTTTATTTAATTAAAATAGTTTTCATAATGTCAAAAATATTTCCATTGAAATGTTTACATTCGGTATAATATTTAATTCAATATTTTAACTTTAAAATACCCCTATACCCGGGTATAAATAACCCCTCATTCCTCCCTTGGAAAACCAATCCTCCCCAAATAAAAAAATCCAAATGTATAACCAAATACCCTCCATCAATCCCTAATAACCCTTAGTAACTTTTTGGATTAATCCAACTACTGGAATCAAAGGTGTTTAGTTCCTAAGAAAATAAACAACACCGAGAAAAGTGTAAGTTTTCATCAAGTCATCTTCCCACTTTCCTCTTCTCTTTTTTTTCCTATTTTCATTTATAAACAAAATATAATAATATTAAATTAGTAGTGTTTTAAAATTATATTAACTATATTAACCTAATGTAATAATTATATTAATTATGTATTTATATTTTATACCTCTCTTTCTTCATTATTAGATAATGTCCTGTTAAGAAAAATATGATATCAAAACATTTCACCTTTACCAAAGGGAATTATGAAATGGAATCTAATGATTATAATTTATGAAGAGTTAAAAAATGTACATAATTAAATCATGTTTCCATGTTTTAATAAACCTATGTTTATTATATAAGAGGTAGAAAAAGAATGAAACAAAGATGGATTTAAGGTAAGGGGAATCTCGAAGGCAACTCCTTATTTTTTGGGTTACCTCCTCTTCCACATTATTTTCTATACAGATATTCTTAAAATTTCCTTAAAATGTACTTATACTATTATTTCAAATTTATTTTTAGGGATATACATGTTCCCACCATTTTGAAATGTTTTCTAAGACATTTACAAAGATTTTTTTGAAGTCTTTAGTTTCCAAAAAACATTGCATCGACTCCACTTGAGTTATTTATTATCCTCTCAATAATGATGATGTTTTATGAAAAAAATATGATTTAAATTAATCATTTGGGAATACAAAAGGTTATTTATAAATTTATTATTTATGAAACCTTTATGAAACACACTCCTTTATCTAGGTTTATTTCATGAATTTGATTGTTTTACATTCTATGTAGCATGCATCATTATGAACATTTTATGATGTGATAGGTGGGACTTAAATTATATAGTTCACAAATTAATTGGTTAATTTGATATATCTCATGATATTATGTGTATTATGAATGAAAATAATGATTTCTTTTTTCACAAATTTGATGTTATGATTTATGCACATATGTTAGGTGTGAACATGACGCTAGCTTTGTTCACAACTATGTGTGGTTTTTGACAACTATGCTATGATGTTTCATTATAATGAATATTCCACATTCTATGAATTTATCAAATGTTTCTATCATTATTATGATGATGATATAATACTTATGATATGATTTTGTTTATTATTATTACCCATGTATTATTGATTCATGTCCCTTATTCATCCCTTTACTAGGAATTTAGCTCAACCATTTATTTGATGTATATACTTAAGTGAATATATATAATAATGATAACATGAGATATTTTATGAGGATAAACGATAAATTTTTAAATAATGTGTATGTTTTATTATGTAAAAGTTATGTATGGGGATAATTTTCCCAAGATACTAGACCTTTCAATCCTTGAATGCATTACTATTATGTTGTTTATCTTAAAAGTGATATAATATTCATTTAAGAAAAATTTGGGTCACTATAGTTGGTATCAGAGGCATGGTTTAGATAATTTGGGAATTAGGACTAAAAAATGATTGTAAAAACCATACGAATATGTCTAAGTATAGGTAAAAATATTATGTTTTGGTAAAGTATAAGAGTATGAGGTTTATAAGAAATGAAATCCCTATCTCAATACTGCAATTGGATATGGATTTGGTATAGTTTTACCTAGGGTTAATATCCACACAAAAGGAACATTGGGTATTAACTCAATCATCAACTAGTGAAAAACGAAGAGACCTTTCTTTACACCTTGTGTGACACTCCTGGGGGATTTGCTTAGGTTAATAACAAACTCTATACAAACCATTATTAAGGATATATAGCTAAAGTAAATATTTATTTTAATAATAGAAAATGATTAATGTATATGATCCTAGAATAATTATATGTGAAAAAGTATAAACATATGGATCCCATAAGACATGGATTTAGAATTAATTTTCATATAAGAATAAATTATTATTCATGATTTTTTGACTTATGTTTATTAAAACCTTTCTATTTTAGAAAATTGAAAGAACCAAGAGAAACCAGAAAAACAACCTATATGAGGGAAAATGAAATGATTGTCCAAATTTCATTGCCAATGTAATGGGAGGTAGAGTAAAAGACTTCATGAATATTCTTACCTAGAAGTCCTATGTTATTAATAATAACCTAAACCATGTGGAACATCAACCTTCACCCAAGAAAGAGAAAATAGCTATTGAGTCATTTATGTGGAAATGACCACAAAAGTTTAGTTGATCTTTCAATCCAATTATCATGGAATAGTGGGTTAACTCAATAAAGAAGATATTTTATATAATCCACTATTTTGAGAAGGAAATTTTTTCCTTGGATTTCTATTATTTAAATGGAGAGGCTGATCAATGGAAAGATTTGATAAATAATATGAATAAAAATGATAAAATGGAATAGAAGTAGTGGGAAGACTTTAATAAGTTGTTTATTAATAATTATTTTCCTTGAAATCTTCAAACCAATATAGAGATGGAATTACTAGTGCTTAAGAAAACGGAGGGATACTCTATCATGGATTATGAAGAAACTTTCATAAGGAATTCGAGATACAACTTGGGTTTTGCTATCAATAATTATAGAAAAACAAATAAGTTATTTAGTTGTTTAGAACCACACCTTCAAAAGGATCTTGCTATATGAGACATTGAGAGTTATTAATAAGTAGTTTTATGTGATCTCAAAGTAGAGATAGAGTTTTGATAATGGTCCCACGGACATGGAGATAAGAAGATACGAATGGAATTTCAAGCTGATGGATCAAAAGATAACAGAGTAAAGAAGGTCCAACCACCCACATGTCAAAAATGTGGGAAGAAGAATCTTGGTAATTGCATTAAAGGGATAAGAAAATTATTAATTTTTGGTAAAGAAGGACACTAAGATCATGAATTTCAATGATACCTTAATAATCTAACCAAAATTATGTAGGAAAGGAGGCACATCCCAATGCACTACCCATGGTTCAATGCTTCAACTATAGGGAGAAAGGGATTTATGCAAGTTAGTGTACAAAACCATGGGACTTTGAGGGTAATAAGTGTCAAAAACCACTAAATATGAAGAAGAAAGGGAAATATTATGGAATCACTAACCATGAGGAGGAAAATGAAAATAAATTTATACTTGGTACACTTCATATTCAATCAAGAATGCAAATTTTTTTATTTGATTCTAGTTCTACAAATTCCTTTATATCCAAAAAGTTTATTAGAAATATTGAATCAAAACCCCAATACCTTGAAGTAGATATATATGCATAAAAACACTTAGTGGTGTGATTAATATAACCAAAGCACTACGGAAAAAATGGATAACAGTGACGGGTTATTTGCGACGAGACTTATTCCCATCGCAAATACCTTACGAAACGGGTTATTTGCGATGGGAAACTATTCCCATCACAAATAACCCGTTATTTGCAATGGGTTTCTTTTACCCGTCGCAAATGGTTTGGCGCGAAATGCGCGCCAAACCGCGCGAAATTTATTTGCGACGGGGTTAGAGCCCCGTCGCAAATAACCGGTGGCAGTTAAAGAGTATTTGCGACAGGTTTCTTTTAACCGTCGCAAATGGTTTGGCACGAAATGCGCGCGAAACCGTGCAAAGTTTATTTGCGACGGGTTAGAGCCCCGTCGCAAATAACCGGCGGCGGTTAAAGAATATTTGCGACGAGACTGCAGTCCCGTCACAAATCTTTCGGCTGTAGGGGTTATTTGCAACGGGTCCCGTCGCAAATAACCATTTTAATGCCACCCATAATTAAATGCGGCCGGAGTTATTTGCGACGGGACCCATCGCAAATATCTTTATTTGCGACGGCAAACCCGTTGCAAATAAGCCCTTCACAATTAATATAACCTATAAATACTTCCAACCGTTACAGTGTTTTTCACTCTGAACTTCTTATGGTGATCAGTTGTAATTTTTTTTTTCCGATTTCGAGGAGTCAGTTGGTGGTGTCCTACAACTACAGCGGCTCGACATTGACATCAAGTTTAAGGTTTTTATCTGAATTTTAATTTAATATTTATTTTATTTATTTATTTTAATTTTTTAATTTTTTTTTCTGATTCTTAATTAGAAATAATTATGAATAACTATTAATAATTAACAGTAATTAGAGACAATTAAACACTAATTAATTTAAAATAGTTAGCTGTAATTACAATTAATTAGCAGTAATTATGAAAAATTAAAATTAATTTGAATTAATTAATAATAATTAGAAATAATTAACATTAATTAGTAATTATTAATAATAATTTACAATAATTATCAATAATTAACAATAATTACCAATAATTAGTAATAATTAGTAATAATTAGTAATAATTATCAATATTTACTAATATTTACCAATAATTGTCAATAATTGTCAATATTTTTCAATAATTACCAATATTTACCAATATTTACCAATAATTGCCAATAATTGTCAATATTTAGCAATAATTTTCAATATTTACCAATAATTAGGAATAATTACCAATAATTAGGAATAATTACCAATAATTAGGAATAATTACCAATAATTAGGAATAATTACCAATAATTAGCAATAATTACCAATAATTAGGAATAATTATCAATAATTAGGAATAATTAGCAATAATTAGTAATAATTACCAATACTTACCAATAATTACCAATAATTAGTAATAATTAACAATAATTACCAATAATTAGTAATAATTAACAATAATTAGTAATAATTAACAATAATTAGTAATAATTAGTAATACTTACCAATAATTGCCAATAGTTGTCAATATTTACCAATAATTCCCAATACTTGTCAATATTTACCAATAATTAGGAATATTTACCAATAATTAGGAATAATTACCAATAATTAAGAATAATTAGGAATAATTACCAATAATTTGGAATAATTACCAATAATTAGGAATAATTACCAATAATTAGGAATAATTACCAATAATTAGTAATAATTACCAATAATTAACAATAATTACCAATAATTAACAATAATTACCATTAATTAAGAATAATTACCAATAATTAACAATAATTGCTAATAATTAACAATAATTACCAATAATTAGGAATAATTACCAATAATTAGGAATAATTACCAATAATTAGGAATAATTACCAATAATTTGGAATAATTACCAATAATTAGTAATAATTACCAATAATTACCAATAATTACCAATAATTAGGAATAATTAGCAATATTTACCAATAATTATGAATAATTACCAATAATCAGGAATAATAACATTATTACATTATTAGTATATTTTATTATTAATATTGAAATAATATAATTTTCTATATTATATACAATTATCCTTTCATCTGTGTGTTTTCTGTCTCCACATGTAATATTTGCATTCTTTTTCAAAATTATCAACCTACTCACCAATGGAGAGGTGAAAGTGAATGCAAATATTACATGTGGAGACAGAATGTTAAACACACAGATGAAAGGAGAATTGTATATAATATAGAAAATTATATTATTTTAATATTAATAATAAAATATACTAATAATGTAATAATGTTATTATTATATAATTAATATTTATGAAAAAAAATATTAGTATTATTAAAATAATAAAAAATTTATATAATATTAAAATTATCAATATTTGTAACAGGTTTTGCTTTATTCTTAACATGTCCAATTCTTAAAGGGTCAATTTTTAGGTCTATCCCAATAAAAAGTTTGCGTCAGTCGTGTTTGATGTAAACTATACAATTATCCTTGCTTGAGTGTTATTTCTAACAAATTATTCAAAACCTCTAATGATTTTATATTTTATAGAAAAATATGGAACAACGAGGTCATCAACAGTCATTATTAGATGACTGCATATGGATAAATCAACGTAGAAATCCAAACAGTTCTGGTTTAAATCTAGTATATATAGAGGGTGTGGAGACTTTTTTATCATTTGCGTCATCAAATCCAGAATTTGTTTCAGAAGGCACAATAAAATGCCCTTGTAGAAAATGTGCATTGAGAACGTTTGACACGTTTGACAAAGGGGGGGAACATCTCATGAATTTTGGTTTTCAACCAGATTATGTTTTTTGGTATCAACACGGTGAATGCAGTTTCAGAGTAGGTGATACCAACTTGATTCTGGATCCATCTCGGTTTCAAGATTTAGTACATGATGTTGCAGGTTCATCTGTTCAACATACAGAAACTCTGGATGATATAACTTCAAATCCTGAGTTGGCACCGTCTGAATTTTATGAGTTGTTAAGGTCTGTTGAGGATGCATTATATCCTGACTGCAAGATGAGAAAATTAGAAGCAGTTGCAAAATTTATGGATACCAAATCAGATAACGGAATGTCAAACACCTACTTTGACCAGATATTTTCTTTACTTAAAACAATGTTACCTGAAGGAAATGTTTTGCCTGCAAATTACTATGAGAGTAAGAGGCTGGTTCGAAATTTGGGACTTACCTGTCAGAAGATTCTTGCATGTTCAAATGACTACATTTTATATTTTGGGGAAAATGAGTAATTGGATAGTTGTCCCACATGTGGGCAACTGAGATATAAAGAAGGGAAACATGAGAAGTCTTGTTTGATTCCTGGAAAAAAGTTGAGATATTTTCCTCTTACATCTAGACTACAACGTTTATTCATGTCTAAGAATATAGTGACAATGATGTCATGGCATAAAGTGAATATTTCAACCGATAAAAGCTTGAATCATCCAGCCAATGGTGATTCATGGAATCATTTTGATAGAGTGCATCCATCCTTTGCTTTAGAAGCTAGAAATGTTCGACTGGGCCATTCCACTGATGGTTTCTGTCTGTTCGGATCTTATGGTAGTCAGTATTCATGTTGGCCTGTTTTTTTAACTCCGTACAATTTACCTCCATGGATGTTGATGAAGGATCCCTATATCTTTTTGACTTTACTAATTACAGGACATCCGAAGAAGAATATTGATGTTTACTTGAAACCATTGATTGATGAATTAAGTTTATTATGGAGTACTGGTGTTAGTACATATGATGTTGCTACGAAACAAAATTTCATACTGAGAGCAGCATTGATGTGGACAATTAGTGACTTCCCGACTTATGGGATGTTATCTGGATGGAGTACACATGGTCAAAAATCATGTCCTTACTGTATGGGAGAGAACAAAGAATTTATGCTCATTCATGGAAAGAAACCTTGTTATTTTGACTTTCATCGCAGATTTCTTCCAGCTGATCATCATTTTCGCAGAAACAGATCTCATTTTAGAAAAGGAACAGTTGAAAGGGATGTACCTCCAAAAATGCTATCAGGTTCAGAGTTAAAATAAGTTGTATTTTCATTACCTCTCATCACTTTTGGTCCCACAATAAACCAACATAAAATTTCTGGTTTTGGGAAAGAACACAATTGGATTAAACGTAGTATATTTTGGGATTTGTCACATTGGTCTGATTTGTTGGTCCGATACATGTTGGATGTCATGCATATTGAGAAGAAATTTTTTTATAATTTGTTTCATACAGTTTTGGATACTCCAGGAAAGAGAAAAGACAATGTAAATGCATTTTTAGATCTTTCCTAAATTTGCAGGCCTCCAGAACTAGAACTGTTTGAGAATGTCAGAACAGAAAAGTTACTGAAACCAAAAGAAGCTTATACACTGTCTAAAGAAAACTGTTTATTATTTTGTCAGTGGATTACAGATTTGAGACTTCCAGATGGCTGTGCTTCCAATTTGGGTAGATGTGTAAAGAATGGTCATATTACTGGATTAAAAAGTCATGATTGTCATGTTATAATGGAAAGACTTCTACCCATTGGATTAAGAGTTCTATTGAATTCTGTGATTTGGGATTCCATAACAGACATGTCATATTTTTTTTTTCAGGACATTTGTGCGGCTAAAACAGATTATGATGCTCTATGCAAACTTCAAGAAGATGTTGTTGTAATTATATGTAAACTAGAAAAAATATTTCCACCGTCTTTCTTCGACTCAATGGAACATTTGATATTACATTTTCCATATGAAGCCAAATGTGGAGGTCCAGTACAATTTCGATGGATGTACCCATTCGAAAGATGCATGCAAAAATTGAAAATAAAAGTACGTAACAAAGCATCTGTTGAAGGATCTATTGCAGAAGCTTATTTTCAAGAGGAAATATCTTTTTTCTGCTCCCATTATTTTGAATCTGAGTATCCTTAAAAACACAACCGAATGGGACGGAACAAGAGGAATATTGATGAAATCAACAATCAATTATCTGTTTTCAACCAGCCAGATCTTGGTTTTGGTGGAGTTCATGAACACTGGCTTTTGGATGATGAACATCACAGAGCTTATACGTATGTTCTGCTCAACTGTGAAGAGATGACATCAGTCGTACTGTAAGTGTTTATATCACTTATTCTATCATTTATGTTATAGTAAATAACTTTGTTTTTTATAGGTTGTATGATAATCATATCAAGAAACAAATTCCACAAATTATAGCAGTTGCTCTCGAAGAACGCCGACAAAAAAATTTCTCTCATTGGTTTCAAAAACTGGTAACACAAATTCTTTATCTTTTAGAAACTCATTCAATGTATAGTTTACTATATTGATAATTATTTCACAAATTTTCAGGTGTCTTGACATGCTGATAAAATCGACAAACGGCTGTGTATATTGAGTAACCCACCTTCCAAACTTGTTAAAACTTATAATGCATATGTGGTGAATGGATTTCGATTTCATACACATGCATATGGGAAATCAAAAAAAAAAATGAAAAGTGGAGTTAGCTTGAGAGGATCTCATTATCGAGAAAATGAAGTTGACTTTTATGGCATGCTTGATGAAATCATTGAACTCTGTTATCTTGGACAACATTATATAACCATGTTCAAATGTCTGTGGTTGGATACAGAGAGAGGCGTGCATGTTCATCTGACTCATGGAATCATCAATATTAAATGTAAAAGTGTTCTCGTAGTAAATGAACCATTCTTATTGGCTCAACAGGCACATCAAGTTTATTACGCAAAGTACTGTGCTACGTCAAAAGACTTGACTGATTGGTGGAGTATAATAAAAATCAAAATTTGAGACAATCAGTTTAGTCAAAGTGAATTTTCTTTCACTTATGTGCAAGGAATTGAAGTTTTTCAAGAGAGTACTCAAAATCAATCTTTTTTACAAAGAGACATGAGTATCGATGATGACACCCCACATTTAAGAGTTGGTGATGACAATGATGTTAATGATGTCACATATGAATTTGAAATGGTAAGAGATGAAGCAACTGGAACTCGAATGGATATCGATGATGTTGAGGAGGAATATGAAGATGACATTGACATATATGAAGATGATGATGAAGATGAACACTGATAGAATTACATGGTAGTTATATATAATCATAACTAATATATATGTATATATAATAGTAATTATAAATTATTTTCTAACAACATTAACATTTTCTGTTTCAGATGGACGACGACGCATTTCGTGAGTTGGTGGATGCTGAACTGTCTTTCGATGCAGATGAGTTGCTGGCAGATGACCCTCAGCCTGCAGGCGCTTCAGGGAGTACGCAGAGGGGGCGCGGTCTTGCACGATTGATGATTCCTGACCCCGTCTCCGAGCGACGTCCACGTCCTGGGTTTGATCCACGCACACGGAGGTGTGATAACCTGTGTGATAACCTGTGGATTTGACTAAAATTTCATTAATCTATTCACATAATAAATGTTTATTATTTTTACAGTTTTCCGTATATAGCAGTCGAACATGGCAGTTCTATTTTACGCAACTATTTCTCTCAGCCTTGGACCACATGGGAGCAGATTCCCATTGATGTGCAGTAGGCCATGTTCGGCCATTGGTTGGTGTGTATGTAAATAAATAATTTTTATTTTGAAAATTATTTCATTTCTAACTTGATATTTTGATTTATTTATAGGGTTTATGGTATCTGATAGAGGATACTATGTGTGGCACCATCCACGATGCATGGGAGGTGGTCATGCGTGATCTCTTTCATCAGTTTTTTCACAACTTGAGGAGAGCGGCCATGAAGAAAGCAGGAGTATCCGTTTTTGATGACTCCTGTAGAGCGCACCGACCACAGTACATTTCATCCCACGTATGGGATGGATTATGTGCACACTGGTTGAGTGATGCCTTTCAGAGGAGATCATTGGTGGGGAGGCAGAATCGGGGGAGATAGGAGGTGACTCATCGAGCTGGGAGTCGTACTTTCAGAACTCATAGACATCATCTGGTACGTACATTATTTATAAATATTTTATATAACTATAAATATTAACAGTTTATTTTTTATTCTTATAGGCTGTCGAGCACCCCGATATTACGGAGTACGACGTATATTAGAGGATTTATAGTGATCCTGCTACTGGGGAGCTCAGAGGTGATCGTCAGCGTCACATCGTGGTCAGTATTATTTGTTTTCAAGTTTAAAAATAAACTGCATATAATATATTCACAATTTTATTTTTAAATTGCAACTACAGGAGTCATATGAGGCCGCAGCGTCACAGACCCAGCCTGAGAGTCAGGCCGAGTCATCAGATCAGACCAGTGGACGTCAGTTTGATGAGGCGGTATGGATTCAGGCCACCCAATATGCCTTCAAGAAGGGCTGGGTAGTTAGTATCAGCTCTCGACTGACTCCCGGAGATTATTATGGCAGTGCTGTGATGTCGGCGTCCAGCTCGAGAGGAGATCGTGCATCTTCTTCTGCAACACAGTATGAGGATCAGTTGCGATCTCAGACTGCACTGATAGAGAGTCTCCGACTAGAGCAGGAGGAGATGCGTCAGCAGCAGCAGCAGCATGAGGAGGAGCGTCGACGCCAGCAGCAGCTGTACGAGGAGCAGATGAGTCGGTGGCAGCAGAAGCAGTAGGAGCAGATGGAGTACATGCACCGACTCACTCGTGCTTTAGGGATGGAGTTTCCTCCACCAGCATCTGCAGATCCCCCTCCCCCTCCTTCAGATTAGAGTTTGTTTTTATGTTATAAAGTTTGTTAAATCAAAATATGAATTTTTTTTCTATTCGTAGTTTCTATCTCATTATAAAATATAAATAATATTATATTTTGAAATAACAATATTAATATGAATAATAATATTATTTATATTTTATAATATTAAATTATATATATATATTAAAATTTTATAATATTAAAATTTAATTATATTTTTTTGTAATATTTTAATTATTTTAATATTTGAATGTATTATAATTTTATTATTATTATATTAATTAAAATAAATTATTAATATTTATTTTATTTATGAATTATAATTCTAATATTATTATATTAATTAAAATCATTTATTAATATTTTATTATTTTTTATTTTTGAATTATAATTCTATTATTATTATATTAATTAAAATAATTTATTAATAATTTATAATTTTTATATGTGAATTATAATTCTATTATTATATTAATTAAAATCATTTATTAATATTTTTTTATTTTTTTATTTTTGAATTATAATTGGATTATTATTATATTAATTAAAATAATTTATTACTAATTTATTTTTTTATATTATTTGTGACGGGTACTATGCCCGTCGCAAATAGTATTATTATTATATTAATTAAAATAATTTAGTAATCTTTTTTTTTATTTTTTTTTAAAAAATATTTGCGACGGGTCCGTCGCAAATACTATTTGTGACGGCCCCGTCGCAAATATTTTTTTAAAAAGTTTTTTAGATATAACGACTAATATTTGCGACGGGAAATATTCCCGTCGCAAATACTACTTTTAGCGATGAGCCCATCGCAAATAATTGTTGTTGCGACGCCGTTTTCCGCAACGAGCTATTTGCGACGAAACCCCATCGCAAAAGCACATTAGCGACGGGATCCCGACACAAATGCCCCATCGCAAATGTCCTTATTTCCCGTAGTGAAGTTTTGAACTCCTCTTCTATTAGTGTCTATCTGAATATTTTTCCAGTGAATCTTGTAATCCTTCCCTTTGTGGAATTTGATACTACACCGGACATGGATTGAGTCTCATTATATAGTACTTAAATCAACTATCAGGAAAAGGAAATATATTTTTATATTCATAATCATCCCATTATCCTATATATATTCCAGGAAGATCATGGATCTCCTTTTGAAAATCCCTCAATGGTGTGGGTGTTAAACCCCAGTAAAATAGTATACCTTAACCAAATGGTTGAGTTAATGGAATGTATAAACCTTGAGGAAATTCCCATCATAAATGATGTATTTCAAGAAAAGTTACCCAAAATTTTCCTACATCATGAGGTAGAGTTCACAATAGATATTATAACCAGATCCACTCATATATCCAAATTCCCCTATAGGATGACCACGATTGAATTGGAGGAGTTAAAGAAGCAACCGTAAGATAATTTAGACAAAGGATTCACTCTCCCTAGTGTATCACCTTATGGTGCACCGGTTTTATTTATCAAGAAAAATTATGGAACAATGAAGATGTGTATCGATTACCAAGATCTCAATAAGATCACCATAAAGAACAAGTATCCCCTTACAAGGATTGATGAATTGTTTTATCAAATTTTAGGAGATCAATAATTCTCATAGGTAGATCTCAATTTTGGATATCACAGCTAAAGGTGAAGAAGGAATATATTCACAAGACATCTTTCCGTATGATATATGGAAACTAAGAGTTCATAGTGGTGTACTTTTAACTTATTAATCCCCTTTAAATATGCATAAATTTGATGAATAGAGTCTTTAGAGACTAACTTGACAAATTTGTGGTAGTCTTTATTGAAAAATATTTTATCCAATCCAAGATAAAGGAGGAACATGAAGGCCATATAAGAATTATTTTTGCGACATTAATAAAGGATAAAATGTATGATAAGTTCCATAAGTGTGGCTTTTGGATACAACAAGTCATATTATTAGGTTATATGATTAGAAGAGAGGGAATTTCTATAGATCCTTTAAAGATAAAAGCAATTAAGGAATGGACTAGATCCTCAAGGGTTATGAAAATCCATAGTTTTCTTAACTTATCTAGGAACAACTAATATTTTGTGAAAAATTTATTAGGATTATCTCTCCCACTAACTAAGTTAACACAGAAAGGGGTAAAATATGTCTGTATGAATAATGTGAAGAAAGATTTAAGGAGGTAAAGAAGAGGCTAATCACTATGCCTGTAATCACACTACTTTCAAGTGGAGAAGGGTTTGTGATATAAAGTGATTCTTAAAAGAAATGATTGAGTTGTGTACCCATGTATAATGATAAAGTGATAACTTATGATTCATGATAGTTGAAGATACATGAGTAGAACTACCTGAAACATGGTTTGGTGTTAGCAGCTGTGATCTTCACCTTGAATATTTGTAGGCACTACCTCTATAGTCAGAAGTGAGACATATATATAGATCATAATATTACAAAGAATATATTCACATATAAATATCTAAACATGCATCAATGAAGATGGTTTGAGATGATAAAGGAATATGATATCTCTATTCACCACCATCCTGGAATGGTGAACAAGGAAGCTGTTGTTCTTAGCAATAAATAACATGCTACTCTATCCATAATGTGTATTTATAAAGACTCTATCTTTATAGATAAGAAAAGTATAGATATGGAAATCATAATGACAGAGAATACATCCTAGCTTTCCCAAATAATTTCCCAAACATCTATCTAGGAGAAGACCAAGGAGGCAGAAAGGGATGATTTGGAGCTTCAAAATAAGGTGGAAGAAGTAAAGGAGGGGAAGCTTCATGAATTCCACATCACTAAAGATAGTGTCATTTGGTTTGGAACTAGAAATTATGTTCCTAAATCACCTGATATAAATAAATATCTATTGGATAATGCACATAGATCACCTTTCTCCATCAATCCCGTAAGTACCAAGATGTACTGTGATCTTCAAGAGTACTTCTGGTGGAACATCATGAATAAGAATATTACTAAGTACACCTCAAAGGTCTTGGTATGTTATAAAGATAAAGAAAAGTGACAGAATTTTAGAGGTATGATGAAACCATTTCCTATACACACATCGAAATGGGAGAACATCGCCATGTAATTTTCACTGATATGACAAAGATATCCAAAGGAAGCAATGCAACATGGGTTGTGGTGGATTAACCCACCAATAATGCCTAGTTAATCACAATTTAGGAATATTTATTACTTGAACAAATTTATAAGATACATATAAAGGAAGTGGTGAGGATGGGGGGGGGGGGACTTTAAATCATCTTTGATCATCATCCAATGTTCACTTCTAAATTCTAGATATTTTTTCCAAAATCTATGAATACTGATTTGAATATTTCCATGAACTATCACCCCCAAACTGATAGAAAATTTGAAAGAACCATTTAGAAAGTGGAGAAAATACTAAGAGCCTCCTCAATGGAATTTAAAGGAGTAAGGGATTGATATCTCTCATTATTTTAGTTCTCATACATCAGCAACTTCCACTCGAGTATTCAAATGGATCTATCTAAAGATCAATATGGGAAGTGATATAGAACTCCAAATTTTTGGGAAGATTTTGGTGAAAAAAACTACATGGACTTTATATTGTGTTAGAGATGACGAAAAAGGATCAATCCATCCAACAATAAAAAAATATTCTTAGAGATAGAAGAAGAGCTATGATGACAACCATTAAAGAGACTTAGAGATCGAAGTTAGAGACAATGTTTTCCTTTGAATATCACCATGGATGAGAGTCATGTGGTTTGTAAATAAAGTAAAGATTATCCCTAGATACATTTTCCCCTTTTAGACCCTTGATTGTATAGGATTCATGGATTATATACAAGTACATCCACAAAACATGGCACAAAATCATGATGCATTCCATGTATCTCTCATGAGGAAGCACATACCTGATCCCTCACATATTCTGAATCCAAAGGTGATACAACTGAAGCATGACCTCACTTATGAGTAGAATTTGGAGAATATACACTACCAAAAAAACTTGAATTAATGATGTTTGTAAACATCTCTAATTGATTTATTGATGTTTCTAAAAAGTTTCCTTAAATGAGGTGTCTCTAATTTAGCAATATTTATAAACATCGCTAAAAATCAATTAGAAACATTTTTTGGAAATTTCAGTAAATCACATCTCATTTACCGACATTTCTAAAAAACATCATCAATTTTTAGAGACTCTTGTAAATGTTTCTAATTACTGACACCTAATTTTCCAATGTTTGTAAAAAATCTTGGTATTTTCTTTAAAATTCATATTTATTCAGGTTCTTTAGCCAATTATATATTCTTTATGAAATCGATTTTTTTTAATTTGAACCCCCTTTCTCTAGTACGCCCACCTCTCCATCCTCCTGCATCTCTCCCCAACCCCACCCTTTCCCCAATGCCCCCTCCAATACCCCCTCACACTCCCTCATCCCTCGCCTCTTGTACCACCTCACACTCCCCCATCCCCCACCTCCTGTACTCCCCATGACTCTCCCACCCGCGACCAATCCCATGCACTACATGCCCACGACCTACCATCCCTCCATCCCCTATTCCCCTGTATTGCATGTCCCATAGTCCACCTACCTGCCCTCCCCTACTTCTCTGGCCCTGCTCCCCTATATTGCACCACCCACAGATCCCCTATACTGCACTGTCCCTGCTTGCATCTTCTCTCGCATGCGGATCCCCTATACTGCATTGGTCCCACCCGCATCTCCCCTACTCCACCTGCGACCAATCCCCTGTACTACATGGCTTTCCTCACACATAAAAGGAGGAATCAAACTTTCATAGGAACAGATCCATGGACCTCATCCTTCCCAACGAAGCACACAACCAACCAAACCATCATAATTTTGATAAATAGTTGTATTATCTTATATTTATAAATATATATAAATAGATTTCAATATTTAAAAAAATTAATATATTATATATATATTTATCTATTTATATACTAATATATTAATGTTTAAATTTTATATCTTATATTTTATATTTTATTTGTATATTTTACATTTTACATTTTATTTTCATATATACATATATATGTTTATATTATATTATACATTATATATATATGTTTATATATTACATATATGTTTATATTATATATTATATATATGTGTTTATATTTTATATTATACATTTTTTATATTTTATATTATATATATAAGTCTATATTTTATGTTTATTTATATGTTTATATATATATACAGTTTTATATTATATATGTGTGTTTATATATTATATATATATATGTTTATATATTATATATATATATATATCTATGTGTGCATGTGTTTATATATATATATGTATATATTTTATATATACTATATGTTTATATTAATATATATATATATATATGTTTATATGTGTGTGTGTGCGTGTGTATAAATATATATGTGTTTGTATATATATATAATTATATATATATATATATATAGTCACATTTTAAAACACTTGTAAAAATGTCACTAAAATAGTCACGTTTTTTTAAAAACGTGACTAAATTTAAAATATTTAATTTTATCATGTTATATTTATTTATATATAAATAGATTTCAGTATTAAAAAATTAATGATATATATATTTATATATTAATATACATATATTAACATGTATATGTTTATATTTTATATTTTATATTTTATATTTAAATTTTATATATATGTTTATATTCTACATATATGTTTATATTTTATATTATATATATATATATGTTTATATTTTATGTTTATTTATATGTTTATGTAATATTATATATATATATATCTGTGTGTTTTTATTATATATATATATTATATATATATATGTTTATATATATGTGGGTGTGTCTGTGTATAAATATATATGTGCATGTATATATATAATTATAATTATAAATGTGTATATATATATATATATTTATAATTTTATACATTTTAAAACCCTCGTAAAAATGTTACTAAAATAGACATGTTTTCTTAAAAATGTGACTAAATTTAAAATATATATGTGTTTATACAAATATATATGTATATATATGTATTTATATATATATATATATATCTGTGTGTGTGTGTTTATATATATATATATGTTTATGTTTATATAAATGTGTCTGTGTTTATATATATATTAATATATATATATATAACTAAATATATATTTACATCGATGTGAGGAAATGGAATATATAAATATATATATTTTTAGCAATGTTTTTGGGGAAACATCGCTAATTTAGTGACATTTTGGAGAAAATGTTTCTAATTTAGTGATGTTTTTGGAAAAACATCGCTAAATTGCCAACATTTTCAAGAAACATATCTAAATTAGCAATGTTTCCTAAAAAAAGTTGCTAAAATTAAAATTAGCAATGTTTTTAAAAAACATCGATAAAAAAGCATCGTTAAATTCTAGTTTTTTATTGTGATATTGGATTATAGAGTCAATGATCTATACAACAAGACAACTCACCTTGTTAAAGTATTATAGTAGAACTGTAAATATTAACAAGCAATGTGGGAATTGAAGGAAATGATGAAACATAAGTACCCTCGTATATTCTCAACCGAGAATATGATTTAAAATTATGGGGATGAAATTTATAAAGGGGAAATAATGTAACAACCCAAAAATTTTTAGTAACATTTTTTTCTTGAATAAATGTGTGTTATATTATATTGTACAGTACTATACACATACAACACATAGAAAAAACAACAATTTATTTCATTAATGGTGATCGTTACATTAGTGAGTAACTAAACCCATGAAAATACTAAATATTAAAATGGGAAAAATATAAAATAGAATAAGTTGAATGGGAAAAATTGGATCATTCTAATTGTCACACTCGGTTTTTCATGTATTTGTTTTGATCTGGTTCATTTGAAATCCTGATACCTTTCTTGGGTATTGTGTGAGATTAATTTTGAGTTTTTAAGTTTCATCTATGTTTAATCACCCTAATTTGGGTTCCCCATTGCTTGTTTAGGAGTTTTTGGAGAATGAGTGGTTACTTCATGATTTGGGCCAACAGTGAGCCCATTTCCAGTTTTAAAAACCAAATTTGATTTTTTATAACTCCTTTTTTAAAACATCTTTCACCCATTATACTTCATAATTTTTCTCCACTGATATATTCAAACCAAAATATCCATTTGGACCCCTTAATAATTCATAATCATGGTGAATTGGGGTTACTTATTTAGGTATTGGGCCAGCCCATGAGCCCATTTCTAGTTTTAAAAACATAATTTGTTTATTTTATATCTAATTCAATATTTAATATTTTTTGGTGATTCCACTTCCCACCCGAACCCAATATCCCTACCCTCACCCCAATTATCTATTTTTCCTCTTTGGGGCTAATAATATCCACAGAGTGGGGAAACATTCTCAATATATCTCAAATCGTCTAGAATTGAAAAGGTAAATTTTATCATTCATAAATAATTCAATTCGTACTATTTTTCCACCAATTATCTTTTCCATGGTTCTTCTATACCTTAGGAGTCTCTCCAAGAAGTTTCAAGCCATTACCTTTTATATAAGTGTGCAGATCTAATTGAATACGAATAGTTTTCTAGTTGAAAAGATGAGATTCCTTCTCCTTTATCCTCCATCTTCTAACTCCTTTCATTATTTCTTGGTTTTATAATCTCCCCTAGTCCTGTTAGACTTATAGTTATTTTATTCCCTGATTTTTATGGGGTTTTTATTCATTTGGGTTTGGTCATCATAGGTTTAGGGTTTGTAAACCCTCATATGGTGATTTTGGGTGTGCGTTTCAATTACGGCAAGGATTTGAGGTAGGATATCTCTTTCACATACTTTTATCATTAAAGTTTTCTAATTTTAATATTTTTCTCAACTGATATATATTTTTATTATTTCTTTTAAGCCTTTGTGTAATTTTCTTGGTGTGAAAATTTGTTTAAGCCTTATTTTGTGAAAGGTATTGTTGTTTTGTCATGAAAGTGCACACCGAGTGTTTGTTTAAATGTTCTGTTATCTTTCGCACTTGGTTTGTGAGGTTGAGAACCTAGTTTATGGTATTTTTAACATGTTTCAAAAGCTTGAATAAAATATTTCATGCAATTGGGGTTTTATTCCTTTTTATATTCTTAAAATAAATTATTTTGTTTAAAAGTTCATTTCATGTCTTCGGTAAATTTACCGGTTGGATCATATATGTTATGTGTGATTTAAAGATTATTTATTTGGATTTATAAATGTATTGGAAGAATGAAAAATGATATTTTTGGGTCCATATATGGATTTCCAATTTGGATTTGGTTTTACAAAAAAATGGATTTTGGTTTACAACCTATTTTGGCCCGAGTTACTGGAAAATGGACCGTTCCACATCTTTATGAAAATGGTTATGTTTTGAATATGTAACCTGAGTATTATAAGAGATTTATGAATGTGGTTTTCTGCTGTAAATTGTGTTTATACACATCCTTAATAAAATTGAAATTTATACCTTTTTAAATTAATTCTGAATATTTGTTTTAAATGGGGTGTTTTGGGATTTTGAAAATTGTTTGAATCTGATAAATTATATTTGGGAATTTGTTTTGAGTGGTTGGTGTTTTCCTAGAGAGGGTATTGATCTCAATGGCCATCAGATTATGAAAAGAAACCCCATTAAATTTTAGAAAATGGGAAAGGGATATTTGGAATAGAATGGTTGTTTTTGGAAGTTCTATTAAATGAAATGGATTGTTTTTTCATCAAATGGTTCTTGATGAAATGTGGTTTGTTTTGTGAAATATGAAAAGGTTTTTTACTTGGTGGTTGGTGTTCCTTTTGAAGGTACAGGATTTTTGGAATGATGTGGTTTTTCTTTAGCCTTTTGTGTTTTCATGGGTTCTCACATGCATGGTTTTATTGATATCTAGAAGGATGACATATATGGAATGGTTGTTCAGTGCCTAGGGTGGCACATAAATGTTCATGTGAGTGAGAATTGATAAAACACCATTGATGAATGTGAAAATCCACCAAGTTAGTTTTTTTTTCAAAAGTGTTTTTAGCTGAAAAATTGTTGTGTTTGTTTTGAACCAACAGTTATGTGGATGGTTTATCCTATGTATTAGAAGTTTTGTCTATTCAGTATGATTCCTTATGATCTAGAATTCATACTCTTGTTTCATCTTGAGATGGTATCTTGTTGGTGGCTCAGGTTTGGAGTAATGTTCAGTGGGTTTCTAAAGATGCGTTGGATGTTGTGATGTGTCCACAGATAGTTCTATGTTTGTAAGATTTCCAATCGATAAACCTAATGATTCTTTCTCATGTTTCACAAGCTCTTTCCACCTCCTAAAATAATTCCTCATCCTGTCAGTTTAAATAGAGAGCTGTTTGGGATCAATTTAAGTTGCTTCCAGTTTGTGATAATTCTTGTGGACATAGTAGTTGTGTTCGTTGATGTTGTTTCCTTTCACTGTATTCATTGTCCATTCTGCTCCTCATTCCGAGTAAGATATAATTTTGATATGTATCTACGAGTTCCTATTTAGATGAAAGTGTTTTGTTAAGAAAGTGAGTTTTTTTGAGTGGTGTGATACTTAGCACCTGACTGTGGGGCAGTAGATGCTTCATGATTTTGGGCTCTAGCTATAGGCCTCAGAGTGAATCTTTTCACGCAGTCAGGAAATCTACAGAGGTGTGTGAGCTTGACCAGGCCCCTGCCTCCAACATTGGGGTAAGGTAGTTTCTATGTCTATATTTTGGTTCCTCATTACAGTTTATTTCCATTTTTCACAACAAGTGTGGTGGACTTACCCCTCACACAATGTCTATGGTTATTCCTTCATGGATGTGGGTTTCTGATCAATGTCCCTTTCTGGACCGCCTCTATAAATAGGGTGCAGTCTTGGTGTTACCTTCTAGTAGGTGGAGAGTTTTGGGTAGTTCCTTGGTTTTATTTGTGGTTCCAGTGGCCAAATTATTGGGTCCCCTTCCCTCCCCTCTCTGAGTGGTGGGGGTCCGAATCCGCGCAGAGAGTGTTGCACCAGTTCTTTCCACCTCTATTCAAGAGCGTGTGTCTTAAATGTTCATGTCATGTTACTCTCAACATAGGTTGGTAGGTTTTTGTAGGTGATTTTTGTTGGCTTGTGTTAGTGAGGCCCAATTTTAGCTAATGTTGAATTCTTGTTTGTTCATTACTATTTGGTTTCTAATGGTGGGGAGACCCACCATGGGTCTCATGGATTTTCATCCTATGAACTTGTTTAGTGCTAGTTATTTCTTAATGGTGGGAAATACATTCCAGAATCCCCTATAATATTTGGTTTTAGTGAGTGCTCTTTCGTTTGGGTTATTTTTGGATTCATTGGGGGAAGTCCCAATAATTGTGTTCTTGGCATTGTTGTGGAGGTAGTGGCCTGATATTTCCATTGATTTTCAGGAAGTGGTTGTGAGTTAGTGTGTTTTTTTGAGCTTGACGATTAACATACATTAATGTTTGATGATATTTCCTTGTCTTGGGAGGATTGATCGTGTTGATAGGGAATCCTTATGTGTTTATCTTTCAGATGGAAAGTGTTATGGCTTTCAGGGGGCGGAAAGCTTTAATAGTGGAGAGAATTGTCACACCTGATTTTTCATGTCTTTGTTTTGATCCTGTTCATTTGAAATCCTAATACTTTTATTGGGTCCTATGTGAGATTAATGTTGAGTTTTTAAGTTTCATCTATGTCTAATCACCCTTATTTGGGTTCCCCATTTCTTGTTTAGGAGTTTTTGGAGAAAGGGTGGTTACTTCATGATTTGGGCCAACCGTGAGCCCATTTCTAGTTTTAAAAACCAAATTTGATTCCTCTATAAATCCTTTTTTTTTAAAACATATTTCACCCATTTTACTTCATAATTTTCCTAAAAGGATATATTAAAACCAAAATACCCTTTTGGACCCCTTAATAATTCATAATCATGGTGAATTGGGGTTACTTATTTAGGTTTTGAGCCAGCCCATGGGCCCATTTATAGTTTTAAAAACATAAATTGTTTATTTTATATCTAATTCAATATTTAATATTTTTTGGTGATTCTACCCCCCACTCAAATCCAATATCCCTACCCTCACCCCCATTATCTATTTTCCCTCTTTGGATCTCATAATATCCACGAAGTGGGGATATATTCTCAATGTCTCTCAAATCATCCAAAATTGACAAGGTAAATTGTATCATTCATAAATAATTAAATTCATACTCTTTTTTCCACAAATATTCTTTCCATGGTTCTTCCAGACCTTAGGAGTCTCTACAAGAAGTTTCAAGCCATTAACTTTTATCTATAGGTTCAGATATAATGGAATACGAATAGATTTCTAGTTGGAAAGGTGAGATTCCTTCTCCTTTATCCTCCATCTTCTAACTCCTTTCATTGTTTATTGGGTTTATAATCTCTCCTAGTCTTGTTAAACTTAGGGTTATGTTATTCTATGATTTTGGATGGGGTTTTTATTCATTTCGGTCTGGTCTTTATAGGTTTAGGGTTTGTAAAACCTTGGATGGTGATTTTGGGTGTGCGTTTCAATTACGACAAGGATTTGAGGTAGGATATACCTTGAACACGCCTTTATCATTCAAGTTTTATCATTTTAATATTTTCCTCAACTGATATATATTTTTATTATTTCTTTTAATCCTTTGTATAATTTTCTTGGTGTGTAAAATGGTTGTTTAAGCCTTATTTTGTGAAAGGTATTGTTGTTTGGTCATGAAAGTGCACACCGAGTTGTTGTTTAAATGTACCGTTATCATTCTCACTTGGTTTGTGAGGTTGAGAACCTGGTTTATGGTATTTTTAACATGTTTCAGAAGCTTGAATAAAATATTTCATGCAATTGGGGTTTTATTCCTTTTTATCTTCTTAAAATAAATTATTTTGTTTAAAAGTGCATGTCATGTTCGGTAAATTTCCCGGTTGGCTTTTATGTGTTAAGTGTGATTTAAAAATTATTTTTTTGGATTTATAAATGTATTGGAAGAATTAAAAATTTTATTTTTGGGTCCTTATATGGATTTTCAATTTGGATTTGGTTTTACAAAAAAATGGGTTTTGGTTTACAACATATTTTGGCCCAAGTTGTCAGAAAATGGACCGTTTCACATCTTTATGAAAATGGTTATGTTTTGAATATGTAACCTGAGTATTATAAGAGATTTATGAATGTGGTTTTCTGCTATAGATGGTGTTTATACCCATCCTTAATAAAATTGAAATTCATATCTTTTTAAATTAATTTTGAATATTTGTTTTAAATGTGGTGTTTTGGGATTTTGAAAATTGTTTGAACATGATTAATTAGATTTGGGAATTGGTTTTGAGTGGTTGTTGTTTTCCTAGAAAGGGTATTGGTCTCAATGGACATCATATTATGAAAAGAAACCTTGTTGAATTTTAGAAAATGGGAAAGGGATATTTGGAATAGAATGGTTGTTTTTGGAAGTTCTATTAAATGAAATGGATTGTTTTTTTAATCAAATGGTTCTTGTTGAAATGTGGTTTGTTTAGTGAAATATGAAAAGGGTTTTTGACTTGGTGGTTGGTGTTACTTTTGAAGGTACATGATTTTTGGAATGATGTTGTTTTGTTTTAGTCTTTGGTGTTTCCATGGGTTCTCACATTCATGGTTTTATTGATATCTGGAAGGATGGCCTATATGAAATGGTTGTTGAGTTCCTGGGGTGTCACATCAATGTTCATGTGAGTGAGACTTAATGAAACACTATTGGTGAATGTGAAAATCCACCAAGTTAGTTTTTTTTTTCAAAAGTGTTTTTAGCTGAAAAATTGTGGTGTTTGTTTTGAACCAACGATTATGTGGATGGTTTATCCTATGTCTTAAAAGTGTTTTCTATTCAGTTATCTTCTTTATGATCTAGAATTCATACTCTTGTTGCATCTTGAGATGGGATATAATTGGTTTCTCGGGTTTGGAGTAATGTTCAGTGGGTTGCTAAAGATGCATTGGATGTTGTGATGTGTCCACAAATAGTTCTATGTTTCCAAGATTTATAATTGATAATACTAAGGATTCTTTCTCAATTTTCAAAATCTAGATCCACCTCCTAAAATAATTCCTCATCGCAGCAGTTTAAATAGAGAGCTATTTGGGATTGATTTAAAGTGCTTCTAGTTTGTGATAATTCTTGTGGACAAAGCATTTGTGTTCGTTGATGTTGATTCTTTTCACTGTATTCGTTGTCCATTCTGCTCCTCATTCCAAGTAATATAGATTTTTGATGTGTATCTATGAGTTCCTATTTATATGAAAGTGTTTTGTTGATCAAGTGAGTTTTTTTGACTAGTGTGATACTTAGAACCTGACTGTGGGGCAACAGATGCTTCATGATTTAGGGCTTTGGCCATTGGCCTTAGAGTGAAGCTTTTCACACAGTCAAGAAATCTACAGAGGTGCGGGGAGCATGACCAGGATTCTACCTCCACCATTGTGGTAAGGTTGTTTATATGTCAATATTGTGGTTCCTCATTACTGTGTATTTCCATTTTTCACAACAAGTGTGGTGGACTTACCCCCACACAGTGTCTATGGTTATTTCTTCATGGATGTGGGTTTCCAATCAATGTCCCTTTGTGGACTGCCTCTATAAATCAGGTGTGGTCTTGGTGTAACCTATTTTTAGGTGGAGAGTTTTGGGTTGTTCCTTAGTTTCTTTTGTGGTTCCAGTGTCCAAATTATTGGGTCCCATTCCCTCCCCTCCCCGAGTGGTGGGGGTCCAGATCCGTGTAGAGAGTGTTGGACTAGTTCTTGCCACCTCTATTCGAGAGTGGGTGTCTTAAATGTTCATGTCATGTTCCTCTAAAATTGGGTTAGTAGGTTGTTGTAGGATAGTTTTGGTGGGCTTGTGTTAGTGAGGACCAATTTTATCTAATGTTGAATTCTTGTTTGTTCGTTCCTAGTTGGTTTCTAATGGTGGGGAGACCCACCATGGGTCTCATGGATTTTCATCCTCAGAACTTGTCTAGTGCTAGTTTTTTCTTAATAGTGGGGAGTCTATTTCATAATCCCCTAGAATATTTGGTTTTAGTGAGTTCTATTTGGTTTGGGTGATTTTTGGATTCATTGGGGGAAGTCCCAACAATCGTGTTCTTGGCGTTGTTGTGGAGGTGGTGGCCTGATATTTCCATTGATTTTCAGGAAGTGTTTATGAGTTAGTGTGTTTTTTTGAGCGAGAGGATTAACATCCATTAATGGATGATGATATTTACTTGTCTTGGGAGGATGGATCATGTTTATAAAGAATAATTATGTGTTTATATTTCATATGGAAAGTGTTATGGATTTCCGGGGGTGGAAGGCTTTAATGGTGGGGAGAATTGTCACACTCGGGTTTTCATGTCTTTGTTTTGATCCCGTTCATTTGAAATCCCGATAATTTTTTTGGGTCTTGTGTGGGATTAATGTTGATTTTTTAGGTTTCATCTATGTCTAATCACACTAATTTGGGTTCCCCATTAATTTTTTAGGAGTTTTTGGAGAAAGGGTGGTTACTTCATGATTTGGGCCAACCGTGAGCCCATTTCCAGTTTTAAAAACCAAATTTGATTCATTTATAACTCCTTTGTTTTAAAACATATTTCACCCATTCCACTTCATTATTTTTTCTCAACTGATATATTCAAACCAAAATATCTTTTTTTACCCTTTAAGAATTCATAATCATGGTGAATTGGGGTTACTTATTTAGGTATTGGGCCAGCCCATGGGCCCATTTCGAGTTTTAAAAACATAATTTGTTTATTTTATATACAATTAAATATTTAATATTTTTCTGCGATTCCACCTCCCACTCGAAGCTAATATTCGTACCATTACCCCAATTATCTATTTTCCCTCTTTGGAGCTCATAATATCCGTAGAGTGGGGAAACATTCTCAATGTCTCTCAAATCGTCCAGAATTTACAAGGTAAATTGTATCATTCATAAATAATTTAATTCGTACTCTTTTTTCCACCCATCTATCTTTACATGGTTCTTCCAGATCTTAGGAGTATCTAAAATAAGTTTCAAGCCATTAACTTTTATCTATGGGTGAAGATATAATGTAATACGAATAGTTTTCTATTTGAAAAGGTGAGATTCCTTCTCCTTTATCCTCCATCTTCTAACTCCTTTCATTATTTCTTGGTTTTATAATTTCCCCTAGTCCTATTCGACTTAGTGTTCTGTTATTCGATGATTTTTATGGGGTTTTTATTCATTTGGGTCTTTTCTTCATAGTTTTAGTGTTTGTAAACCCTCGGATGGTGATTTTGGGTATGCATTTTAATTACGGCAAAGATTTGAGGTAGGATATCCCTTGCACATTCCTTTATCATTCAAGTTTCATCATTTTAATATTTTACTCTACTGATATATATTTTTATTATTTATTTTAAGCCTTTGTATAATTTTCTTGGTGTAAAAATTTTTTGTTTAAGCCTTATTTTGTGAAAGGTATTGTTGTTTTTTTATGAAAGAGCACACCGAGTGTATGTTTAAATGTTTTGTTATCTTTTGAAATTGGTTTGTGAGGTTGAGAACCTGTTTTATGGTATTTTTGACATTTTTCAGAATCTTTAATAAAATATTTCATGCAATTGGAGTTTTTTTCCTTTTTATCTTCTTAAAATAAATTATTTTGTTTAAAAGTGCATGTCACGTGTTTGGTAAATTTCCCGTTTGGATTTTTTGTGTTAAGTGTGATTTAAAAATTATTTTTTTGGATTTATAAATGTATTGGAAGAATGAAAAATGTTATTTTTGGGTCCTTATATGGATTTCCAATTTGGATTTTTTTACAAAAAAAATGGTTTTGGTTTACAACATATTTTGGCCCAAGTTTCCAGAAAATGGACTGTTTCACATCTTTATGAAAATGGTTATGTTTTGAATATGTAACCTGAGTATTATAAGAGATTTATGAATGTGGTTTGCTACTTTAAATGGTGTTTATACACATCCTTATTAAAATTGAAATGCATACCTTTCTCAAATTTTAGTTTTGGGAAAATGTTTAAAGGCCCATTTGGCTGTTCCTAAAAAAATGAAGAATGAGTGTTTTACTTGTATATACCATGTTGTTTCAATTGTGTTTATTTTATAGTCCATCAAATGATTTTATTAAATGTTTTTGGGGCTTCCAAATATGGTTGGGTATGGTGTTGTGGTGTGTTTATAATTCAAATATTTTTTTTGAATGAGTTTTATGTGCAAAGCCTCAATACACTCCTTGAAATTGTTTTACGAAGATTTTTAGCGGTTTATGGATTCGTGAAAAAAATGTGAAAAAATTTTATGGGATGTTTGTGTTTTTATGGTTTGGGAATGGAATTTGGATGTGAAATATTTATATGATAATATTTGTAACTTGATTGATCACTAAAGGGAATCCTGGGTATCTTGGTGGGCGGACGTGTACTAGTATGCTAGTGATTCCATGGTGTTTGGCCCCTATTTCACGTAGCAACTTTGACGATGAAAACACTAACTAAACTATGATTAGAATGTTGTTGGGGGACCACTAGTTTATGGGTATGATCCCTACTAGTGTCTCGTGTTCACGAGAATGGAAATTTATTATGGTTACTTTCACTGAGATACAAGGTACCTAGGGTTCACGACTAACTAGTGCCTAGGGGTGTTCCCGCAACTTGTTCTCATTTGCTAATTTGTACCCACCATCAGTATACGGTGTGTTTGGTTGGTAAATTCAACAGCGTGTGTGACTTATTTAAAACTATAAATTCTTTAAAGCAGTCATCTTGGAAACTATTTTCATTTTTAAGTTTCACCTATTTGAAAAATTGTAACTAGCATTATTGTTTATAAAACATGAAAGTTTTTGTGTGATAATTATTATAGAATGGAACCTCATTTGAAAAACATACTTTTATATCTTGTATTTAAAACTTATGTTTCTTTTATTATAAAAAAATATCATTGGGAATATAATATCAGGTAAACGTACCCAGTTTTAATGCTCACGCCTATAGTCTTCTTTTGTTTGTAGCCCTTGTGCAGGTTTCAACTTGAGTTCAATTGCCTTGGGTGACATGTGATCATTTTGTTGGAGAGTGACCAGCGGGGTCATGTGGAGTTATTTGGTTATCAGGTTTGGTCAGTTGAGTTTTTTGTTTATTTGTACATTTATTTTCTTGTATAAATAATGTCCAGTTCAATTTTTATATAAATGTTTTTTTGGGATTTCCATTTCATTCTGCTGTTTGTTTGATTGATTATGAATGGGAGAAATAGTTTTGTTGTATACTCTATTGATTCCCTTGGTGCTTGTCGTTATCCTGGGAGGATCAGGAATGCCTCTCTGGACTTGTCACAGGCTGGACTGGGTGACCTGTTCAGGGTCGACACGGGCTTGTTCGTGACACTAATCTTATTGAATCATCACCCCCATGAATAACACTATGGAAAAGAAATATAATATATGTAAACCAATCAATATATTTGAAAAGTAAAATATGGAACCTTAGGAGAAATTATAGTGAATATTGAATAAAATAATGAAGAGGTATTTATAGGAGATAATATGACCATTGGAATAGTAATGTAACTATTAGAATAGAAACCTTCTTACTGAGAATAGTAACTTGACCATTTGGGATAGTAACCCAACTGTTGCGAACAGTAACCTGACTGTTGGAATAGTAAATTAGCCTCAAAATAATAAAATATAATATAAATAATATTCACCATGATGCAATTTAATAAAATATAAATATTATAATGCTATAAAATAAATATCACGATTAAAAACTCAAATAAAATATAATCACATTTTTAATAAACTGTATTTTAATGTATTTTGTAAAAATTAATTTTTTTAGGAAAAATAAAAGATACGTTAGTTAGAAAATTATTTTGATAAAACGATCATAATTTTTAGAATCATCATATAAAAATTTTCAAAGAGTTATTTTTTGGGTAATTTTTTGAAATACTCTATTTTTTAGGTAAATAGTAAAAATACAGATTTTTTCATAACCAGTGTATTTTAAATTACATTATTTAGGATATAATAATGACCTAATAAATTATTAAAACATTAGATCGACCAAAAAAATATTTAATTTGATAAATGAGTCATTTAATTAAAATAAACTTTTTTTCCAAACCTAAAAAGTACTTTCAAATGTCTAAAGTTTAAACTATTCTATTAAAAAAATATATTTTTCTTTTTTACACCTTTATTTTGATTAAAATAATAAATTTGGATCATAAAGCATTTATAAGTCTTAAAATCAGGTTAATAAATTCAAATATATTTCATAATGTCAAAAATATTAATATTTTACGGTTTACCTTATGTATAATATTTTATTCAATATTTTATCCTTAAAATACCCCTCTCCCCATGTATAAATAACCCCTCACGCCTACCTTAAAAAACCACTCCTACCTCTCTCCCTAAATCCAAAGATATACCCAAATCACTTCTATAAAGACCCTTATAATAATTATAGATATTATAGAGTAAACCAACTCCAAGATTCAAAGGTATTTAGTTCTGTAAAAAAAGAAGAAAAATCGAGAAATGAGTACGTTTTCATCAACTCTTCTTCACAGTCTCCTATTCTCTTATTTTTTCATCTATTCCTTTAAAAACAAAATATTCTAATATTAATTGAGTTGTATGTTAATATTATATTTATCAAATCCAAGCAGGGATGAATTTCCGGGCACTGTAGCAGGGGGCACTATAGTAGTGCTGTAGCAGCAGCAGAACTATTGCAGCGACAACACTGTAGCGGCGAAGGCACTATAGCAGGTACTGTAGTGGAGGTTGTACTATAGTAGGTACTGTAGCAGCGTGGGGACTGTAGTAGTACTATTCACCGAGGGGTACTTTGGGCCAGAAAATGGACTTTCAAGCCTTGTATTCAGGCCACTTGGCCTTGGGAATTTGGGCTATGTAATGGGTCTCCCTCTACCAAGTCTTAAAGAGGTCTTTGCTTTAAAATAATAAATTGAGGCTTTAGCCCCAACCTTTTAAGAGTCGGTTAAATACCAACAAGTAAATTTCTAACTCCTTTCTTATCACTACCCTTATGGATGGTTATAATTATTATTTTATAATATATACATTTTTAAATATAATTATTTCAATGATTTTGGAGTTAATATTAATAATTTATAAAAATATGTTAAGAGTAATCATTAAATTGAAGTAAAACATGATATTTTTAAGGAAAATATGATCTCAAAACATTTCACCATTAACAAAGGGAATTAAGGAATGAAATCTAATGATTTTAATTGAAAAAGAGTGAAAAATGAGAATAATCCAATTATATTTACATCTTTTAATAAACCTATGTTTATTATATAGGATGTATAAAATCAATAAAATAAAGTAAGATTTATGGTTAGGGGAATCTTGAACCCAACTCCTTCTTCTCGGGTTACCTCCTCTTTCCAATTATTTTATATATGGATGTTATGTAAATTTCCTCAAAATTTCCTTATACTATTCATTATCTTTTATTTTTTTGGGATATGCATATTCCTAGCCTTTCAAAATATTTTCTAATCCATTTAAAAATATTTTTTGTAATGTCTTTCATTTCCAAAAAATGCTACATTTACTTCTCTTGAGTTATTTCTTATCCACTCAAGAATGATGATGTCTTATGAAAAAAATATGATTTACTTATTCATTTGGGAACCCCAGAGGTTATTCATGAAATTATTCTTTATTAAACCTTTATGAAACCTATTCCTTTCCATGGGTGTATTTAATGACCAAGGTTGTTTTACATTCTTTGTGGCATGCATGATTATGAGGATTTTATGATGTGATGGGTGGTCCTAGAATTATATATTCCTTAATAAATTAGGTAGTATGATATGTCTCATGAGATAATGTGTATTATGTGTGAACATAATTATATATTTTTTCCCAATTATGATTCTATAATTTATGCACATATGTTATGAGTGAAAATGATTCTAGATTTTTTCACAACTATGTGTGGTTTTTGAACAGTATATTTTGATATTTAATAATTTTGAACATTAAACGTTTCATGCATTTATAAAATGTTTCACTCATGATTATGATGAAGATTCTTTGCTTTTTATATGTTGATGTTTATTATTCTCATATATTTACTGTTGATTCATGTCCCTTATTCCTCCACATACCGATATTTAAGCTTAACACTTTATTTGATGCATATTGTCAGTTATTAAATGTACTCGCTACTACAAAAATGGGTAAGGGGAGCATCACCTTTTATTAGAGCTATGAAAAAAACACTGATAAAGAATTCCCGTATCAGCACTAAAATTTTAGCGCTCATATAGGTATTCTTTATCACCTCTCTTCTGGTGTTGATAAAAAATCCCTTTATTAGTGCTAGAAAATTGCTAATAAAAAAGCCCTGTATCAGCACTTTTCTAGCACTGATATAGGGTAAACTTTATCAGCACTAAAATTTTAGTGCTGATAAAGGAAGGATTTATCAGCGCTAAAATTTTAGTACCGATAAAGGTAGCCTTTATCAGCACTTTTTAGCACTGATAAAATTGTAGTCCCATATTTTATAAAATTGGTTGCACAGTGTCCTCTTTTTATCACGCCCTAAAGCTCTTGCGGTACTGAACCCCTGCGACAACTCCCTTCCCTCCCCCGATCTTCACGTTACCAGACCTCCACCACCCCCGATCTTCGCGTTGTTGGACCTCCACTGCTAGCCCAACTCCTTATCCTCCCCATCGAACCCCTTCGGTGGATCCTCCTCCCTAAAAACCCTACTTCTCCTCCTCTCCACTCAAACCTACTACCTGCAAACCCTACTACTCCATTTCTCAATGGTTGGCATATCCTCCCGTGCACCTTCCTCTCTGGCGGTCATGCCTTCCCTTCCCGACGTAGCGCATATAGCTCCCTACTTCTCCTCCTCTAAGGTTAATTTTTTTTCTCTTCTTCTTGATTATCTTCTTGAACTTTCTTCTTAGGAAGGATGTGAAAACAATGCTGATTCTGTTTTTGTGTTTCTTTGTTATGGTTTTAATTGTTAATGGTCATACATATTACTTTTAGATTATCCTCATGTGTTAAGTCAAGTTTTATTTGACTATTCTTCTCATTCTTATGAAATATTTGTTAAATCTTTAGTTGAGGTTGGGGACAGGAAATTTCCCCTTCTTTATTATGTGTAAATTGTGGAATTGTTAAGTTATTTTGTTTCTATTGGATGGATAGTACTGATTAACCTAAATACTATAATGAATTACACTAAATGAAATTAAAGTGGAGAGGGAGTTTTGCATGTGATTTATGAAGTTCCATAATATTTCTTATATAATTATGGATTTATTGGCATTGTTTCTAAGTGATTTATTCTTGATGTTGTGAAAGACATTTCTTACTACTAATAATATGTTATAATCACCTTTCATTATTTTCTAGTCACTTAAGGTAGGTAATGAATTGGTTATATGGAAATATGTAATTAAAGTGTTATATTTAAACTATAAATTCTACTTTTATATGAAAGAGTGTTTAAGGGGTAGTTTTTAGTGTGAATTTCTTATATGTTTTCTCTTTCATGCTACTATGTATGGGGTATTTATCACTATGATTATAAGGGTGATGGTTGATTGATGTGGTTGGGAGCATGTGGTGTGGTAATTAATACAATAGTGATGGATGTATTATTGTGTGGTTATGATAGAAATGATATGGCTATTTAGGCACAAAATAAGTTGTTTTATGGATTTTAGAATGTGTTTAGTTGTATTTTATGTCATGAAAATTTATTTATTGTTGGGTGCTGTTATAGTTTCCTTTTGGCATGGAATATGGTTGGAATAAATGAAAATAGTAATGGGTGATTGGTTGGAAATGATAAATGATGGTTTATTAAATTATTAATGATAATGATTGTAATAATTTTGTTTAATAAATGGTTAAAGATAGAATAAATGTTATTAATGATTAATGAATGGATTATAGTGGGTAGGGATTTAATGATTGGTTTTACATTAAAATGGTTAACAATTGAAATTCACATGGTAATAAAAATCCAAGAAATTATAATGTTAAATGAATTGAGAATTTGGTAATGTTGATATGGATGCTTATGTGATTTGTTGGGGATTATTTTTGGCATTATAATGGAAGTGGTTATTAGAGGGTGGTAGTAACAAGGAAATGGTTGACGAGGGTGTTTGCAGTGATAGTTTGGTGTGAACCCTTAGGAAGGATTTATGTGTGACTATATACTTATTATATTTTCTTATTATTTCTTACGTACCACCACTTGAGTCGAGTAACCTGATTGAAATCCATATGGGTACTTTGGTTTTGAGTGTTTTTCTTAATATCTAGGTTATAGAGCGAACACATATAGAACCACTCCCTCTTCCCTTCTCCCACTTCACACTTAGTGTGAGTTGTAATGCCTCACAGTGGGTGTATATATACAACATATAATGATTATAGGTTTGGGTGCATATATATTCTTATTGACATGATTATGTGTATTTGGTGTGGATATATAGTGGGGGTTGTGCATTTTAGGAGGAGCGTATGATGTTTATGTCCTTCATGTTCATGATATCATACTGTGATGAGGATGTGATGTGTGGTTGTGATGTGGATATTATTTTTTATGTGTTTGTGACATGTGTATGTGTGGATATTTGGTTATGAGATTATATAGAAGGGGTTGATGCATAAGAAATATTCCATTAGAGTGTGAGAATGACCAGATTAGTGGGGAATTAGATGTGGGGTAATTTATTAATATATATTCTTTTGATATTACACATATGATGGAGTTTGGAATTAGACACTCATGAGGATTGAATGGGATGATATGTCAATAATATATGTTAAAATTTTAATATGGAATAACATGGGATACCATCTATGACACAAGTGATTATCCCCCTATGATTTAAAGTAAGTAACTTGAGCTTACCAAAAATATTAGGCATGATGATATTGAATGTAGGGAAGATACCTATGAGTGGTAGATGTATCATTCTTGATTATTCTTGTGTTTGGACTGGGGTGATTTGAGGAAACTATAATGAATCTAAAGTAATTATATTTAATGAATTCCATATTGTATAGTTTATGATAATCCTTTCTTTACTTATAGAACTGGCTACTAGTTTTCATCCATAAGTATTTTAGGTTGGTGAGGTATAAAAGTATGGACTAGTTGACCATATAAGGGTTAACCCGATAGAGGAGGATGAGCCATAAAGGATGATGTCGTGTGAGTTTTACCATCTATGACACACATGATTATCCCCACAAACCCCTTTGTGTTTGGAAACTGTATTGATTTTAATGGGGGGTCTATCCTGGTTCTGTTGATTTCCAAATCTTTATTGGAAATGGTTAGGCTATATTAATCTCTATTTTTATAAGTTGTTCTCTTCTACTATATTTGGAAGTCTTGTTTTGTGTATTTGAACCATAAATACTAATATTTGAAATTCAAATAGGATGGAGATGAATGAAGATTGGATGGATGCTAATAATTTGACAATAGAGTATGAGAACAGAGTGAAAGAGTTCATCAAGTTTGCAAAGGATCATGCAAAGGATCCTTCTCAAATCCTTTGTCCATGTTTACGTTGTTTTTATTATAGATTACTTACTCCAAAGGGGTTGGAAGAACATTTGATATGTCACAGAAAAGATTGGAGTTATAAATGTTGGAATAATCATGGAGAAAAAGAAAATGTAGATACTGTATGGGATAAAACCGCATTTTATGGATCATCAGATATGAATAAAAATATGGATAATGACGAAGACCGTATGGAGGATGTGATTACAAATTTCAATTATGATGAAGATTGTATTTAGAAAATGACAAGGACAATTGAAGATGAACTCTGTGATTTCCCAACATTGTTTGAGAAGTTAAAAAGTTGTGAAAAGACGCCATTTTATGCTAGTTGCACTAAATATATAGCATTGTTAGTTGTACTAAAGTTGTATAAATTGAAAGAAGGCAACAGATGGAGTGATGTCAGTTTTACAGAACTACTTGCTCTCTTGAATGACATGCTCCTAGAAGATAATGAGCTCCCAAGATGGACATATGAAGCTAAATGAATGCTATGCTCAATGGGTATGCTTTTTGAAAGAATACATGCCTTCCCTAAATATTGTATATTGTTTCTCAAGGAGAAAAAATCACTTACATAATTCCCAAAGTTTGGTGCTTCTCGAAACAAGAAAGATGAATCCAATCCTACAAAATTTTTATGGTACTTTCCAATCATTCCAAGTTTTAGGCGTCTATATGGAAGTGAAGAAACTGCAAGACAATTGTTTTGGCATGCAGATAAAAGAAATAAAGATGGGAAATTACATCATCCGGCTGACTCTCCTCAATGGAAGAAAATTGATCATGAGTATCCTGAATTTGGAAAAGATCCTAGAAACCTTCATCTTGCATTATCTTTAGATGAAGTGAATCATTTTGGTTTTCAAACCAGCACTCATAGTACATGGCCTGTTATGTTGGTAAATTATAAATTTCCACCCTGGTTATGCATGAAGCAGAAATTCATCTTGTTATCTATGCTTATATCAGGACCAAAACAACCAGGTAACGATATTGATGTTTATCTGGCTCCTTTGATCGAGGATTTGAAGTTATTGTGGGATTCATGTGTTATGTTGTACAATTCTTATAAACGTGAATACTTCACGTTGAGAGCGATGTTGTATGGTACAATAAATGATTTCCCTGCTTATGGAAATTTTTCAGGATATAACATTAAAGGAACTCAAGGGTGTCCCATGTGTGAAGAATATACAGAATCAATTAGGTTGAAAAATGCATCGAAATTTTTGTTTCTAGGACATCTTATATTTCTACCTCATTGGCATAAGTACCTTTCTTGGACGACATCATTCAATTGAAGTTCAGAACAATGCACAACACCGTCTCCACTAACAGGTGATCAGCTAATTGAGAAAGTAAAATATGTGAACACTGTTTTTGGTAAACCATTTTCGAAAAACCTTACGAAAATCTGTTGGAAAAAGAGATCAGTTTTTTTTGAATTACCATACAAGAATTGTTTGTACGTCAGTTATTTTCTTGATGTGATGCAAGTGGAAAAAATGTATGTGGCAGTGTTATCGGAACGTTGTTAAATTCCCCTGGCAAAACAAAGGATGGAATTAAGGCAAGGTTGGACATGGTTGACATGGGAATACGAGAAGAGTTAGCTCCCATGAAGGGTGAAAATTGAATGTTTCTTCCTCCAGCTGCTTACACTCTTTCTAGGGAGGAGAGATATCAGTTTTTCAACTTCTTCAAGGATGTAAAGGTTCCAGAGGGGTATTCATAAAATATCAAGACCATTGTGTCAATGAATAATTTGAAGTTAAAAGGTTTGAAATCACATGACTGCTATGTTTTGATGCAAGATCTAATTCCAATAGATTTACATTGCCTTTTTCCCAAGAATGTTCATCATATGTTAACCAAACTTTGTTTCTTTTTCAAATCTATATGTAGCAAAGTTTTAGACCCAGTGAAATTTCCAGCTATGGAAAAAGAAATTGTCATCATATTATGTAAATTATAAATGTTATTCCCGCCAACATTCTTTGATATGATGGTTCATTTGATGATTCACTTGGTGAGAGAGATTCGACTTTGTGGTCTTGTGCACTATAGATGGATGTACCCCATTGAACAGTATATGAATATTTTGAAAGGGTATGTCAAAAATCGAATTAGGCCAAAGGGTTGTATAGTGGAGCAATATATTGTTGAGGAAGCCATTGAATTTTGTACCGAATACCTATCTAATGTGGAAGGAATTGGTCTCCCGAAATCTCGTCACACTGGACACATTGAGGGTGAGGGAATTTCTGGAAGAGATGTTGTGACAATCAGTATTACAGATCAGGAGTAGTCCCACCTTTATATTTTACATAACAATTGGGAGGTTTCTCTATATATTGAAACTAAAAAAAAATTATTAGGTAGATGAATCCATCAAGGGCTGAAAAATGGATATCAAATATACATAATAACTAGTTTATAGGATGGTTTCAGGACCATATTTTTAAGGAGTTGGATGAAAATATGAATTCAAATTCAGAACGACTTCGATGGATAGCCGCCAGACCAAGTGCGTATGTATTATCTTACAATGGTTATATAATTAATGGTTATACATTCTATACAGATAAACATGATGAAGATAATACCATGAAAAATAGTTGAGTTACAATTCTGGCTGAAGTGATGTATGTTTCTGGTAGTAAGGACAGAAATCCAATTTATGAAAATATTTCATACTTTGGCATTATCAAACAAATATGGGAGTTGGATTATACGAAATTCCAATTAATGATTTTTCAATGCAAATGGGTTGATAACAACAGTGGTGTTAAAATAGATGAATAAGGATTTTTGAAAGTTGATTTTAGTAAATAAGGGTACAAAGACGAACAATTTATAATGGAATCACAAGAGGTACAAGTTTTTTATGTTCCAGATCCCGCAAACCGAAAGTGGTCGATTATTCTATTATTGTCCAAAACTACTGAAGGGTCTGATGAAAATTCAGTTGATGACGATCCTTTCAGTGGTACGTCGTAATCATTTTGCAGTAGTCCCAATATAGATGATGTTTTGTATGTTATAGGAGACCATAATGAAGGTATTTGTATAATCTATAGAGGTGTCAAATCCCTTCAGCCTTTGAAAAAAAAGAAAGAGAGTTCAATAAACATGTTTTATTTTTTTATAATATAAATATTTTTGTCTCATGTTATTATATTATCATTACTATATTTATATAATATAAATTAACTATTCAAATACTTTTGCAGATAATGAATTCTACATGTTCTGGTGCCCCTAACCTTGATGCTGAACAAGTCTCTCAAGCTGCTGCTGCTGCTCCTCCTCCTCCTACGACTGCTCACAGTACAGAGCAACAATAAGTTTCTGAACCTGTTGCTTCTCCTAGTGTTGAGTTCAAACAACCATAATCACATGTCATTGCTATCATTTTATATTAACATATAGATGATGTTGATATAGAAGAAATGGTTGGGGATGAAGGACCGACGTCGCAGAAAACACAGGTGCGTCGTAGTTTTACAGTGTTAGCCAAAGTTCTTAAGGTGAAAAGCAAAGGAATAAAATTTGATGTCAGATAGAATGCATGAGGCCAACATGTGAATCCCAAAAAGCCTATGTTTAGTAGTTACATTGGAGTTTTCACTCGGAAACGCATGCCGATTTGACATAGATTCATGGCACCATGTTGTGTCCGGGCTGAAGGCTGTGATCTGGGAAGAAATTACAGTAACATTATGATATTATTTCTTTAATTTACTAGTAAATAAAATAATGAAACAATGTATTACTCTTCCAAATATCTTGCACAATACATTAATAGTATATTATTCACACAAGAATTATGTACTAAGTCTTACAGGAAGGATTCATTGAGGTTTTTTCACTATTTTAACAAAATATCACCTGAAAGATTCCAAAGGTAAAATAAACCCGCACCCACTCATTGTCTATGCGCACCTGATATCCCAAGAAGAATGGGATGCATTTATTGGCCGCCGTGGGGATGAGAAGTTTTAGGTACATTGTGGGTGATAATACGTTGTTTGAGGATACATGTATTCATCACTTTGATTGTCAATATTTTGTTTATGAAACAACAACTCTGTACTGAAAATAAGGAACGTTCATCAAAACCAACATACCCCTATCATAAAGTAAGGATGGGGTATGCTTCACTAGAAAAGAAAATGGTACGCATTTTAAATTTACAGTAATATTGTTAGGTTCCAATAAACAACATCATAATTCTCTTTCTATATTTATATGTAGATTGATGAGTCTAAAACCAAAGACAGTTCCATCCCACGTCATGTGCTATGGAAGGAGGCATGTGTGAATAAGGAAGGGAAGATAGTAGATGAGAACACACAAAAAGTGTGGGAAATATGTGTAAGTATGAAACGAAGATAAAAATATTTGTTTTAAATTGATATTACATAAAAATAATTAGTTATTTTCCTATATTCGATAGTCACATGAATCAGCTACTCCTATAGCGGATGCAGACCTATTATCGATGGCTTTAAAGCATCTGGAACAATACGGTCATGTCAGAGGTGCGGGGTTTGGGGTGAAACCCCGAGTATATTTTGAGAAAAAAAAGAAATGCATGATAGAGATGAGAAATTTAAACAAATGAGCGAAATACTAGAAACTCTTAAAGAACGATTTCAATGGCAGGGAGAGTTTCTAGAAACTTTTATGGGTGGGAAGAAAAGAGAAGACACAACTCAGGAACAACCAGTGCGTGAAGATCCCACCCCACCCCCACCAGCTTTGAGGTGATCTATTCCCCTCAAAGAGTTTTCTTAGTTGTAGTAATTAATATTCTAATAATTGTTCCCATGAAATGTGAATCAGAAAAACACTAATACTTTTCTTGTACTGATCTTCTACCGAGTGATAATGACTATGATTTATATCTGTCAACACCCACCTATCACCTTGTAGCGAGGGATATAGTGTTCAATATCCCTGATGGCAATCTGCATAATAGACCACTTCCGAAAGATCATATGAATGTAACTATTACCTTAGCTCCTGAGCCAAATGCCGAGCTACCTATTCCACTTGATGACGATGATATTCATACGGTCAGAAAGGCTATTAGGACATTCATTTCATGGCCATCACAACTTGTAAGAGTACATGTAGACAAAGAGGTATTTATTTTCTTTTTTTTTCAAGCTAAACATTTAACAATTAATGAAAAAGGTTCTGAACCAATGAATGTTATTATAGACATAGAAAGGGAAGGGGGTGAGAAACGTCAGCTCAAAACCATCTAAATGATCGACCAACCGATCCCAAAGATCTACTGAAAGCACAATAAGACCACATGTTCTCTATCCACATTTACTAGCATTGAAAACTCATGTGGATACAAAACTAAGAGGTTGCAGTAGTCATATAGTTATTTTTGAAAAGAATATATACAAAGAGGAAAGTCAAGATTTCGTTGCTGCTGAAAATGTAAATGAGATCCTTGAAAATGGTTGTCTAGGCATCACAGTTGTAAATATATATATGAGGTATGTTTTCATGAATTGATTTTATAAAATCTGATCTAATGTGAAAATTATGACTAAATAAATTTTATATTGTTGACAGATGTATATATGGAAAACAGTTGAAGGAATTTTCCCATGAGCCAAAATTCAGACTCGTTAGTCCTTATACCACATCAAAACATCTAACGAAATTAGATCCATAAAAAAGGATGAAATAGTGAACAACTTGCTGAAAACATTTGAAAGTAAGATTACAGATGACAAACTCTTCCTAATACCAACCATGCAGGGGTAAAACTCTACGGTTAAAGTCTATCAATTATATTTTCACTTATTTTATTACTTATTCCTTTTTGCGTTTTTAGGTAACATTGGCTTCTAATTGTGGTGAACTTGGATCCTCCAAAGATTTATTTTCTGGATTCAAATCAAGGATATCCATCAAAACAACCACACATGATGGAGTTTGTGAATCTGTAAGACACTACATCCTATGTTTTTGGTCTAAAAATCAAGTAATATAATTTATACAATCATTTACTGGGGATTATATTATGATAGAAGGATGTATCATTATCATCTAAAAAAAGGAATGAGGACAGGGGCTAAGCATAAGGAGGCGATCAAGTACTACGTCTGGACAAATATCAGGGTATATCTAATAAAATTTCACTTTCCAAACACATATCAACAGAAGTTACTTATTCTCCTAATGATAATTTTTTTTGCAGTGTCCAAAACAAACAAACGATAATGATTGCAGTTATTATATTTGTAAATTTATGAAATATATCATTTTTCATTAACAAACTAGCATCCCTAAAGAGGTATTTTCAAAAACAACTACTATTTCATTTAATTTAATTATTAATTATTAATTTTTATATTTTTTAGTACTACTCTGACTTCCAAAAAGCCTCATACTCATAATACGATATAGATTTGTTCAGAAACGAGTGGGCCACATACCTGATGCAGATTTTACACAAATAGCATGAAGATCTGACTTGGAGACATATACAATTAACGGTCATTTTTGAGAGGGGTTAAGGGGATCAAAAGATGAAACATTGTTGTATGTAAATGTTCGTAGGAAAATTGTAATTGTTATTAAATAAAACATCCTTTCTCCAATGAGTCATTTTCCTATTTTAATAGATGAAATGCACCAGCAACATGAAATAACGATGAACCACTCAAAGTGTCACTCTTTTTTTTTTTAAAATGGACAAAATTTTAAGTGAAAACAACAAATGACCTATGGAAATCTGACCAAACGCATTCGGATTGTGTTGATCCTTTGGGAGAACAATCCATGGGTGTATTGGTGATGTGTACGAGTTAACCCTGCCTCAATCTGAGGTACGATATGGATGGTATCACTCAAAGTGTCTCTCTTTTGTTTAAAATGGACATAATTTTAAGTGAAAACAACAACTGACTTACAGAAATCCAACCAAACACATTTAGATTGTGTTTATCCTTTAGTAGAATGATACATGGGTCATTTGTGACGTGTTCAAGTCAACCCAGCCTCAATACAAGGCACAGTGTGACTGGTATCACTCAAATTGTCTCTCTTTTGTTTAAAATGGACAAAATTTTAAGTGAAAACAACAACTGACATACAGAAATCCAACCAAACACATTCGGATTATGTTTATCCTTTATGATAAAGATCCATGGGTGCATTGGTGATGGGTATGAGTCAACCCCACCTCAATCCGAGGCACGGTGTTGTCGGTATCACTCAAAGGGTCTCTTTTTTGTTTAAAATGGACATAATTTTAAGTGAAAACAACAACTGACCTATGGAAATCAGACCAAACACATTCTGATTGTGTTGATACTTTAGGATAACGATCAAAGGGTGTTTCGGTGACATGTACGAGAAACCCTGCCTCAATCCAAGGCGTGGTGTGGCCGATATCAATCAAAGGGTCTCTCTTTTGTTTAAAATGGACATAATTTTAAGTGAAAACAATAACTAACCTACGGAAATCTGAACAAACACATTAATATTGTGTTGATCCTTTAGGATAACGATCCATGGGTCATTTTTGACATGTAATAGTCAACCCTGCCTCAATCAGAGGCACAATGTGGCTGGTATGACACAAAGTCTCTCTCTTTTGTTTAAAATGGACAAAATTTTAAGTGAAAACAACAACTAAACTACGGAAATCTGAAAAAAAGCATTCGTATTGTGTTTATCATTTAGGATAATGATCCATGGGTGTGTTGGTGATGTGTACAAGTCAACCCCACCTCAATCCGAGCCACGGTGTGGCCGGTATCACTCAAAGGGTCTCTCTTTTGATTAAAATGAACATAATTTTAAGTGAAAACAAAAAATAACCTACAGAAATCTGACCAAACACATTAGTATTGTGTTGATACTTTAGTATAATGATCCATGGGTTCATTTTTGACATGTACAAGTCAACTCTACCTCAATCTGAGGCACGGTGTGACCGATATCACTCACAGGGTCTCTCTTTTGTTTAAAATGGACAAAATTAAGTGAAAACAACAACTGACCTACGGAAATACGACCAAACACGTTCAGATTGTGGTGATACTTTAGGATAAAAATACATGGGTGCATTGGTGATGTGTACGAGTCAACCCTGCCTCAATCCGAGGCACTATGTGGTCGGTATCACTCAAAGTGTCTCTCTTTTGTTTAAAATGGACATAATTTTAAGTGAAAACAACATCTGACATACATAAATCTGACCAAAAGCATTCGGATTGTGTTGATACTTTAGTAGAACGATCCTTGGGTGCATTGGTGATGTGTAAGAGTCAACCTTTCCTTAATAAGAGACATGGTGTGGCCGTTATCACTCAAAGGGTCTCTCTTTTGTTTAAAATGGACAAAATTTTAAGTGAAAACAACAAATGACCAATGAAAATACAACCAAACTCATTAGGATTATGTTGATCCTTTCGTATAATGATACATGGTTCATTTTTCATGTTTAATAGTTATACTTGCTTCAATCCGAGGCATGGTGTGGCCGGTATCACTCAAAGTGTCCCTCTTTTGTTTAAAATGGACAAATTGTTTAGTGAAAACAACAACTAACGTATGAAAATCTGACCAAACGCATTCATATTGTGTTGATACTTTAGGAGAAAGTTCCATGGGTCATTTGTGATGTTTATAAGTCAACCCCTACTCAATATGAGGTATTGTGTGGTTGGTATCACTCAAAGGGTCTCTCTTTTGTTGAAAATGGACAGAATTTTAAGTGAAAACAACAACTGACCTACAGAAATCTGAACAAATGCATTTGGATTGTGTTGATACTCTAGGAGAATGATCCATGAGTGCATTGGTGACATGTGTGAGTCAAAAACGCCTCAATCCGAGGCACGGTGTGGCTGGTATCACTCAAAGGGTCTCTATTTTGTTTAAAATGGACATAATTTATAGTGAAAACAACAACTGACCTACGGAAATATGACCAAACGCATTTGGATTGTGTTGATACTTTAGGAAAACGATACATGAGTTATTTTTGATGTGTATGAGTCAACTACACCTCAATCCGAGGCACAGTGTGGCTGGTATCACTCAAAGTGTCTCTCTTATGTTTAAAAAGGACAAAATTTTAAGTGAAAACAACAATTGACCTATAGAAATATGACCAAACGAATTCAGATTGTGTTTAACCATTATATGAATGATCCATGGGTGATTTGGCGATGTGTATGAGTCAACCCCGCATCAATCTGAGGCACGGTGTGGCCGGTATCACTCAAAGGGTCTCTCTTTTGTTTAAAATGGACAAAATATTTAGTGAAAACAACAACTGACCTATGGAAATCCAACCAAACGCATTCATATTGTGTTGATAATTTAAGAGAACGATCCATGGATGCATTTTTGACATGTAAGAGTAAACCCTGCCTCAATCTGAGGCATGGTGTGGCCGGTATCACTCAAAGGGTCTCTTTTTTTTAAAAAAATGGACAAAATTATAAGTGAAAACAACAACTGATGTATGAAAATCTGACAAAATGAATTCGGATTGTGTTGATACTTTAGGAGAATGATCCATGAGTATTTTTTTATGTTTAAGAGTCAACCCCTCCTCAATCCGAGGCACGGTATGGCCGATATCACTCAAAGGGTCTCTCTTTTGTTTAAAATGGACAAAATTTTAAGTGAAAACAACAACTGACCTATGGAAATCTGAAAAAACACATTCGGATTGTGTTGATCCTTTAATAGAACGATCCATGGGTCATTTGTGACATTTAAGTGTCAACCCTGCCTCAATATGAGGCATGATATGGCCGGTTTGACTCAAAGTCTCTCTCTTTTGTTCAAAATGGACAAATTTTTTAGTGAAAACAACAACTGAACTACGAAAATCTGACCAAACGCATTCGTATTGTGTTGATCCTTTAGGAGAATGATCAATGGGTTATTTGTGACGTGTACAAGTCAACCCCACCTCAATCTGAGGCATGGTGTGGCCGATATCACTCAAAGTGTCTCTCTTTTGTTTAAAATGGACAGAATTTTAAGTGAAAACAACAACTAACCTACGGAAATCCAACCAAACACATTCGGATTATGTTGATCCTTTAGGAGAACGATCCATGGACGGCCCCCAACCCCCTGGATGGCCCCCACCACTTAGACGCCCCCCCTAGACACCACCCCACCACCTGGACACCTCCCCCACCACCTGGACACCCCACCCCCATGGACAACCACCCCCACCCCCTTGGACACCACCCCACCCCCCTCGGACAGCCCCAAAAACCCCTTGGACCTCCCCCCACCCCCTGGACACCACCCCACCCCTGGACACCCCCACCCCTCTGGCCACTCCGACCCCCTGGAAAGCCCCCCAACCCCTAGACACCCCACCCCCTAGGCACCCCCACCCCGTGGACACACCAAAGGACAGCCCCCCCCCCCCCCCCGGACACACCCCCACCCCCTGGACACCCACCAACCCCCTGGACGACACCCCCTACCCTCCTAGACACCACCCCACCACCTGGACACCCCCGCCCCTGGACACCCCCACCCCCTGGACACCCCCACCCATGGACGACCACCCCACCCTCCTGGACACCACCCCACCCCCTTGGACAGCCCCACCAACCCCCTAGACCACCCCCACCCCTCGGACACCCCCACCCCTGGAAACCCCCCCCAGATACCCTGGACACTAGCCCACCCCCCTGGACAGCCCCATAAACAATCCCCACCCTTTACAGCCCCCACTCCCCCCTAGACACCCCACCACCCCCTGGACGCCCCCCACCTGGACACCACCTCCTAGACATCACCCCACCACCTAGACACCCCACCCCCTGGACACCCCCACCCTCATGGACAGCCCCCCACCCCTGGACACCACCCCACCCCCTTGGACAACCCCCAACCTCCTGGACCACCCCACCCCCTGAACACGCCTATCCCCCTGGACACCCCCTACCCCCCCTGGGACAGCCACCCCAAACCCCTGAACAGCCCCCAAACCCCTGAATTCCAAATTGAATTCTTTATATACTTAATTAACTTATTAATTATGTGTTAATAGTGTATGGGTATACTTGTTGTATGGGTATACTTGGTGTAATTATCTTATAAATTATGTGTTAATTTTTTATGGGTATACTTGTTGAGATGCTGAATTTTCTGTAGGTGTTGTTTGGGTGTGCTGCTGCAGATTGTTTTTTGCAGTAGACAGGGCATTTATCAGCTCTATTTTAGCGCTGATAAAGGAATCCTTTATCAGCGCTAAAAAGGTGCTCAAAAAGGATCCCTTTATCAGTGCTAAAAGGGCGCTGATAAAAAACACATTTATCAGCGCGTTTTTAGCGCTGATAAAGGTAGCCTTTATCAGCAATTTTTTAGCACTGATAAAGTACCCCTTTATCAGCGCTGAGCTTTACAGTGCTTTTTTAGCGCTGATAAAACCCGTTTTGAGTGCTGATAAAGCCCATTTTTGTAGTAGTGACTAAGGAGAACATGATAGCTCTTAGGAGGATAAAGAACAAGGATTTAAATAATGTTTAGGTTTTAATATATAAAATTTATTTATGAGCCCAATTTACCCAATATACTAAACCTTTAGATCCTTGAATGTATAACTATTTTATTGATTATCTTAAAAGTGATGTAATGGGAATGTAAGAAAAAGTTGGGTCACTATAACTCAGATTTACCAAGGCCTCAACTATGGCATGCTATACGAAAATCACTAGGCATCAAGTGCTGCTCGCAAATCCCTAGGCATTGAATAACCTGATACTTAGAATCCAAGAATTGAGTGTATCGTCAACCCGACATTCCATGGAATAATTGTATCTACACCCTTTGTTAAGGTTCATCATCACCATCATTGAAGGTCATGTGCACTCACCCTCTACGGTAAAATCATGTCACAATGGTCCACCTATTCCGCCCACCAAGAATGATACCTCCAAAGGGAAGGTAACATACATAATAAGGTCAATAATACAAAGAAAGAATATCATCATGAGAATAAAGTAGCAACACATATACAAGTTATCATCATAAAACATAGCCAAACAAGTTAAAATAATTCTCATGGCATCAAGAATATTAAACATGTCTCATGGGCCACACACACCCACACCCATATGCATTCACAATCAAGAACAGTCACCAGTCACTACAGGGATAATAGCTTTTTGCGACGAGCTATTTGCAACGGGATATATTCCCATCGCAAATAGTCCTTCCAAGAGGTTATTTGCGACGGGGGAATCAGCCCGTCACAAATAATTGGTTATTTGCGACGGGATTTGGGGTCCCATCACAAAAAGTTAGGCACGGTTTGTCGCGCCAAACCGCGGGATGGTTATTTGCGACGGGGGGATTCCCCCGTCGCAAATAGTGCGTTGGTCAGAAGGTATTTGCGACGGGTAACCCATTGCAAATAGTCTCGTCACTACTAATCTAACCTATATATGCCCCCATCTGTTTTTCTTATTTTTCCCTTCAATTCTCACTCACTCTCTCTCTCTCTCTCAACTCTATTTTTAGAGTGAAAATTTCTTTGAGTATTTTATTTACGAATAAGTTGTGAAACCGTCTACATCAATTGGAGATCAAGTTTAAGGGTATTTATATTTTATTTAATTTAGTATTTATTTCATTTTTATGTTAATTTTAATTATTGTTGATTAGTTGTAATTAAATTAGATTTAAATTGTTTTGTCATCAGAATTTATGTGTAATAAAAAATTGAATTTATTAGTACTAATTCTTAATAATTAGTAATAATTAATAATTATTAAAGATAATTAATATTGTATATAAATAATTTGCGGTAATTAGTAATTAGTAGCTGTAATTTGTAGTTATTAATAGTAATTAACACTAATTAGCAATAATTAGGGGTAATTAGTAATAATTAGGGCTAATTAGTAATAATTAGTGGTAATTAATAATAATTAGGAAAAATAGAAATAATTAGAAATAATTAGTAATAATTAGAAATAAATAGTAATAAATAGTAATAAATAGTATTAAATAGTAATAACTAGTTATAAATAGTAATAAATAGTAATAAATAGTAATAATTAGTAATAATTAGTAATAATTAAGAATAAAATAGTAATAAATAGTAATAAATAGTAATAAATAGTAATAAATAGTAATAAATAGTAATAATTATTAATAATTAGTAATAAATAGGAATAAATAGTAATAAATAGGAATAAATAGGAATAATTACTAATAAATAGGAATAATTAGTAATAAATATGATTAATTAGTAATAAATAGGAATAATTAGTAATAAATAGGTATAATTAGTAATAAATAGGAATAATTTGTAATAAATATGAATAATTAGTAATAAATAGGAGTAATTAGTAATAAATAGTAATAAATATGAATAATTTGTTACAATTAGTAATAATTAGTAACAATTACTAATAATTAGTAACAATTAGTAACAAATAGTAATAATAGCAATAAATAGTAATAAATAGTAATAATTATTAATAATTAGTAATAATTAGTAATAAAAAGTAATAATTACTAATAATTAGAAATAATTAGTAATAATTAGTAATAATTAGTAATAAACAGTAATAAATAGTAATAAATAGTAATAAATAGTAATAAATAGGAATAAATAGGAACAAATAAAAATAAATAAGAATAAATAAGAATAAATAGGAATAAATAGGAATAAATAGGAATAAATAGGAATAAATAGGAATAAATAGGAATAAATAAGAATAATTAGGAATAAATAACAGCAATTGGAAATAATTAGCAATAATTAGCAATAATTAGCAATAATTAGCAATAATTAGGAATAAATAAGAATAAATAGAAATAAATAGAAATAATTAGGAACAATTAGCAATAATTAGTAAAAATTAGGAATAATTAGCAATAATTAGGAATAATTGGAAATAATTAGGAATAACTAGAAATAACTAGCAATAACTAGCAATAACTAGTAATAAATAGAAATAATTAGGAATTTTTAGGAATAAATAGTAATAAATAGTAATAAATAGTAATAAATAGTAATAAATAGTAATAAATAATAATAAATAGTAATAAATATAAATAACTAAGAATAGATAGGAATAAATAGGAATAAATAGGAATAAATAGGAATAAATAGGAATAAATATGTATAATTAGGAATAATTAGTAATAATTAGCAATAATTAGCAGTAATTTGTAGTAATTAGCAATAATTGACACTAATTAGTATTAATTAGCCATAATTAGAAATAAATAAGAATAAATAAGAATAATTAAGAATAATTAGCAATAATTAGCAATAATTATGAATAATTAGAAATAATTAGGAATAATTAGGAATAATTAGCAATAATTAGGAATAATTAGCAATAATTAGGAATAATTAGCAATAATTAGGAATAATTAGTAATAATTAGGAATAATTTGCAATAATTAGGAATAATTAGGAATAATTAGGAATAATTAGCAATAATTAGCAATAATTAGCAATAATTTGGAATAATTAGCCATAAATAGAAATAAATTGCAATAATTAGGAATAATTAATAATAATTAGTAATAAATAGAAATAATTAGTAATAATTATTAATAAATAATAATAAATAGTAATAAATAGTAATAAATAGTAATAAATAGTTATAAATAGTAATAAATAGTTATAATTAGTAATACATAGTAATAATTAGGGATAAATAGTAATAAATAGTAATAAATAGTAATAAATAGTAATAAATAGTAATAAATAGTAATAAATAGTAATAGATAATAATAGATAGTATTTGATAGTAATAAATAGTAATAAATAGTAATAAATAGTAATAAATAGTAATAAATAGAAATAAATAGTAACAAATAGTAATAAATAGAAATAAATAGTAACAAATAGTAACAAATAGTAATAATTAGTAATAATTAGTAATAAATAGTAATAATTACTAATAATTAGTAATAATTACTAATAATTAGTAATAAATAGTAATAATTAGTAAGAATTAGTAAGAATTAGTAAGAATTAGTAATAATTAGTAATAATTTGTAATAAATAGTAATAAATATTAATAAATAGTAATAAATAGTAATAAATAGTAATAAATAGTAATAGATAGTAATAAATAGTAATAAATAGTAATAAATAGTAATAAATAGTAATATATAGTAATATATAGCAATAAATAGAAATATATAACAATAAATAGCAATAAATAACAATAAATAGGAATAATTAGAATAATTAGGATTAATTAGGAACAATTAGGTATAATTAGAAATAATTAACAATAATTAGAAATAATTTGCAATTAATGGCAATAATTAGCAATAATAAGAAATGACTTGCAATTAGTAGCAATAAGTAGCAATATGTCTCAATAATTAGCAATAATTAGCAACAATTAGCTATAATTAGCAATAATTAGCAATAATTATTAATAATTAGCAATAATTAGAAATAATTAGGAATAATTAAGAGTAATTAGCAATAATTAGCAATAATTTGAAATAATTAGGAATAATTAAAAATAATTAGGAATGATTAGGAATAATTAATAATAATTAGCAATAATTAGTAATAATTAATAATAATTAGAAATAATTAATAATAATTAGAAATAATTAGTAATAATTAGCAACAATTAGCAACAATTAGCAATAATTAACAATAATTAGGAATAATTAGGAATAATAGGCAATAGTTAGCAATAATTAGGAATAATTTGAAATAATTATCAATAATTAGAAATAATTAAGAATAATTAGGAATAATTAGAAATAATTAGCAATAATTAGGAATAAATTTTCATAAATGTTATTAAATTTTTATAACTTGACACAATTTCTAGTGGATTGACGACATTCATTTTCCTCAATAACTATTCTCCTTTCAACTCTCAACAACTCAAAACATTGTGAAAAAATGTGCTTCTATGTATGAAGATCCAATCTCGTATGCATGAGATTTGATATGTATTCTTAAGACCATATTTTTTATAATGTTTTCATGCGGTGATAGTTGGAAGAAGATGATTCATTGATTAAAAGGGTGCTCTTTTATTTAACAGCTCGTTTACTTGCATATATCTCACACTAAAATCACAATCAAGAATCTAGTGAGAGGTACGCTTATGCATTCTCGTATGTACGAGAATGGATATGCATACCTCTGAGCATATTCTTCATTGTGATTTTAGTGTGATAAAGTTGAAAGTAAATGAGCTATCAGAAAAAAGAGTAGCCTTCAATCCACTGGAAATTGTGTTTCCCTTTATTAATGGTAATTATTAAGAAGTAAATATAAATATTTATCTTTTTTTGGATAGTGTTTTTCTAATTTCAAATTATTCAAAAACAGTAATGATTTTATATTTTTTAGAAAAATACAGAACAAGGAAGTCAACATCAATCATTATTAGATGATCATGCATGGATAAATCATCACAGAAATCCAAATGGTTATGGTTTAAATCTTGTATATATTGTGGGTGTTGAAGATTTATTATCATTTGCATCATCAAAACAAGAATTTGTTTCAAAAGACATAATTATGTGTCCTTGTAAAAAACGTGCTCTGAGAATGCTTGACACATTTGACAACATTTGGGGACGTCTCTTGCATTTTGGTTTTCAATCAGATTATTTTTTTTGGTATCAATGCGGTGAACAAAATTCCAGAGGAGATACTAATAATTTGATTCCAGATCCATCATGGTTTAAAAATCTAGTTGATGATGTTGTAGGTCCATCTGTTCAACAAACTAAAACTCAGGATGATATTGATTTAACTCTTGAGTTGGAACCATCTGAATTTTATGAGTTGTTTAGGTCTTCTGAAGATGCATTATATCCTGGTTGTAAGATAAGAAAATTAGAAAGGGTTATAAAATTTATGGATATTAAATCCGATAATTCAATGTCAAAAAATTGTTTTAATCAGATATTTTCTTTGGTTAAAACACTATTAGCTGAAGGAAATATATTGCCTGCAAATTACTAAGAGAGCAAGAGGTTGGCTCGTAATTTGGGCCTTAGTTATCAGAAGATTCATGCATGTGAAAATGATTGCATATTATATTCTGGTGAAAATGAGTCATTGGATTGTTGTCCCACATGTGGAAAATCGAGGTATAAAGAAGCTCAACCAGGGAAGTCTGGATTGATTCTTGTAAAATAGTTGAGATATTTCCCCCTTACATCCAGGTTGCAGCCTTTATTTATGTCTCAGAATACAACATCAATGATGTCATGACACAAAACCAAGATTTCATCTGGTAAAAGATTGAATCATCTATTTGATGGTGATTCATTTAAACATTTTGACCGACTGCATCAATATTTTTATTTTGAATCTCAAAACATTCGATTGAATCTTTCTACTGATAGTTTTTGTCTGTTTGGTTCTTATGGTGGTTAGTATTCATGTTGGACTGTCTTTATAACTCTGTAAAATTTACCTCCATGGATGTTGATGAAGGAGCCTTATATATTTTTGACCTTATTAATCACAGGACATCTGAAAAAGAATATTGATGTTTATTTGAAACCATTTATTGATGAGTTAAATTCATTGCGGAGTAATGTTTTTAGTACATATAATGTTGCTGCGAAACAAAATTTCATATTAAAAGATAAATTTATGTGGATGATTAGTGACATCCCTGCATATGGCATATTATCTAGCTAGAGTACACATGGTCCAAAATCATTTCCTTACTGTATGAAAGACAACAAAGCATTTATGATCTTCAATGGAAAAAAACCTTGCTATTTTGATGGTCATTGCAAATTTCTACCAACCGATCATCCTTTTCGGAGGAACAAATATCATTTCAAAAAAGACACAATTGAAAGGGATGAGCCTCTAAAAATGATCTTAGGTACAAAGTTAAAATCATTTGTATTTTCATTACCTCCAATCACATTTGGACCAACAATAAACAAATAGAAAATTCATGGCTTTGGGAAAGAACACAACTGGATAAAACAGAGCATTTTTTGGGATCTACCATGTTGGTATGATTTGTTGGTCCATCACATGTTGGATTTCATGAATATTGAGAATAACTATTTTGATAATTTATTTCATACATTTATGGATACACCAGGTAAGACCAAAGATAATGTAAAGGCACAATTAGATCTTGCCCAAATTTACAGGTGACCAGAACTTAAACTATTTGAAAATATCAGATCACAGAGTTTAATGAATCCAAAAGTAGATTATACACTATCCAAAGAGAGTCGCTTATTATTTTGTCAGTGGATTGTATATTTGAGACTTTCAGATGGCTATGCTTCCAATTTGGGCAGATGTGTTAAGAATGGTCATATTACCGAATTAAAAAGTCATGATTGTCATGTTATAATGGAAAGACTTATGACAATTGGATTTATAGTTTTTTTGAATTCTATTATTTGGTATTCGATAATAGACATATCATATTTTTTTCGAGACATTTTTTCAGTGACAACAGACTACGATGCACTAAGCAAACTGGAAGAAGATGTTGCTGTAATTATATGTAAACTGGAAAGAATCTTCCTACTCGATTTCTTTGACTCAATGGAACATCTAATATTAAATTTTCCACATGAATATAAATGTGGAGTTCTAGTATAGTTTCTATGGATTTACCCATTCGAGAGATATATAAAAAAATTGAAGAAAAAAGTACACGAAAAAGCCTCAGTTGAAGGCTCAATTGTTGTAGCTTATTTGCAAGAGAAAATTGATTTTTTCTGCTCTTATTATAATGAATCTAAATATCCCTAAAAACACAACCTAATGGGTTGGAACAAGGGGAATGTTGATAACGAAAGGGACAATAAATTATCAGTTTTTAATCATCCAAATCTTGGCTTAAGTGGAATTCATGAACGATGAATTTGAGATGATGAACATCACAGAGCTCATACATATGTTCTGCTCAACTATGAAGAAATGACATCATTTGTACTGTGAGTGCTTATATCACTTATTCTATAATTTATTCTATAGTATGTAAACTTATTTTTTTGTAGGTTATATGATAATCATATCAAGAAACAACTTCCAAAAATTACAGCAGCTGCTCTTGAAGAACGCAAACTAAATTTTTTTTCTCAATGGTTTCAAAAACTGGTAACATAAATTAATTATGGTTTAACATATCAATGCAGTTTATTATTTATTATATTGGTAATTATTTTACAAATTTTCAGGTGTCTCAATATGTTGATAAAATTGATAAGTGACTGTGTATATTGAGTAACCCACCATCCAAAATGGTAAAATATTATGATTCATATGTGGTGAATGATTTTCAATTTTATACACGTGCATATAGGGAATAAAAAACAATGAAAAATGGATTTTTCTTGAGAGGATCTCATTATAGAGAAATTGAAGTTAACTTTTACGACATTATGGATAAAATTATTGAACTGTGTTATTTAGGACAAAATTACATAACAATGTTTAAATATTTGTGGTTAGATAATGAGATAGGTTTGAGTGTTCATATGACTCGTGGAATCATCGATATTAAATATAAAAGTATTTTTACAATAAATGATCCATTTTTACTGCCTCAATAGGCACATCAAATTTATTACACAGAGTACTGTTCTACTTCAAAAGACATGAGTGATTGGTGGAGCATAATAAAAATTAAATATGGGGAAAATCAGTTTACTCAAACTGAATGTGGTTCCGCTGAAGTGGAAGGAATTAAATTTTTTCAAGAGACTACTCAAAATCCATCTTTTTCACAAAGAGATGTGAATATCAATGATGACTCCCCACAATTAAGGGTTGATGGTGAAAATGATGTTAAATGTTTTAAAAATTTATTTGAAATGACAAGATATGATGAAATTGAAACTCATATGGATATTGATGATGCTGAGGAGGAATATGAAGACATTGACATCGTCAGATATGAAGATGATGATGAAGGTGAACATTGACATAGTTAAATACTGGTTATAATCATAACTAATATATATCTATATATAATAGTTATTTTCAACTATCTACTAACAACAATAATTTTGTGTTTCAGATGAACCCTGATCTATTTCGTGAGTTGGAGGAGGATGATCTACCTTTGGATGAGGGGGATTTGGGATCATCTCACCCTCAAACTACTAGCGGTTTAGGGGGTACGCGGAAGGGGTGAAATCTTGCACGACTGATGATTACTGAGGATATCCCCGAGCGACGTCCACGTCTTGTCTTCGATCCATGCACATGGAGGTATGGTAACCTGTATATTTTAGTTATCTTTCATTAATTTATTTATATACTAATTGTTTGATTATTTATTCTTTTTTCACAGTTTTGCGCATGTAGCTGTTGCACAGGGGAGTTCTATCTTGCAAAATTATTTTTCTCATCCATGGATCACTTGGGAACAAATTCCCATTGATGTAAAGCTTGGAATGTTCAATCATTGGCTGGTACGTAAATAAATAATATATATTTTGAAATTTATTTCATTAATAACTTGATATTATAAATTATTTTTAGGGTTTATGGTATCCCATTGATGATAGCATGCGTGGTGCTATCTACAAGGCATGAGAGGTGTCCATGCATGACCATTTGCGTCAGTTTTTGCACAACTTGAGAAGGGCGACCATTAAGAAAGCATGAGCGACTGTATTTAATGAGTCATGTAAAGCCCACTGACTAGAGTACATTTCATCTCACGTTTGGAATGGATTATGTTCACACTGGTTTGGTGGTGGATTTTAGAGGAGATATTCATTGGGTCGATAGAGCCAAGGGAGATAGGAGGTGACACATCGAGCTGGTAGTCGTATATTTAGTACGCATAAAGAGCATCTGGTAAGTATTTTTTTTAAATATTTTATATAACTTTAAATATAAACAGTTTATTTTTTATTCTTATAGGCAGTCGAGAATCCTGATATTATGGAGTACGACGTTTATCAGAGGTTGTATAGTGATCCACCCACTGGAGAGATTAGAGGTGATCGCCAGCGTCAGATTGTGTTCAGTATTATTTTTTTCAGTTTGACAATTAAATGCATATAATATTTTCATAATTTTAATTTCAAATTGGAATTAAAGGAGTCATATGAGGCTGCGACCTCTCAGACACAGGCTGAGAGTCATAATGAGATGATTGATCAGACCAATGCCCACCATTTCGATGAGACGACATTGATGCAGGCGACTCAGTAAGGCTTTGAGAAGGGCTGATTAGTTGGTATCAGCTATCATTTGACTCATGGTACTTATTATGGTACTGTTGTGATACTGGATTCCAGCTCGAGAGGAGCTCGTGGAGAGGAATCATCTTCTGGCTCACAGTATCAGGAGCAGTTTCGAGCTCAGAGTGAGCTTATAAAGAGTTTGCAGAAGCAACATGAAGAGATGCGTCATTAGAAATAACAGCAACAACAATACGAGGATGATATGCATTGATGGTAGTAGTAGCAACAATAACATGAGGATAAGATACGTCAATGGCAGCAGAAGCAACAACAACACAAGGAGGAGATGCGTCGATGGCAGCAGCAACATCACGAGCAGATGAAGTACATGCGCCATCTGACTCGTAGTTTAGGGATGGAGTTTCCTCCACCATCTCCTTCATCTCCTCCACCTCTGCCAGAAGATGACCCCCGATGATTTTCTTATTTTGTTAAAAACATTTGAATTCAATATTTTTTGTAATATGAACTATTTACAGTTTCTATCTTTTATATTGGTGCGAATATTGCATAATTTTTAATTTAATTTTTATTATTTATTATTAGTATTATATTTTTAATGTTTTTTTATTTTACTAATAATAAAAATAATATTTTATGATTTTTTTATATTTTTTGTGAATATTGAGAATTTTAATATTTTTTATTTTTTTTATTATTTTAATAATATTAATATTATTTTTTCATTAATCATAATTGTATTAAATATATTTTTTTTAATATTATATTTTTTTATATTTTTTTATTTTACAACTACTAATAATAATAATATTTTATGATTTTTTAATATTTTTTTTGCGAATATTGAGAATTTTAATATTTTTTATTTTTTTATTATTTTAATAATATTTATATTATTTTTTCTTTAATCATAATTTTATTAAATATATATTTTTTACTTTATTTAGTATTTGTGATGGGACCTGTTGTGATGGGTTACCATCGCAAATAGTTTAAATATATATTTTTAAAAGGTATTTGCGACGGGTCTGTCGTAAAAATTTTATTTATATATAATGTATATAATCGGAAACTTATTTGCGACGGGGTACTACACCGTCACAAATACTATTTTTTGTGATGGACCCATTCTAAAGACCCGTAAAATTCAAGGAAATTTTTTTCTTAATTTTCTTTGGAATTTTACAAGAACGTAGTTTCTGACGGCACCTGATTCCGAGGCCCGGTGTGACCGGAATCATTTTCCGAAGTTTAGCTCGGGTAAGTTCAGTGAACGAACGAGCGGGGTTTTCAAACTTTTGAACCGATGCTCAGAATCGAATTCTGAGGACACCGATGGAATCTCAGCACCGATATTTGCTTAGAAACGCCTTTTCCGGAGTTGCGTTTGCTTGGGTGTGGTTTTTAATTTTTGGGGTTAAGTTAAGAAATAAAATAAAAGTGGTGCGACACTTTATTTTATTTCACTTAAAGCCACTTAAGCTAAGTTAAGCGGATAAGGTGGAACCCACAATATCCTAACCACTTGGTAGGATATTTGTGAGGTGGGGCCCGCATGATCCCCACCGTTTCTTCCCTCCTAAGTAACGCACCCGCAACCCCCCTTTTAATGAAAGTCAACCCTTACGTTTTTCTGGATAAGTAACGCCCCATTAAATTGGGCAGTTAAATCATTACAATTAATTCTTTGAATTAATTGTTCATTTCTTATCTTTTGAATTTCAAATTCTTTTGTTTATAATAGCCAAATCCTTTTTTTGATATTTTCTAATAACCACTTTAAGGAAAAGTGGGAACCGAACAACACAAGTTTCAAAAACACACATCCCGCCATCACCACAGCAAAGCATTTCAAATTCAAAAACCCGAACTTAGACCACTTCCAGATCCGCGTATCACCCGTCATCATTTCCGAAGAGCCACCTCGAGACACGAGCGTAGAAATCGCTCACCCACTGCAAATCATGCCGACGTTGAAAACATCATCCAGTCAACATCCGGTCCCCATCATCATCATGCTCCTCGAAACTACCACCACCGTCGTCGTCACCAGAGCACCTCACCATCGCCGGAGCACCATCACCGGTGGATCCAAAATAAACATCATCGATTTCACCAGAAAATGCCACCTTCACCATTCCAACATCTTCAAGACGGAAGAGCCCACCATACTCCCCCTCGGAATCAACTTCAGCATCACAACCCCACAGACATTCATCCATTTGCAAAACCACAACCGACGTCGCCCACTTCAGCCGCCTCAACCACCGAAGAAAGACCCCCGCAGATCCTTAGAGTACTCTGCCGCCACGAATCAGGGGAAAAATCCACAAGCTGGTCGACCGCCGTAGGACAACAACGCATAACCGATCAATCCCTGAACGCTCCGTAGAGTATGCAGTTCAACAAACCGGTCTTACGCCCGCAGATCAGATCAATAGCATCGTAGAAGCCCGCAACGTTCTGCCACAACCGAAGAACGCTCATTCGATGACAGCATTGAGGTAGGGTTTTATTTTATTTGTTAGTTCGTGAAATCTTTCGTCACTTTTCTCCTTTTCTTTGAGCCGCCTGTTATCGTGATAACCGGAGGAGGTCAGACCGTACGAACACGGCCGACACTCCTCCCCTTTTTTTTGGTTGTTGGTTTTGTTGTGGCGATCAAGGAAAACATGGTACTGAAGCACCGCACAAGAATTTTGATAAGGAAAAAGGGGGAGAAGCGTGGCACCGTCGCGCTGCGCCGTTGAAGACGAACCAAGAATTGGCGCCGTCGCGCCGCGCCGTTGAAAACAAACCAAAGATGCGGCGCTGTCGCGCCGCACCGGAGAGCCACGAAAGCATCGCGGCCGGAGCGGGATGGCGGAGGAGGGGCGCGGCGCCGGTGCGCCGCACCAAACGGACCAAGTAAGCGGGCCCGAACCCCCTAATACCGAACCTGGGGGGTATCGGGCCGGGTTGGACATGGGCCCGAACCCCCTAATACCGAACCTCCTTCAGTCTGTTGCCCATAACTTAAGCTACGGGCCTCCGATCGACACACCGTTAGTTTCAATGAGATCCTTGGATCGAGACGGTCGTTTCGGTATATCACACTCAAGGTTTCAGAGAACTTTGGGTTCGGCCGGGTTGGTTCGTACACGAAACCAATCGGGCCCTCGGAGCGGAAACACTTATAACTTGAGCTTCAGACATCCGATCGGCGTGCCGTCGACTTTGATGGATTCCTCTTAGTGAGACGGATATTTTGGATTACTCTGCCCAAGGTTTGGACGCAGGTGGAATACGGTCGGGTTGGTTTTGACTTAAAAACCAACCGGGCCCCTAGGGCGAAAAAGCCAATAACTCTCAGACCGTGCGTCCGATTGACGCGCCGTCTGCGACGTTGATTTCCCGTTGATGATACAGAACTTTTGGATACATCAACTCCGGACTTTGTGTCAGTTTATGTATCATCCACTCGGCTCGTGGGGCGGACCCTCCCGAATGAGCTTGCTGTGTGCGGGAACCCTAGAGCTGGCTGCGACTGCGACGACGACGACGACAACTGTACAGAGATCCTCAGTGGATTCGACAACGACGACTACATAACTCAGCGATACTACATGGATCAGTGCTACCGATCATGTGTGGGTCCAATCCTGTGTGGGTCAACACTCAGCGGTCCTGTGTGAGCCAACGCCTACAGATCCTGTGTGGGTCCGATCCTGTGTGGGTCTTTACGGGGGTTAGTTACCTTTCGATCCTGTGTGGGTCAGATCATTTGTGGGTCATTGCGGGGGTTAGTTACCTATGGATCCTTTGTGGTTCAGATCCTTTGAGGGTCATTGCGGGGTTTAGTACCTATCGATCCTTTGTGGGTCCGACGACTTAGATGAATCAGTGGAAATATCTGATCATCTCTATCATCTTACGAAGAAGTATACATGTGTGAGCTGAATCCTGTTTTGCTTTCCTATGTGGATTGTGTTGTGCTATCCTGTGTGGATTTACGTTTTTCTTTCCTCTGTGGACTGGGTTGTACATGGGCTCAGAAGTTGGAGCGTACTGGAATTGATGACTTAGGTATATGTATGGGCATATACCTAAGCAGTGTCGAATGTTACTTCGTGATTGTATCTTTCCTTTGTGGATTATCCTTTGTGGATTCTGGGAGACCTTCGGGGGTCTCGGGGTCCCTACTGAGTAGCTTATACTCACCCCTGCATGGGCTATGACCGCACTACGTTGAGTTGGTTGAAAACGACGGACATCGCTGATCGTGGTTAAGGCTAGCGGAGTAGGACGGTACCTAGAGGTGGACCACTGGGCGGAATGTACTCGGAGTGGACGGCTGGACCCGAGGAGCTGTGGAGGCTATCTGTACTCACCCTTCAGGTGAGATTTCCAGTGGACAGCTCGACATTGCGACTTTACTTTCAGTTCCTGTTTTCCCTTTCCAGTTTTACTTTACTTTCAGTTTGGGTTTGTATTCTGGCCCACTTACTTTTTCCGCACTTACTGTTGTACTCAGTTTTTACTTAGTGTTTACTTCTACTGCTTGCTTGCTCTGTGGTGTTTGTTTACTTTACAAAGGCAATGCCTTCCCTTTTTACCGGGATTTACACCTTTGTGCTAGTTGCCAGCCCTTGGCCTATGGAAGACGGGATTGGGGTAGTCACGGCACGGGCCCCGAGGACGGGTCATGACACCCATCACAAAAAATAGTATTTTCAACGGCGTTTTCTGCAATAGGATATTTACGACGAGAACCCATCGCTAAAGCTTATTTGCAATGGGATCCCATCACAAATAGCCCGTCGAAAATACCTCAAATTCTAGTAGTGAATGTATGCTAGTCAAATTAATTATACCATGTCATAAAATTGTATATAATATCCCCAAATGGTAAGAAACTTCTTGAATCATGGTTATCTATGTCAATGGTAAGGATAAAGAACCTCATGTGGTTCCAAAGATGGAGTGGAAACCTCTATAATTAAGAACACCTCATCATGGACCTTAATACCTTAGTTGTTGACACATCATTATTCAAGGTTCTTCGATAATTCCTAGAACCAAAACCAACTATTTTATTTATAAAAGAAATAAGATACCACATATGATAATATATTCTCTCTCCTAGATAGTGAATAATAATAATGAATTCCATATCATCCTTCTTGATCATACCAGATTATTTCTTAGAGAATAAATAAAATTACACATGTGATAATAACATTGTCTCTATAGAATAATCCAAAATATAGGATAATAATAATAATAATTATTTTCCATGATTCGTGGTTATTATAATCTTAAGAACTTTTATCATTTTTCTAAAAATATTTAGGAATATTAATTCACAATATTTATTATGAAACTATTCTTTGTAATTATCACCTAGCCTCAATAATTATCTCCTAAAGTCATGTTACATATTAGTCACACCAATATGTACTACCCATATAGAGGTATGGATGTTTCTTATTAGCTATTCCTTGATATAAGTAGGTAAAAGTACTCTCCCATGCACACGGTTCATATCATCATCACTCAACAACCACACAGGTATCATATCTCCTCCAGCCAGCAGTTTCAGAATCCCAATACACTCTAGGTCAGTATCCAATCTGGCCTTTAGCCAGCATACCAGAGAAGATGTGACCACGAAGGGAGCATAGGTTATCAATACCTGATCCTCAGAATCATCCATACTCTAGTCAACCAACAAGATAATCAAGAATCGCTTCTCCCCTGAAGAACGTTCATCAAGATCCTATTCAACTCATGCCTTATGACTAATAGAATCTTCAAAGATGTTACCTTTCCTTGGTGTATAATCTATCTTGAATTTGAACGTATAAAGATACTCTATCTATTTCCTCTCATTTAGGTTCAGGTCCCACTTTGTGAAGATATAATAGAGGCTCATGTGGTTAGTATATACTAAAAATCCCTCACCAAATGTATAGTGTCTCTAACACTTCAGAGAAATAAAAAAAACTTACACCTACAATTAATGAGTATGGTAGTTATTCCCATGGGGTAGTATCTGACATGACCCATAAGATACCACCTTATCCCTACATATCATAACCACTCCCAAACTAATGCCTAATTCATCACAATATACTACATATCCAATCATAGGATCGAGAAGTATTTGTACTGGAGATATAGTAAACATCCTCTTTAACTTAATAAATGCCTCTTCACACTGGTCCAACCATTGGAACTATACTCCCTTATTTTCTAGTACAATCAATAGTGCTAATAATGAATAGAATCCCTGAATAAAATGTCGGTAATATTATACTAGTCCCAAAAATCCTGATCTCAAACAAGTTTTTGGGATGTGTTCAGGACATCACTGCCTCCACTTTCTCTATATCCATGGATATATATGTCTCAAACACCACATGACTAAATAACTTCACCATATTAATCTAGAAGTTATAATTCAATATCTTAGAATACCGATGATGTGGTCAAAGTGTACTTTGGACTATCTCAAGATATCTAGAATACTACTCCAGTTTTGGTGAGTAGATAAGGATTTCATCAATGACTACCATGACGAATGAGTCTAGGTAAGGGTGGAAGATATTATTAACGAGATATATGACAATAGATGGTGAATTTTTCACTCTGAATGACATCACCAAACACTCGTACAATCCAAACATACTCTGAAACTCCACATTTGGAATGTCCTCCTCTCTAACCCATAACTGGTGATAGCCTGATTAAAGATAAATCTTAGAGAACCATAGGACTCCCCATAACAAATAAAAAATGTTATTGATCATGGTAAAAGGATATATATCCTTCATCATCACTTGGTTCAATGTTTTATAATCAATTAAAATTTTAAGAATACCATCCACCTTCTTGGTGAATAAAAAAGGTTCACCCCATAGTGATGTACTGTTCTTGATAAATTCCTTATTATCAATGTCATAAAACTAATCCTTAAGCTCCTTTATCTTGATTGGTGACATACTATATTGGGTAATAAAAATGGGTTGCACAACTAGTATTAGATATATCTCAAATTCAAGTCCTCTTTTAAGTGTAATTCATACGAAGTTGTTTAGAAATACATCCTGATAGATATCTATAACTAGAGGAAAATTTCACGGGGATGCCACTAATCTTACTAAAAGTGATAATAACAACAGCTATGTCGTGATCATCCTGATATGACTCAAGTCCAGACCAACTCTTCCTGGTACCAGTTCCCATTGCCTAGTCAGCATGTACCTCTCTCACTCTAGTGAAGTAAATGACTCCCATCTTCGATAACAATCAATGTGAGCTCAAAATATGGTTAGCCAATCCATAAAAAGAATCACATTAAAGATCATAGTCTCTGATATCATGATCCCCATATATTTCTATAAGTAGTGAAAACTATAATATAATATGGGAATCACTAAATATAGTCTACTTTCATGACAAATGGCGTATCAAGAGAAAGTAACTCATAGGATAACTTGCCCATCAAATCAATTCCCAGAAATACTTGTGCAGGTATGAAAGAATAAAAAACAATGATATCAGAAAAGGCAGTAGATAAAGTAGATTTGATAAAAAATGAAACTTGTATAGTAGATGGTCCACCACCACTATCAATTGGTGTCTGAGATACTTTATAAACATGGGATACCTTATCTCTACAAACCTATCTATTAGTTTTTTTATTTCTTATCATTTGGTTCTCCTGCTGAGGACTTCGTCCAGATCCCCAGGTCAAAGATCATGTCTATCCTGCACCCTTGCAGAACATCAACCTTTATTCTCTACAAAAAATAGTAGATATTTATTGTCTTATAGTATTATTGGCACTGGATTTAGGGTGCTATAAAAACCCTGCTGTAGTGTTCTAACTTCCCATAGTTGAAGCACTATGGGTCATTAAATAGGGGAACCGAAGATACTAATCTATACTCCAACAGTATACCCATGTTACTTTTCAAATCCTTGGTATTCCTCTTCTTGATACTAGAAAAGGTACCCCTACAGTAGTAGGAGGTCCACCTGATTGAGAAATAAAGGGTAAAGAAGACCAATAGCTTAACTCTATAGAATGATCTTCATGATGGTCAAGGCTATATATAGATCCTATAGGTATGATGCTAGGTTAAAGCTCTTAAACTACTATTAGATATTAGGTTGAAGTCCTATCTCAAACTTCTTAGTTGTCTAAGCCTTATTCCTATCTGGAAGAGGTGAAAAGTGAAGAAGATTAGTAAAATTAGTGGAGTAGGAAGACACTATCATGGAACCCTAATGTAGATCCATGAACTCCTATGATTAGACAAGATTTAGTGCGTTAGGAAATAAATCCCCAAATAATAAGTTCTTTAAGCCCTTATAAGTGAGCCCCTCATGTCGACCATCCTATCCCATAACTCCTCACCAATGGCTAGTGGGTCCTTGCAGCATAAATGCTGCTAGCTTCATATTCTTATCTATCAGTGTCTCAATGAGGTCCAAGATACCCTCAATTATTTACAAAAAATCTTTAGCATCCTATGGTCCTCTATTTCCCTAAATGGATAGAGGATATTGGAGCTAAAAATTCCTAGCATATTCAACCATGGATTTCGGTGGAAGGACTCCCTACTGTTTCTACTACCCGCAACACTATATTTGGTATGAGAGTGTTCTATGAAGCACCCTCTTGTATAATAGTAGGTGGAACATGGGAATTAAGAGAACCCTATCCCACATCAGTGGGTGTCCCCATCAGTCTCTTATGGGGAGGAATCTATATAACATAAATGTAAGAGTTTGAACATAAGACTTTATATCCTAAACATTCTAAGGTATTATACAAATATTTACCTTGGAGTCTACCCATAACCCAAGGTATAACCCTCATAGAATTAACCAAAGTCTCATCCCTATTTTTTTATTCATTGTCATCATATATATAATAAAACATAATTGTATTCTTAGTTTAACTAATTAATTCTAACAAAGATATATCATAATTGAAAACAAAATAGATATATCAGACAACATAGAATCTATCCTGAATAGATATTAGAAATCAAAGAATAAAATTAAATAAATAATATTTAAAAAACAATTGGAATATATATGGAATGTGGACCTATGTTCCATATCATAATTCATGAATGAACCTAAATTCTCATGAAATAGAAACAGAAATCCCAACCATGGTAACTCTGATGTCCATTATACATATTCTATCCATGAACATGGAAGCTAACCTACCTGATTCCCACATAGATAAATCCTTTCAACCATGTCCCATGTTAGTTTTAAAAGAAAAATAAAATGTTACCCTCTGAAACCATTTTGTAACACCCCAACCTGAACCAACATGTTCGATCCAAAGGGTCACATGACCTCATGCATGCCTCCACATATGCAACAGGTTACTGACTAGTAGTGAGAATCTAAGTCCATAATTGGGGAGAATATACCCTCATTATCATTTCATAAGACAAATAATAATAAATAATATAATATAATAAATAATCAGAGTAACATGATGAACTTGAAAGATGATATACATGTCATATAATAAAAAAGATAAATGGGCTCCCAAGGTGGTAAGCCAATTCAGAGTATATGCAAGTTGGTAAATAAAGAAATAAAAACTGTAAAGTATTTTAGAGACTATCTTGGTACGCCACTAGCTCCAAAATCCTCTACTTAGCCATTAACTATGGGCCCCTTTCCCTTTCTTATATCCCTATACACGAAGTCTATATACTCATTGAGATTCCCATGTATGGTGTGAGTAATAAATCCAGTAGGACACCACCAATGCGTCCTTAACAAATATTCACATGTAAAAAATTTATTCCAAGATAATAATAAATGTGTAAATAGGTATATTAAATATAAAATCATGTACCAAGTTGTCGTTCATTAACCAAGCCACCATAGATCCCTGACTGCACCTGCATTGACTCCATGATAGAAGGAAAATAATGAGATGTTTGAAGCAACCAAAACTATCCATAGGGCTAGTGAATCTTTTTCTTGAGATCCTCATGGAATCATGTGTAAATTCTACTTGGAATTCCCTAGCCCTTAGGTATGTAATTCTACTCTCAAATCACTAGGCAATGAGTGATGCTCAAAAAACACTAGGCATCAAGAAACTTGATACTTGGAATATTCACATCGAGTGAATCCTCAACATGGAATTCCATGGAATTATTATATCTCCACCCTATGCTCAGGTCCATAGTTTCCATCATTTCAAGTCATGAACACCCCCACTCTAAGGGAAAATCATGTCATGACAATGCACATATTCTGATCACCAAGAAATATACATTTGAAGGAAAGGTAACATACATAACATGGTAGAGCATACAAGGAAAGTATATCATCATGGGAATAAAGCAACAACACATATACATGTGATCATCATCAAACATGGAAAAAAGCTAAAAAAATGTTCATGTCATCAAGAATCATAAAAGGTCTCACATGACATATATAGACCCACATGCAATCACATCCTAGCACAATCATCAAGGCTTTCTAATCAAAAGAGTTATACCAAGTCATGCATGTATATAAGAGATCCCCAAATGGTACGATACTTCCGACCTTAGGGTATTCATTGTCAACATCAAGGATAAACCACCCCTTGTGGCTCAAAAGTTGGAGTGGAAACCACTACACCCATAAGAACCTCCTCCTGAATCTTATTACCTTATTTTTCAACATTTCAATGTTCATGGTGCATCAAGGATTAATATAACAAAAAAATATATTTTATTTCCAAAATAAATAAAATATAACATGAAATAATAGATTCCCTCTCTTTAATAATACATAATATACATGATAATTTGATATTATGCTTATTGTTCATCCTAGATTATTTCTCAGAGAATAAATATAATTTTATATGTGTTAAATTTTTTCTCTCTCCAGAATAATCCAGAATAAAAAATAATAATTCTTATTATTATTTTCCATGATGTTGGGTTATTATCATTTTATTAACTCATATCATTTTTCTAGAAAGATTTGGTAATATTAATTCACATAATTATTTATGAAAATATTCTTTGTAATTCTTACATGAGTTCAATCCATTGCAAACAAAACTCCCCAAATAGAAGAGAGAGATTCAGATTCTATCTCACCTAGAAAATGGATAAATAACTTAGTTTTGTTGAAGAAGGTTTCACCAACTTGAATAAATGAATTCTAAACTTCTTTTACTCAAGAAGATAGAAAAAAATGAAGGTCGTAAGGGTTAAATTATTTTAGAAATAACAAAAGTACAAATATTCACAATATTAAAAACCAAAAATTAAATTAATAATTTAATTTTCATTTTAATCGACTCTTGAATGATGAGTTTTTAATTTCACCCCATAAACTCATTTTAATCTTGAATGAGTCAAGGGAATTAATTACCATAATTTTTTACCTTTAGAATCATTCAAAATGATTGAAAAGGTCGATTTGGGGAAGAAGGAACGAAAAAATAAGGGTTTTAATTTAATTTTACCAAAAAGGGTGTTGTGTAAGCATAACATGGTTTACCCTTATAAAAATAATATACTTAATTTAAGGGTAATAAATTTTATACTTACACAACTTTTAGTACACTTACACAAATCCGTATTACCCCTATGTAGCTGTGTTTACCCTTACATAGTGCTAGGAGGACCCTTACATAACTCATACCTTACCCTCATGCCTCCTGACCATAACCTTACACAGTGGGTCAGTACCCTTATGCAACACCTCATTACCCTTATGAAGCATATGTAAAAGGGAACTACCCTTACGCAACACTTTTGTTACCCTTAATAAGCGTAGTACCACCCTTACATCATTCCTTAATCACCCTTATGAATCACATATACATAAGGCTTTTACCCTCACACAACATTTAAAATAGGATTTTACCCTTATGTTGTGGTCATTTACCCTTACAAAAGTTATAGAAAAAAATATCTACCATAACACATCCTATGGAAAAGAGGATTTACCCTTAAATAAGGTCTTTAAAACCCTTTTTACCTTTACGTAACAATATAAAACATATGTAAGGGTGAATTCTATTGAAAATAAAATATCTTCCACATAATAAGGATAATAAATTATATCCAAAAGAAGTTTTTGAGAACAATTAAATATTAAAAATATTACACTCCCTTTAAGACTTAGGGTATAGCCCATGAAACCTATTATTTGGTTAGTGGTTTGACATAAGGGATTCCATTATATTTTTTTGATACCCCCTAATTTCTTGATATGCATGAAACCTAAGAATATGTTATTTTATTTCATTGTTTCATATATGAAATGGTTCCTTTTATGTATTGGTCCTTTATTTATGTAGGATGGGTTGGTTTAAAAAAACTGATTTCAGAGATGTTTTAAAGAAATGTGTTTTAAATGAAAAGGGATTAAGCTATAAGGTATGAATGTTTTTCAATATAATATTTCAAAGTGATTATATTAATTTAATAAAAAAATAAAGTTTATAAATTCAGCACAATGTGTTATTGGTTTTAAATGTAACTAATAATGAAAAACCAATTTTTCTTATAGTGTTTAAAATTAGCTTGAAAATGGTTTTATAATTAGAAGTTTGGAATGCGGTGAGGTGTGTGGTGACCTACTGAGTATTTTTATGATCACACCTATATTATCACATTTTTAGGTCTATCCCTTATCGAGTTCCTATTTTTATCTTGGGAAATGTTTAACTTTAGGATAGGTTAGTGGCTAATGCGGACTTGATGTTATCTTCCATTATATTCAATACATTCATCATATAGTTCCTATTACTTGATTTGGAAGGACTTTATTTTATTTTCCTAGAATGCAAGATCAATCATGTCCATTAAATGAGTTATTTACTACTTTCATTTATGTTTATTGGTGGATTTATTTAATTTGGTGGAGACTGGTTGGTCTGGGAGTTGCAACATATTGAAGGATTTTTGGGCAAGCAGAGGGTGATGGCTAAGTAAGGGAATTTGGAGGGTGAGTTGAGGGTTTTATTTTTTATTTTATTATCTTTATCATTTTTATGTTGTGCTTTTATCCACCAATTTGTTTTGATGTTGATGTCCAACTTATGGATGGGTCATACCGAATTTTCAGTAGATTTTTTTTGTTTCATTAACTCTTATTCAAGGGTAAAATCATCCCTAGTGATTATATTTGATATATGTGACTCTTTTCCTCAGACTTAGGGGATCGGGGCTACACCTTTGGTATGACCCAGAAAGGTATATGGAAGATAGAAAACTTGGGTTGGTTCATGAAAAAAAGTATCTATATTTCCCTTCTCATATCCCAAGCAAAGGCTTGGTAACTTAATCAAAGGTATTTAGTAAGGTGTTATTTCAAAATACTAAGCTATAGTTCCATGACCCATTGAGAATACTTCCCAACACTTAAATCCTAATTTATATTTCCTTAAAACATGACTCTAAATAACGTAAAGTATAGTGAGGGATATATTTCTTCATGGATACTTGGTTGAGGAAACCCAAAAACTTCATAATAACAACCTAATAAAAGTATGAATCCTAAAGAGGGATGTACTAAGACTTAGTTCTACGGATTCATTCTAAAGCAAGTTACAGAAGGTGTATTCTGAATTAATATTTTAATTAGGAATTTCATTATAATGTGTACTTTTTTATAATTTATCTCTTTTACATGACTTGTTAATATTTTTCGGATTTTATGTATATGAATAACCATGTAATGATAAAATAATTAACTCCTAATCGTTTTTTTTCATTCCATGTTGCATGATTTTTAATTCATTTATTTATGTGATCATGATAAAGCTTCCATCAAATTAACCATGCACCTGATAGAAATAAAATAAAATATATATACTGATCATGATATTTCTAATGGTCATTTTGTTGAGTGGATGATAAAATAATGCATGAACAAAGGGAAATAAACTCTGTGATATGGGCTTGGATCAAGTTGTAGTATTCCACCTTCAACCTCTATATCTTCTGGGTTGATTTCAACCAAGATCAGGTCTTGATCATCCTTCTTTTCTTGGAGCTCCATCATTTACATATGTTTACTCACACACAGGTGAGGGGAACCATTGAAATGGTTATGTGGATTTATATAAAATAAACTGTGGACATGCATGTCCTATATAAAAAGGGTAGAGAGATGACACACATTCCATCATTTTAATTTAATAATAATAAAACCAATGTAATTAAATTCAAGGAAATTCAACACATACATTTGTTATTTTATGTTCATGATCATCCATGCATGCAATAAATACAGATTTAAAACAACTAGCTAACATTCATTTGAATCATTATTAATTAAGATAAATTCCCTCTAAAAAATAATTATTTTAATGAATCAAATAATTAATTTTTCATAATATCTATCCAAATATACCTTGAGATTATCATCCATTATAATTTTAAACAAATTAAATTAATTAGTATTATTTAAATTTAATTATGGACATGGTGTTTACATTGTAGAAACATGGCATGTACCATTTCAAGCTACCTGACATGGTCATGATCGTGTATTGTGCACTCACATGGTATGTAGTGTATATGGAATGCCACATAATTACATTATATGTCATATATCCCATGACCATGCCATATAATGAAGTGTAGACCATGAAGGGATGGATCTAAGGAGTCGAAGACCAAGGTGTCCACTACCTCATTCTAGATCCATAGAGAGTCGTCCATGACGTCTATATAAACATCCATCCCTTTATAAAATTTTCATTCATTACCCATTAGTTTACCCACTCATGTGATCCATTCACATTCCATCATATAACATGGTTATACCCACCCATTTACCACCACATAAAATTATACATTTATCATGGTTATACCCACCCATTTATCACAATTCCACATTAAAGAATTCAACATGGGTATACCCACCCAATTTTCAAAATTAACTATAAGACATTAAACATGGGTATACCCACCCATTTAATACATCTCAAACTAATCACATCTCATGAGTATGCCCACTCATGTGTTCCATTACCATTTAACTATGTCACATGGGTATACCCACCCATTCAACTAATTACATTTATGTCATTGATCCATTTAAGATTAGAATAACATGATGACACAAGGTAAGGATGAAGTACATCTCCTATGCATGAAATTCAATTCCATTTAATTCTAATTGAGCTTTCTACATCTAGGAATACTCAAGATCACACCCCTTGGGTGGTTCAACAAAGGTAAAAATCAAGGCAAATGTATGAAACGCCCCATGGGTGGCCTCAGGTTAGAGAAACAACCCCCAATTCATCTCAAAGAACCTATGAGAATCCTTAATAATCTCAAACACATCCATTTAAATTAATCAATTAATTTACAGTGTCAGAACAGAAATTCTAGTGGGTTTCATAATGTTTGATAGCTCTAAAAATCACAAAAAGTTTAAAGGAAAGTATAGACCACTTAACTTAACTCGGTAGAGGAGTTCTCATCCAATATCAAGTCTTGATTCGACTCAGTTTAGGATAAATCCAAATAATGGATGAAGAATGAGAAATTAGGAAATATGAGCCTAAATCCAAATAGTGTAATCAATAGCTAGAAGAATCGAGAATGGATAAAAAGTAATGTAGATCTTACTGATGTGGATTTGATGAGACAAATTGCCATTAAAGTAAAGTTCGGATAAAGAGTAGATATGAAAAACAAGTTTGTCACTTAAGAAAGCTCTCAAAATCCCCCCTTACTGTGTGTGTAATTAAAATAGGTTTTAGGTTTTTAAAATAAATTAATTTAATTAAAATTTTTAAAAAACCCAAAATACAAGGGCTACACAGTTTAGGAGGACAGTTTAGAAAATCATTCCCCAACCATGAATGGATTCCTATTGGCTAAGGGGTACTCACAAAATTTACCCACATGATATACAAACCAAGAAGAAATTGTGTGCTAAACCTCTTTCAAGTTATGAAAAAACATCAGACCTAGCTGCAAAGTCATGTGGCCCATTCTACATGGTTTGGCCAAACCATGCAACCAATATCACCCCTCTTTCTAGCATCACACAATTTAGTCAAACCATGCGGCATGCCCCACATGGTCTGTACAAACCATGTTACAAGCCAAAATCACCCCAAAATTTGGTTCTAGGCTTAGAGAAAGCCCCAAAACCTCCAAAACACAAAGGAAAAACTTCAGAACTCATGTAAGGCCATATTTTAGCATTCAAAAAGAAAAAGAAGGGATCTATAAATCATAAAAAAACCCATGTTCTTACAAACTTCCAACTTATAGTAATTTGTCCCAAAATTTATCTCTATAGGGTGGTCAATATTTTTCTAAGTACAACTCTGGCCACTGAGAATGTACATCAGCCTCCCGCTACCAAGTCTCATTCGATAAACAACCATGCTACCATAGAACCCACACTAGAGGAACTGACCGGTCTTAGAGAACCTTCTTACTCCTTTTAAATATATGAATTAGATTCTCCTTAGAGATGCATCAACTGAATTCTCAACCTCCTAGAGATAAAATGTGTGAGATGAGATAGAATGATAGCGGTGCAACTGAGATACATGGAATACATTGTGCATGGATCGATACCTATAAGGTGACTGAAAACGATAGGCCACTGACTTGACTCTCTCCAGAATCTTGAATGGCCCGACATACTGTGGTGAAGCTCACCTTATCTCCTAATTATTTTGTGTAACAGCCTTGATGAAACACATAATAAAACCCAATCCCTAGCCTTGAATTATAGAGTTCGTATATAGTTATTAATGTATGATTTCTATCAAGACTGCATAGTAACCATCCATTTTTTAACCAAGTGGACCTAATCAAAAGTCTCCTGCACAAGATGCTGCCATAGTAAAACTTCCTCACATGCCTCTAGCCAGCACATAGGCGATTAACATGGACTACCATATAAATACTCATAAGGTTACATCTATATAGTCTCTTTATAACAGTTATTTTAGGTGAACTCAAATAGGTGAATGTACCTCTCCCAAGAGCCCCCAAAATCTAGGATGCATGCTCACAACATATCCTCTAGAAAATTCATCGTATGCTCTGACTAGCCATCAGTCGGAGGGAGGTATTCTATGCTTAGAATCACATGTGTACCCTTCACCCTCTGAAAAATATTCTAGAAATGAGACATAAAGCAATAATCCCTATATGAAATGGTAGTCTGTGGGACCCTGTGACGTCGTACTATCTCACAGATGTACAAACTTACAAGATCATAAAAAATAATGGTCTTCTTAATTGTAAATAAATGAAAAAACTTCATGTGCCTATAAAAAAACCCACAAAATATCATTACCTTGAGGTGACCTCAGAAAACCGTTAATAAAATACATCACAACATCACACCATTTCCACTCAGGAATAGATAATTGTTGTAAAATCCTGGCCAATCGCTGATGTTCCACCATCACCTACTGAAAGGTGGAATACCTCATAACAAAACCAGCTACCTCTCATTTTATACCTGACCACCAGTACTGATGAAATAAGTCACGGTACATCTTGGTGACTCTGGGGTGCACTGCCCATACTGAGGTATGAAATTCCCACATCAACTCCTCATGTATATCCATTGGAACCCAAATGCAACCATGGATATTCAAGATCCCATCCTCACTTAAGGTATAACCAGGAGGTGTATCCTCACTATCCACACTCTCCCATAGGGTTAGGTCTTCTGAATCTAATAATATACTCATCCTTACATTATCCAGTAGAGTAGATTTCATAGCTAAGGATGATAGAAAAGTCTACCCCTGGCTGTTGTGCACATCCAAGTGTATCTCAGAGAAAAAAATCCATAACCTTCCACTCGCTAATGGCTAGTTGCACTCTATATATCTGAGTCCTCCTACTCAGTGCATTATCCACTGCATTTCATTTACCAGGTGTGTAAATAAGATCAAAGTCAAAAGACTGTAGGTACTCCACAAACCTTCGCTGTTTCAAATTCATATCATGCTATGTAAAAATATACTTGAGGATTTTTTGGTCTGTGTACACCACAAAACGCTCTCCTAGTATGTAATGTCTCCATCAATGCAATATGTGAATAGATATAGCTAAATCCAGATCATGCATCAGGTAATTACTCTCATGTGGACTTAACTTTAAAGACTAGTATGCCACAAATCTATCTCCCTACTTTAGCACTGCTCCCATCCTGATAACTGATGCATCACAATACATAGAGTATCTCTTTCACTACTCTAGAAGTATTAGGACTGGTGTTTATTTCAACTTCCCTTTTAGATTCTAAAAGGATATATCACATGAATCTAACCACACAAACTTCACACCCTTGTTGGTCAAGCCTGTCAATGGTGTTTCTAAGCATGAGAAGTCTAGTATGAAACACATGTAGTAACCAGCTAGCCCTAATAAACTCCATATTTCAAAAACACTCTTGGTATGTTCCCAGGAAACTATAGTTCTCAACTTCATTGAGTCTAATGAAACTCCTATGTCTAAGATAATGTGACCCATGAAGTGAATATGATCCATCTGAAATGTCACTTTGTGAGCTTAGAATATAACCGATGATCTCTCAGTTTATTCAAAATGATCTTAAGATGGCTGGAATGGTTGTACCTATTGTGAGAATACACCAAGATATCTTCCACTAAAACCACCAAAAAATAATCCAGATAAGGATGGAACATTTGGTTCATCAAATCCATGAACACTATTGGCATGTTTGTGAGACCGAACGACATAACCAGATACTCGTATAGACCATACCTACTATGAATGGCTTTACAAGGTATGCATATAGGTCAAAGACAAACCTATAGATATCCTAAAATCAAATCAATATTCTAGAACACGTAGGATCCTCGAAGATGATAAAAAATTTTATCTATTAGCGGCAAGAAATATCAGTTTTTAACTGTCAGGTGTTTCAGTTTCTGATAATACATGCATATCCTAAGAGTTTTTCCACCTTTTTTTTTTTCAAAAAATACCAACAAACTCCATAGAGAAGTAAAAAATTCGAATAAACCCCTTTTCCTATTAATCCTCTAGCCGCCTCTTAAGCTCCTGCAACTCTACTGTATTCATCTTGTTAGGAGGAATAAATATCGGTGAAACTCCTAATAGTAGCTCAATGGAGAAATACACCTCTCTATAAGGAGGTAAACTAGATAATTCATTGGGAAAGATGTCCTTGAAGTGATCAACCATTGGAGGAAGATCTGTCTGACTCACTCCCTGATCATCTAGATACAAAATAGTAATCTGGACTTTCATTCTGCCCAGCCCATGATGCTTGGGTCCAGATTAGCTCACCTGGACACCCCATTCACCCTTGTGAGTATAAAATGCACCCTCTGGTGATGTAAAAGTCACCCTATAGTGGTAGCAGTCAATGTAATCTTGCTAAGATACTATATAGTCCATCATGGGTATGAAATAAAGCCCTATCATCTAAAGGACATACAAACTCTAGACGGGGTGGCACCCACCATCCTCAAGGGGGTACTCCCTACACTAGCACACATCTTTTATTCTGATTCACAATGATTTTTTTATCATCATAATAGCCTCAGAAAGAAAAAAAACAGACCCAAGTCTTTTTACCACTGGTGTAGATATAAAACTATTCGATGCACCTGTATCAAAAAGGGAATATTCAATAGTAAAGGCTACTAGGATCGTACCTATCACCATAGATGGTATGACACCCTTCTTATTGGGGGTAGGCTGTACAGAATAGAACATTCCTACACCACGACCCTATGAAACAACCTCACTGACCAGAGTAGGCCCACTATGATGGTTCAGTGTAATTGGTGCCTGCAAGCCTCTCCTAAGACCTCTATCGCCTCAGCCTAATCGGCCAACACTGCTCTAGCTCCTTACCTAATGTAGAGATAAGGAACCTACTCCTGAACCTAGTGTTAGAGCTAATCGCATACCACTCACTACTAGAGAGAAGGTATTAAAAAAATGTTTCACATGGGCCATCCTGCAACAAGCTCAGTACTTGATTGGGTCGTGGTTATATTAACACTTCATGTGGCCTCTCCTTCCACACTGGTGAAAAAAAACTAATCTACCAGTACTCACAGTCATACTAGAACTCATCTCATAGGAAGCCTCAAAACAACACTTCTTTTTTGAATACGTAGAACCACAAGGTCATGAAACAACATTTCCTTACTCCATGCCCCCAACCTATCTTAGTTTTCACTCTGTAATCAGGGCCTGATTCACAATATCAATGATAGAGGTCAATATAAAAATGTTGACCTGAGATCTAATAGCATGTCGAAGACCTTCCTTGAAGTGTCGCTCTCTAGATATCTCATCTGTATGGTACATTGACACAGAACATTAAAACTTTGTAAGGCGTGCCTATTACTCGATAACTATCATCACGCCCTGCTCGAATTGCATAAAGTCACTATCCTGATCTACCTATAGAGTCTAAGGGTAAAAGTAGTCATAAAATCATGTATGGAAATCAGCCTAACCCATATCTCACAGCCTGTCATCCTGGTTTAAAACATCCCACCAATGCTTTGCTTCTCCACATAGCATATATGTGGAGATATTGACCCTCCTCTTAGAAGGAATATCCAGATTCTCTAAAATATATAGTGTGGTCTCCATCCAATACTTTATAGCATGTGGACTTCCATACTCTGAAAATGTGGGAGGATGTTGCTGTGGGAACACCTGCTTCAGCTCAACCATAAATAAGGAAGGCTACAGTGCTTCCTAAAAAGTCTGCATATAGAAAAAGAAACCCTCACAGAATAGTTCCTCAACACCTGTGTCTGGAACCAACTCTGGTGGTGCATCTACCACTAAAGGAGGATCAACCGGTATCCCATGGACCACCACCTCTAGATAGTGTTCGTCACATCCCTCACGTCATATGACTTGAGTTCTTCAGGGTGGAATCTATATACAATGCCAGAAAAACACCTCAAAAAGGAACAATACCAAGATTCATAGCTCAAAAGCATATAAAAGGTCAAAACCCTCATAAAACAAGTCATACCATGTAGACTTCTCCAAAAGAAAGGATTGTGAAAAGGAATAGTTACAACACAACTTGAAACACTACCTCTTGAACACTCAAAAACCTGGTCAAGGTCATATTTTTTTCATCATTTCAGGTTTCCATTTTGTTTCCACTTAAACACACATCCATTTAACATTTCATTTTTATAATTCAATTATTCAAGGGGTTTAACCATTGGTTCACCAATTAAAAATCTAGGAGGGCCCATAACACCACATGAACCCAAAACATGGTTCTCATTCAATCAATACATATCAAAATCACATAAAAAATTGAATTTTACTCGCACATCATTTCCCAATTTATAAGGGCCCATACACCATAATAATTGAAAGATAAAGTCACTCCTATATCCACTACACAAAATCTATCACAACAATAGATATAGTTATGAAAACAACAATCAAAATAGCAGACAATGAGTAATGAATCCAAAATGGCATGGCATAATGCATGACATTTGATTTCTAACAAATTCTTATATGATGCATTAGATGGAATAACCTCATCTCATCGAGTTGTAATAGAAATATAACCCACAATTACATAAATAGTAAAATCATAAATCAAGTGCATCACCCAACGGTGAAATCAAGTCAAATTTAATAGTCAAAATCCTGAAAATAATAATTACATTTGAGGCAATTTGGATTTCCCCTATACGTGGGGTAGCTACTCCGGGGAACAACTTATTACTAAATTCCATTTCCTTCCTATCCCTATATATTATTGTAAAATAGTAAGTCAAACTAGAAAAGACTCCTATGATACCACTTTTTAAATTCCCAGACCAGGTTTCCACTCAATAATGCCCCAATATTGGTTAGCCACATGGCCTCAAGAAAATCTCCCCAAATGCTAGAGGTTGACAACTAGCAACGAGGTCCTAGGTGAGTCGTTGGGGAGACTATTCCCTCATTACTAGAGTATATCACAATGGAATTCAATCACATTCAATACTACACTACTACAAATACTCCCTTTATCAGTGATAAAAAGGGCCTTTAATAGTGCTAGGAAAAGTGCTGTTAAAGCCGGAGAAGATAAAGGGGGAGGGGGGTCCCCTTTATCAGTGCTAAAAAAAGCACTGATAAAGGGGTCTTTTATCAGCGCTAAAAAAAACGATGATAAAAGTACCCCTTTATCAGCGATTTTTTTAGCACTGATAAAGGGGTCCTATATCAGCGCTTCCTTTATCAGCACTTTCGTTTTAGCACTGATAAAAGACCCGTTTATCAGCACTTTTAAAAAAGCGCTGATAAAATTTAAAAAAAATAAAAAAAAATTAAAAAAATTTAAATAAATTAAAAAAAATTACAAAAAATTAAAAAAATCATGCCAATCGTGGGGGGGCTTTTATAGCGCTTGATCCCCCATTTTAACAACACTTTTTAGCCCCTCCATCCCCCGCACGCACCCCTTCCACCCTTTATCAGTGCTAGCCCCCAACATCCACCCCCATGCACGCGCCTCTGCCGCCAGCAGGTTTTGAACTCGAGACCTCCCCCCTGCGTGCCTAAGCCCTTACCACTACTCTATTTTGATTTGTTTTCTATTTCATGATATATATATATTTATATTTATTCGTATAGTAATATATATTTATATTAATATATATATAGTTATATTAATATATATATATATATAGTTATATTAATATATATATAGTTATATTAATATATATATAGTTATATTAATATATATATATAGTTATATTAATATATATATAGTTATATTAATATATATATAGTTATATTAATATATATATAGTTATATTAATATATATATATATAGTTATATTAATATATATATAGTTATATTAATATATATATAGTTATATTAATATACATATAGTGATATTAATATATATATATATATATAGTGATATTAATATATATATAGTTATATTGATATATATCTCTATTTATATATATATAGTTATATTTATTCGTATAGTAATATATATTTATATTAATATATATATATAGTTATATTAATATATCTATATATAGTTATATTAATATATATATATCTATTTATATATATATATATATTTAGTTATATTTATTCGTATAGTAATATATATTTATATTAATATACATATATATATAGTTATATGAATATATATATTTATAGTGATATTAATATATATATTTATAGTGATATTAATATATATATATATATAGCTAGATTAATATATATATATATATAGTTATATTAATATATAGTAGTTATATAAATATTTATATATTGGTATTTTAAATAAAATGGATATTAGATATTATTTAGATAGAGCTAATATATTTTTTATGTAAATATGTTTAATTATTTATTTTAAAAATTTAAATTTTAGGTGTGAATATATAAAAAATATGTACATATAGTTATATATTTGATTATAAATAGTAGTGTATTATAAAAAATGATAAAATTTCAAAGAAATAATATCAATATGAATGTAATACCTTGAAAAAAATTTAGCCCCCCCCCCAAAGCCAATAATACCCCCTCAAACGAGGCTGAAAACCCACAAAATGTTAAAACATCTGGGTACCCCGACTAAAAACTTAGTGTTGGAGGCCTTCTGGGCCTCTTTTGGCCTCGAAAAATTCTTGACCGGGGTCTCCCCATTCAAAGCGACGTAGATCTCATCGCAGGCTTTGATTTGATATGTGGTAGAGCTCAAACGGACACCCGGATCAAAAGTTATGGCCGTTTAAAGTTTGAGTTGCGTTTTCAAATTAATTTGGATCTTTTTTTTTAATTTTTTTAATTTTTTTAGTCTTCAATTTTTTATTAAATGACTACTACTCCATAATTATTAGCAAATTATTAATTAAAAATATTTTTTTAATTTTTTAAGAAGTCATTTTCACTAAATATCTTATATATTAAGTATATTAAGTGTTAATGTACATTTATACTTATCTAAAATATATTTAAAAATTATATATTATATCTATATCAATATAACTATATTTATATATTAATATATTAATATATTTTTTTAAATTTTTTTAATTCGACCCTTTATCAACGCTACTAAACAATCACTAATAAAGGGGGTCCCTTTATCAGTGCTAAAAAAAGCGCTGATAAAGGGGTACTTTTATCAGCGCTTTTTTTAGCGCTGATAAAGGCCCACACCTTTATCAGTGCTTTTTCGTTAGCGCTGATAAAGGGGGGGGGCACTGGGAAAAACTGTTTTTGTGGTAGTGCTAGAAGTAGATAAACAAGTAGAAAACTGGAAAGTAAGAAAGATAGGGATACATAAAAAATATTAAAATGTCACATATACAATGATAGATATGATACATGTATCTATGAAATATCCAAAATAATAAATTTGAAATACATTACAATACAAGTCTACAAAAAAGAAAAAGGGCTAAAAAGTGTCCAAGTAGCATCGCAAGTGTTAGCATGGTCCCATGCTCTCCTGCTCCAAATCCAAAATATAAAACCTGTGTTTGGGTGATTTCCCCTTTCAACACCTGCAACCATATAATCTATTTGGTACCATAAGGAGGCCCAAACAGGGTGTGAGATAACATCCCAATAGGTAATTACACATAATTCTATACAGTTCTAAGCATCGCGATGCAATATGATAAACAAGTGTAGGTAAGTAGTAATGTAAGTGTGAATTCCCAAGGTAAATAACTAATTCAAACAAGTAATACCAAACAACCTCTCAAGGCTCCCAATAATAAGTGTTAGCTCCTAACAAGGTAGCTATAAGAAATACAAACAAGAAACACGGTCTCGCTGTACATCCATCCGTATCCTATCTATACTAACTTTATGTAAAAAGAAACCATATCAAAACCCTAAAACCTTGCCATATAACCAATCATGCCATATATCCCATCACTATACTGTATAATGAAGTGTAAACCATGAAGGGCCAGATCCAAGGTGTCGAAGACCAAGACATCATTGTCGAATCCCAGGAGCATCTCGATGGAAACTAGGTATAGGAACTGGTTGGAGTCCTAGGAGCATGTGTACCAACATTTCCTACATGTGTCTAAGTAATCAGGATCCAAGGGGTAGCAAGGCCAGAGGCATCCCACAGAATCAAGAACCAAGAAGCATCGCAACTCAAGTCATCTAATACCGTATTCCAAATCCCTGGAGAGCTGTCCATGGAATCTATATAAACATCCCTTAATTCATACCATTTTCATTCATTACCCATAATTCTACCCACTCATGTAATCCATTCACATTCCATCATATAACATGGGTATACCCACCCATTTACAACCATTCAAAATTCAACATTTAACATGAGTATACCTTCCCATTTATCAAAATTCATCATTAAATCATTTAACATGGGTATACCCGTACATTTATCACAATTCACTATAATAAATTAAACATGGGTATACCCACCCATTTAATACATCTCTAACTAATCACATATCATGAGTATAACCACTCATGTGTTCATTCCCATTTAACAAAGTCACATGGGTATAACCACCCATTAAACTAATTCCATTTATGCTATTGATCCATTATTATTAGTATAACATGATAACATAGGGAAAGTAGTTAGTACATATTCTATGCATGTAATTCAATTCCATTTAATTCCAATCGAGATTCCTATATCTAGAAAAACTCAAGAACACACCACTTAGGTGGTTCAATAAAGGTCAAAATCAAGGCATTGGCATAAAACACCCCATGGGTGGCATTGGGTTGGGGAAACAACCACCAATGCATCTCAAATAACCAATGGGAATCTCTAATAGGCTCAAATACATCCATTTTAATCAATCAATTAATTTCTTGGGCCATACCAGAAAGTCTGGTGGGTGACATTAGAACTGATATCTCTAAAAAGAACCAAAAGTATAAAGAAAAGTATAGATAACCTACCTCAGCTCAGTAGTGGAGTGATCATCCATCATTATGTATTGATTCGACTCGGTTTAGGAGAAATTTGATGAATGTGAAAAGAACAACAAAGGGCATATGAGATGAAAACCAATTAGTGAAATTGATTTCCAGAATAATTGAGAATGGATAAAAAGGAATGTAGATCTTACTGATGCATATTTTATGAGAAAAACCATGCTCAAATTGGGGTTTGGATGGACAGTAGATATGAAAACCAAGTTTAGTCACTCAAAAATGAACTTAAAATATCCCCTTGCTGTGTGTGGAATGAAAATAGGATTTAGGTTTTTAAAATAAATTAATTTTGTTAAAAATTAATAAAAAACCCAAAATACAAGGGATTCATGGTTTAGATGCATGTTTTGGAAAACCATTAACCAACCATGCATGACTTCCTATAAGAAAAGGGGCACTCACATGGTTTACCTCCATGGTTTACAAATCATACGAAAATGGTGCGCTAAGCAACTATCATGTTCTGAAAAACTGTAGACCTGGCCACATGCCCATGTAGTCCATTACACATGGTTTGGTTGAACCATGTGACCAGTACCACCCCTCTGTCTAGCCTTGCATGGTTTCGTCAAACCATGTGGCCTGCCCTGTACGATTTGTACTAACTATGTGCCAGGCCAAAATCACCCCAAATTCTGGTTTCAGTCTCTAAGAAAGCCCCAAACACCTCAAAAACACCTATGATCAAGTGGGGCACTCACGTAAGATAATATTTAAGCATTCAAAAATAAAAAAGTGATACATACTTCATATGAAAACCCAGGTTCTTATAATAACCATACACGACATGTCATTCATAATTTAACATGGGAATTAATTATATGTTTAGTATTATTTAAACCATGAAACATGGTCTGTACTATTAATTTATGAAACATGAAATAAATTTTAATTTGGTTTAAGGAAATAATTATTATTTTTCCATGTAAATTAATTAGTATGGTGTACATCACAACATGGAATGTAATCCATGTAAACTGGAACTAGACTGCAAGCATATTAATTATACATTGTGTGTGTATTAATTATTTATATACCACATGTGTACTGTTGAGTCAATAAGGTTTCCTTATGACTTTTCCATTCCTTCATGTTTGGGGAGATTGTTGAGTAAATAATGTTTCCTTTTGAATTTACCATTCCTTCTTGTTTTGAAAATTAGGAACACCTTATCTTAAGGAAAATTTCATTTTACCCCATGATTTTCTTTCATAAGGAAAATTTCCTTCCCCAAGGAAATTTATCCTTACCATGTTTTCACTGATCATTTTGTCTCTAAGTATAAAATTTGGTTTCATATCCAAAAACTTGGAATCATATATATACTTAGATATAAATAATTATGTTTTCAGGATCTGAATTCTGGTTTTGAACTTTATGAGTTCTGACTCCGAGTTCACTGAATTCAGACTCCGAACTCTTATGAGTTTTGACTCCAAGGTCTCTGAATTCAGACTCTGAACTCTTCTGAGTTCTGACTCCGAGTTCTCTGAATTTAGATTCTGAACATTCTATGTTTAGACTCAGAACTTTTATGGATTTATACTTCTAACTTTCTAAGTTTAGACTCTGAACTCTTATGAATTCAGGCTCCGAACATTGTAAGTTCAGAATCCAAACTCTTATGAATTCAGACTTCGAATTCTATGGAATTCAAGACTCCGAATTTCCTTGAAATTCATACTCTATAATTCTATAGAATTCTAACTCTGAATTCTTATGATAAACAAAATTTGAATATCCATGTATTACAAAATCCTAATAGTTTTTGGTTAGACTCCAAACTTTTATTTTTTCTTACACTTTGAAAAATGAATTTTCTTAAGTTACCATATTTTTGTTTACTCATTTTTTGGTTATAAAACGATGTCATGCATTCAGTTATTGACTAACCGTTGTTTGAGGGACACATGTATAGGTCCCTACATAATTCAAGGAAAAATATGACCATTAGAGGAGGGAGACGACCATTGAATCCGTGCCTATAAATAGGAGTTAATTTGAACAAGCTCAGGACTTCTATTTGACTTTTAATTTTGCAAACATTAACTTTTGGAAGAACTTGCTTACATGTTGTTGAAGTGATTTCTAGATAGAGAGGCTCTTATAACCTCTCAGGCTTCGTGAAAAAATTTAAACGGCTTTTCCAAACTTTTTTTCGTACATAATTTCTTTGTACAAAGGTGCAATTTCCTTAAAATCAGAGACTTTTGGTTGTGAAGTCAGAGGTGCCGATTTCCTTAAAAATCGAGGGCTTGCGAGGATATGAAGATAGATACTGATCTTCAGATTGAGTGCTTACCAGGGTTTGGGTAAGACAGACTTTATTGAAAGTATAAATCAAGGGACCTTTATCCAAGGTTGTTGGATACACTTCTCTTTGTGTTAAAAGATTTACTACTTGTTACTTGTAGTGTTTTAATTTTTTTCTACTGTAATTTTGGTTATTGAGGAAAGTATAACTATGTTATGCTTCCTTAGAATTGTACTCTATTTAAATAGGATTCTATATACTTTAAGGTATAATCTTAGTTGTTGTAAACTTTTGTTAACTTTCATTTCCAGAATCACTTTTCCGGAATCAAGAAAATTAGTAGAACTTAGAGGTGTTGTGATTTTTTTTTATACAAAATTTCCTTAAGGAATTTTTAAAGTATACAATTCACCCCTTATTGTATATTTATTATCTACACCATAGTTTGATACTATAATCAGTATCATATCTATCTTATAATTGATCCAACAATTGGTATTAGAGGAGGTTGACCTTATACCTTTAACCAATTCATCAATTGGCTTTAGAGTTTTGGTTAAATATGAATTAATCATACGATTAGATTCAGAAGAGAAATCTTCTTCATCACTTTTTTGGAATCAGATATTTGGAATCATAAATTTAAAATTCATATTTTACTTAGTGATACTCTAGTTCTATTTTTCTTGTTTGTGATATATATTTTTTGTTTAAAAACTTTTATTACTAACAAGTTTGTGTGGAAAGAGTTTCCTTAAGATGGTAGGTTTAAATGTTGGTTCTTTCGACAATATAAATCCTACCAGACCTCCTATTTTTGATGGAAATTATTATGAGTACTGGAGAGATAGGATGAAGAATTTTGTTATTAACGCTGGAGTTGATAACTACCTGATACTGACAGAAGACTATAAGATTCATGGTAAGGAATTACGAACTTTTACTAATCAGGAGAAATCAGAATATCAATCAAATTCCAGAGTCATAAATACATTACTATGTTCCATGAATAAGAACATCTATAGTCAAATATCTTCATGTGAAGCTGCAAATAGTATCTGGAAGAAACTTGAGGTTACACATTTTGGTACTTCTAAAGTTATAGAGACAAGAAGAGTTATGCTGAGAGCTGAATACCATGGCTTTAACTTTCCTTATGAAGAACCTATAAGCAAATTTCAGCAAAGGTTCATGACTATTGTAAATAGATTACAGTCTATGGGAGAAAAAGATTTGGATGATGAGGCCCTTGTAGATAAGATCATAGTAATCATGCCAAATGAGTGGGAGTCCAAGAGGACAACAATTGATGAGAATAGGAAAGTCACCCAGATTTCCTTAGATGACCTTTTTGGAACTCTTCTTCAGCATGGGAATAGAATGAAGAGAGTTGCTGATAATGTTAAAAAAAAGAATGGGAATGGAGGAGTTTCTTTTAAAAATACTTCAAAACTTACAAAATCCAAGACTCTAGAAATAATAACTAGATCAAAGTCAAAGAAAGTCACTATTCAGTCAGAATCTAGTGATACAAAAAAGTCTGAGAATGAATTAGATAATCTTTCTTGGAGAATGAACAATATAGTATCTCAGAAGAACAATCAAAATAAGTTCAAGAAGAGTGACTACAAAGATAAGAAATATGGGGAAGTTACTTGTTATGAATGCAGAAGGACAGGTCATATCATACATGATTTCCCTCTATTGAAAAAGAAGGAAAAGAAGGTAAGTAATTCAGAGAGAAAAAAGAATAAGTTCTATCATTTGAAGCAGAAGAAAAGTCTTAAGGCAAATGACACTTGGATTGCTAGCTGTGGAGACTCTTCGGGAAGTGAATCTTCTGAATATGAATAATCTACACAGAAAAATATTGTATTCATTGCTACTACTTATTTCCCAAATACATGTCTTATGGCCATGGTACGCTCTGTTGAGGCTTTACCAAATTTATCTCTTGATAAGAATTACTATTCTAAAGATATTACTTATAATGAAGATACATCATCTTCAGATAATGAAGAAATACCTTCATATGAAGAATTATCTAGATTTTCCAAGTTATTAGAAGAATGAAATTATAAAATTTCTAAAAAATAGACAAGGAAAATACTTGGGGAGAAGTTCTTACAAAAGAGATTTCAGACCTATCTAGAGATCTTAAAGATAAGGATGAGCTTCTAGAAAAACTTTCTAAAGACTTTAAGGAAGTAAATTCTGAAAAGGAAAAACTTTCTAAAGATCTTAAGAATGCTATTTTAAAAATAAATGTTTTTGAGGAAAAATCTAGCTCTAAAGAAATAATTCCTGAGGATAGGAATTTAGTCATAAGACTAAAATCTGAAATATATTCTCTTAAGAAACTTCTTGAAAACTTTACTTCGGGTAAAGAAAATTTTGACAAGATGTATTCTCAAATCAAACCTCAAGGAAATACTACTGGAGTAGGTTATACTCATAGAAAACCTGTTTTCAAAAACAAATATTTTATTCCATCCAGAGTCCCTTTTTGTACTAAATGTCAAAGTGGTGGGAATTGGAAGAAAAATTGTTCTTTGAATAATGTTCAATATTTTGGGTTTCATAAAGCTTATTTTTCTAAACAAATGTGGATACCCAAAATTTTATTGTCTAACAATTCTGTATCCAAGAAAGGTTTGATTCCGAAAGTCTAACATCTTATTTTTAGGAAAATAAAGAAAGTACCAACATCAATACTTGGTACATGGATAGTGGATGTTCCCGGCATATTTCTGGTAACAAAGACATATTTGAAAAGACTATCAAGACGAAAGGAGGAAAAGTAACTTTCAGAGATAATGCTAAGGGAGAAATTATTGGTATAGATAACATTGTTCTTCTTGAAAAAACATTGATTTTGAATGTTTTATATGTTAAGTGTCTTAATAATAACCTTATTATCATAAGTCAATTATGTGATGAAGGTTACCTTGTGAATTTTAAGAATGAAAAGTGCTTAGTACACAATTCCAAGGAAGGTTTTATTCTTTCTACCAATAGGGAAGAGAATGTTTACACAATAAACTTAGAAGAGCATAGGAGCCAAGATCTACCTTGCCTTAGTGAAATGGAAGATCATTATTGGTTATGGCGTAGAAGTTTAGGACACTGTAACCTTAGGAACCTATGCAAACTCTCTAAGAAAAAACTAGTTAAGGATCTACCAGAGCTTAGATTTGATTATTAAAAAGTTTCTGATCCTTGTCAATATAGAAAGAAACATAAATCAAGTTTTAAATTAGTTAGTGAAGTCTCAACCACTGATGCATTACAATTAGTGCATATGGATCTTTTTGGACCAACAAAAACTGGAAGCATTAGAGTAAAATATCATGTATTTGTCTTAGTTGATGATTACACTAGATTTACATGGGTATATTTTCTAACAAAGTAAGCTGAAGATTTTTCTTATTTCAAAAGTTTTAGATCCCAAGTTAAAAATGAGAAAAATCTTCCTTTGATAAATATTCATAGTGATCATGGAGGAGAATTTAAAAATTATGATTTTGAAACTTTTTTGTAGTAGAAAAGGCATTACTCATAACTTCTCAACACCCGGAACACCTCAACAAAATGATGTTGTTGAAAGAAGAAATATAATTCTTCAAGAGATAACAAAAACCATGTTGAGTGAGTATTCAATAGCCAAACATTTTTGGGTTGAAGTTGTAAGTACTACTTGTTATACTATAAATCGTGTTTTAATTAGACCTTTTCTTAATAAAACTCCTTATGAGTTATGGAATGGTAGAAAACCTAGACATTCCTACTTCAAGGTTTTTGGTTGTAAGGTATTAATTTTGAATACTAATGATAATTTACACAAATTCACACCAAAATCTGTTGAAGAAATTTTCTTAGGCTACTCCACAACTTCTAAGCCTTATAGAGTTTTCTATAAAAAAACTTTTACTATTGAAGAGACAGTATATGAAAAATTTGACGAAACTGATCCTTTTGTTTTTAAACGACCCCAACCTACATCTTCAGACGTGTTTTCAAAAACTGATTATCAAACTTTGTTAGAATATCCTTCTGATAAGGAAAATGTCCAATAAGAAATTTCAAAAGAATTTACCCCAGAATATTTCCTATCATATGTTGATGAACAGGTTTTACAAAACCCAAATATGCTGTTTCTTAAGAATCATCCCAGTGATAGTATCATTGGAGATGTAAATCAACCTGTAAGGACTAGAAGTTCCATAAGAAATGAAGTAGAACATCTAGCATTCCTTTCCCAATTAGAACCAAAAGGAATTGACGAAGCTTTGGTGATGATGATTGGATAAAAGCTATGCAAGATGAGCTAAATGAATTCGAAAGGAATAAAGTCTGGACCTTAGTTGAAAGACCTAAGGAAACTTCTTGTTATTAGAGTAAAATGGGTCTTCATAAATAAATGTGATGAAAATGGAATCATAGTAAGAAATAAAGATAGATTGGTTTCTAAAGTCTATAATCAACAAGAAGGAATTGAATATGAATAATCCTATACTCTAGTAGCCAGACTTGAATCTATTCGTATTCTACTTGCCTTTATAACATTATTCAATTTTAAACCTTTTCAAATAGATGTAAAATGTGATTTCCTTAATGGTTATGTTCAAGAGGAAGTTTTTGTTGAACAACCTCCCTTTTTTAAAGATAGAAAACATCCTGAACATGTTTATAAACATACCAAATATTTGTATGGATTTAAGAAAACCCCTCCCACTTGGTATGATAGACTTACATGATTTTTGCTTCAAAATAATTTTGTTAAGGGAAATGCAGATCCAACCCTTTTTATAAATAAAGATTACAAAAATGATTTTATTGCTCAAATTTATGTTGATAACATTATATTTGACTCAACTAAGCAATCTTTAACTGATTCCTTTGCAGATCTAATGAAATCTGAGTTTGAAATGAGTATGATGGGCAAGTTAACATTTTTCCTTGGTTTTCAAATTTCTCAAAAACCAGGAGGAATATATATATCCCAAAATAATTATATTAAAAATCTTCTTAAAAAGTATGAATATGAAAACACTAAGAGTATTAGTATTCCCATTGGTACCTCAAACGCACTTGATCTTGATGAAGGTGAGAAATCAGTAGATCAAATAGCTTTTAGAAGTATGATAGAAAGTCTACTTTACTTGAAAACTAGTCATCCAAAATTAATGTTTTCAGTATGATTATGTGCAAGATATCAATAAAATCCTATGGAATCTCATTTAAAGGAAGTGAAAAGAATTTTTCACTACTTAAAGGGAAGCATGGATTTAGGACTCTTTTATACTTCTAGAAATGATTTTTTTCTAAAGAGTTTTTTCAGATGCTGACTTTAGTGGATGTAGAATGGATAGAAAAATACATCTGGAATGTGTCATTTCTTAAGAGATTCATTATTTTCTTGGTCATGAAAGAAGAAACACTCAGTAGCACTTTCCACTGCTGAAGTTGAATATGTAACCGCTGGAAGATGCTATGCTCAAGTGTTGTGGATGCAACACACACTCATAGACTATGGTATGAGTTTTACAAAAACAAAAATTTTGTGTGATAATACTAGTGCCATTGCCTTATGTAAAAACCCTGCAAATCACTCTCGTGAAAAATACATAGATATTAGGCATCACTTTCTTAGGAATCACACACAAAAAGGGGATATAATTCTTCAATTTATCGGAACAAAAGATCAACTTGCTAATATTTTCAAAAAATCTTTACCCTCCGATATATTTGAATACATTAAATAGGAGTTAGGAATGATAACCATAAAGTAATCTTCCTTGTTAACTTTCTGTTGAAACCAATCTCCTTATAGTAATAAAATCCTTTTCATAGGGGTAGTACATTTTCTTGTTAAATAGATCAAAAGTTTTTTTAATGGATATTTTCATAGACATATTTTTCAAAATATTTCGTAATTAAATTTTTTGTAGTCAGATTTTTTCAAAATCTTTCGTAACGAAAATTTTCATAGTCAATTTTTTCAAAATCTTTCGTAATAAAAATTTGGGTAGTCATATTTTCTAAATCTTTCATAATGAATATTTTTATATTCAGATTTTTCAAATCTTTCGTAATGGAAATACTCACAGTCATATTTTTCAAACTCTTTCGTAATGAAAATTTTAGTAGTCATATTTTTCAAATTTTTCGTAATGAAACTTTTTGTAGTCTAAGATTTTCGTTCTCAAAATTTTTGTAATGGAGATTTTCGTTTTCAAATTTATTTTTCGTAATCAAATTTTTGGAATCTAAAGTTCTTCAAGAAAGCTTTTCCCTCAATACAAATAATCTTTCTAATAATTCCAAAAGTATGTTTCCTTTCCTGAGTTTCTGTAATCATCCTTTTTTTTCTGGTAGTTTATTTTGTTTTTAAATTTTCTGGATTCTTTTTCCTTAAATACGATTGTTTTTATTAAAAAAACCTCTAAATATCGGATTCAAGATTTCCTTGCGGCTATCATATCATTCGTCAGATCTAATCAGAAGGATTTGTAGCCATTGGATTGAGTTTGGAAGATGAACCATCGCATCAAACACCTATATAAAGGACCCCCTGATGTTTGTCCCACATCGATTCTCAATATATCGCGTGCTGAAGTTATGCCCTTCTACATAAGCTCATTCTAGATTTTCAATGGTTTCTCAATTCCAAATGTCTGTAGAAGAATCCTCTTAGAAAGATATGTCTACTGTCAAACCAATCTCAGAGTGATAGGTATATAGAGAAAGGTTGGTGAATCCGAACATCTTCAACAAATATGATTCGATTATCTCAAAAAACATTAAGCTGAATTGATGGGAGAGTGTTTTCATATCAAAGCTAGGTGCTCAAGATTTGGTGTATCTGGATCATCTAATTGAGTTTTATGAATCAGTCAGTTTCTTCAAGGAAGAAGGTAGAGAGAAGTTTCTGTTCAAGAGCTATGGAAAGACTTATGCTCTTTCATATACTAAGGCAACTAGTTTGGTTGGAATTCTATATGAAGGGGAAGATGAGTTATGTTATCATAAGTTACAAGATGTCAAATGAATATTTGTTAAGGTGAAATATATGGAGTTCCTCAGTCTTACAGATGTCAAGACTCCAAAGATAGCCCACTTGTCTACAAATTATCAGATTCTCGAATTATGGGTTCAAGGTTTTATAATTCCGAGAAAAGGTGACAAGGACACCTGAAGAAGAGTGACATGTATATTTTGGATTTCTTGGTAAACCAAAGGAAGATAAACTTGGTTAAGAATATTCTCATTATGATTGAAAATATTAAGAACGGAAACTTAAAGGCTCATATAATCATGTATCCATCCATTCTCTCCAAGTTAATTGTTCGGTGCTTAGAATCTTTTAAAATTCCTTATAGCTTGAAGCCAAGGAATTTTAAAGTCACGTTAATCAGTGATGATAAACTAAAGAGGATGAACATTGGTTTTTCTAAATACTCAGGAAAATTTTATGACTAACTAGAGGAAGAAGCTGAAGCTGTTCCAAAGAAACAAGAAGTGGTTGAACCATCCAAAAAGGCAGGAAAGAAGAGAAAGTAGAAGGAAGTAGAAGAGGAAGAAAAAAAGCCCCAAAGCTAAGGAATCTCAATCCACACCTCCAAAACCTAAGAAGAAAAAATCATATCCTGATGAGGTAGTAGAAAAGTGGAGGGAAGATAAGAAAAATAGGAAAGAAGGGGATCCCAGTTTTGGTTTGGATCCTAATGATGCAAAAGACTTAAGAGAGAAGACTGCTGAGGAGCTTGAAAAGAAAGCTAAAGAAAAGAAGTTAAAGAAAAAGATTACTGAAGATGAGATAGTGTAATACCTTCTTAGGGACACTATGAAAGCATCTAAAAATATTCCGGTACCAGAATATTTCTTGGTAGAAGCATTACCCTAGGTAAGAAAATCGTCACTCCGGAAAAAGTCCAAGAAAAGTTTGTTGAAGAAAAAGAAGATATCGAAGGAGTTAAAAAATAAGATGAAAGAAGTGGTGATACTGAAGATTTGATTAATCAAATGGAATAATTTAATGAGAAGGAAACCCCATCCGATAAATTTTCAATCTAAACCTCTCAATCCGAATCTTCAAAGCTTGCTACTCCTGGGTTAGATGACAAGGCTGAAGATGAAGTGAATAAGCTGTATGAAGAAGAAAGTTATAATAATCATTTCATACACCTAGAGGATACTGAGGTAGGAGTTCATAAAGAAGATATAGATAAAGATAAAATTGTTCTGCTGTCTGATAGTGAACAAAAATCTCCAGATGAAGAAGCTATTCCGAAAACCGATAAGGGTAAATAGGTGATCGTTGATACACCTACAAAAGTTTTTATAAAGAAGAAGGAAGCTAATGGATCTTTAAAGAGGAAACTAGCTGACCTAGAGAAAGATCCCTTACCAACTAAAGTTTCAGATTTAGAATCATCATCGCTTGGACATGATTTCGTTGTTCAGTTGTTGAAGAAGCTTGTTGGGACCATTCCGATTTTTCCAAGCATAGACTCCAGATGCCAGATGCTTTAACACACACTAAATCAGAAATCAGATTCAGTATCCATGGTGATGGATAAGTGTGTAAATCTTGAGGTTGATTTCAAGAATTTATTCATTAACTACGATGCTCACAAAAGGTACTATAAGAAAATGGGTGGCTGGTCAAAGATGCAAGTTGAATATTTGAGAGAACTTGATGAGTTCCAAGATGGTGTCAAGGAGTATTTTGACATTGAAGATAGTAAGATCAAGGATATCAAAACCGGGTTTGAAGAAAAGATGACTCTAGAACAAAATTCTCAGATTCAAGAAGTGAAGGATTTGAATGGAAATTTGTATTCAGTAGCTCAAAGCTGGAAGAGAGAAAGATATATTTGGATTGAGATTGAAGAAAATCTTGTCAAGTAGGAAGAATTCCCAAAGGCTCAGGCAGAGTCTCTTAAGGCTCAAGAAGATAGAATCAAAGCCATAGAGAAGAAAGTTGAGGATCAGGAATAGATTCTTAAGAGAGAAGAGGAAGATTATAAGAAGCTCAAGAAGTTGAAGACAATAGTGAATAAGCTAATGCCTAGGGAAAAGGAAGGATGATCTTGTTTAAATCTGATATTTTGTTGTATTTTCCTTCCTTGTACAAAATTTTCCTATCCTAATGAAATGTTTTGTTACTTGTATTTTGGTTGTTTACTACTAATATTTCAGGTACCATAATTTCTTTTCCATTACCTAAAATTTATTTTTGAAAATCACAATTGGGAAGAAAGGAAAAATAATTCTAAGTAAAGAATAAATTTCCCTAAGTAAGGGGGAGTTCATCTAAGGGGGAGTTTTCATTACAATGCTTTCCGTATTCAAGATAATGAAAAATATCATTCTAGAAATCTAGAATACAATCCTTAGTGTTCCAAATCCTAAGGGGGAGTTAGTCATATTCGTAATTTCCCATGAGATAAGACAGATAAGTTTTGTTTTCAAAGTCTAGAAAAATATTTTCTAAGTCCTTATATTCTTTTTCATAAGGATGTTTATTCATTCCAAAAAGGGGGAGATTGTTGAGTCTATAAGGTTTCCTTATGAATTTTCCATTCCTTCATGTTTGAGGATATTGTTGAGTCAATAAGGCTTCCTTATGACTTCACCATTCCTTATTGTTTTGAAAATCACAAAAACCATATCTTAAGGAAAATTTCATTTTACCCTATTATTTTCTTTCTTAATGAAAATTTTCTTCCCCAAGGAAATTTATACTTACCATTTTTTTCATTGATAATTTTGTCTCTAGGTATAAAATTAGGTTTTGTATCCAAATCCTTGGAATCATATATATACTTAGATATAAAGCATTATGTTTTCAGGATCCGAATTCATGTTCTGATCTTTCTAAGCTCTGACTCCGAGTTCTCTAAATTTAGACTCTGAACTCTTATGAGTTCTGACTCCGAGTTCTCTGAATTTAGTCACTGAACTCTTCTGAGTTATGGCTCTGAGTTATCTGAATTTAGATTCCGAACTATCTAAGTTCAGACTCTGAACTTTTATGAATTTAGACTCCTAACTTTCTAAGTTCAGACTCCAAACTCTTATGAATTCAGCCTCTGAACTTTTTAAGTTCATACTCCGAACTCTTATGAATTGAAACTTCTAATTCTACTGAATTCAAGACTCTAAATTTCCTTGGAATTAATACTTTGAAATTCTATAGAATTCTAACATCAAATTATTCTGATAAACAGAATCCGAATATCCATGTATTACAGACTCCGAATAGTTTTTGGTTAGACTCCGATCTTTCATTTTTTTCATACACTCCGAAAAATGAATTTTCTTAAGTAACCATATTTTTGTTTACTCATGTTTTGGTTATAAAATGATGTTGTGAATTCAGTTATTAACTAACTGTTGTTTGAGTGACACATGTATAGGTCCCTCTGAAATTCAAGGAAAAACATGACTGTTGGAGGAGGGAGATGACCGTTGAAGCTGTTCCTATAAATAGGAGCTCATTTGAATGAGCTGAGGACTTTTACTTGACTTTTACTTTTGTAGACTTTAACTTTTGGAAGAACCTTCTTAAATGCTGTTGAAGTTATTTCTAGAGAGAGAGGATCTTATAAACTCCTTTTCTTCGTATAGAAAGTTTTAACGACTTGTTCAAAAATTTTTCATGCAGAATTGCTTTGTGCAGAGGTGCGATTTCCTTAAAATCAGAGACTTTAGGTTGTGAAGTCAGAGGTGCCGATTTCCTTACAAATAGAGGGCTTTCAAGGATAGCAAGACAAATAATGATCTTCGGATTAAGGGCTTACCTGGGTTTGGGTAAGACAAACTTTCTTAAAAGTATAAATCAAGGGACCTTTATCCGAGGTTGTTGGATACCCTTCTCTTTGGATTAAAAGATTTACTACTTGTTACTTGTAGTGTTTCAATTTTTTTCCACTGTAATTTTAGTTTTTGAGGAATGTATAACTATCTTATACTTCCTTAGAATTTTACTCTGATTAAATAGGATTTTATACTCTTTAAGGTTGAATCTTAGTTTTTGTAAACTTTTGTTAAGTTTCATTTCCAGAATCACTTTTCCGGAATCAAGAAAATTAGTATAACTTAGAGGTGTTGTGAATTTTTTTTATACAAAATTTCCTTATGGAATTTTTAAAGTATACAATTCACCCCCTATTGTATATTGAGTATCTAAACCATAGTTTTATACTACAATCAATATCATATATATATTACAATCAATCAAACATGTATTAGTTATAAAATGCTTGTGTATTGATTTTAATTCATTTGTGCATTAATTATAAATTGTGTGTGTATTAATTAAATACACACCATGCATGTATAAGTTATGGATCACATGTGTATTAATTATAAACCACATGCGTATTAATTAATTATACAACACATTTTTATTAATTAATTCAACATCGTATAAGTATTAATTACACACTAAAAGTGTATTAATTATACATCATGTGATAATTAATTATATGCTACATGTGTATTAATTAATTATATAATACATTTTTATTAACTAATTACACACCACATGAGTATTAATTACACAGTAAAAGAGTATTAATTATCCAACATGTGATAATTAACTACATGCTACATTTGTATTAATTAATTTCACATGTAGTGTATTAATTACACATAGTGTTAGTTGACTACATGACCACTGTGTCATGTAGGGTTATTTGATATTTAGACATGAAAAATATATTCCACCATAGGATGGAATATCTCTTTATTATTCATTTTTTTTTCAGTTATATAAAGGAAAATTGAAAAGATATCTTGACTTTCAAATTAATTAATTAAAAAAGAAATGAAAAAGTAATAATTTTTTTTGAAAACCAATAAATGATTAATAAGTAATTATAAATTTAAATATTACTGCTCTGATGAGAGCCAATATTTCCTAATTTTGAACTGATTCTAAATAAGAGTTAACCTACAAATATACATTAAACCTGGGAAAATTAGAATTTTTTTTGATACTTTGAAAAACCTAAAACTTCATTTATAAAAGGATTTAATCTCAAATTTTAACTATTTTTATTCATTTTTGAAATAACTTAGAATCCATGTATTGATTTGGAGAATTAAAATTTCACTATTCAAATGCTTCTAATTATTTTATTAATTGTTTTTATTCATTTTTATCTTAAACAGAATGAATCCTATAATGAAATTTTTATTTTCATGTTTTTATGAATGACTTTGGAATTTCATATAACTTTCCCCAGAATACCCACTATTGAAGACAATCTATAGTGAGATTTTAGTTACTGCAAAGATTAATCTATCATGAGAGATGCATATGCATCATATCCTTTAGTTGGATAACTATGTTTTCCCTTATGTAAGCATCAAAAAAGATATGTAATTGTCATTAAAGTTTCTACACGTCTATATAAACATCATTTGATCTAGGGTATTGTCTAAATAAACATAAGACACCCCTGTATAAGTATCATACAAGCGACCATATCTCTTAAACGGTTGTATGACTGACTATGATAAAAATTATACAAAGGACTGAAGTGAGTACATATTGATACTAATAAACTATGAATTCTCTCAATCAACTATTAGGTTTAATCAAACATGGATCTAAAGAGACCATTCCATCCAACTAACTACGACTTTACCGAATTGACCATAAATTTCCTTCATATGGTTGATCAAAGGCTTATCCAAATTCCAGGTGATTGTGGGGATTAAAACCCAACATTCCCAAATTGGCACAACTCAACCTAAAATAAAATCAAAATCCATTCCCAATTATATACTCAAATAAGGATGATATCCAACAAAATTTCCACATTGAGGTTATATGTTCTTAACAATATAATGGCGATCATAGGAGAGATGAAAGAATTGATAAGCCTAACTTCATCAATAGTGACCATCAAGCTAGACATATGGTGTAAATAATTGTTAAAAAATCTAGGAATTTAATATAAGGAATTTTTTGAAGTTGTTGAAATTATAAAGAAAACCAGAACCACTTCTATAAAAAGTGGATAGTTAAATCAAAGAAGGGGGTTACTACCACAAATGGTCAATCGAGTTGAGGTGCTACTGATTTTATTGCTTAATTTTTAATTTCTATAATGTATTTAGTGTTTAGTACAAGACCATTAATAGCCATGAAAAGGATACTCCCCTTACCTAGTTAATGAATTAAAATTTTCCTACATAATTATCTTCTATTCACCACTCTAAAAGTATTTGATTATTATAGACATTTGGAAATTTCCTTGGTTTTGTGAATTTATATTATTCCTCTACCAATATAGTTTTTCGACACAATTCACATAGATATTATTCACTATCCATGATAATGACTACTGGGTTTATCTAGGGGTTATTAGAGAAAATTTATCACTAGCATTGGTGTGATTAGGGAATGCAATGATTATCTCATTTCTCTAATTAAAAAAATACAAGGTGAGGGAGTTTAGAGAGGTCTCAAATTATTAGAGAAATAACATGAGAATTAAAACAGAATAATGATTTAATATGTAAGAAAGGTGATATAAAAAGTTAGACCCCTATATTTAAAACTAAATTTAAAACCAACTCAATTGAATCCTTTATCAAATATGGTCACCAAATTTAGCACACACCAAACCCACTCAACAAAGAAAAATAGATCTATAACACTTCCCTTTATAGAGATAACCCTAAGTAACACTATCACTTCACTAAACTTGGTTTCATAAATTTTGTTTTATAGGGGCCCTACTCTAGGATACTAATCAACATTGAATTATTTTTGATGAGTTAGGTTAGAAATTAGTTTTTTCTCTTTCACTTTGTAAATATTATCAAATTTTTCCAAATAAAAATTTAAAATTAAAAAAATCACGGATTATGAATTTGACTCACCCTAACCAAATAATTATATTGTTGTTACATGTGATTGATATGTATAGAGTGATATAAATTAAACAATTTTAGAGTCATTTAAGGAGATCTTTTGGGACTTCAAATAGGACATTGAACCATAAATTAGAGAAGAATTATCCAAGTAGATTACTTATATCCTATAATACTTATTGGAGTTCGATCAACATTCATCAGAGGCACACAAAGATCCCACCACTATAACCTATGAAAAAGATATCTTGGATGTTAAAGAAACATTAGAAACTCTCTCTCACCCATAGGTTTCTATAAAGCTCTATGTTTTCTTTGATTAAGAACATGAACTCTAGTTTGAGATAATGAAAGCAATATATCTTTCCTTGAACTCGAATTATTTTGATATTTCTTTACTTGAAGAACAATCCTACTTACTTTGAGATTAAAATGTAGTCTCAGTTAATCCAAATATTGCCATAGATATTGAAGAAGAGTATGATATAGAGACCATTTAAGATAATCTTGATATGGAATTTTTAGATGTGGTTACCCAACAGTATTATGAGGAGTTGGATTATTCTATCATCAAAGTATGGGTATCCAGCTTTCAAGAATAGATGGTAGAGGAGATAGAATAGAAAAAATGGGATAAAAGGAAGAAGTGGAAAAATCATCCCACATCTTAGAGAATAATAAATAGAGTCCCCAAACCTACTACCCATTAACATGAACTATTTATTTAATACTAAACAGAGGGTTAACAAAAAATAGCAAAAATAGGACCACTAAGATAAGAAGAAAGCTAAGAAGAGCTATAAGAAAAAAAGAAAATATGGCGGTTCTTTCCACACAATCCAAAACCACCAATGTATTGGGGATGATTGTAAGGATTTCTGGATAAAGAAAATATAAAATTTATCATCTCCTAGGGTGAGATTACACATTATTATTCATCTATTTGCTCAATTTTTCTTTGATTTTATGTTTTGTATTTAATTTTAAATAAAATTTTAATTTTTAATGTTTTTATATATAGGAAACAATATGGAAAGTAACTACTTGATATTAATAATGAAAATTAGATGAAAAATAAAGTGATAATCACATACCACCAAAGTTTTCCATGAAATGGAATAATTATAGCCATGTTTTATCCTTCTATAATCATTTATTATGCTATCTGATTTAAATTATTTTTGAAATATGCATTATAATTATTGAGTTTCATTGAGGATATAGCACAAACTAAGTTCAGGGGAGGGAGTGACAAATTATTGGGTTATATACTCTCTTTTATTGTGCATTTATTTTTGTTTTAGTGTGTTTGAGTGTATTTTTAAAACTTTATTTGAGATAATTTTGAAAAATATAATCAATTTTTCACTCCATGATGATTGTGAGAGACTTGATCATATTATTGAACCTTAAATCCTCAAATGATTTATGAGTGAGTTTCCTACTATTTTCATGGAAATTTTTTTATAACTAAGGAAATGAGTGTTATTGAAAATGTTGAAGTGGAATTGAGATTATGACATGAGGAAACTAGATTCTTTAACATGAACTTAGGCAACTCAGCCTTTGTGAAATAAAACACATCGGGGATCCAAATAAATAGATAATAATACAGTTCCTTTGAAAATATAATATAATGAGATATTGAGATTCCAAAATGAAGTTATAATATAATTAAGCACTAAGCACTAGGTGTGTGAGTAATAAATACATATGTAAATTAGATACATGATTTGAACAAAATTAGATGCGAAAAATACAATAAGTGCCTAGTTACCGAAAATGAATGGATTAAGTTGAGGGGAATATTGAATAAAAATTAACAATGTGATAATTAACTTATAAGAATATCATTTGAGTTGAATCAAGGAAGTTTAAAATAGATCACTGGTACAAGTAACTTGGGAAGAGTTTTAACATAACATGTTTTTAAGAATCACATTCTTTCTATAAACTATATGTTTATAATTGTAAACAATTATTTTGTTCAAAGAAATTGAAATAATGTTGTAAATAAGTCATACTGGAAAGTAATTAAATTAACAACATTTTGTCATATATAGTAAAACATTAAAACAAAAGTACATGAAGCTAAGTATTAAACACCATGGATTATTACTCACCAATAATTATTACATATATTAATTGTTTATAAATTAAAAAGGGACAATAAATATAAAACAATAATATCTTTAAAACTAGGACATCTCCTAGATCATCTTCACCATTGATGATCACCGATAGATAAGAAAAAATATCACGAGGAATAACATCATAAAATGATAAAGAATACAATGATCACAAAAATAAAAAAATATGAAAATGATAAGTGTGTCTTAATAAGTGTGAATGGGATGAATGATTTTAGTGAGAAAGTGTATAGGAATGAAATTTGGTCGTTATAAATATGGTCATCGTAAATATGATATTGGATATATGGTCATTGGATATACATGTATCCAATAGGTATAATTAATTTTTTTATTCGTACTAATTAATTTAAAATAATATAATTCATGAATAAAAAATAATGAAATAAAAAATATAATATTAAAATATTATATATATATATATATTCAAGTGTTACATATTGTTATTAATATTATTAATATTATTAATTTATGATATGATGTATTTATAAAATTCAAATAAATATACTAATATCATTGGATTAGTAAATTTTTTAAATAATTAATTTTAATAGTATTTGGTGAATATTATTTTATATAAAAGTAATATTTTTCAAAGTATTGTTTTTTGTGTATTTTTAACTAATATTCACTCAATAATGATTTTAATGAGATTTATTTATAATATAAAAAACTAAATTAACATTCACGCAATTTTCCTTACCAGACATGTAATAATTATAAATTCATTTATGCATAAAAATGTATTTTTCTAAAAAAATTCATTTTTATATGCTATTATTTTTTATTATAACAAACTAAATATATATTTTTTAAAATAAATTGTGGATATTAATAATATATGAGCACTAATTTAATAATAAATTAGAATTAAATAAGAATAAGCATAGTTAAAATCTTAAAAAGTTTTTTTTCTTATGAAAATAGTGTTCATTATTTTTTTAAATGTTAAATTCTCAAATTTTAGAAATGAATTTCACCAAATTAACTCAATTTTTGGACTTAAAATAAGTATACTATCTTAGAATATATATTTTTTGAATTTTATGAAATAATTGATTATTATGTAAATAGTAAAAAATATAGTTTTTACTAATACCGTGGAGTTTATGACTATATCTTGAAGAAGGTATGAATTAAAAACTTATAAAACATTATTCCTGAAAACATTAATGAGTATAATGATTTTTTTAATACTATATTTAATTTATAAAACCCATATATAACATATTTAAACATAAATAATAGTTTATTCTAATAAAAAAACTGCGTTTTGACTTTTCCTTTAACTATGTTTTCAAATGGTAAAATTATATTTTGGATTACATTAGAATCCATATAAAAATTCTTTGGTTAATAATAAATTAATTATTTCTATAATGACATGATGCTTTATAAATGAAATTCCTTTTTTTAATGACTAAATACCTTACTAAGAAATGAATTTATAGAAAAAAATGCACTACTTTGGTTATTCAAGACCATTATAAGTTATATCCTATCATATTTAAAAGGTCATTAAAGCATCATAACCATTAATAATATATATGTTGTACAATAGTCATTGTGATTAGTATATATAAAGGGTTTGTATAAATCCAATTGACACAAAAAAAAAGAAGCGATGACCTCGACTAGTAGGATCGGACCATGTAAATCAAATTTAGTAGAGATTACAAGGGGGATGGTGTCCCTAAGATTTTCCCTTGACCAATCCCATACCAAGAATCAAAAACTAAAGTGTGAGTGAAAACATTTCTAGTATAATTTCAAGCTTATCGAGATCAAAACCCAAATAATGTTCATCGAACCACCTCAAGAAAGTGTCACCATCACATACCTTACCCTTAGAGAATGAACCAGTGTAATAAGTGATTATGTATGTAAACCCTAACAGAATAAATTTTTTATATTTTTACTATTAATAAAATAATTATTATATTTATCCATTTTATTACTACTTTATAAATTATTTAATAATGAGTTTGATAAAAATTTGATCTTGATATGATGAAACACAAATAGTATTTTTGGGAAATATATAGTTTCAATCAAGAAACTATTTTGATGAGAATCAATAATTTTTTGAAATAAATTTCATTTTATCAAAATATTCCTAATAAATAATATTTATTTACATATAAACGATAATGTAATTTTATAATGTCAAATTTAATTTAAATATGTGTCAGAAAACTGTTATCATCATAAAAACATGTATTTTTCAATAAATTGTGATTTTTTATTTAAAAGTTTAAATTTCCATATTTATTGAATTATTTTAATAAAAAATATTATTTTTGAAATCAGCACATTGAAATTATCCAATAGTGATTTTTTCATAATTTGCAGAGATAATAGATTTTTTGGATACAAATTAAATATGGTATAAATCTATAGTTAGTATTATAACTTCATAAAAACCCAAAAGTGATGTAATAAATACAATTAAGATTATACAAGAAAAAAATTACTATTCTCACTTAAAATATAGTATTTTTTAATGTTATTAGATTAATTTTATAAACCCTTAATGAATCCTAAAAAGACTATATTATATTTTATGTTTTTAAAATTAATTGTTTTTAAACATGACTCACTTCAACATCACCAACGATATTATTTTAATGAGTCTATTTATTATCCTTATAAAATATTTTAAAAAAAATCAACTTTGGTAGAAACCATGAGAAGAACCCTTGGTAATGTTTGGGATTTTGATTATTTTATTGTATAGAGTCCAAAACCTATGTTTAGAAATTAATAAATAATTATCCAACCTTTTTCTATAAAAAACCACCCAACCTCACATTATTTTCTATAAAAATACTTTGAGAATGAATTTAATCTACCTTCCCCTCTTTAGAGACCTCCCATGGTTTCCAAAGATCTTAAGAATCTCCTCTCAAGATTTTAGAAGTGCCCTATCAATGTAAAGGATCCTCTCATTATCCTCTTTATTCTAGCACCTTGTTTATATTATGCCTTTTCATTTCCAATTTTTCATGTTGGGATATGTTTTTAATCATACCTATTACTTTACATATTATTTACAAGTGATGATATACCCCTTTCACTCTTATTAAACCTTTCCATGCATCCTTATTTACCCATGTTATGCTACCAAGAGTATCCTTCAGTTTTTCTTACTAATTTTTTTTTTCGTGAATACCCATCCCCATTTCCACTCAAAGTTATTATCCTAGACGTGCCTATCCACAATTTATTTTGGAATTATATGTATATAACCCACATTCTATAATATCACAATCCATTTTTTATATTATTTTTAAAATTCACTTTATGGTTAAGTGAAAACCATAAAGAAAGATCCACCTCTTCACCCGCTAATTCCCCACTTAAAACTTTCAACGTAACACATAAGAAATTAAAAATTAAAAATTAAAAATCACTTTCATAGAAGAGTTACTCACCTCTATGTGACATCATCAATAAATTGGAATGAATTTGGAGAATAAAAAAAATAATAGAAGAAAAATTATCTGCCTCGGTATCAAGACACCTCAATCCGCACAACCTCAATCCATGAATCAAGAAGTACGTATATCATGTCACATCAACATCGACGTCTCCCTAGCATCACCCGAGAAGGTAACAGAAAAATAATTCCATGAATCCATACCAGGTCCTAGAAAAACCTGGTCATCTCCAAACCACCATTGATGCCGCTGAACCCTCACATAGATCTGAAAAAACCAGGAAATCGTTGATAAACACATACCTCAACACTACATCATCATTACACACTATCCACCATAACGCTACCACACTGAGTGAAGAGAATACCTCCTAGAAAACTAGTATCCAATCAAATAGAACCTTCTAAATATTATATGAAAAGCACCACCCCAGATCGAACCGGGGAGGAGAGGTGGTACACGAAGCTAGAGCGTAGAAGGAGCATCATGGAGCCTCCATATAGATTCATAATATTCACCAAGAATGGGACCAACAACATGTCAACCAAAAAAATGATCCAAAAAATGAACCCTCCAAGAAGGGATATAACATCTTAAGAAGAAAAAAAACAAAAAATAGGGAAAATCACCAAAAAAGAACCTAAGAAATGGGAAAATTGGGTTGAAACCCTAAAATGAAAAAAAGGGGGTTAGGGAAAGCTGATGAAAGAAGAAACAAGAAATGAGAGAGGGGAAACCAGGGCTGAAACCCTAATAAGAACACAGAACTAGAAGAAACGAATCAAGAGATCCAGAGAAACTACGAGAAGAATCCACTGAATAGAGAGGCCCACACTACCTTTACTCCTAGCACCACAATTCCAAACCCACCTGAAAAACCAACACACCCAACCAACATGGGGTCTTGTGTTCAAACTAGGCCGAAAGATTAGGGGAGGAAGAAGGGTAAATGAGCCATTCTATAAAATGAATAAGGGATGAACTAGAGAGAAGAAGAGGGGGACCCAAATGAAGAAGAGGGGAATCCAAGGATGGAAAGGGATGGTAGAAATTAGTGGAGAAGGAAAAGGATTAATATAATCTTGATAACAAAGACGAAGAAGGGAGATGAGGATGATAGATAAAAAGCTATCGGGGAGGCTCTCAAACCCTAGGAGAGGGAGAATCTGAGAGTGGGGTATGGGAGCGATGGCCCCACACATTCCATAATCATGGGATTAAAAGTTATGAAATACATCCTTATGTCATATGATCTATGTGTAAAAATTATTTATGTACATGATATGAATTTGATGGGTGGGAGCAGAATTATATATCTGTCTAATGAATTGGGTAATGTTTTTATCTTGTTATATACAATATCTTGTGTATGAGAGGTCATCCTAAGAACACTATGTTATGAGGTCTCAATGGTCGACCTTGAATTTTGTTTATGATATCATGTTTTATGTTGTTTCCATATTCCCATGTCACATTTAGGTTATCATCTTATATCATGATTTTATATTCCAGATTATGATTATAACCCATGATATGTTACCTTGATATTCCTCTTAACTCAAATGTACTAATTTACCATATGATATTCTTTAATTATTCCCTTAATTGGCTTTGAATCACACATCATTCTTATGTACATTACTAGGTTATCCAATTTAGTTTTAGAAGAGAAATGGAAATTTAAGGCCATATTATAGAGTTTTTAAGTAATGTTGATGTATCCATGTTTCAAGTTATTATGATATATACCTAATTTACCAAATACATGGCCTCACAATCTTCTAGGATTATATTATGTGTAAATTTATGTAATAAATAATGAATTAATGTGAATTAAAATATGGGTTTTTATAGTTGGTATGATAGGAAATCCTTGTTATTTTTGAGGATTAGGATTATAAAACCCCAGCAAAATCCTTATTGGTAAGACTAAAATATTCTAAAATTTTGGTAAAGTATATATTAAGTGGTTTAGAATCAAATAAATCAAATTCATGATACTACAAGTGGTTGTTTCTCTGGAATAGTTGTACCTAAGGGTAATATCCCAGAAAATGGAACATTGGACTTGACCTAATCATCACATGGTTCTTGAAAAAGAAAAAATACTACACACCTGGTTTGAAACTCTTGGGGTATATACTTTGGTAAATTCATAATCTCCATATAAACCATTATTAATTGAACAAAAATTCATATAATATTTAATGTTAGGAAATATAACATGTATAACCTAGAATGAAACATAGAAATTCATAATGGAATATATGTAATTTATGAGTTATCTATTCAATGTTCATGGTTTCCCATTTTTGTGTTTAATAGTTTTAAAATTCTCATATCTAATTTGTATTTATTTTAGTTAATGGATTGAAAAAGGATAAACCGAGTCAATAACCAAAGCGAGGGGGAATATTATGATTTCACAAATGAGGTTCCTAGCATAATGGGAAAAAATTCAGGAACATCATGATAATAATTTATTTACAAAATAATGTTTTGAATAAAAAATTGAAGAATGAGGTATTCAAAAATCCACCTAATAAAGAGAAAGTTTAAATTGAGACCTTTATGAGGAAAAGGCCATCGAATTTTAGTGTATATTCTGATCCATTAATCATGGAAAAATGAATCAAATCCATTGAAAATATATTCTCTATCCTTAAATTCTCTAAAATGGAGAAATTTGTACTGTCTGTTTATGAGGTGAACTTCATAAGATTTTTATGATACCCCTATGGAATTTTCATTAAACCCTAAAGTAAAGTTTACCAATTCTTTGGTGGGATAAATCCAAGTCTATGAAAAGCCTTAGTGATTCAAGGCTTTGATAGTTATGGAGAAATTTTTTGATGTTCCCTCATAATCAAAAATGGATATAAGAGAATCTCATGGGTCTAGAGATTATAAACAAAGGGTATATTCTAATTTTTGTGGTATGATGGAGAAATATGATAGGGGAATGAATGTAAAACATACCACTTATCAAAATTTTGGGAAGATGAATCATGGTAATTTCTTGAATGAGACAAAGAAATCCTTTTGGTGTAGAAAGGAATGGAACTTAGCTGGTGATTGGTGATGGGAGAAACATATAAAGGTGATGGAAGAAAGTAATTATCCAGTCAACCCTCAACCTATTTCCCAATGTTTAAACTGAAATGAACAAAGATACTATGTGAACCAATTCCCTAATCCAAGGGTTTTCAATGAAAACTGAGAACAACAACCTATAAGGCATAGAGAGAAAGGGTGATATTATGCCATCACAATTAGTGAGGTGGATCTCAATAATGAAGTGGTCACATGTACATTGGTGATTAATTCAATGATAGTGAACATACTCTTTGATTATGGTTTTATGAATTATTTTTTATCATGTAAGTTTAGTAGAACTATTCCAAAACTACCTGATAACATGGAAGTGGATATATCTATGAAAATAGAAAATTGGTTAATTATCTCATCCCAAGTATATAACTTATCCCCTATCTATATTTTCAGGATGAATCCACCATTAATCCTTTTGATACTCCCTTAGTGGAATTCGATGCTATTCTAGGCATGGATTGGATTTCCTTGTATAGATCCAAAATAAATTGTAGAGAAAAGGAAATCATCCTTAGTATCATAAATCACCCTCTAATTCTTTACAAGTGAAATGAGGACGATTAATTTCCTTTGGTATAATTATATCAAGCATGAATATTATTGCATTATGAGTAATAATATCTAGAAAAAATGATTGAGAGTAAGTGAAAGACCATCCTTGATGACATTCCCATTATAAGGGAATTCAACGATGTGTTTCTTGAAGAGTTTACTAGTCTTCCTCCTAGAAAAGAGGCTAGGTTCTCAATCAAACTTATACCCAAAGCTTTTCCAATATACAAGAATCTAAATAGAATGGTCACTGTTGAAATTTAAAATCTAAATAAGAAACTACATGATAATCTAGATAAAGGGTTTATATGCCCAGGTACTTCACCATGGGGTGAAACTATCCTTTTAATTAAGAATAAGCATGGGTCAATGTGCCTTTACATTTATTATTGTGATCTCAACAAGATCATGAGAAATAAAAAGTATCCTATAATATAGATTAATGAATTTTCAATCATCTAGGTATAAAACAATGCTTCTATAAGGTGGATCTGTCTAGATATTATTATGTAAAGGTGAAGAAGGATTATATCCTCAAGATTGATTTTTATACAAGGTATGAGTACTATGTTTCCATAGTTATTCAATTTGGACTCACTAATGCTTCAAATATATTCATGGAATTAATAAATAAATTATTTAGGGATTACCACAACAATTTTTTTAGTCTTTATAGATGACATTCTTATATACTCTAAAACAAAGGATGAACATGGATAGAATTTGAATGTTGTACTGAGGACCTTACAGGAAGAAAAGTTGTATGCAAAGTATAATAAATGTGAGTTACAGAAGGATAAATTAACATTCTTAGGACATGTTATCACCAGTAAAGGGATATCTATAGATCCTTAAAAAATAGAGGAAATTTAAGGATAGAAGAGACTAATATCTATGATAGAAATCCATATTTTACTTGAATTATGTAGGTACAATCAACAAATTTTGAGAAAATTCTCATAATTTTCGATCCAATTAACCAAGATAAATCAAAATGGATTCATATTTTTCAAGACAAATGAATATAAGGAGAGATTTAAAGAGTTAAATAAGAGTCTTATCACTACACCTGTACTCAGATTACCCACCAGTGGAGAAGGATTTATGATCTATAGTGATGTATCTAAAAATGGATTGGTTTGTGTAATAATGAAAAATGACAAAGTGATATCCTACGCCTCCCTCTAATTAAGGATTAATGAACATAACTACTCAAACTAGGATCTAGAAATGAATGAAATGATCTTCTCACTAATGATTTGGTGAAATTATCTCTATGGGGATAAGTGTGACATATATGTGGATCATAAAAGCCTCAAGTATATATAGATATAGAATGAGATTAACATGCACCAATGAAGGTGGTTAGAGCTTATCAAGGATTATGATTTTTCAATCAATTACCATCATAGGAAGGGGAACAATGTGACATATGATCTGAGTAGAAAGGACCCCACAAACCTATACATGGTGGATATTACAAGGGATCATATCTTAATGGATATGAAAAATATGGGATGGGAATAAAAAAATGAACTTCATCTTACCTTTATCAAATAACTACCCAACTATCAATTCTTAGGAGGATCAAGGAGACCCAGAAAGATGATGAGGTGTTATAGAAATGGTAGAGAATATTATAGAGTTCAAATTTTCTAAAGATGGAGTTATAAGGTTTCTAACCCATATATGTGTCCCATCAAAACCAAAAATAAAGAGGCTACTTCTGGATGATTCATATAACTCAACCTTCTATATTCATCCATGAATACCTAATATGTATAGACATTTAAAGAAAAACATATGGTGGTATAACATAAAGATGGAGATTTCAAAATTTGTATCTCAATGATTGGTATGAAAATAAGTCAAGGATTGACAATAAATGTCTAAGGGTATAATGCAACAATTTCCCATACCAATATGAAAATGGGAAAAAATTACCATGTATTTCATTGTCAGAATCCCTAGGGAATCTGAATGAAATAACACCATCTGGGTGGTATTCAAATAACTTACAAAGTCATATAATTTTATTTTTATAAAGGAATATTTCTCTCATAAACAACTCTCCAAGATATATATAAGATAATTTGTAAGGCTTCATGGAGTTCCAATATCCATTATATCTGATCAAGATTTGAGGTTTAACTCAAGGTTTTGGAGAATCCTTTAACAAGAATTGTATATAGAGATGATTTTCAATACTAATTTTCACCCTAATATGGATGGTAAGTATGCGAAAATCATTTAAACTCTAGATAATATATTGAGATATTAATTAATGATTTTACAAGGACATTAGGATCAACAACATCCCCTAGTGAAGTTCTCATATATCAATAGTTTCCATTCTAACATTCAAATGGAAACTTATGAGTCTCTGTATTGGAAGCGACATTGGACTTCGAGATGATGGGATGGATTTAGAGAGAAGAAGCTAATGAGACCTATTTTTATCCAAGATATGATAGATAAAATTCAATCCATTAAATATCATATGAAATATACAAAAAAGTTGAGTAAAAATATATATATACAATCATCGATGAGACCTAGAGTTTAAAATTAGAGTTAAATCATTCCATTATATATCACCATAGATGCAATTCATGAGGTTTGGGAAGAAGAGAAAGCTTATCCCAAGATACATTATCACCTTTGATATATTTGATAACATTAGACTTGTGGCCCATCAACTTTCACTCCAACCTAATCTATCTCTGGTACAAAATGTGATCCATGTATCCCTCTTGAGGAAGTACATACCAGACCCATCACATGTACTAAATAAACATGTGTCAACATTGAATAATAATATTTTATATAAATATAAACCGATGAAGATCATAGATCTTAGAGACACAGTTCTCTGAAACAAGGTAACTCACCTGGTCAAAGTAATGTGGCAGAAGCATATGTTTGAAGAAGAAACTTGGGAACCAAAAGTGGTGATGAAATATAATCACCCTTATATATTTTAGTGAATGAATTGAAAATTTGAGGGTGAAATTTATAAATGGGGGAATAATATAATAAAAAAATGTTTTATAATTGAAATCACCTTTTCAAATGAAGAAATTCATTATCAAGAAATGAAATTATAGAAAACAAATGTACTACTTTGGTTATTCTGAACAATTATAAGTTTTATCCCATCAGATTTAAAATAATGTTAAAGAATCATAATTGTTGATAATATATCTATTTTATAGTGATTGTTATGACTAATATTTATAAATTGATATGATAAATCTAATTGAAATTGAGAAAAGAGGCGATGACCTTGCCCATTAGGATCATACCCTATAAAGCCCATTTATCAGAGAATATAATGGAGATAAAATCACCGGGCTTTTACCTTGACCAAGATCATGTTTATATCCACCTATGAAATCATGTGTGAAACTATTTATGAGAAATGTTTAAGCTTATTAAGATCATGACCCAAGCCACATTCACCGAAACACCCCATGAAATTATCACCATCACGCACCTTACCCTTATGACATAGGATAGTGTAATATGGGTTTAGGTATCTAGACCCTACCAATAAGAATTTTTATATTTATATTTTTAATAAAATATATTTTTTATTTATAAATTTTTATAAATAATTTATAAATTATAAAATAATAGGTTTGATAGAAATTAAATTTTGATATGATGAAAGACAAATTGTATTTTTGTAAAATATATAGTTTCCATAAAGAAACTACTTTTGATTAATTCAAGATTTTTTAAAATAAATTTTATTTTGATTAAATATTCTTATTGAATAACATTTATTTAAATCTAAATTATAATATAATTTTATGAATTCAAATGTAATTTCTATTAGGGTTAGAAAACTGTTATTATTATAAAAACCCATATTTTTTAATTTATGAATTAGTTTATTTAAAAGTGAAAATATTCATATTTATAGATATATTTTGATAAAATAAATATTATTTTTGAAATCATAAAACCAAAATTATCCAATGGTAAAATTTTCTTAATTTTCCGAGACAATCAAATTTTTGGATAAAAATTAAAACTGGCATAAATATAAGGTTTGTATCATGAAATAATAAAATATAAAAAGTGATGTAATAAATACTATAAAGTGCATAAATTAAAATAATATGTCTCCCCTTTAAAATAAATTATTTTTAAGTTATTAATTAATTTTATAAACCCTTAATTAATCCTCCAAAACCTATATTATATTTTGAGGTTTTAAAATTAATTATATATGAACATAGATCACTTCTACATCACCTAGAGTTTTATCTTTATGATTTCTATTATTATATTTATAAAATATTGAAAACCAATCCTATTTGGTAGAAAATTTAGGTAAAAATCCTGAAAAATATTGCGGTTTTCATTATTTTATTATATAGAGTCCAAAACCCATGTTTAGAAATAAATAAAGAACCCCCTTCCCCTTTTCTATAAAAACTCACCCAACCTCCCATTACTCTTCAATAAACACTCATAGATAAAAAATTTACTCCTCATTTACCTCTATAGATACCTATCTAGGTTCCCCAAATCTATTAAGAAGATCCACCTAATCTTTTAGAAGCACCCTCTCAAGGTAAGGGAGCCTCTCATTCACCTCTTTATTAAAGTAACTTCTTTATATTATGCCTTTTTATTTCCAATTACTCACATGGGGATTAGTTTTTACAAACCCCTATTACTATACATAGTATTTCCAATTTATTAGAGGCCCATTTCACTATCATTAAACCATTCAATGATGTTTATGTACCCCCATTATGCTGCTGAAATTTTCTTGTTATTTTTCATGCCAACCATTTGTTTCATGAATACACATCCCCATTTACACTCAATGTATTGACCTAGATGTAACTATTATTCATTTATTAGTTAATTCCATGTATTTAATCCAAAATAATTAATTATGGTATTAAAATCATTTAAAGGTGTCCTTATTCTATATGATTTATTTGGAAAACTTATGCATATACATGATATGAATGTGACAAGTGGGTGTAAAATTATGTAGCCCTATAATGAATTGGATAATTTGTTTATCTCATGAGATACCATTTATGGTGCATGGGAGGTAATCCTATGAACACTATTTCATAATTTCTCATTGGTTATCCTTGAATTATGTTTATGATGTCATGTATTATGTTGTTTCCACATTCCCATGTTTCCTTTATGTTGTCATTTTATATCATGCTTCAATGTTCAAGTTTATGGTTATCACCCCTCTTATGTAACCTTGATATGACTATTGAATCACATGTACTAATTTACCTTATTCTATGATTTTATCATTCCCTTACTAATATATATATTTCATCTCTTTATTATGTATATCCCCACATTATCCCATACAGTTTAAGAAGAGTAATCGAATTTTAAGGGAATATTGTGCAGTTTTTTAGTAATTTTGTTATACCAATATTTCAATTTATTTTTTTATTTACATAATTTTCCAAAGACACTAGGTATCATGATATTTTGGGATTTTATTATGGGTATGTTTATGTAATAATTCAGGAATTAAGGTGTATTCACATGTGATAATATTAAAATAAAATTTTATCACTCTTAGAAATTTTCTTTGAAAAAATGGGTTTTATATTTTGAGACATTAGGTCCAAAATATTTAATAAGTCAAATTTTATTTTTTAGTATTAAAAGTAAATTAATTAGGTAAAATTTTTTCGCCACTGTAAAAAAAGGTGAAAGTTAAAAATATAAGAGTAAAATATTTAAAAACCTGTTAAAAACAAGTGATAAAATGCATGTTTGTGTCTTTATTAACCCTATACCCTCCCCTACTCCTTTATTTTGCATTGTTGGATCCACTTTACCCTTGAATATTGACTTTACCTTTTATATTATTACATAAAATTCCGCTCCTCTCACTTATAAATACCAACCATCACCGCTCTATTTCTACAATCATTCTAAAAATTTTGATAAACCAAAACTCTGCCGTATTCACTTATCAAATATCTACCCATTTCTTATAAACCTTGGTTTTTCTGAAATAACAAGCTAAGGATCCTTAATTTGTTACCTAAGGGAGAACATCCAAAAGGAGAGGTAATGTTCTCAACCGAGACCTATTAATTATTTTCTTATTCTACCCTCTAAAATATATTATATCCATGAAATAATGATAATATTAGTATTATTAATATTATAGAATTTTATTATAATAATTCAATATCACTTTTATAATTTCCCCCAAAAAAAATCAAAAAATAAAGATGCTATATAGAATAGATGAAGACTATCACCTCAACTAATGACGTGTTCTATTTCTTATAACATCCTTATATGGATAATTAAAAAGATATATTTAATGAAAAAATAATATTTATAATATGATTAATATTCTTAAATGATAAAATATTTTATTTTCTATCTCTGTCTCATTCTATTGAAAATGAGAGTGTCTTCCACATGTACATGTACATTACCACCTCAAGAGAATGAAATATTTATTTTACATTACCACCAAACATGAATGACTTTAAAAATGTATTTAAATTTTAAAAATAAAATTTAAGTCACTATTTATATTCTTGAAAGATGATATTGGGTGTTCTATAATTGATATTAACAATAAATGGTCATAGTAAACTTACATTCCAAAAATGAACATATCAAGACACCTCTATTAATTTGAGTCAATTTTCAGAAAACCTAATAAACTATTTAAATTTTGTATAAATGGAATAATAAAATATATAAACCTCTACAATTATGGTTATTATAAAACTATGTCACAACACATTTACCATAGTCAATATATTAAGGACGTTTCAAAGAAATTTACTGAACCCCCTCAAGTAACTTCCATAAGTGAAAATTATTTAATAAATGAATAAAAAATGATAATAAAAAAACCATATAAAATTAAATATAGATGAAAATGGATCTTAATAGTTTTCTTAACCAACATAATTTTAATATCATGGAAGTTTGGTGCATGCAGAGAGATAATTAAGACCTAAGGTTAGGGTTTTCACATCTCAATTTCGCTTCATTGAGATAAGATTTTTATTCATCACTTGTTATATTTTTGGTGATATAAATATTTCATTTGGTTATATTTTTTTCATAATTTTATTAAAATATAAGTGATTTAAAAATCCATATATTGTTATAACTTTATGGGTTTTGATTCGAAAGATAAAAGTGTAAGGTGGTTTGTTGACTCAATTTTCATCTCATGTAGGTCTTAAGATATTTTTATTGACTATTATTTATAAGTCCCCTTATGCTAAAATTTATATATCTAACATAGTAATTTATATTTTTAACTTTACGTATTATTTATTTTTAAAATAACTTCTTCATTGGTTTATTTCTTCCTAAAAGTTATGACATTGTTAATATTAATGCCCGTTATTTCTAATGGGGGTTTCACTTCTATACCTATATTTTACCTTCCCACAAATGTTCCCATTTATTATTTGGGAACCCAAAAATGTTTCATTTACTAAAAATATAAAATTTCCACTTAAACCATTTGAAAAGAATGTTTTATTATCCTTTTTAATGATGTGGGTTTCAAAAAAGGTATTTTAAAACATAAAAAAGGATCTTCCAAACCCCAATTATTACTTTTGGGTTACATGTTTTCTTTATTTTTCTAGATTTTCAAGTATATTATTATTATTATAAAATTTATCCATATTATGAATATATCTTAACTACATATGTAACTAGTTTAATTTAACTTTATTTGTTGGGTATAATTCATTTTTAAGTTCCCTTTGTGATTATCTATTCTAAGTATACTTGATTTAAGTGAACTTCTCAATTTATTATTTCATGTAAGTACCACCTACATCAAATGTTTTTAAAGATTAATATATTTTTAAAAACATAATTATTTTATGTAAATTCCAACTGGTTCATCTCTATTCTAAAGTAATATAATAATATCTTTACTTCTTTAAAATATCCATTACTCATTTAATAAATCTTCACCTAAGCGGTTAATTTATATTCATACTTCTCAAAATTTTCACTTGATTTTTTACACATTAGAACTAAATTTTATAGGGATATGTTTCTTTTAAAATATTAAAAAAATAATTCCATTACTTCTTCAGTTGGGAATCCTTATGATATAATATTCAGTTATGAATTCAGACAAGATTATAAAACCACTTTCCTTCTAATGGGTTTATCATGAAAATGATTGAAGTATAGATTCTTTTACTCTTATGGAACACATATGATTATTCATGTTATGAATTTGAATTGTGCACCCTGATAGGTATGAAATGTATTGGGTAATTTCTTTATCTCATGAGATACCATGTGTGGTGCACATGCGGTTAACCTATGCAAACTATGTTATATTATCTTGGTGGTGATCCTTGAATTATGCTAATGATGTCATGTTTTACACTATTTCTACAAATTTATGATTCCATAAACTTATGATATCATTAACTTATTCAATTTTTACATGATTATCTAATAATCTTATTCCATGGTACATGTATGTTCATTTGATATTACATGTTATTGTATCATTATATATGGATAACTCTTATTGTTTAATGTTATTTTTAATAAGATATTTCTACCCTGAAAATGTTTTATCATATACGTAGGATATAACCCTTAGATAAAATGTTGATGATTTTCCCCTTACCGAGTGTTTAAGCTCACCACTTTCTTATGTTTCCATTTCCCATGTCACAAAGATGAGTATAACTTATAGAATTCTATAAGGGAGTCTAGTATAGAAATATTATGGGGAAATGTTCATGAGTAATATAAAATAAGATGATTAAGTTTCTAGACCTCAAAGACACTAAACCTTATATTATTGGGATTGTGAGATTATTAAGATATGTAATTAAAATTATATAAAATATACATATGTTTTCTTAATTCATATCAATTTTTTTATCAAATTTAGTAATTAAAGATAGTGTTTTTAGCGTTGGACCTGGGAGTGTGGGTTTGGGGTGCCTCAATTGGTATCAGAGCAAGGTTTAGTTATTTTTTAGGAATATTTTAGTAATTTTTGACGATTAAATAAGTTATTTTTATGGATTAGGATAATATAACATTAGTGATTACCCTATAGAAAAGTATAAGTACATGATAACACCATTATTATTTGGCAAAGTAGAGATTTTGTGGTTCTCTAGAAATTATATCTCTATCTTGATAATAGATAGTGGATGAGACTGTGGCTAGATACACCTAGGGGTAATAGGCCTAAAAAATATGGTTGAGTATCAACATGATCTTTACTTTGTACATGATTTGTTTTCCTTATACTGTACACCTAGATAGAAAATCCCAGTGGATATTCTTAATTTATTTAATATTCTCTTCCCAAAACATTATGAAGGATTTAAATAAAATTTGAGGATGCATTATATAACTAGATAGGTTAGAAAAACTATTAGGAAAATGACCATGGAAAACCAAGATTAAACTGAAGGAGTTATAGGTTAATCCAATTATATAATAGTTTAAATAAAAGTACCATAAGTTAAAATGAAGGTTCCATTGGAGAAGACATATTAGGATTTAGTTTGTAAATTTATATGGTTATTTACTCTAATTTTATTAGATAGTCTCCTAAAAATTTTGAATTTATTATTTTGTTGGGAATAATATCATGAACATGAAACTATAAAAGTTATGTCTCTAAAAACTCCTAAGACTTAGAAATAGAGGAATATTTGGAATAAATGGTTTATAATATTAATATATTCCAATTATAATGGAAAATATAGGTTACCTAATATTACCTAATATAAAAAGGTTTAAAACTATTTAGAAGCTATATCTTGAGTCATGATTATGTTTTAGACTCCCTTAGGTAATGTTATTAGTAAGAGATTATTAAAATTATGAGGAAACAATTTATTTAAATGGAGAGAATGTAACACCTTGACATTTAAGAAGAATATTCTCTATATAAACTATGTGTTTATTATTGTATACTATTTTTAATTCAAAAAAATTGAAACATATTAGGAAATATTTTATACATGATAAGTATTAAATTAGTAATACTTTATCCATTCATAATTAAAAATTACAACAAAATCACATGAAACTAAGTATTACATATAATGTATTATTAACTACCACCAATTATTATATCCATTAAAAGTGGAAAATAAATATAAAAGAATAAAATCCTCAACATTAGGAGATATTTTGGATCAAATTAAACCTTGAGGATCTATAATAGCCAAAGAAAAACTATAACAAGTATTAACATCATGAAATAGGAAAGAATGTTGAGAGATCTAAAATGAAAACTATAAAAACGAGAAGTGTGAACTTAGAAGTGTGAATGTAATGAAAGAGTTTAGTAAGGATATATATAGGATTAAAATATGACCATTAAAAACATGGACATGGAAATATAGTCATTTGAAGCATGGTCGTTGGATATATATGTATCCAATAGGTATACTGAAATTGTGTATTTTTAGTAGTAAATTTAAAATAATATAATTCATGAATAGTAAATAATAAAATAAAAATATTAAATTAATATATATTATTTATATATTTATATGTGATGTATTATAATTAATAATAATATTATTAAAGTATAATATGATATATTTATAAAATTAAAAGAAAGATATTAATAATAATTGACTAATAAAATTAATTTTTTTATAAATAAATAATTGTAATGGTATTTATTGAAGTTTATTTAACATAAAAGTAATATTTTTCAAAGAACTATTTATTTTTTGTTATGTATTTTTTAGTTATTTTTGTTAAAGAATGATTTTAATGAAATTTATTTATATTATTTAAAAAAAATAAATTAACTACCATCCAATGGTTATTACTAAGAATGCAATAATGACAAATTAATTTTATGTTTAAATATGCATTTTTTTGAAAATTTTATTTTTATATGAAATGTATTTTTATTCTAAGAAACTAAATATATCATGGATAAAATATATTTTGGATATAAAAAATATGTTAAAACTAATCTAATTTGTAATTGACAGGAAATAAGAATATTAACTATTAAATTTTTTAAAAGTTACATTCAAATGAAAACAAATTTCATTATATTTGTATTTAAAAGGTAAATTCTCAAATTTTGGAATTTAAATCTGAACACATTAACTTCATTTTTTGACTTTTAATAAAAATATTTTATTAGGATACATTTTTTAATTCTATGAAAATAATTGAATTTTGTTGAATAGTAAAAAAACATAGTTTTTACTAATACCATGGTTTTTATGAATATATCTTGAGGTTGGTTTAACTTAAAAAATTGTCAAAAATTCTTTATGGAAAATATATTTAAGGAGTATAATTATTCATTTAATATTTTTTTTAATTTAGAAAAACCATGTTTTAAAATTTTAATCCTATGTAATATTTTATTCCAATGAAAACAACTTTTCATTTTTTAAATTATTTTTCCATAAGGTATAATTCTATTTTGGATTATATTAGGAGACATATAACTCGTATTTTGATAATAAAATACTAATTAATATCATGAAAATCAATAACATTGGTAATTTTATCTTAAAATATTTATTCTTTAAAACACACTTTTTCTAAAAATAGGGTTTTTACGCGTTATATGAAATAATATTAAAATTAATTTTATCACCCTTAGAAATTTTATTTCAAAAAATTAATTTAATATTTGGAATCAATATATCCAAATTATGCAATAATTTTAATTTTATTTTTTGTAATTAAAGGTAAGTTACTTAGTTGAACATTAGTTACCACGGTAAAAACCAAAAATGTTAAAAGTGAAAAATTTAAGAGTAAAATACTTAATTTTTTTATAAATATATGCGGAAATGCATGGTTGAGGATTTCTCTACCTTATCCCTTCCCCCAACCCAATATTTTCCATTAGTGGATCCAATTTGTAACATCCAAAAATTATAAAATATGATCATTTTATTTGAAAGAATATGAGACATGTAAAACCAAACTTAAAACACCCCATGAAATATATTTATTTAAATTTAATCTCTCCAATATCTTGTAGAATACGTAACCGCAAGTTTAAATGAGTCGTAATATAGTATACCTTTATAACTTAGCTATTAAATTTATGGGTATGAATAGTAAAAACAAAATTATGAAAATTTTATGTTTTAAACATGTAAAAACAAATTAATTTTTTAACTATTGATGATAAACAAAATCATAATCATTTAAAATAAAAAGATTTTTTTTTAAAAACTGTATTTTTTTCTAAAATATAGTAATTCATGCTTAACACACATAATTTAAAATTATTTTTTGATAGTTTTACTTTTTTATGAAAAAAACTTCATTTTTTAAATCAACATATCAAAATTATCATAGGGTGATTGTTTGGGATTTTCTAAAAAGTTTCTTTTTTTGATGAATAGTGAGAAATATTGAATTTTAATTGAAAACTACTTTTTTGTTTAAATTATTTATAGAGTTAAAATATATTTTTAATTGGTTTTAAAGTAATATTAGTTCAATTATATATCTTTTAATCAAATTTGGGTCATTTAAATCATTTTTATATTAATTTTTTATATGAAAACATTATAAACATTTGAACATTTCTCTTTAAAAACCCGTTTTCTCATCCCATATGCGCGATTAATTTTAAATTAAAATTTCCACTTATGCCAATGTAATCTTAAAAAATGGATTCCAAATTTGGAATCATCATAATATATATTATCTAAAAAGGTAAAATTAATTTTGACCATAATGAATAGTAAAAATAGTAAAAATTAATTACCATGGTTAAGGTAAAAATGAATTTACTTAGGGGTTAAACTAAAGTGATAGGGGTTAAAATGAGAAAAAATTTCTAAAATATATTTTATGTCCATATTTAGAATCTATCATGTATAAGTATTTATAATACTCTATTTTTACCCTGGTTTCATGTGAAAAAACATGGGTACACCATTTTCTTCTCAAAACAATACAAGTATGCCACTCACCTCACTTATAAAAGGCCACCCCTCTCCTCCCTTTTTGAGAAATTTAAAATATTTTTTTGTCCAATAAATGAAAAAATAACTTCCAAACGTCCCTAATACAATTTTATAATATTTATATTGGGCATAAATTCAACCTTGGAAGGCTTTGGTGAAAACCTCAGGAGGATACCCAAAGAAGACTTAACGTTCTTCAAAGAGAATTTTTATTTTATTTCTTCCTTCACGTCCATAAATTATTATTAAAACATAATGTAATAATAAAAAAAGTATATTAAATATACTATTATGTTTTTAGGTTTATTTTATTACCTAGAATCACCCCACTTTCATCAAATTAGTTATGAAATCATCATTCATGTGTACGACAAACTACCACCTGGCGAACTGATGTCATTCTTTTTTACATTACCACCTCTCACGGTTGTGTATTATGATGGATATAAATTATATATATGATATATATAACATAATTATATGTCTATATTAATTATATCATATATAAATTTTTTACTTTCTATTCTGTAGGAGATACGATAATGTCACTCATGTGTACAACAGACTACTGCCTCGCGAAGCGATGTGACTTGTCATTCCCTAATGATTTACCTAGAAAATGAAAAGGATAAATTTAATAATTATATGTGATATAAATGAAATAATTATGAGAATTAATAAATATTTATAATTTTGAAAATAAAATATATATATCATTTTCTTTCTTACATTTTCACTCAATTAAAGATGATAACGTCATTCCTGTACATGTAGACTAACACCTTCACGGAATAATGTGACTCTATTTTCATCACCAAAAAACATTAATGGTATATATAGGTATATTTAAAGAAATAATATGGTATATATGATATTATTATCATTATGTAAATATAATATATCACTTACCTTCTTTCCATAATGATCATTGGAATATGGAAAAGTTACTCATGCATACGTGTGACCTACCGTCTCCATAATCGTAACATACTCAATTTCTCAAAAACATCATTAATGATTAGTATTAAAAGTATAATTGATGTATAAATAATATAATTATTTCATTATTATTATTTATAGATGATTAAACTATATAATATACACAAAAACCAGAATATTCATGACAAAGAATGAATAAGAAAATAAGGCAATTAACACAAGAAATAATGAAAATAATGAAAGATTATTTACAAATGGGTGATAAAATGTTATAAAAGAATAAAATATTATATTATAAATATTAATACGATTTAATTTTTTTAACATATTTAAAACCACTATACATGAGGTTAAATAAATTTTAACCAAAAGGAACCATAAGGTAAGAGACTTCGCCTCAATTTTCCTTCATTGAGGCATATTTTATTATTATGAACATAATTTATTTTATATGGTGTATATAATTAAATTTTATATTTAATATCATGATTCATTCATAATTCATGGTATTTTAATATTCTATTTAAATTATATCATCTAAGGGGATTGAACTTGAAAATTACAAAGTGGTAAATGTTATTGTGTAGTCTCACATTATTTTGTGATTATTAACATTATATTGAAACAATCACTTTATTTTGATCATTATTCATTGGGTATTAAATTCATATTAAATGTTCATATTATTTTTTATGGATATGGTTTTTTCCTAAACCATATTACATTTTTATATATGGTGTTTACTTTGAATGTTATTTGATTAACCGGGAAAATATTGAAAAATCTATATCCTTTACTCAATAGAGATACTTGATGATAAGGAAAATTGTTTATGAATTAAATAGATTATTTTTATATGATGAATTATTTTTACATTCAATACATGGGAAAGTGATAATTATAGATATTCCCTCGATGCATCGATAGTATCATGAGACAAATCAGTTGGCCAAATCAGATGGGTTTTTACCCAGTAGCTTAAACTATCCTGAGGATAGATCATGATGGTAAAGTTATAATGTTACTAGGAAACATGACATCAAATAATTAATAATTTTAATAATTTATATTAATTTATTATTATTATTATTTATGTGATTTTTTTGATATTATCTATGGATGCATTTCATTCTTGATTTATTGAATAAATGGAATGTGTTTTCAGTTATTTAACATTTCATATTGATTCTACCTTTTATTATCATGGTATTAATGTTATTTAAATGAAATGTATGTTTAGTTATTTATATTTATATATTTATTATTCTTATTGACTCATGATAGATTCCTATATACATAACCATTACTGATAATTTGAGCTCACCCTTATTTTGTTTCCTTTCCCCAGGGTATGAAGAAGAATTCATGGAATTATTTTTTAAGGATGGATTTCATTTTAGTTTTTTATTTATTATGTTTTAATTTATATCAATAATATAAATTTTTTATCATGTATGTATCTATTTCTTCAAAACTACTTAACTGATCACTCCTTCGAGATTTGACCCTTTGTATCTATGCTAATGTAATAAAGTAGGCACCAGATCTAGGTTTCTAGGGTTAGGTTCATTATAATTTGTGTCAAAGGGAGGTTTAACGAAAACCTTGGGAACTAGATTAAGGAAAACATAGATTAGGGAACATAACCCCATGATAGAAATTGAGGATAAGTATAGAAGAAAATCTTAATGTTTTGTTAAGGAAGATATTATATTATTTTTCATCGCAATAAATCCCTTTATGGATACTACAAGTAGATGTGGTTTTGGTATAGAGGTACCTATTGGTAATAACTCAAAAAAGGGTGCATTGATCTTGACTTGATCTTCATTTGGTGCATGATAACAAGCCTTAATACACACCTAGTTTGACACTCCTAAGGAATATGCATAGGATAATTCATATTTTCTTTATAAACCATGATGAAGGATTTGAAAATAATAATATCCCCCAAGAAACAAACTTTATAATTCGAAGATTAAGAATTCATAAATTTTAATTTATGTTAGGTGTTCAATTATATTTCAAATTATACATTTTGATTTAAAGTTCACAATTTTATGAGTTAATCTAGTATATTCTATCATTTAGAAATGGTTTCTCTAAGGAAGAAGTGTATCAATACTCATAGACAATATAGATATTTCCTTAATAAGGAATCCAACAGATCTAGTATTAGAAATGAGATAATTATAGCTATATTAGGATATATTAATCTATTTATAACTAATAACCCTTCCTAGATAGAGAAAAATATTCCACATTGATATTCTCCCATGTTGGATCACTCTATATGACAGAATCCCCCATAATTTGGTAGGACTACCAATCCAATGATAGATGAACATTGGTTTCAGTCATGAGAAAAGAAATTTATGGCCATGGGATGTGGTGAAAATAAATATGTTACACATATAGAGTATTTTATCAAAGTAAATACTGATCAATGGTGGTCTTTGATCTAGAATACCATGGAGGAAGAGGAAATGGAAGTCATGGAATGGAAAGAATTTAAGGAGATGTTATTTGATAAATATTTCCCTCATGAGTAATAAACTAAGATTAATAGAAAGTTAATTAGAATAAATAAAAATGAAGAATAAATTTTTTTGAAGTCTAAATATACCATTACAATGTTAGATAGGTATTATACAAATTAAAAATGTGATATAGAGAGAAAAATTGACCATTTCCATAAAGGGCATAAGCCAAGCCTCTAAAGAAAGCAGGTCACACAAAATATTTATTCTCATGATTAAATAGTTTTATATAATATCAATAAAGATAAATAATTATATAAATATTATGGATTCAAAGTTAAGAAATAGAAGAAGAGGATGATAGAGTAAAAAATAGATAAAGGGAATAAGGGAAATAAGGATTTTACCACATGTGATAATTGTTGAAAAAAACACCATGTGACTTGATTAATGGGAATGAGATTTTTCTACAAGTGTAGAGAGAAATAACACTATTATCATGATTGAAGGGAAATAAATAATTTGCCAATATTTAATGATTCTAATATATGAATATGGGGAAATATTAAAACGAATTCCCCAAGCATCAAGGGAATATACCTCAGAATAAGTTAAGGGATCAAGGTAAAACTTATTATATTGATACAACCAAAGTGGAATGATTAATGTGTCTATATCTGTATTTAATAATTATTTTCTTTTATTATTTTATCAATTATATATTGTTTATAATAATTATGAAATGTATAAGGACTATACTATAATATATTTTCATTAAGGATTTGAAAGCATACGTTGAATGGTACTGATAACCAAGAAAAATGATTTAAAAAAAATGATCATATTAAAAAACATAGGATTGATGGAAATATAACCCTTAATATCTTCCTGATTCAGAGATAATGATGTTGGGATAAATAGTTTATTTATATAGATAAATTGAATTTGATAGTACTAAATTACTTGGAACTGATTAATGATATGACGACAAAGTTGTTTATGCTATCATTAATAGAGTTAACAACATTTTTGGATATTAGGAATATATCCAATAATATATGTTTCATTTAATGAATAATTAATAATTGTTGTTTTCAATAAGGGTTTATGGTAATTCAGGTTATTAACATGTTTCAAGAGAATACGTGATGAAGGTATTCACATGTTTCATATGTGATGATTTAGAGCTACTTCATGTTATCAGAAGGACTAATGATAAGATTATTTTTGAAAGTTAGTGACCTCATTTATAGAGTTTTTTTAACTTAAAATTTTTTAAGGAAAAATGGTTAACTATTTATTAAATGGTTTATGTTAAAATTTTTATGTGAGTTTATAGATTAATATATTACTTTAATACTTAAATATTTATGAATATTGGAAAACATGTACTAAATTTTTTTTTATAATAATAAATATAGATCAAAGGAATTAATTATCATTATATTATGGATATTAAAATCCATTAAAACTGAATTTCAGTGCTTTAGGTATAAAATATTCATTTTTAGATACTCCTTTTTGGTGTAATAAATGAATTGGAAATTTATTGAATCACAACCAAAGGATGAAATTTTGATTATAAAATAAATATATATCAAGTAAGTATATTTCTTTATATTCTTAGAGAGAAAAATAATTCCTAACCTCTAGGAAAAGGATCTTGATTTTTTTGTCTTATTTTCATCATTTTTATTATATCAATGACCTTTTTTACCCCTATTTGGTTTATGACTTTGTGGTCATTAACTTTATCCGAACCATGTTCTTTATCACTCTCCATCAGTATTTGGGTGTTAGTTTTCTCTTATATGTCCATGATCTCACTTCCCACATATGTTATAATATTTGGAAGCCTAGTATGTATTATTACATATGAACTTTATACTTCCCTTTATCTCTTTTTGAGAAGATGTTTTATTAACTATTTTTATATTATGGGTTTTCAACAAAATAATTTTCAAATTTCAAACCCTTGATTACGATGATCAAGTTTGAATGATAAGAACACAATTTATTTAAGGTGGGGAGAATATGAAACCATGAAATTATAAAATGATAACATTGTATTCAATAGAATATTAGACATGAAACAATGATCTAAAAACAACATATAAAATATATTTCTTTAAATTTAATCTCTCCAATAGCTTACGGAACATCAACCTCGAGTCTAAATGAGCCATAAAATAGTACATTGTTATAAACTAGCCATTAAATTCACATGCATGAATATTAATAACTAAATTTTGAAAAATATATGGTTTAAACATTTAAAAATAAATTCATTTTTTATCTATTTTTCGGAAAAAATAAGAATCATTAAAAGAAAAAGAAGTATTTTATGAAAAACTGTATTTTCTATAAAAGACAGTTAGTCATTCTTTGCATACATAATTTAAAATTAAGTTTTTAAAATTTTATAAAATTTATTATAAAAATAAACAAAATTTTTTAAATCATAATATCAAAATTATCTTATGGTGATTTTTTGATATTTTTCTGAAATAATTCATTTTTTGATGAATTATGAAAAATACTGAATTTTAATTGAAAATTGACTTTTCGTTTAAATTATTTATAATGTTAAAATAAAATTTTAATTGTTTTTAAAAGTAAAATTAGTTCAGTTATATATATATATGAATCCAATTTAGTTTATTTAAATTTTTTTCATATTTAATTTTGATATAAAAACATGGAAAACATTTAAACATTTTCTATTTAAAAGCCCACTTTATCATCCCATATATAGGATTAATTTTAAATTAAAAATTTCCAATTATGTGAATGAAATTTGGAAAAATGAATTCTATATTTGGAATCATAATAATTTATATTATATAATATGGTCAAATTAATTTTTTACCACACTGAATAGTAACAATAGAAAAAATTAATTATCACGGTTAAGGTAAAAATGGATTTACTAGGGGTTAAACTAAATTGATAAGGGTTAAAATGACTTAAATACTTGTTTAAAATATTTCTTATAGACATAATAAAACCATATAATGTATAATTATTGATAGTTCTCCATTTTGGACCCTTTTGGCATGTAAAAAGCATGGGAATACCTTTTTCTTCTAAAAAATTACAAGTGTGCCACTCACCTCGCTTATAAAAGGCCCCCTATCATTCAATATTAAAAACATAAATTTTTTTTTTAGTTTGATAAATACCCAAATCACTTAAAAATTTCCCTAATAACATCATTTAATCCTTATTTTTTATATAAATTCAGCATTGGAAGGCTTTGGTGCAAACCTTACGGGGATACCTAAAGAACAGGTAACATTCTTCAACGAGAATTTTTTATTTTATTTCTTCATACACCTATTTAAATTATTATTAAACCATTATTATAAAATTAAATTAGTTTCTTAAATATACTGATATGTTTTTATTTCAATTCAATAACCTATAACCACCCTCAATATCATCAAATGGGTTATGAAATCATCATTTATGTGTACAGAGGATTACCGCCTCATGAACCAATGTTATTCATTTTTCCATTACCACATATCGTGGTTGGGAATGATGATATATATAAAGTATATATATTAAATTTATAACATAATTATGCCTATTAAATCATTATATCATATATATATTTTTTACTTTTCATTCTGTAGGAGATACGATAACGTCGCTCGTGTGTACAATGGACTATAGCCTCACGAAGCGATGTGGTTCATCATTCACTAACGCTTTACATGGAAGGTGATAAGGATAAAGTTATATGTGATATAAATGGAATAATTATTATATAAATGAAATTTTTATAATTCTCAGAATATAATTTTTTTGTTATTTTCTTTCTTACCTTCTCACTCAATGAAATATGATAACATCGTTCGTGTACGCGTGGACTACTGCCTTCATGAAATTATGTGACATGATTTTCATCACCACACCATATAGATGATATATGTAAGTATATTTAATGAAATAATATGGTATATATGATATTATGATCATTATTTAAGGAAAATATACCTCTTAATTTATTTCCATAATGATCATTAGAAAGTTGAAATGTTACTCATGCATACATATGACCTACCACCTCCATGATCGTAATGTACTTAATTTATCAAAACCATATTTAAGGATTTGAATTAAAAGTATAATTTATCTATAAATATGATAATTATGTCATGATTATTATTATGGATATGATTAATCTATATAATATGTACAAGGATCAGAACATCCATGATAAAGAATGAATGAGAAAATAAGGTAATTAACACCTGAAACAATGAAAATAATGAACGATTATTAATGAGTGAGTGATAATATGTCATAAAAGGATCATTTATGATATAATAAATATTAATATGGTTCTATTATAGGTTAATAATGTTTTTAAACCACTATATAGGTGGTTCAAGAACGTTCAACCAAAAGGATGCGTGAGGTAAGGGACTTCATCTCAATTTACCTTTATTGAGGTATATTGTAATGTTATGCACTTAATTTATTTTATATTGTATATATAATTACCTTTTACATGTAATATAATTATTCATTCATAATTAAAGGTATTTTATGTTTCAATCTAAATTATTTCATCTAAGGGTATTTGAATTGGAAATTATCATGTGGTAAAAGTCATTGTGAAATCTCACTTTCTTTTGTGATCATAAACTTTATATTGAAACAATCACTTTCTTTGGACAATTATAAATTGGAAAATAAAATTATATTAAATATCCATATAATTGTGTGATATATATTATTATTTCTTAAACCATATTACATTTTTAAATATAGTTCATACTTTGAAAGTTATTTGATTATGTGGGGAAATATTGATAAATCCGCATCCTTTACTCAATATGATTACTTGATGACAAGGCACATTATTTATGAATTAAATAGATTATTTGATATGTGAGGAATTATTTGGACATGAAATACATTGGTGGGTCTTGGTTATAGATATCTCATCAATGAATCAGTACTTACATGTGATGAATCAGTTGTCCAAATCAGATAGGTTTTTACCCAGTAGTTTTAAACTGTCTTGAGGATAGATCATGATGGCAAAGGTTTCATTTTCGAAGAAAACATGGTGTCCAATAATTAAACATTTACTTCATTGATAATTCAATTATTATTATTATCCACAATATTTTCTCTATGATATTATTTATAGATGAATTCCATTCTCATTTTATTGATTAAATGACATGTGTTTTCACTTATTTAACTTTCCAAATTGATTTTTAAATATCTTATCATGATAGTATTGTTATTTAAATGACATGAGTATTAAGTTATTTATCTTGACATATTGATTTTTCTTATTAATTCATGAAATTTTCCATTGTGCATAACCCTTACTGAGCATTTTATTTCACCCATATTTTATTTCCATTCCCCAAGGTATGAAGAAGAATTATTGGACTGAGTTTTCAAGTATTAAATTCACTTACTTTTGTTATGTGTTATGTTTAATTTTCTCACTAGTACAAAAATTATTTATCGCGTTGTATTTTTCATATTGGTTATTTATAACCAACATGATAAGGCTATGTATATTTCTTTATCATGTCGGTTTTTGGGTAAACAATGTGAAAAAATATGTGTTCCACTTTATCATGTGGGTTATATAATAACTAACGTGATATAGTGGGTTTGGTATGTCAGTTATATATAATAACTGGGGTGATAAATAAAATATTATTGCTTTATCATGTCCATTATAAGATAATAAATTTATTAAATCTAATCTTTTACATCGGTTACTATATAACCGATGTTCTAAAGTAATAAAAATTACTCTATCATGTCAGTTATTATATAAACAATTTGATATATCATTTAAAATTTTATGAATTTTCATTTTAAAAATTTTGGTGTTATTAGATTAGGAAAAAGTAATCTAGTTTCTCTCACGTATGGAAGACCTAATGTAACACCCCAGGTAAATAAAGAATATGACATTTTCACATTTATCCATATTTGTGAATAAAATGTTAATATTAATTTAAATGGAACACTATGCTCGATGGCTTACCCAATACGCAACAACGAGTTCCTTTGAAATCTTCCGGTGCACTCTGATAATAAAATATTTTTATTTTAAATGGTAGTTAACACCTAGCCGTTGTAATGAGGGGAATGAACAGAACTAACTACAAAATGATTATGTATTTTTGTCAAATATTTTTACTTTTTACAATAAATGTTAGAGGATTAAAAATGCGAATGAATCCAATTTTAAGCATAAACGTTCTAATATTTTTTTAAAGGTCGATTAACCACCTTTTGATGGCGAAACTCTTTTAAATACACTTTTTGACAATTTTATGTCTTATATTTAACGAAATAAAATTCTTCTTTAGAATCAGGACATCAAAATTTACTTTGTGCAAATTTTTGGCATTTTTCCGATAAAGTTCATTTTTTTAATGAATAGTGAAAATGTTTTATTTTAATTCAAAACCTCTTTTTAATATAATTTATTTATATGATTAGATTATCTTTTGAATTGGTTTCAAAGTAAAATTAGAATATATTTTTACCATTTAATCTAATAGTGGTCGTTGGAATTAATTTCATCTTGAAATTGGACTTAAACTAGTGTCAATCTTTTGATACTTTTTGTTTCATAAAAACACGCTATTTACTCTGTGAGCAGGAATTAATTATTAAATTAATTAATGTAACTTAATATGTTTTGAATTTTTTTAAATTAGACATCATTTTTGAATTCGGAATATCAAATATAGCCTAGGGTGAATTTTTGGTAATTTTCTGAAAAACTTCAATTTTTGATGAATAGTGAAACCACTAAGTGGTAGTTAAAGAAACTGATTTTTCATTTAAATGAAACTTTACCACTTCTATGATTTGAATTTCAAAAATCTGACATACATGGTTGTCATTAAGAAGTAAAATTTGGTTCAATGGGATTAAAATAATTTTTTGGTGAATAGTAACTTTTAAGTTTATTAATCACGATTAGAGGTAATTAGTGTAATTTAAGGTAAAAATAATGTTTTAATAATATTAAATGACCTAGACACATTTCCTACCCTCATTGTATGTGTCATGGCCAACCTAGAAAATACATGGATCAACTTGGGGACTCCATGGAGCCACATTGGTAGGAAAATGACATTAATACCTTTTTATTTAATGTTAAAATTAAAATGTCACAAACATGTGTTGTTTTTCTAAAACATTTTTTATATGGGGTTATACAAGTCAGATTTTTGACTATAAATATTCATTGGAAAGATAAAAAGATTTAATACATCATAGTATTTTTTTATAATTTTTAGACATTAAATAAATTAAATTATTTATGACACCATGATGATGCAGCGATTACCTCATTATTTAATGATTTAAATAAAATGGAAAGATAATGTAAAATGTAAGACCTAAACATTCCCAAAACCTATCGGATGAGTGGATTTCGAACCCTTATCACCTTATCCTCGAAAAAAATCAATGTGGGACCTTTAAAATCCGACACTCATTCTAAAATAAAGTTACAGTTCCTTACCTTCCAAGAGTGCCTCTCCTCTCCTCTTATAAAAGGCCCCCACCTCTACCACCTTACCCACACCTCTCATGTAACACCCCAGGTAAATAAATAATATGAAATTTTCATATTTATCCATATTTGTGAATAAAATATTAATATGACTTTAAAGGGGATGCTATGCTCGATGGCGTACCCAACACACAACAACGAGTTTCTTGGGAATCTTACGTTGCACTCTAATAATAAAATAATATTATTTTAAATGGTAGTTAACATGTAGCCATTGTATTGAAAGTAATGGATAGAAATAACTAAAATATGATTATATATGTTTTTAAATGTTTTTACATTTATCCAATAAAAGATAAAGGCATAAAATACGGAAAGAATTCAATTTTAGGCGTATATGCCATAGTTTTCACTAAAGGTTCACTTATCTCCTTTTGATGGAGAACCGTAATTAAATATAGTTTTGTTCACTCTTATACATCCTTTTGGACCAAATAAAACTCTTCTTAAGAATTGGGACATCAAAATTTACTTTGTGTAAATTTTTGGTATCTTTCTGATAAAGTTCATTTTTTTAAATGAATAGTGTAAAATGTTGTATTTTAATTCAAAACCTCTTTTTAATCAAATTTATTTATATGATTAGATTATCTTTTGAATTGGTTTTAAAGTGAAATTATAATATATTTTCACCATTAAATCCAATAGTGGTCGTTGGAATTAATTTCACTTTGAAATCAGACTTAAACTAGTGTCAATCTTTTGATACTTATTGTTTCATAAAAACACGCTATTTGCTCTGACAGCGGGAATTAATTATTAAATTAATTAATGTGACTTATATGTTTTGAATTTTTTAAAATATACTTCAATTTTTGATGAATAGTGAAACCACTAAGTGGTACTTATAAAAACTGATTTTTCCGTTTAAATGAAATTTCGCCATCTTTGTGTTTTTAATTTCAAAAAAATCCGAAATACATGGTTGTCATTAAGAAGTAAAATGTGGTTCAATGGGATAAAAATAATTTTTTGGTGAATAATAACTTATTAAGTTTTTAATCGTGATTAGAGGTAATTAGTATAGTTTAAGGTAAAAATAAAGTTTTAATATTATGAAATGAACTTGAAACATGTCCTACCCCGATTGGTTGTGTCATGGAAGACCAATACAAGCCATGGGTCAACTTGGGGACCCCATGGATCCACTTTGTTTGGGAAATGACATAAATAACTTTTTATTTAATGTTAAAGTAAAAATGACACAAACTTGAGTTATTTTACAAAAAAAATTTTTACATGGGGTTATAAAGATCATATTTTTGATATTAAATAGTCATTGGAAAGGTAAAAAGATTTCCTACATCATAATAGTTTTTTTATAATTTTTTAGACTTTAAATAAATTAAATTATTTATGACATCATGATGATGCAACGATGACCTCATTAATGAACAATTTAAATAAAATGAAATGATAATATAAAATCTAAGACCTAAACTTGTCCAAAAACTATTTTATGGGAATATTTAGAAGACTTATCATCTTATATTAGAAATATATCAATGTGGGACCTTAGAAATTCGAAACACTTTTGAAAATAAAATAATAGTTTCATGATTTCCAAAAGTGCCCCTCCTCTCCTCTTATAAAAGGCCCCCACCTCTACCTCATTTCACACACTCCTCAAGCCTTTGGCTCTGCCATCCCCTGCCCATTTACTCTCTACACATCCCTCTACTCATCCTATAGGATTACCTTTGGGTATAATCCTTTCAAAGGAAGCCTTTAGGCTCAAATCAAAAGGAGTTACACTTTTAAAGGTAATTCATTCTCTCATGTTCATTTGTTTTATTTTGCTTCTCCAACCCCCTAAACTCTTTTTATTTACTTATTTTGTAACAACACCAGTATATTCAATATACTAGGATGTTGTTATAAGATTTATTCGAGCTACACTCTCACACAACTACATAAAATGGTTAAAGAACATACGGTTTCCGTGGATGGCGAAATTCTGCCTCCCGAAACGATGATCGTTCAATACTCATTTAACACCTTCAAAGGTGGCCATTATGATGTCACTATTTTTATATATGATATATAATATATTTATGTTTTACTTAATCTTATGTATTTTTCATTTTTTTCTTACTTTTATGGCTTCCATTATGGGTATAAGCGATATCTTCATTTTAGGAAGTGCGGACTACCGCCCCCTCAAAGTGATGTGATTCGTTAATGCCATACGTGGGACATATAAAGGATGGATTTAATGTTATTATATATGATGTTATACTGGAATTATTATATACCTCTATATAATTATTATTTATTTCCATTAAATTATGAGATAGAAATGAAAGTAGCGTTCATGCGTACGTACGGCTTACCGTCTCCATGAATGGTGCATTTCATTTCTTATCCCCAAATGTAATGTACTATTATAAGTACATAAATATAATGGATATATATGATGAATGATACATCTAAATTATGAATATAATTCTGGAATTAAAATATACATACCTCTCATTTAGTTTTAATTCCATTAATATGACAAAGAAATGAAAGTAGCGTTCATGCGTACGTACGACTTACCGTCTCCATGAACGGTGCATTTCATTTCTTACCTCTAAATGATTATGTGATATTATAAATACATGTATATTCTAGATATATATGATATATATGATATCCAAATCAGGAATTTCATTCTGGATATAAAGAACCTTTGACCACACGAACAACATGTAATTGTAAGAAGTCCACTTTCGACTTCAGAACCAAATATTGACAAAACAAGCATTATTAACTTAAATGATTACATAATGTTTATAACATGTCAATAATTGATATAAAAGGAATAATGAACTTGGAAAAAGTTCTTAATAAAGTATAAATTAACTCAAGTTTATTATTCAGGACGTTAAAGAATGATCGAGTCAAGTCGGACCCGAGGTAAGGGATCCTACACCTCTCTTTCTTTTTAAGTACATTCTTTTATGTCCTTCCCTTTAAAGATCATATTTCTTGTTATTGGGATATTATTTTATATTACTCTTGCTGTAATTTTTATGTTCATATGATGAGAGACCCTATTCTCTCTCATCAATCCATTTTGGAAGTTTTGAGTGGCACCATTAGGCTGCCGAATTTTTCATAAGAGATCCAACCTCTCTCTTTCTATTTAAGTACTCTCCTTTATGTCACTTCTTTTAAGCTCCTCTTTGTTATGATGTGGGATGTTATTTTATATTACCCTTGCTGTAAATGTTATTGTAATGTGATGAGATACCCTATTTGATCTCATTAATCCATTTTTGGAAGTTTTAAGTGGCGCCGTTAGGCTGCCGAGTTTTCGTAAGGGATTTTTCATCTCACTTTTATACCCGTGAGATTTATGCTACATTTGCCACAATTTCCTTTGAGTGGTTTATGTACTTCCCATTATTAAACTCCTTTTTTAATATAATTCCATTTATGGGCATTTACATATTCATTGTATGACACTTCTTCAATGGGGTGTACTTTTCGAAAGTTACCCAAGTCGGTAAGGGAACCTTTCACCCTCCTCATTTTAAAAGACTTCGTTTGTTATGTATTTTAATTCACATACTATTATATTGGGATATGTTCTTCTATATCCTGATTGATGTAAATTTTATTTCCGAGTGATGAGATTCCATTTTTATCTCTCATCAACTCATTTTCTGAATTTTTGAAGTGACGCCGTTAGGCTATCGAATTTTACCAAGGGAACTTTTAAACCCAATTTCGATTTCTTTGGGTTCAACATGTAGTTATTGAATATTTCATCCTTTTAATATGTTTGAATGAAATTTTATTATTTTAAACTTAATATCCAATTATATTGGGTGTATTTATATTTGTCACACATAATTTTGAGATTGATTTATCCTTAATTTATGGATACCTTCTTTATAAGGGATTTCATCACATTTTACATCTCAATTGAGAATTCATTGTTGTTATGCACCAATTCACTCTTATATGGTGTATATACTGTCCTTTGGAATATTATATCATGAATCCATTTATTCCCATGATATTATAAAGTTCTGATTAAATGTTATTCCTCAATTATTGTATTCAAGTGTCTCTAATTTTGGTAAAAACCCTTTAACCAAAATATCGCTTTAAATGTTTTAATGATTTGTTCTTATTAATATCCTTGTTTTAAAAATGGTTTTAAGTATTTATTTATATGGATATTAATGGTTTAAAATGTTAAAATCTTCAAGGTGGTATAGGACACTTTGATTCAAAAGTCTCCTTATTAAATGTTTTAAATGGTTTTGGAAATGGTTTCTTTTTGAACGGATTCATTATTTCAATATACTAAAATGTTATATTGTGATTGACATGTGTAAATGTTATGTTTCCTTTATACATGTTTTATGTGATACGTTTATGTTATGGTTCTTGTGCATTGTTATGAAAACGGGTGGTTCCGTGATAAACTAATGGCGGGTGAGCCCGATATAGCTCTCCAATGCATTGGGTAACGCGAAGGATTGAAACATTGAGGTTTCTCTGAAGAGATTTAGGGAATATACTGTGATGGGTATTCCAAAACGTAACCAAGAGGGTTACTCCCTACGTAAGAATGTTATGAATGCCTCAAGTTACCTTTTATGTCTTATGATTTCTATGGTTTATCCAAGATTTGATATGCCTATGTTTTATGGGTAAAGTATGATTTCATTCTTATGTATACATGTACTCATGTTTCCTTTCCATATTTTTATATCCCTTACTGAGATTTTTATGCTCATCCCAAGTTTTTGAAATGTTTTTCATAGGTAAAGGGAAGGGTACATGATGTGATGATAGTGTCAAGGATGTGTCAAGAAAGAATCCATGTTTTATTTTAAATATGTTTCCGTTGATGGGAAGAATGAATACTGTCTTTTATGTAACCACTTTGTTTAAATGTGGAATGTAATGCAAGTTTCGTGATCTAATTCTATAAAACTCTAAACCTGAAAAGACCCTCAATGTGTAATCTTGTAATAACTCAAGATTAAGTAAGGTTTAAGGCTGGGGCCTTATAGTTGGTATCAAAGGTCGGTTTAGATAACTGTAGAGGTTAGGGTATTCTTTAAGCATAAGTGACATTACCATAATGGTTATGATTTCAGAAAGAGTCCTAGTTTTAGATAAAGTGAATGAGTAAGTATATCTTAGTGTTTACCTTCCTCATTAGTACATGATGGTTTTTTTTGATATACTCACACTAACCTTTTTGGTTTTAGTAAATGGCTGGATCTAGCAGGCACCAAAGTAACAGTGGATGTGAAGGAAACTGTGACAGTTTTTTGAGAAAACAACTGAATGATATGGGAGCTGCAATGAGAACTCTTGTGATTATCCTCAAACAACTATCTGGAGTCATGATTTACCACCTAAACCTTGGTGATTTCTCTAAGGCATCATATATGCGAGAAAAAAATCCCTACGGAAGTACAGGTAATAATCATAAAGGTAAGTGTGTTCAAAAACCTATGTGTCAAAGATGTGGAAAGAAACACCTAGGAAAATTTTTCAAAGGGACAAGAATATGCTATAGATGTGGAAATGAAGGTCATAAAGCAAGAACCTGCAATGGAAAAAGGAAGCATCCAGTTGACTCGAGGAAAGGGAAAGAAGTTCTCTCTGAGGGATCAATTGAATTTTTTAAATGTGGTGTGCATGGTAATTATGCAAACGCATGTCCTATGAAGAAGTTTCGTGAATGGGATCACCAAGAGCATACAAATGTTTGTTTACCAATACCTAATGCCATTCCGATTGAGGATGAAGAAACTAATAATGACCAATCAAAGGTATGTATTATTTCATGACTATTGTTTTCCTATTTTGGAATCTTAGGATATGATTCATGATTTTGTTTGTAGGAAAGAGGTATTTCAGAATAAGTTGGAAAGGAATGGTTAATGGATCATGAAGAATGTTGAATGAGTAAGATGTCACCATATAAGGGCTTCAAGAGTTATGGTGAAATTCTTAAGAGTATTAAGTCTCTTTTGATGATGGGGTTACATTAGAAGACTTTTTATATTATGTGTAACCCTGATGTTTAATATAGGCAAATTTTATTCAAGGAATAGTTATATTTTCTTTTGTGGACATAGTTATAAAGAACCATTTGGGTTTATATGATCCTTACTTTTGAGGTAATTATGGGTTATTATATGTTATGATGGAAAATGAAAGGCATGAGATAAACTTGAGGTTAAAATATGTTACGATCATCTTTGAAGATTTTATCTCATTTTGGGGAATGTTTTAAGAATTATATAGTTTTGGAAAAAGGAAAACACGCAGACCGTGTGACTACCCGTCGCGTCGGACAAAGCTGCGGGAATCGAACCCACAACTAAAGTGCGACTGGTATTTATCACCTACCACTGGACTACGTGAAGTCCCTGGTTAGTTTGACTGATTCTTTCGAGTTATATGATTTTATCAATTAAGAGTAAGTTGATTTTGGGTTATTTATGAAAATGATTAACCTATCATGGAGGATATGTGATTAGGTTAATCACTTTTCAATACGAGACTTTAGGAGCAACTGATGTTGTTTGTAGATAAATGTTACGATTTAACTTGGAAGACTATGTGACTAAATCCTTCAAATATTTGGGTTTCAATCTTAGTTTGGTTTACTTTGAATAATTTTATGGACAAATTGATTATAGAATGTTCCTCGTTGAACTTTGGGCTTTGTTGGACAAATTTTGGAGATTAAGCATAGATTTTCTTTTTAATGGGTTATCCTTTTCTGGATTATCTAACCTTGTAATAACCTTTTTGGTTTTGGTTTTGGTTAAAGTCTAAAGACATGGGAAGTATATAGTTCTCTTTTTGGATTAGGTGACTCTCTAGAAGTCGATTATAGTACTCTTAATGCGAACAAGTGTCCCTAAATACTCGTCTTTTGGAAAAAAAATATGAGTTTGATTAAGGAATCCAGTAAAGGTTGAAAGTCAACATGATAAGTGATTATGTTTCCTTATGAATAAATTCCTCAATAAAAAGTAACTTAACATGAAAATGTTGTCTATTATCTTTTCCTACTGGGGAATCGAATACCGTCTAACCCATCACAAGTTTGTGATTTTCTCATTGTTAACTTTCTCCTAGACATGTTTACTATCACTCTCCCTCAAGAACATGACCCTTTGCTTTTTCTTCCATGTCCATGTTTTTCTACATGGAATCCTAGTATGGGTTAACTCGGGTGACCTCTGTACTTATCTTCCTTTATTTTAAAGTGATTGTTTTACCGACTCTTGTTCCGATGTGGGACGTTCAAGGATGTTTCCAAGCTCAATTTTAAAAATTGCGAGGACGCAATTCCCAAAAGGGGGGAAGGATGTAACACCCCAGGTAAATAAAGAATATGACATTTTCATATTTATCCATATTTGTGAGTAAAATATTAATATGACTTTAAAGGGGATGCTATGCTCGATGGCGTACCCAACACGCAACAACGAGTTTCTTGGGAATCTTACGTTGCACTCTAATAATAAAATAATATTATTTTAAATGGTAGTTAACATGTAGTTGTTGTATTGATAGGAATGGATATAAATAACTAAAATATGATTATATATGTTTTTAAATGTTTTTACATTTATCCAATAAAAGATAAAGGCATAAAATAAGGAAAGAATTCAATTTTAGGCGTATATGCCCTAGTTTTCACTAAAGGTTCACTTATCGCCTTTTGATGGAGAACCATCATTAAATATAGCTTTGTTCACTATTATACATCCTTTTGGACCAAATAAAACTCTTCATAATAATTGGGACATCAAAATTTACTTTGTGTAAATTTTTGGTATCTTTCTGATAAAGTTCATTTTTTTAATGAATAGTGTAAAATGTTGTATTTTAATTCAAAACCTCTTTTTAATATAATTTATTTATATGATTATATTATCTTTTGAATTGGTTTTAAAGTTAAATTAGAATATATTTTTACCATTAAATCCAATAGTGGTCGTTGGAATTAATTTCACTTTGAAATCAGACTTAAACTAGTGTCAATCTTTTGATACTTATTGTTTCATAAAAACCCGCTATTTGCTCTGACAGCGGGAATTAATTATTAAATTAATTAATGTGACTTATATGTTTTGAATTTTGTAAAATATACTTCATTTTTTAATTCTTAATATCAAATATAGCTTAGGGTGAATTTTTGGGATTTTTCTGAAAAACTTCAATTTTTGATGAATAGTGAAACCACTAAGTGGTACTTATAAAAACTAATTTTTCCGTTTAAATGAAATTTCGCCATCTTTGTGTTTTGAATTTCAAAAAAATCCGACATACATGGTTGTCATTAAGAAGTAAAATGTGGTTCAATGGGATGAAAATAATTTTTTGGTGAATAGTAACTTATTAAGTTTTTAATCGCGATTAGAGGTAATTAGTGTAGTTTAAGGTAAAAATAATGTTTTAATAATATGAAATGAACTTGATACATGTCCTACCCTCATTGGTTGTGTCATGGCAGACCAAGAAAAGCCATGGGTCAACTTGGGGACCCCATGGATCCACTTTGGTTGGGAAATGACATAAATAACTTTTTATTTAATGTTAAAGTAAAAATGACACAAACTTGAGTTATTTTACGAAAACAATTTTTACATGGGGTTATAAAGATAAGATTTTTGATATTAAATATTCATTGGAAAGCGAAAAAGATTTCCTACATTATAGTATTTTTTATATAATTTTTTAGACTTTAAATATATTAAATTATTTATGACATCATGATGATGCAGCAATGACCTCATTAATGTACAGTTTAAATAAAATGAAAAGATAATATAAAATATAAGACCTACACTTGTCCAAAAATTATTGGATGGGAATATTTCTAAGACTTATCATCTTATCTTTGAAATATATCAATGTGGGACCTTAGAAATTCGAAACACTTTTGAAAATAAAATAATAGTTTCATGATTTCCAAAAGTACCCTTCCTCTCCTCTTATAAAAGGCCCCCACCTCTACCTCATTTCACACACTCATCAAGCCTTTGTCTCGGCCATCCCCTGCCCATTTACTCTCTCCAAATCCCTCTCCTAATCCTATAGGATTCTCTTTGGGCATAATCCTTTCAAAGGAAGCCTTTAGGCTCAAATCAAAAGGAGTTACACTTTTAAAGGCAATTCATTCTCTCATGTTCATTTGTTTTATTTTGCTTCTCCAACCCCCTAAACTCTTTTAATTTACTTATTTTGTAACAACACCAGTATCTTAAATATACTAGGATGTTGTTATAATATTTATTCGAGCAACACTCTCACAAAACTACATCAAATGGTTAAAGAACATACGGTTTCCGTGGATGGCGAAATTCTGCCTCCCGAAACGAAGATTGTTCAATACTCATTTAACACCTTCAAAGGTGGCCATTATGATGTCACTATTTTTATATATGATATATTATATGTTTATGTTTTACTTAATCTTCTGTATTTTTCATTTGTGGCTTACTTTTATGGCTTCCATTATGGGTATAAGCGATATCTTCATTTTAGGAAGTGCGGACTACCGCCCCCTCAAAGTGATGTGATTCGTTAATGCCATACGTGGGACGTATAAAGAATGGATTTAATGTTATTATATATGATGTTATACTGGAATTATTATATACCTCTATATAATTATTATTTATTTCCATTAAAGTATGAGATAGAAATGAAAGTAGCGTTCATGCGTACGTACGGCTTACCGTCTCCATGAATGGTGCATTTAATTTCTTATCCCCAAATGTAATGTACTATTATAAGTACATGTATATAATGGATATATATGATGAATGATACATCTAAATGATGAATATAATTCTGGAATTAAAATATGAAAACCTATCATTTAGTTTTAATTCTATTAATATGACAAAGAAATGAAAGTAGCGTTCATGCGTACGTACGACTTACCGTCTCCATGAACGGTGCATTTCATTTATTACCTCTAAATGATTATGTGATATTATAAATAAATGTATATTCTAGATATATATGATATATATGATATCCAAATCAGGAATGTCATTCTGGATATAAATAACCTTTGACAACACGAACAACATGTAATTGTAAGAAGTCCACTTTCGACTTAAGAACCAAATATCGACAAAACAAACATTATTAACTTAAATGATTACATAATGTTTATAACATGTCAATAATTGATATAAAAGGAATAATTAACTTGGAAAAGGTTCTTAAGCAAGTAGAAATTAACTCAAGTTTATTATTCAGGATGTTAAAGAACGATCGAGTCAAGTTGGACCCGAGGTAAGGGATCCTACACCTCTCTTTCTTTTTAAGTACATTCTTTTATGTCATTCCTTTTAAAGATCATATTTCTTGTTATCGGGATATTATTTTATATTACTCTTTCTGTAATTTTTATGTTCATATGATGGGAGACCCTATTCTCTCTCATCAATCCATTTTGGAAGTTTTGAGTGGCACCGTTAGGCTGCCGAATTTTTCGTAAGAGATCCAACCTCTCTCTTCCTTTTTAAGTACTCTCCTTTATGTCACTTCTTTTAAGCTCCTATTTGTTATGATGGGGGATGTTATTTTATATTCCTATTTCTGTACATTTTATTGTAATGTGATGAGATACCCTATTTTATCTCATCAATCCATTTTTGGAAGTTTTAAGTGGCGCCGTTAGGCTGCCGAGTTTTCGTAAGGGATTTTTCATCTCTCTTTTATACCTGTGAGATTTATGCTACATTTGCCACAATTTCCTTTGAGTTGTTTATGTACTGCCCATTATTACACTCCTTTTTTAATATAATTCCATTTATGGGCATTTACATATTCATTGTATGACACTTCTTCAATGGGGTGTACTTTTCGGAAGTTACCCAAGTCGGTAAGGGAACCTTTCACCCTCCTCATTTTAAAAGACTTCATTTGTTATGTATTTTAATTCATATACTATTATATTGGGATATGTTCTTATATATCCGGATTGATGTAAATTTTATGTCCAAGTGATGAGATTCCCTTTTTATCTCTCATCAACTCATTTTCTGAATTTTTGAAGTGACGCCGTTAGGCTGTCGAATTTTACCAAGGGAATTTTTTAACCCAATTTCGATTTCTTTGGGTTCAACATGTAGTTATTGAATATGTCATCCTTTGAATATGTGTGAATGACCTTTTATTGTTTTACACTGAATATGCAATTATATTGGGTGTATTTATATTTTTCACACATAATTTTGAGATTGATTTATCCTTAATTTAAGGATACCTTCTTTATAAGGGATTTCATCACATTTTACATCTCTATTGAGAATTCATTGTTGTTATGAAAAAATTCACTCTTATATGGTGTATATACTGTCCTTTGGAATATTATATCATGAATCCATTTATTCTCATGATATTATAAAGTTCTGGTTAAATGTTATTCCTCAATTATTGTATTCAAGTGTCTCTAATTTTGGTCAAAACCCTTTAACCAAAATATCGCTTTAAATGTTTTAATGATTTGTTCTTATTAATATCCATGTTTTCAAAATGGTTTTAAGGATTTATTTATATGGATATTAATGGTTTTAAATGTTAAAAGCTTCAAGGTGGTATGGGACACTTTGATTCAAAAGTCTCCTTATTAAATGTTTTAAATGGTTTTGGAAATGGTTTCTTTTTGAACGGATTCATTATTTCAATATACTAAAATGTTATATTGTGATTGACATGTGGAAATGTTATGTTTCCTTTATACATGTTTTATGTGATACGTTTATGTTATGGTTCTTGGGCATTGTTATGAAAACGGGTGGTTCCATGATAAACTATGGGTGGGTGAGCCCGATATAGCTCTCCAATGCATTGGGTAACGCGAAGGAGTGAAACATTGAGGTTTCTCCGAAGGGATTTAGGGAATATACTGTGATGGGTATTACAAAACGTAACCAATAGGGTTACTCCCTACATAAGAATGTTATGAATGCCTCAAGTTACCTTTTATGTCTTATGATTTCTATGATTTATCCATGATTTGATATGCCTATGTTTTATGGGTAAAGTATGATTTCATTCTTATGTATGCATGTATTCATGTTTCCTTTCCATATTTTTATATCCCTTACTGAGCTTTTTATGCTCATCCCATGTTTTTGAAATGTTTTTCACAGGTCAAGGGAAGGGTACATGATGTGATGATAGTGTCAAGGATGTGTCAAGAAATAATCCATGTTTTATTTTAAATATGTTTCCGTTGATGGGAAGAATTAATACTGTCTTTTATGTAACCAATTTGTTTAAATGTGGAATGTAATGCATGTTTCATGATCTAATTCTCTAAAACTCTAAACCTAAAAAGATCCTCAATGTGTAATCTTGTAATAACTCAAGATTAAGTAAGGTTTAAGGCTGGGGCCTTATATGTAAAGCCTTTGGCTCGGCCAATACCTTCCCATTTCATCTCTCCAAATCCCTCTCCTCATCTTTGAAGCCTCACTTTGGGCAGAATCCTTTCCAAGGAAGCCTTTGAGCTCAAATCAAAGAGAGTGAACCGATTTAAAGGTAGTGTCCTCTCTTGTGTTCTTTTGTTTTATTTTGCTTCTCAAACCCCCTAAACTCATTTTATTATATTTTTTGTAACAACTCCAGTATCTTAAATATACTAGGATGTTTTTATAAGAAGCATTTGAGATACACTTACACACACCTATATCTTATGGTTAATGAACATACTGTTTCTTTGGATGGCAAATTTCTGCCTCACGAAACCATGATTGTTCAACACTCATATAACACCTTCAAAGGTGGCCATTAATATGTAACTATATTTATATATGATATATAATATGTTTATGATTTACATAAGCTTCTTTATTTTTCTTTTGTGGCATACCTTTATGGTTTACATTGTGGGTAAACACGATAATTTCATTTTAGGAAGTGCAGACTACCGCCCCATCAAAGTTATTTGATTCGTTAATGCCATATGTGGGATGTATAAAGGATGGATTTAAAGTTATTATATATTATGTATTTTACATATAAATGATGAATATAATTATGGAATTAAAATATACATACCTCTCATTTTGTTTTAATTCCATTAATATGACATAGAAATGAAAGTAGCGTTCATGCGTACGTACGGCTTACCGTCTCCATGTACGGTGCATTTCATTTCTTACCTCTAAATGATTATGTAATATTATAAATACTTGTATATTCTGGATATATATGATATATATGATATCCAAATCCTGAATATCATTCTGGAGATAATGAACCTTTGACCACACGAACAACATGTAATTGTAAGAAGTCCACTTTCGACTTAAGAACCAAATATCGACAAAACAAACATTATTAACTTAGATGATTACATAATGCTTATAACATGGAAATAAGTGATATAAAGGAATAATGAACTTGAAAAAGGTTCTTAAGCAAGTTGAAATTAACTCAAGTTTATTATTAAGGACGTTAAAGAACGATCGATTCATGTCGGACCCGAGGTAAGGGATCCTACCCCTCTCTTTCTTTTTAAGTACACTCTTTTATGTAATTCCTTTTAAGCTCATATTTCTTATGATTGGGATGTTTTTTTATATTACTACTAATGTACTTTTTATGTTCATATGTTTAGAGAAACTATTTTCTCTCATCAATCCATTTTTGGAAGTTTTGAGTGGCGCCGTTTGGCTGCCGAATTTTCGTAAGAGATCCAACCTCTCTCTTTCTTTTTAAGTACTACCCTTTATGTCACTTCTTTAAAGCTCCTCTTTGTTATGTGGGGGGATGTTATTTTATATTATTCTTTCTGTACATTTTATTTTTATATGATGAGAGACCCTATTTGATCTCATTAATCCATTTTGGAGGTTTTAAGTGGCGCCGTTAGGCTGCCGAGTTTTCGTAAGGGATTTTTCATCTCACTTTTATTCCCCTGAGATTTATGCTACATTTGCCACCATTTCCTTTGAGTGGTGTATGTACTGCCCATTATTATACTACTTGTGTAATATAATTTCATTTATGGGTATTTACATATTCATTGTATGACCCTTCTTCAATGGGGTGTACGTTTCGAAAGTTACCCAAGTCGGTAAGGGAACCTTTCACCCTCCTCTTTTTAAAAAGACTTCTTTTGTTATTTATTATAAATTACATCATCTTATGTTGAGATATTATCTTCTATATCATTATTGATGTTAATTTTATGTCCAAGTGATGAGATACCCTTTTTGTCTCTCATCAATTCATTTTATGAATTTTGAAGTGACGCCGTTAGGCTGTTGAATTTTTGCAAGGGAACTTCTTAACCCAATTTTGATTCTTTGGGATAAACTTGTAATCCTTGAAATATGTAATTCTATGAATATGTTTGATTGAAATCTGATTGTTTTACACTTAATATCCACTTATATTTGGTGTATTCGTTTGTCTCACATAATTATGTAATTGATTTATCCTTAATCCAAGGTTACCGTCTTTGTAAGGGACTTCGTATCAACCTCCTTTAATTGAGGCATATTTTTATTTTATACACAACTTTATTTTATATGGTGTATAAACCCCTTTGAATTTTATTTTTATACAAAAGGAATCTTTTTCTACGAAGCGTTTTACAAAACGACAAAAAGGAATGTTTCTTTTAACGTAAGCGGTGACAACGACCTTTTCTGCCGCCGCGAGTATTATTTGTTATTTGGCTTCCTCAACAAGCCATAATGTTTTTAAAATAAAATAAATACCATATACTCTTTTATGTATGTTGGTATTGAAAATGGTTTTTATAAAGGATTTGTTATGTCAATATATTTAAGTGATATATTGTGATCGAAATGTGGAAATGTTTTCTTTTCATTATATTTGTTTAATATCTTATGATTTTATAATGGTACTTGTACATTATGATGGGTGGTGTTGTGAATACCAGGACGAGTGGTTACGTTATAACCTCCAATGCATTGGGTATGGAAGTCAGCCGTATGGCTATTCCATTAAGTATGTGTGGAAGTCAACCGTATGGTTATTCCATTTAAGAATGTTTATGTCCCAAGTTACCTTTATATGTTATGTGTTCTTTATATGGGTTTTATGGTAATATTTTGGTTATAAAAGGGTAAGTAATGATATTTTATTCAGTGGAGAGTTTTTACTACTTCCTAAAGAGGAAATGTATTACTTTGATAAAGTATACATGGTTTACTTGTTGCTTTGAAAAACTAACAGTTTTCATTCTTTGTGTATCCCTTGCTGAGGTTTTTATGCTCATCCCAAGTATTTTTGAAATGTTTTTCACTGGATATGAAGTTGAATAGGGCCAAATATGGGATCACGGAAATGTCAGGCTGTCTAAAATAGTGTTTAATACGAAGATAGTGTTGATGATATTTTGGAATTTACTAAAATAAATGTTCCAAACCATGACATGTTTTACTATCCATACCTAAAATGTTCAAAGATGAAGAAGTGGAAAATAAAAGAGATCAAAAGTTATTTAATTTTTTAAGATTTTAATCCGAGTTATAGCCATTAGATTTGGCATAATTAAACAAGAAATAATTTCAGATCTATTAATGATGATGCTTTTCAAGATGATAACTCTAATGAAATTGAAGAAATGATTTGGGATATTAAAGTAGTGTCAATTGAGAACAAAATACAAATTGAGTGTCTATATGTTGATGCTAAAAACCCATTTTATCAAATTTTATGGAATTTATAGTTTTATCATCAGTGTTAAGATTGATTAACTTGAAGGATATATGGTTGGAGTGAAAAGAGTTTTAATAATTTTCTACAATTGTTGAAATATATTCTTCCTAAAGATAATGATCTTACTGATTCACATTATAAAGTGAAGAAAATACTATTCTCAACGGGATTAGGTTATAAAAAAAATACATGTTTGGCCAAATGATTATATGCTATATAGGAAGGAATAAAAATTTCCTTCAAAGTGTCTTAAATGCGAGACATCATAGTATAAGTTTAATAAAAAAGTACATGCTAATCTAAATGTTATAGAGACCCCTACCAAGGAATTTTGGTATCTTCATATAATTGCTAGTTTGAAACGTTTATTTGAAAATTCACATGATGAAAAAAAGGTTAAGATTGCATGCATATGAGTTGATATGTGATGGAAATTTATATCATCCAGGTGATTGTACACAGTGGAAGAAAATTGATCTGTAGTTTCCTACATTCATAAATGAATTTATAAATATTATACTTGGACTATGCAGGTATGGAATGAATCCATATCTAAGACTTAGTAGCACACATAGTTCATGGACTATTTTGTTGGTAATTTACAACTTATCTCCTGAATTTTGTGTGAAGTGAAAATATGTCATGTTGAGTTTAATGATATCTAGACCAAAATATCCTAGAAATGATATTGTTGTTTTCGTATCTCCATTGATTGATGATTTGAAACTCTTACGGGAGGATGGTATTTAGGTGTATGATTATTATAAAATCGAATATTTTCAACTGCATGGAATGATTATGTTCACTATAAGTGACTTTACAACATATAGAAATTTGTCTGGATATAGTGTTAAGTGGCATGAAACATGTCCAATTTGTAAAAAAAGTCTTTATATTACTAATTGCATAGTGTAATAAAAACAATATTCATGGGTCATCGAATGTTTTTGTCTATTGATCACTCTTATAGAAGATTAAAAAAGGTATTCAATAGATCAAAATAATTTTATATTGCTTAGAAACATTTATCCACCAATCAATATTTTGAGAGGGTGACAAACCTTTATGTGACATTGAGAAAGAAACAAAAAATCCGTAATGACAGAAATATTTGGGAGAAACAATCAATATTTTTTGAGCTACCATATTAGAAATATCTTGAGTTAAAAAATAATATTGATTTCATTAATGTGTATAATAATATCTCTCATAGATTTATTGTAACATTGTTATATATTAAAGAAAAAAACTAAATATATGTTGAATGCAATATTGGACTTACTCTCAGTGGGAATACATTTGGAGTTTGCTCCCACTCATGATAGAAGGTGAGAATTCCTACCCCTAGCTTATCATAAATTATCTAGGAGGGAGAAAATTATCTTTTTTGTGTCTTCATGATATCAAAGTACTATAGGGTTATTATTAAAATGTAAAAAATTTTGTGTACTTAAATGATTTGAAGTTGATAGGTATTAAATCTCAGGATTTTCATGTCATGATGCAACAACTCCAACCAATTACATTGCGTGGAATATTCCCAATTCATGTTAGAATGACTATCAGGTGATATTTTTCTCAATTAAATTTGTAATAAAGTGATTGTTTTTAATGCTTTGAATAATTTGGAAAATAAAGCAATTTATATACCTTTTCAATTGGAAATGTATTTTCCTCCATCTTTTTTATGTCCTGGTGAATTTAATGGTTTATTTGGTGTGATAAATAAAGATTTTCAGACCTTTATATATACATTGGATGTATCCTTTTGAAGGTTATATGAATATATTGAAGTGTTATGTTAAGAATCCATATCGACCTAAAACCTACATTATTGAGAAGTATATTTATGATGAGGTTTCATGGTTTTGTACAATATACTTTTCCGAAGTAGAGAACGTTGGTTTGCCTCTACCTCACTATAAATGAGTTAGTTATTGGGGAAAAGGGTTCCATGGCTTGAAAGTCAAATCATTGATAGGTGAACAGATAAAGAATTTACATTTATACATATTAAATAACATATATTATGCTCAACCATATATATCATTGTAAATTAATGTTTCGAAATAATGTTATATAAAGAAAAAAAATATGGGGATTTTTAATGAACATAACAAAACTTTTTTTCCATGGTTTAAAGTGATCGTGCTTGGTAGATTAGATGCATAAAAAATATTGAGTTGGTTAGTGGTTAGTCCAAGTTCAAATTTGATAATATGGTATGGGTATGAATTTAATGGATATATATTTCATATGAAAGATCAGGACAAAAGAAGTTCCATTTAGAATAGTAGTGTATTTGTGTTCATATAAGCAATTCATTTTTCAAGTGATAAATAAAAAAGCCAATTTTTCATATAAATTGGAATATTATGGAATCATTGAATAAATATTTGAGGTTGATTACATTAAATTTTAAGTTCTAATGTTTACCTATATATGGTTTATTGGTAATAATAGTGTCAGAAATGATGAATTTGGAATAAAACTTGTTAATCTGAATACATTGAAATACATAGTTGAACCTTTTTTAATGGAAACACATGCAATTTTTTTATTCTCCTGATCTGTCAGATATTCAGTGGTCTATTATTTTATAAGAAAAAAATAGTATGTTGGTGATGATAAACCTGAAGAATATGCTGATTTTTGTGAGATCCCTACCTTCATGGAATGATTAACAGATAATATTGATGAGAATGTCGTAGACATGGTTTGTGTCTTACAAAATGATCATGAATAAGGAATTTGGGAAAAAAACCCTTGTGTAAATTATCAATATTAAAGGCAACATATGCTTATTTCTCATTTATTTTTTTAATTTTCATAAAATGTTAGATATTTTAAATTTATTTTCTTTATTAAAATAGGTATTATAAATAATAAGTTAAATTGTTTGTTTATATTAGTTTTGTTTTGTTTTGCTTACCATATTTACCCTTACATAACTTAACTATTAATTAATTTTTTTCACAAAAAAGTATTTTAAATATAATATGTTATATAAAAAGAAAAATATTTTATAAGAGTATGTTGAAAAAATTTTCTTCTTTGTGTAAAAACTTATTTATTAAATTGGATAATTTTTACGATTAACACCATTTTTGGATTTTTTTTCATTCATTTATATTAAATTTCATTTATAATTTCTGTTAGAATTTTAGTTAACTTTATACAATTTTAATAAACATGTGTTAAGTTTAATTTATTTTACTTTTTTGTTTGATAATTTTTATTTTTTTATTTACATTAGTATTTTAATAGTTTAATTTGTATATTTTTTACTAATGTTTTATTTCTTTTATTTGTAAGATAATAAAATATCAATCAACTGATCCACCATGTACTTCTAGAGATAATTGCAATCATACCTTTAGGTAGGAACGTTAACATTCTCCTCTTGATGAGACCCATCCTTGTTTACAAGTGAAATCTAATCTCATAGGGCCAACGAAGAGTTTGAGGGTTGGTAAATGTGAAATCACATGTTTACCAAAATTATTAGTTTCCCATAGATATGACTAGATGATACTAGTATAATTTTATGATAATGATATTCCAAGAGGTCCTAATTCAAAATAATTTAAGAGTTTTATATCAGTTTAGGGTAAAAGAAGAGTTGGTATTTTGATTTAGGATTGGATAAGTATTGAAAAATTGACACTATCTCACTTGTGAGAGACCATATTGGTTGGATTTTTTGTTATTATTTTACTTATCTTGAAATGATTATAGTAATATATGTTTCCCTCTTTATCAGATGATATATGATATGCCTGACACTGAAGGAGTTAGGGGGAAATGTATATCATTGGATGGTAGAAGATGGAGGGATTTCAAATCAAACCTCACATTAGATTTCATTTTTGGTATAGGAAACTTCATAATCCATGTGATATAAATCCCTTTATAGATGAAGATACATGGAAGCATATTTTTGAAAGTAGAATATAATAATCAATTTTTGTATGTGAAACATTACCTTCCAAAAGTTTTTTTATATTAATTATATTATTAATGATTTATTAATGTTTTCATTATTCTCAATTTATAGTAATCAATGAGATCTCATCAGGATATCCAATCTAGAAACATATACCCTTATAAATTATCTCAGGAAGGGTATATGTTATTGGAAGAACAAATTATGAGTGAAAATTTTCAAAAACAAAGATCTAACTCTTCATACTCTGAAAAGGTTTCCCCTCCACCCATGGATAGGCATGAAAAATAGAAGAGGGATCAGATGATTAAAAAGGATAGTATCTTACAAAAGATTTGAGAGTTGTAACTGAGAGGATTGTAAGATGTTTACATTATTTATTTATTTAAGTTAATTCAATTATTTATATATTTTGATTCATTAAATAATTTTTTAAATAATTCATACAAGATTCTATTTAGGAGTAGATAATACAAGGGGTCTTTTTAGCTGAGGTTAGGAAGGATATTTTAGCTATAACATTGGAAAAGACCAAACAACTGAGTCATTTATGAGGATACCTGATAGGTATATCAATGAAAAAATTGTTTCTACATTATTCATCTTCTCCAATAGAGTGTGTTTATAAAAAAAATATAATCTTTAGAGTCTCAAGTTTAGGATATTATTGTATTGATGGAGGATATGATTATAGCTTCTGTATAATCGTTGTTTGTAGAAATGTAAACACTGTTTTAGACATCTCCTTCACCTCCACCAGTATCTCCCACTCCTCCACCTCCGCCTACAGACCTAATTCCTTATATTACTCCTACAACCCTCCTCCACATATTCCCCATTATTTTGAGTTATATATTTATGATCCTAAAAAATATATAGTTTCATATGTGATGATATTTTATATTGGAGATACCATTCATAATCAACAGTTATAGATAAAGAATCATAGATTCATTGTAAAAGATATTATAGATATATCGGCTGGATTACCATTACCTACAGATAAGGTGAATACAATTGGACAAAGTCTCTACCACTTTTTAGTTTGTCCATCTATAATTCTATGATATATTAGCATAGCGGTATGTGCATATTATAGCATTTATTTAATTTGTTTATTAAATTGGTTTTAACATTTTAACGTTTAGATATTTATATATTTTCTACAAGAATAATTTAAAGGAAATGAAATACTATATAGACAAAAAAATACAATGTACTATGACTTCATATACATATTTTAGTATTCTTGATAGATTGTAAAGATATTCAAATTTATTGTCGGGTGTTTATGAGATTCCTATGGAATTTTGTGTTTATGGGCATCCGATGATTTTGACACTTTTGAAAAATATTATCATGGAGCATATAACAAGAGATCAGTTGTGCATCAACATGATGCATGTTTTTTCTATATAAGAATTAACATAAATAATTTTATGTGTTTAATTTATTGAAAATTTATAATTTGGTTTTTTTATTAGGTATATTTATACAACATGTAAGGAGAATGGAAAGATAGATGTATATAGATTTATGGATCTTGAGTTAATTTCACCTATAGTGAGAATATAGATTGAAGTATAAAGAAAAGTTTATATTACTAAAATATTTAAAATGGATACAATTATTCAGTGTTGGATGTTTCCTTATCTTCAAAAGTATGAAACATATTTCGCAAAAATTGGTATATATTTTATAAGATAATAACCACTAACATTAAATTTTCTTTTATAATAGTGTCCATTGTATGTTAAGTGTTTTATTTCCAAAGGAGAAGACACTTTACTAGGTATGATCTATCCATGGATAAGTGAGAAAAATGTTTAATGATGTATTGCACATGTAAGTTTCAATTTCATAATACTTTTTTAAATTATAATGAATTTTAAATTTATTTCATTCATATTACTTTCTAATAGGGGATGGAATTTCTTTCAATATACAAAAACGAAAAAGAGTTCCAATATCAAATATGTAAAATCAGTGGTTAATTTTAATTTATAATTAGTAAGTTTTGTATATATTAGTTAATAATGTTATTTTGAATTGAAAAAATAATTTAAAAAAAGTTTTCATAAACAAGAAGGAACAAAACAATGAAGATATTATGTGTTACGATTTATGTATGAAATAATTTCAACTAGGACAATTATAAAGTTCTAGTAGGTTATATTTCTTTATTAAAATTTCCTTATTTTTTTCATTTTATTTGTAATACATATTAACATATTTTATTTTAATCTTTATATTTTTCATGAACTTTGAACTTATAGTTCTCAAGATCTCAGACACTTAAAAGTTGAATGGGAAAATCATTTTACAGGTTTGGTTGGATTTTAGTTTGTTTGTAATCTATATTGTAAAATTGAATGTTATAATTGTAAATGTGTTTGGATGGAAAAATAATTATACATGTTTGGTTCTATTTTAGTTTATTTTTACTCTATATTGTAAATTTTAATGTTGTAATTGTAAATGGGATTTTTTGGTTGTTTTCTATTCCTTTTGTAGCACTATTTCTACTGGGTTTTCTATTATTTCTTTTCTTATCAACAGTGGAGAGGATATTTGAAAGTAAAATATTAATTTTTTTTCTTGTCGGGGATTTTTATAACCAATGTGAAATCATTCTTAATTATTTTTTCACATTGGTTATTAAAAAATGATGTAAAAAACCATTAATCCTGGCGTTTTTCCATGTCAGTAATATGATAACTAACATGAAAAAATAAAATAATTAATCTAAAATGTCAGGTTTTTTTAAATGACATAAAAATTTACTTATAAAAATCTCCTAAAAAACTTTTCCTTATAACCAACCTTAAAAGTCAATAAAACTGACATGAAAAACACTTTTTCACTAGTGCCTGTTACCAATGTAAAATGAGTATCATGTATTTATTTGGTTCTTTGAAGCTTCTAAACTGATTGGTCCATTGGGATCTAACCCTTTGTATCTATGCCAATGTAATAAAGAAGTCACCATCTATGGGTTTTTAGGGTTGATTCCATTACACAATTGAACCCTGAATAATGACTTTACCTTTTATATTATTATAAAAATACAACTCCTATCACTTATAAATACCACTCTTCATGGTCCAACTTATTAAATATTTATAAAGATTTATCTTAGAAAAAAATCTTCCCAAGACCCTATGTAACTCTCTCCCCATTACCTATAATACATTTTCTTTCAAAAATAAAAATATTATATGCCTTAAGGTGTTACCCAGGGTAGAACATACAAAAGAAGAGGTAATGTTCTCAACCATGCTCTATTAATTATATTCTTCTTATACCATCAAAAATAAATTATATTCATGAAATTTTGAGGACATAAGTATTATTACTAAGCTTAAATTTTATTATACTATTGTAATATCACTTTTCTACCTTCAAAACCATTCAAAAAATGCCGATGTTATCTTCCATACATGCAGACTACCGCCTCCAGGAACAACAAGTTCTATTTTTTATAATTTCCTACACAGAAGGTTCAAACAATTTATTAATTAAAATAATTAATATTTAAAATATTATTAATATTATGAAATGAAAAAATATTTTATTTTCTACCTCTCCATTCTATGAAAAATAATAGCGTCAATTATTTGTATGTCTAGACTACCCCTCCCTATAATGACATATTTTGTTTTCCATTACTACATAACATGAATAACATAAAAAATGTATATAATGTATAAAAATAGTACTTATTTCACTTTTAATTTCCAATAAATATATTAATGGACATTATACAGTCGATATTAACAATAAAATATCATAGTAAACTTCATCTCCATAAATGAACATATCGAGGAACCTTTCTTAATATAAGTCTATTTTTTGAAAATATATGAAAAAATAAAAAATATTTTATAATAGAATAATGAAAAAAATATAAAATTTTAGAGATTATGAAGATATTTTATATCATATTTTACCATGATCAATATACTAAGGAAGTTTTCAAAAAAATTGACCGACTACCTAAAGTAACCACCATAAGAAAAAAATATTTAATAAATGAATAACACATTATAATAAATAGATTTAAAAAAAATATTGATAAAAAATGTTCTTAATCATGTTTTTAATAAAATTAATTTGATTATTCATGAATTTAGGTTCATGTGTAGAGCAAATTAGGGCATAAGGTAAGTATTTTTGTATCTAAAATTTTCTTTATTCATATATGATTTGTATTCACTACTTGTTCCATTTTTGTGACGTAAATATATCCCTTGGATATATTTTTATGTTAATTTTATTTAAATATAAGGGATTTAAAAATCCATCTCATGTTATTCATTTATGGGTTTTTTATTCTAAAGATAATGAAGTGATAAGTGGTTTGTTAACTCGATTTTCTTTCCATTTTGGTCTTGACCTGTCTTTCTTGACTATTATTTTTCTATGTTACCTTATTCATCCATTTATCTATTATACATATTAAATAATATATTTTAATTAGGTAATTATTTATTTAACCAAAAATATATTTGTGGGATTATTTCTTTCTAAAAGTTGTGTCATTATTAGGATTAATACCCATCCTTTCTAGTGGATTTTTCTCCCCCATGCCTATATTTTCCAAACCTACCAATGTTCTCAATTATTATTTGGGAACCCAAATATGTTTTATCTCAAACTATCCCCATATTTCTCCTTAACCCTTTTAAAAGGATGTATTATTATACTTTTTAACAATGTGGGTTTCAATAAACGGTATTCTAAAACATAAAAGGGATATTCTAAACTCTCCTCATTAGTTTTGGATTAAATATTTTCTTTATTTTTCTGCCTTTATATTAATATTATTCCATTGTAAAAAAACAATATTCTATATATATTTTCCTTAATTATATTCTGAGTTTACCTTACATTATTTATTTGGGACAATTTGTATTTTATATTCCCTTCATAATCCTCTCTTTTAAGTAAAATTGATTTAAGGGAACTACCAAAGTTCCTATTTCCTATAATGTACCACCTCCATAAAATATTTTTTATCTGTGAATAACTTTTTAAACCCTTATTATTTTGTAGAAAAACCTCCAGGGTGAACTCTGGTCTAAAGGAATATAATTTTCTCATTTCTTATTTAAAAAATTCATTACTCATTTCTTAAAGGATCGCCTAATTGAATATTTTTTATTCATACTTATCCAATAATTCTTATGAAATTTTCTACATTAGAACTTAATATTCATGAATTTGTTTCTTTTTAAAATATGAATATCCAAAATATTTTTATTCTTTATTATATTGGGAATACTTATTATATTTCCTTCAGTTATTCCTTGAGATAATATTATGAAACTCACTTCATTCTCATGAGTTTTATCAGGATTATGATTTAGGTATTATTTATTTTCCACTTTTGGAAAACATATGAAGGTAAATGTTATGAATATGAAGGTTTCAACTTAATATCACTCCAATTTATTGTATAATGTTTTTATGTCATGAGATACAATGCATGGTGCATGAGTGGTTAACCTAAGCACCTTATGTTTTATTGTCTTGATTGTGAGCCTTGAATTCTGACTATGATGTCATGTTTTATGTTATTTATACATATTTATGATTCCATGATATTTTGATATCATTTCCTTATTCCATATTTACATGCATATATCACACTCTTATTCTATGGTACATGTTTTTTCATTTGAGATTACATGTTATGCCATCATAACTTATGAAAGAATATTTTTTTTCTATGTTATTTTTAATATCATATTTCTCATCAACCCATGTTTTATCATTTTCTTATGATATAACCCTTCATGACATTTTAATGAATTTTTTTTCTTACTAAGAATTTATGTTCACCCATTTATTATTTCTATATTCCCCAGGTCATGACGATGAGTATATCTTATGATAATTCTAGAGGGGAGTCTAATATGGTTCAGTTATGGTGATATGTTCACGTGTATTGTAAAATATATTTCTTAAGTTTCCAGTCCTCAAAAAAACTAAACCTCTGATTTTTTGGATTGTGATATTTTTGAGAGATGTAATGAAAATGATATGAAATATATGTACATTTATCTTGGGTCACCACACTTTGTATCCCAGAAATTACTTAAAGAGAGTGCTTTTAGCACTATACCTATGAGTGAAGATATGGGGTGCCTCAGTTGGAATTAGTATAGAGTGTAGTTATTTTTGAGGACTAGTTTAGTTATTTTTTAGGATTAGTTTTGTTTTTTGGTATTAGGATAAGATAAATTTAATGAAAACCCTAAAAATATGTCAAAGCGTATGATAGCATCCTGAATTTTTATGAAGTATAGATATTTTAATTTCCTAGAAATTAAATCCCTATATGGATAATGTAAATTGGATGTGGATATGGAATAGATATGCCTAGGGTTAGTCACCTTGAAAAACATTGGTCGAGTATCGACTCGATCTTCACTTGGTACAAGATGAGTGGGATTAAGACTACACACCTGGATAGACACTCCTAGGGGATATCCTTGGGTTAATTCATATTATTTTTATAAACTCTTATATATAATTTAAATAGAATTTGAGGATTTAATATGTAAATAATTAAGTTATAAAACCTAATAGGAATATGACCATGGATAATTGAGGTTAAACTGAATGGGTTATAGGTTGATGAATCATATCCAAATTTGAACTGAAAGTATCATTAGTTGAAATGAATGTTTCATTGGAGTATGTATCTTTGGATAATGTTTTCATATTCAAATGGCCATTTACTATAATTTTATTGTATATTATTATAACCATTTTGGATTTATTAATTAGTTGGGAACAAGATCCTGAAAATTAAATTTTGAAATGTCCCTACAAACTCTTAAAAAATAGCTATAAATCACATTTTGGATAAATGGTTGGAAATATTAATATATGACTATTATAAAAGAAAAGATATGTTACCTAGTATTCGCTAAGATGGGATGTTTTTTATCCCTTTAGAAGATATATATTTAGTTCTGATTATATTTTATACACCCTTTGGTATTGTTATTAGTGAGTGATAATTAAAATTACGAGGAAGTAATTTATTTAATGGGGGAGAGGGGATGTAATGACCTAGGTTTTTTGGAAGAATTTTATTTCTATAAACTATATAATTATAGTTTTAAAGTATTTTTTTATTCAAAGTAATTGAAATAGATTAAGGAATAAGTCATACAGGATAGTCATTAAACTAAAAAATATTTATCCTTTCATAGTTAAACATTAAAACAAATCACATTAAGCTAATTATTTTTTAATGACTCTATTTTTTCCTTTCATGATATGGAAATAATTTAAGCGATATTTTTGGTGTTAGGTGCTGAGTCGGGGTGAGATTCCAAGGCCTAGAGAGGATCATTATTGATATAATAAAAATAATAAATATATTATATCACACACACATGATTTTTATGAAATTATGGAATAACTCTTGAATAGGGTGTCATCAAGGAATTATGAGACTCATAAATTTTGGAACACAATTTTTACCCTAGTTGCAATATAACCTTTGTCAGCATCTAGTGTTCCACTTGATCTATAGTTGTGGGAGAAAATATTAAAATAAATAAATAAATATATTTATTATTAAATGGTTATGACCTAACCCTAATCTATTTAAACCCATTTATGGGAAAAACCTTGGTTTATCTATATAACCCTAGGCATGTGAGAAGAGTTCATGGATGAGAGACTCTAAAATAACAACATATCGAGGATTGAGATCGATTGCCAAAGGGGTGTATTCTCCACCGAAGTTGACAGATCTCACTAGTGATAATGACTCATGACCATTATACATCTGCAATCGATCCATACTCAAGGTAGGATGTTTTTTTTATTTTATCCCATTTTAGATTTTCCCACATCGAATTCTATCAATTATTCCATTAGTTTTATTTTCAGGTCGATGAGTGATTTGTGGTTTATGTTTTATCTTCCAAGAAATAGGAATTTGATATTGATTTGATTATTTCTTATCTTCCCATCACCCTAAAATAATGTATCTAGGCCAACATGAAAAATGGACAAGGTTTATTCCTTACATTTCTATTTTTTTTGGTTTTATTTATCCATTGTATTTTCGATCATCATTGGCATTTTATTTGGATGGTGGTTCAATAAATACCAGTTAACGATCATTGCACAATCATTCATTGGCATAAAAGATCATTACTATATGGTTCAGGATTGATATTGATGGAATTTTAATGGTGAATGATGAAAGCGGATGATCGAGTGTGGATTCTAAGATCCATGGTTTCTGTTTTAAATGATTTGATGTGGTAGATCAATGACATATGATTCTCAATTGGATTTATGGTTGGAATTCAGCCACAGATGATGAGGTATGTATGGTCAAAAAATATTGTGGATATACAATGGAATCCATGGAAGAATCTAGGGAGCTACTGATGCGGGCGATACACATGATCCATTCTAGGATTTCAGAGAAAATCTTACTAACAAAACATGTAGCCTAAAGAATACATGATGCGTTGTCCCCTCCTGTAGTGATAGGGTTTACGCATAAAGAAAAATATCACACATCATGTGACACATGTAACAAAACATTTAACCTAGTGTTGGTGTCTCTGTGTATACCCTATGGGTACACAATCATGAATTGAGTACACCGGCTTGGACTGATACTCAAACATGGCTAGGTACATAGGCACGACAAGAGTACACAAGAACATACTAAAGTACACAGACTCGGGTTGGGGTACATCAGAACGAGAAAGAGGTACCCGCTTAGAGAAAAACCAACCTATACACTTTTTGTATCCTAAAAGGACACACTATGTTTATGGAGGAAGATATGCAGTGTGAGAGGATGCGACCAAGGGAAGATGAGACACACCATGTACCACCGATACATATAGTGTAATTTTTCCATTGAAAAATTGAGGTCCTATGTCTCTCCATTATAGACCAGTGTTAGTTAGGTTCATTTCCCTAGTCTATATCAACGATATTATAGTGTGTAATGAAATCCTCAATATTGGATTGTAATCCCCTCTATGGGTATGTATGATATAGAGTTTCAAGAATTCCTCTATAAGGCCCGAAGTGAGATCCTCTATCATATCATCTTCTTTAGGCGGTGTTTGAGGAATTATTACAACCAAATTACATGGAAATATGATTCCATACCTAGAATGTTATTCTAAATAGGGGTTTTAGTGTCCCTAATGAGACCTAGATGTGATCCCCTATTTGTGTATCAATCTATTTGGAGTTTTACCAAGAACTTCTTTGGCGAGGCCTAATGATAATGACCTCTCGAGTGAGCACCATTAGGGATAACGTGGATCATGGAGTGAGTTATCCCAAATGAGTGTTACCTTGAATCTTTGAGAGGAATTCTATGTATGGAAGTACATTTGAGACTATTTTGAGACTTGGTTTCTTTTGTGAGTATATTTGGGTTATTGTTATTATTGATATGTCTCATATCAAGAATAAAATAACATTGTGTTGACAAGTTTACTACTATGTTGTTTATTTATGATTAGGGATTTTGGGGTGTCATACTGGGTATTGTCATAGTCACCCATATGTGGTCTTTCCCTACACATATCATATCTCATATAGATGACTTTACATTTTAAAGATCCCTTTGAGGATTAGAAGTAGGTAGATCATAGCGAGCTAGATAGACCATAGTTGTACTGAGTATTGAATTATATATCAGTACCCCCTTCTTAGTTTATTGAACTTTTTGTTAGTTTTTTGGTATTTTATTCGACCATTTTTCTATACTCTATGGTACTATGATGGTGGAATTTAGATGTATGCATACATTATGGTATCCATTGTGTTGTTTTTTCTCGCAACATTATATTAGTATTTTGAGACATGGGCATGCATATAGGTACTTTAGGTTAAGGCCTCCCTTGTGTGTGATATTTCTACTTATCACTTATTTCCACCCCCAAGCCCATTGGAGGAAAGATTGAGATTTAAAATTCGGATTATCAGCAGTCAAGCGGGCCCTGATGGGTTGGGTTGTGAAAGAGTTATAAGATAGGATTCATATTAGGATTGGAATTTGGATATTTTCTAGCTATGAGATTGGTTTTTAAATTTAGGTAAATAGTGTTAAAGTGTTTAGAGTTTGGCTCTTAGGATAGGGGATTCTATTTTGGTGAGGTGGTGAACATATCCATTCACTAAGACTCTTATAAACTTCTTATTGACTCAGTACATATATGCAATGGTTACTGGGAAAAAATTGCCACATGAATCATATATGAATGGGTTATGGTTTCCATGTCATTCTTTAGTTATCTACCCATATATAATTTCTGACTATGGTATATCTTGATAATCTTAGTATGCCTTCATGATAATTTCTAGTCAGGATTTCACACTATGATCATCAGGATGATCCTCCTAGTGATGAGGCTTTAGTGTAGGGTCCAACATAATAGGTGGTACCTCTAGGTGGTTTTCAAGTTTTCCACTACATATTGAGTATCTAATTGTGTCGGAAGTTCCAGTTCAATATAAAAACTAGATGATCACACTTTATGAGTTTCAGAGGCTATAAAATCCAAGGTTTCAGGTTAATTCATACACCATGATAACAAATAATTGGATATAGGCATCTACCTGAGTTTTTTTCATTGTGCAGACACCTCCAAATCAAATGGTTATATTGAAAATAAGTCTTCATCAAGGATATTTAGGGTGTTTTTAGAGTCTAGTGAATGAGACAGATGAGGATATGAATTTATTTTTGACAAAGATCAAGTGTATTTTTAGGTAAGAGTTATATCTATCCACATTGTGATCAGTGCACATCCAGGTGCTTATGTAGCTAGAGAAGAGCAACATAACAATGGAAGAGTATTTATCGAGGTTCACCAACCTCTCATGATACTCTCTAAATATGATTCCAGATCTGTTCTCTTATTAATAGTTATTATATCAAGTCCTATTATGAGATATCAATACTAGAGATATATCTCTTTTCATTCCAACCTATTTTTGGTGCTTAAGTGGGCTTTAGTGATAGAGAGATTTCTGGCCAAACACACATAAAAAATACGTGCTAGTAGTGGACACATAGGATTTGAGACCTAGGAAATTAGTATCCAATGATAGAAACATGGATATGAGCAATATAGATGATTTAGGAAATGATATTATTATTGAGGGTATGAAATTGAGGTCTCTCAAGAAAGTTCCAGTTAGCACAGATAGAGGTGGTGTTTCTCTCATGACGGTTGGATATAACCCACATGGTATTGTCTGACCCTCCATACAACTAATAGAGAGGCGATTGATGGAACTCCTAGAAAGAGACAACTATAGGATAAATTAGTTTTAAAGGGTGGTGGACATGGAGGTGGACTAGAGAGAGCATTTATAGATGGAATATGGTTTTACCCATTACGACCACCACCCGCAAGTTGTCCACACCAAGATTAGGGAGTTGGTGGCCAGGGACGAGGATAACTACGGACAATAGAGGTCTTCAAACTAGAGTATCATGGGATACTTAGATTTATGATTTGTATCTTTACTAATTTAGATTCATTACTGATAGAAACATTTTTGATCCATTCCTTTATTTGCAATTCCCTTAATCAGGACCTTAAGATTCAAATTACACCTTTTCCCCAATCATTTTACTTGGAGACTCTTAACAGAGGGGATTTAGTGATAAAAAACCTTTTCCAATAGTGTGATATTAATCTTAGATTATAGATATTATAATGGGATCTATTTATCGTAGAAAATATTTCTTACAATTCCATATCAATTATGGAATGGCTATCTAAATTTCAGGCCCATATCGATTATTTTAGGTGGATGATGTGGTGTTTATATGGTGATAGATTGAGGTTTTAATTCATCTGTGATAAGGAAACCCTAGAAGGGTAGGAAAGGGTCATACATAGGAATATGTAATCAATTACTCATAAATTTTTTATTACTATCCTTTTATAAGTGTATTCTAAGGGCTTACAGCTTTGGATATTGATGGTGGAGTATGAGGACATTTTTCCTGAGGATGTGCTAGGTTTATCTCCCCACCAAGATATAGATTTCTTCATAGAATTGTACCTAGGTACTACCTCAATATATTTTCTAGAATATAGGATAGATCCCATAGATATGTTTGAGTTGAAGTTGTAGTTATAATATTTGAAAAGTATGGGATTTTTTATACCCAATGTGTCACCCTAGGTAGCCCTATTTTTGTTCACCATGAAGGAGGATGAGAGCTTGAGGTTGTGTTTGGAATAACATTTCCTGATCTAGGTGTCTATAAATAATAAGTATCCAATATTGAGGATCAAAAACCTCTTAAACACATTTATATGGGTGAGATGGTTCTCAAAGATTGACCTCAAATCATATTATCACTAGATCTGAGTACGAGATGATGATATACCAAAGCTGAAATTATGATGACACTATTTTCATTATGATTACTTGATGATTCATTTAGATGTTATGGAAACCCCATTAGTTTTAATGGGACTCAAAAACTAGATCTTTTATCCCTTCTTATATTGGTTCTTGTTAGTCTTCATCGATGAAATCCTTGTATACTTAGTGTTTGAGGAGGAGAATGTGAGACATTTGAGAATGGTACTGAACATACATCGATAACATCGAATTTATGGAAATCCCTCAAAGTCTTAGTATTAATTCAATACGTCCAATTTTGGTAAATTTCATATTATTATAGGGTGTAGTATTTTTCCTAGTGAAGGTTTAGGTAGTACTATCTTGGGATCCATACAAGAGTGTGATGGAGGTGTGGAACTTCCTTGGGTTGGCATGCTACTATAGGAGATTCATGAATGATATTTATAGGATATTGACACCCATTATTTCTTTGAATAGAAAGGGGAAACCTTTCATGTGGATGGAGTTGTTCCATTAGGCTTTTTAGGATTTTTTAGAAGGTTGAAAAGAACTCCCATATTGAGAATTCCAAAGGTGGCTGTTGAGTACTCATTTTTTTTGTGTTGCCTCTCGGACCGGGATTGGGTGTGTCTTGATGTAGAGGTAGGTAGTTATTACTTATGGGTCCTGAAAGCCGATACCCCTTATGAAGAACTATTCCACCACAACCTAGATCTATTAGTAGTGTCCTTCACCCTGAATATGTGGTGACACTACCTTTTGAGTGAGTGGTTTATCATCTATTTTGACCATAAGAGTCTCAAGTATATCTTATTGCCTAAGGATCATAACTTGATATAGAGGTGACAACTAGAGTTACTCTAGTATTATAACATTGATATTTTCTATACTCTCAAGAAGTGGAATGTGGTGGTTAATGCTCTCAGCATGAGATATTATTCACAAAAATTGGTCAAAGTATTAGAGTAATTAGCCAAGTTTTAGTTTTCCTTAGTGAGAGAGGATGGTGTAGCTTACCTCCAGTCAATGGTTGTTACCCCACCACTTCTATTTTATTTTAGGGAGGATTATCTTATAGATATAAAATATGAGACCTTGTATATTCATATATCCACTATATATTCTCCAGATAGATTCTATTAAGGTAGGAAGAACATCATAGTTTTCAATGGATGGGAGATGGTACCAGTGATGTTGGGTGAAGATGTTTTTAGAAAGTTTCATACATCCCCCTTAGAGGTATATCCATGTGTGGTAAATATTCACTAGGACCTTCAACAACAGTTCTGGTGGCCAATGATGATGATGCATGTAGCAAAGTTTGTCTCTTGATGCCTCACTTGTAAGTAGGTGAAGGATAATAAAAAATTTATAGCATATTTTTCTCAACACCTTGAGGTGATAGAGTGGAAGAGGGATGGTATATATATGGACTTGACAATAGGGTTCCCATGATTTTCTTGAGGACCTGATTCCATATGAGTGATCGTAGACCAACTCACCAAGTCATCCCACTTCTTATAAATCTAATAGCACAATTTATTTGAGATATTGGGATTCCTTAACAAGAAAGAGATAGTCCAGCTTCATAGAATTACCTTGAAGATCATATCAGACCGTAATGACAACTTCATGTAAAGATTATAGAGAGAATTATAGGAGGCGTTTGGGGATCAGTTTCATTTGAGAATAGTGTCTCACCACCATACTGATGGACAGACTGAGAATACCATTTAGGTTATAGAGTACATGCTTTGATCTTTCATGTTGGACATTGTTTATAGTTAATAGGATCACCTACCATTGGTGGAGTTTACATATAACCATATATACCACTCCACAATTGGTATGAAACCATTTTAGGCCTTGTTTGGGATACCCTACAGGTCACCACTATGTTGTAATGATTTTGGAAAGTTAGTATCATGGGTATAGAGTCAGTGAAAATGATGGGAGAGAAGGTTCATATCATCTTTGGAGGATGAGGATTTTCTAGAGCCATCAAAATTCTTATGTGTACCAACGATGAAGGATTTTTGAGTTTGAGGAGGGAGACCATGTGTTATCGAAATTTTAACCTTAGATATATGGTTGAAGAAAAAAGTTATCTATGAGTTTTATTTTCCTTTTATAGATACTATGTAGGTTTGGTAAAGTGGTGTACTTATTAGCCTTACCACCATAGTTAGACTTGGTACACAATGTATTCTATGTGTCACAACTTATGAGGTATGTGCACAAAGCATCACATGTTATCAACTAGGGAAATATTGAAATTGAGAATAGATCTACCTTTCTGAGTACCTGATATAGATTTTGGATAAATAGGGGATGATCCTTATGGGCGAGTGATTACCATGGTGTGTGTTCAGTCGCATAATGATAATCATCTGTATAGAACATTGGAGTGGGAGACCGAGATGCGAGACCAATAACATCATCTTTTTTTGTGTAGGTTTTTTTCTGTTTGGTATGAAAATACTTAAGGTTGGTATAATTTAATGAATCTATTTTTTTCCTTGAAAGACTTTAAAATAATTTTCAGAATATTTCTTGGAGTCAGGAACTGAGTCTACGTGAGATTATGAGGTTCAGGGAGGCTCAATATTGATATAATAAAAATATTAAATATGTTATGTCATGTAAATATTTTTACTAAAATAATTAAAGAACTCCTAAATTGTATATCAGATGATAATTATTATACTACCATTAAATATGTAACACGACTTTACCCTAGGCATGACATAACCTTTGTCAGAATTGGGTGTTCCGTTTGAGGTGTATTTGTGAGAGAAAATATTAAAATAAATATATATAAAAATTTATTTGATACTAAATGGATAAAACATAACCCTAATATATGTAAACCCAATTATGGTAAAATCCTAGTGTTATTCACATAACCCTAGGGATTTTTTATGAGAGTGTGGTGGCGAGTTTGGAAAAATACAACAGATCGGGGACTGAGATCGATTGCCAAAGGGGAAACCTCACCAATAGAGTCTGTGGATCTCACCGCCACTGATGAAACAATAATTCTCTTCATCATAAATTGATCCAAATTCAATGAAGAATGTTGTTTTGTAGATTTTATCCTATTTTTTATTATCCTTTATAGAATTTAAATCAATTATTCAAACAGTTTGATTTATGGGTCAACAGGTGATTTTCAATTGATGTTTTATCTTCCTAGAAAAAATAATTTGATATTTATTTGATTATTTCCTCTTCGTTCATCATCATATGAAAATGAATCAAGGATAACCCAAAAAATGGCTGTGGTTCATTCCCCAAATTTCTATTTTTTAGTTTTCTCTCCCCATTCTACATGTGATCATCATATCTGTTTTATTTGGCTGATGATTCGACAAATATCAATTAAACAATCAATTAAAAATCATTTTTTGGCACAAAAGATCATTAAATCAGTGTTTGAGGCTGTTATCAAATTCATGATCATGGTACAAAATAGTAGAGGGTGATCAAGTGTAGATTCAGAGATCCCTAGTTGTGGTTTCATTGTTTTTATGGGGCATTGTGATGGTGGACGATTAATGATTGGATTAATGGTAAGAATATGGACACTAGTGATGTGGTAGGTGTGATCAACCAAGATCCAGGATCTATGAGAAAATTCATGGTAGAATTAGGAGTGTTAGTGGAATAGGTGATACGTGTGACCAGTTCAATGATTTCTAAGAAAATCTTGACTACATGACCTGTAGCTCGAAGTACACACACTATGTGATCCCCTCCTATAACTCTAGGGTTTATGTGTAGAGAAAAATATCACATGTAGTGTGACACGTATCACACTCCATGTGACCCTATGTTGGAGGATTATCATGTACCCTAAGGGGTCATGGTAAGGGCTCGATACTCAGGCACAGTTAGGTAAACAGTCATGACCAGAGTACATGGGCACTACTCGAAGTACACGAGTATGGGTTGAGGTACAAAGACTGAAAAAAGTGGTAAATGACAAGTTTCATACCAACCTCTATGAAATATGTATCCTAAAATTACATTCCATGTATATGGAGAAGGATATTATTTTTGATATGATGATATATGGGTGGACCTAGGGAAGATGAGACACACCATGCATTACCATTACAAACTGTATTGGAAAAGTCCCTCCATATCTCTAGTATAGACCAATATTAGTTGTGTAAATTTCGTTGGTCCAACCCTGTAAGGGTACATTGTGACATTATGTCCTCAATATAGGATTTTGATCCCCTCTATTAGTTTGTTCCGAATATAGTTTGAAGAATACATCTATAAGGACTAGGGTGAGATCCTCAATCTTATCATCTTCCCAAGGTGGGGTTTGAGGAATAGTCATGACCAAATTATGCGGGTGTATTATCACCTATATAGAGGTTTATTATAGATATTATTTATGGTGTCCCCCAAGAGCCCTAAGTATGATACTCTATCTATGTATCAATCCATTCTGAGTTTTATTGAGAATTTTTTCAGTGAGTCTCAATGAGCAAGACCTTTTGGATGAGTTCCATCAGTGATAATATGGATTGTGGAAAGAGTTCTCTTAGAAAGGAATTACAATGAATTCTCAAGTATAATCCTATGGGTAGTAGTATGGTTGAGGCCTCTTTGAGACTTGGTGCCTGTTATGAGTATATATAGCTTATTTTCCTTATTTCTATATCTCATATCATGATTGACATACCTTTGTGATGACGAGCTGACAACTCTCTTTATGATTTAGGTTTGTTGATTTATGGATGTACTATTGGGTATTGTTATACTCAACCCTATATGGGTTATACCTACACATTTTGTGTCTTATAAATATTACATTATATTTAATAGATTCTTATGAGGACTAGGAGTAGGAAGAGTATAGTCAGCTTAACAGGCCTTGGTTTTAACATGTATTGTAGTAGACAATAGTACCCTCCTTCTCAATAGGGTTGACTCTTTTGTTAGTTTTTATAGGATTATATTTGGCCCTTTTTTCTTCCTATACTTTGTGGTAATCTATTGGATGGATTTATATGTATGCATTCAATATAGTATTAGTAGTATTATTTGAACTCTCATCATTGTATGGGTATTTGGATACGTGTGCGCGCATATAAGTACTTTGGTTTAAGGACTCCCATTTTTGTGATATGCCTACTGGGTTATTGTTACCAACCCATGGACTATTAGAGGTAGGATTTTGGGGGAGGGGGTCAAAATTGTCTTATTTTTAGCCAGATTGACCATGGTGGATCAGGTTGTGACAGTTACACTGTATAGATTATACCCCGAATGACCTGAAGGCCTTCATTTTTATTGATTTTTGATAACCACCCTTTCAAGGGATGAGGGAGAACCCTTACATGTCCTGTAGGCTTAGAGATTACAAGGCCCGTAGGCTTAGGAGATTACATGACCCAAAGGTCTTAAGGAATTCAATCAGACTATCTACAAGGAACTGCCCCTCCCTAGCATCTGCGTCATGATAGTAGCTCTCTACCTTTTTATGGCCGTCTGGATAGACTTCCCGTGAAAGCACAGGCTGGTCCCGATGGCATAGCCATACCCTCTCATTCTGAAAAATCCATTTGGCTCTGCTTTGGTAAGTGCACCTGCTCTAAATCCTCTTCTGGGACTGCTCCTTTTTTGTAGTATGTATGGGGCAAGTGCATGTGGCATGAAGGCCTTGAGGTGGCATGAGGGCCTTAAAGGTGGCACGAAAGCCCTACTAACCTGAAGACCTGGGGGGCCCGAAAGCCTTAAGGACTCCAAGCCCAAACCGATGGCCCAAGGTGAATAGTTTCAGCTGCTACAGTACTGCACAATACCTACTACAGTACTTTCACAGTGTACAGTTCTGCTACAGTACCTGTACAGTGTACAGTCTGCTACAGTACCCGTACAGTGTACAGTACTTCAAAAGTACTACTATAGTGACTGCTACAGTACTGCTACAATAGCAGAAATATGCCTCTACCTGGTTTGGAACCTAGGTCTTGTGGATGTAGTTAAGGATACCTCACCAACTCGGCTGAGGCTCATGTGCCACTCTATAGATTATCACTCACCATGAATTATTACATATATTAATAGTGCGAAAATTAAAAGTGGACAATAAATATAAAAGAATAAAATATTAAATTCGAGGAGATCTCCTGAATCATATTCACCCTTTAGGATCAAAAATATCCAATGAAAACTTATAATGAAAAAGAATATCATGAAATGGTGAAGCATATTGTGAGATCTAAAATGAAAATTATTAAAATGAGAAGTTTGAATTAAGATGTGTGAATGTAATTATTTAATTTAATAAGGCTATATAGAGGAATGAAATCATTATGTTTTAAATATGGTCATTATAAATATGATAGATAGAAATATAATCACCGGAAATTTGGTAGTTGGAAATATGGATGTTTGATAAACATGTATCCAATAGGTACACAGAAGTTGTGTATTATTAGTAGAAAATTTAAAACTATATAGTTCATGATTAATAAACAATGAAATAAAAACATAATAATAAATTATTATATATATATTAATTACATATGATTAATAATAATAATATTATTAAAGTATGATATGATACATTTATAAAACTATAATAAATATATTAATATCAATTTATTAGTAAAATTATTATTTTTATAAATACTAATTTTAAGGATATTTAGTGGGGATTATTTAATATAGAAGTAATATTTTTCAAAGAATATTATTTGTGGTGTATTTTTAACTAATTCTTATAAAAGAATGATTTTAATGAAATGTATTTATAGTATTTAAAAATAATAAATTAATATCGCTCCAAAAGTTATTAATATGCTTGAATTACGGGTGAATTTATTTTATTCTTAAAAATGTATTCTTTTGGGAAAAATTAACTTCATTTTCGGACATATAATAATAATAGCTTATAATAATTAACTAGGGGTTTTTTAGAAATAATTTTAATTTAGGATAATAGTGAAATGTATAGTTTTTATTAATACCATAGCATTTATGACTATATCCAGAAGTAGGTAAGAATTAAAAACATTTAAAGAAAAATTTCATAGATAAAAACATATTTAAGGAGTATAATGATTCATTTAATACTATTTTGTATTTGAATTTCTTTTAACATTTTGAAGCTTAAGTAATCCTTTATTCTAATAAAAAAACAACATTTCATTTTTTCCTTTAATTATATTTTTTAAATGTAGTATTGGATTTTTTCATTACATGGAGTCCATATGATTCTTATTTTGTTAATAATAAAATAATTAATGTCATGGAAATAAAGAACATTGATAATTTTTTAAAAACATAATTTTTATGCTTAAAAATAAACTTTGTTTTAAAAACATATTTTTTTCATGATATACATACTACTAAAAAAATTATTTTTCTATTACCCTTAGATTTTGTTTTTGAAGTTATGGATTTAAAAATTTTAATCAATTAGTCCAAAATACCTGATAAATAATTTTTTTATAAATTGAAATGAAATTACTTATAAAAAATTAGTTACCACAATAAGAAATTTAAAATTAAAAAATATAAGAGTAAAATAAATAAAGACATGTTAAAAACATGTGTTGAAATTTATGGTTGAGGCTTTATCAATCTTATCTCTTCCCCAAATACCTTATTTTCTATTATTGGATGCACTTAAAACTTGAATAGATACTTTACCTTTTATATTATGATAAAAATTTCATTCCTCTCACTTATAAATACCACCCTTCACCACCACATTTCTACACTCATTCTAAAGCTTTATCTAAATAAAAACTCTACCCCAGTCTCTCCTAGATTCCCTCCTCATATCCTATAAGAATTTTTTTTTCTAAAATACCAAACAAAGGATCATTAAGGTTTCATCAAATGGAGACCATCAAAAAGGAGATGTAATGTTCTCAACCAATCCCTTTTAATTTTTCTTCTTCTCCTCTCTCAAATCCATTATATCCATTAAATTAGGATAACATTAGTATTATTAATATTCTGAAGGGATAGGTAATATTCCCAACCAAGATCTCTTAAATTTTCTTCTTATACCCTCCAAAATCCATTATATCCATGAAATTATGATAACATTAGTATTATTAATATTCAGAAATTTTATTATAGTAAATTAATATCAATTTTGTACCTTCCTCCAAAACCATATGAAAAATGAGGACATCGCCATGCATATGTGTATATTTCCACCTCTATGAATGGTGTGTTATATTTTTCATAACCTCATATAATGGATAGATAAAAATATTTATTTAATGAAAAAAGATAATTTTTATTATATGATTAAAATTTTAAATGATAAATTATTATTTTTACCTTCCTCCCATTCTATAAAAAATTACAGTGTCATTCGTGTGTATGTACAGACCACCACCACCATAGAATGAAATATTTCATTTTCTATTAATTTCATATATGGATAAATTTAAAATTTTATTTAATATATAAAAAATGATATTTATGACAATATTAATATCCTAAAAAGATAATATTTGGATATATATAAGTGATATTAATAATAAACATCATAGTGAACACAACCGCCTTAAATGAAAATATCAAAGGACCTTTCTTAATTTTATTCCATTTAGTAAAATGTATAAGAAATTGTAAAAAATATATGAAAAATTAATAATAAAATTAGTAAAACTATTCTATTATTATGATTATAATTCTATTTTATAATTTTTACCACTTTCAAAGTACTGGGGAAGTTTCAAAGAAATTAACTCAACAATCTCAAGTAACCACCATAAGTGAAACTATATCATAAATTAATATAAAATGATAATTAAGTGACCTTAGAAATGAAATATATATTAAAAAAGGTCATCAAGAATATTTTTAATAAAATTAATTTTGTTATTAATAAATTAAGGGGAATGAACCTAGAAAATCCTGACATATGATAAGGGATTCCATATCTTAATTTTACTTCATTAAAATATGATTTGTATTCACCACTTGTTCATTTTTTATGATAGAGAAAATTCCATTGGATTTATTTTTATCAATTTTTCATGAAATCTATGGGATTTAAAAATAAATATCATGTTCTACCTTTATTGGTTTTGGATTCCAATGATAATGAAGTCATAAATGATTTAATGACTAAATTTTATTTTCATTTAGGGTTCGAGTTATATTTCTTGCCTATATTTTACTAAGTTCTATTATTATGATATTTCTATATTATAAATTTTAAATCCTTTATTTCCATTGGGGGAATTACTTCATTAAAGTATAAAATCCTTTCTTTATTTATTTATTCATAAAAGTTATGACATTCTTAGGATTAATAATCATCCTTTCTAATGGATTTTTCTCCTCCATGTCTATATTTTACCTTCCCATAGATGTTATATTTTCCTATTTAGGAACATAAATATGTTTTATCTTCTATGATTCTAATATTTATACTTACCCCTTTTCAAAATAAGGTTTTATTATCTTTTTAGTAGTCAAGGATTCAAAAAAGGTATTTTTAAACATAAGAAGGGATATTCTGAATCCCCCTCATTACTTTTAGGTTACACATTTTCTTTCATTTTCTCTATTTTACTCTTTATTCATCTCAATTAATTCAAAATTATTCTATATATATGTTCCTTACATATATAAATACTTTAAATTACCTTTATTTTTTGGGTAAAATACATGTTTTAAGTTCCCTTTGTGATTCTATCCTTTCAGTAAACCCGATTTAAGGGAACTTCCCAATTTCATATTTCATGTAATGTACCACCTCCATAAAATGTTTTTTAACCATGAATATATTTTTAGAACAATAATTATTTTATAGAAATCCCTCATGGTTCATGTTTTTCTAAAGGAAAATAATAATAATCTCTTTCCTTATTTAAAAGATCCTGTACTCATTTCATAAGGAATTACCTAAGTGGATCATTATTATTCTTAATTTTCCTATATGTATCATTAATTTTTATAAATTGGAACTCAATATTCAAGAACGATGTTTATTTATCATATATTAATTCAAAAAAATAATTTAATTCCTTGTTATCTTAAGAATTATTATGATTTATCCATCAAATATTCCTTAAGATATGATTATGAAACCTACTTCCTTCTCATAGACATGATCATGGTTATGATTTATGTATGGTTCCTTTTTATACTAAGAAACACATATGAATGTAAATGTAATGAAATATAAAGAGTTAAAAATAATAGTTCTATAATTCATTGTGTAATTTTTTCATCTCATGAGATACCATATATGGTGTATGAGCGGTTAGACTAAGAACACTATGTTATGTTGCCTTCGCGGTGAGATTTGAAATATTATTATGATGTCTAGTTTTATATTTCTTACACATATTTATGATTCCATGAACATATGATATCATTACCTTATTACAAGATTCCATTCTTATCTCATAATATTATTCCATGGTTCATGTTTGTTCATTTTATATTACATGTTTCTCTATCATGAATTATACACAATTCATATTGTTCTATTTAATTTTAAAAAAGAAATTTCTCCCTTCCCATGTTTTCTCATATACTCATGATCTTAAAATTGATGACATGATGATTATTTTTTACCTTATTGATCATTTGATCTCACCACTATGTTCAGTTTCCATTCCCTCAGTCATGAAGAATATTATAAGTTAAGAAATATCTATAAGGGAGTCTAGTGTAGCTCAATTATAAGAAATGTTCATGGGTATTATAAAATATATTGTGTATATTTACATTACTCAAAGAAACAAAACTATTAATTCTTTGTTTTGTGGGATTATTGTGATATGAAATGAAAATAGAGTGAAATTTATGTATGTTTATCTTGGGTCATATCACTTTGTATCGAAGCTAGTATTTAAAGAGAGTATTTTTAGAACTAGACTCGAATTTTCAAGTCTAAGGACCCTTAAGAGTGATATTTGATTGTGATAATTGTTAATGTTTTAATTCCATAAATATCTAAATTGTTTCCCTACTAGAACTGGAACATTTTATGGAATTTAAGTGAGTATAGTATATTCAATTAATGTACAAAGCATGATGTGATTTTTAGTGTCATGAAATGAAAAAGTATCTCTCATTATTAATTTTTATGTTTGGAATTGTTTGATTATATTTTTTATATTAATGGAATGATTTTTTTGAATAAATCCACTTGACCGAGAATTTATAAATACAATTTGGGATCTGTTTGAAATACATGATTTTGATCTACGTATTTGATAGACCGACCTCTCTATTTGGATTTATTTTAATTGGGTGTGCTATTACACTTTTTAATTCTTCAAAAGATGTTGGATGCATTCTTTAAAGTTTAAATAATAATGTATGAATAATAATTTTGAAAATTTTTAGGGGCCTATGAATTTCATTAATATGATGTTTGAATTTTATCTTAGTGAGCATGAATTTGATTAAACTTGTAAATAGTGTTCCAACCAATGTGTATTTTCTAGTATGAAACATTGCCTATTTCTTGAAATATGAATGATGGAATGTTTCTGAGTTCTAGAATCTTGTAATTGGAGTTATTTCTTGAAAATATGCATTGAGAATGGTTGGATAAGACATGATTATTTGAGATAAAAACTAATTTTATTTTTTTGATGACTCATGAACTGTTGTTCTTGGAAACTTATAATTTTTAAAGTCAAAATTTACTTAGGAAATTCATTATAGTAAACTTTTATGGTTTGAATATAATTCTTGTTTTGATTATAATGATCTATGATATTCTATTCTTTCACTCTTATAAATTTTATCCCAATCGGTTCTATGTAATTCTATTTTAATTGTTTCTTTCAATTGGTTTTGATTTCTAGTAAGTCCAATAGACAATCTATTTCCTAGTAGTGCTATAATTCAAGCATGTTTGTGTGAGTGTGTGTGTGTGTGGGGGGGGGGGGGGGTGATAAAACCTGATTTTGTTTCAAGTTAATCATTGAACATGTCCCATACAATTACATAATTTTTGGGTAATTTTATCATATTCATATCATTGTGTGTTTTTAGAATTAAATTATACAATTAATTAATATTTTTATGTTATTTAATTTATTATTACAGTATTTTTAGGTGTTTTTTGAAATCTATGTTTGGCTATATCCAACCCTTGTAGTAAACCACTAGTCCACACACTCTAATTCAGTACACACTAGTTTTTGAAATCCAAGATCTAGTTATGATCTCAAGGTCCTCATCACTATCCTAAAACAACCTCACCTATATTATCCCTTAGCTGTGAAAGCTCTCGATCTTCCAAGAGTTTTCTCAATCAGCTATGAATCCATCACAACACCTTAACAGACCACAAGAGACAATCGACTGTAAGACTCAAACTCAAATCATTGTGAGACTAAAGTGACCACAAATAGAACCTATCACTCCACTTGTAGCCCTAGGGTAAATTAGTGACACTTTTATAGTAAATTAATCACATCTTCAGTTGAATTCAATTCAAGATACTAGATCTTGGAAGAAGGATTAATATATTTGTAGATGGATAACCTATCACTCAAGAATATGTTGTACACACCAGTGCATGTAAGTCCCTGACCTTAAACATTACATAATCTTAAATTAAGTTAATAATTCAAAATGAAGATCTTTTCAAGTATAGATATTTAAATAATTATGTCATAACGTATACATAACAACTTGAATATTACAAGTAGACACTTCTACTCACTATAATTTTTTTTCATAAAACAAATACTCATTAAAAAGCGACTTGTTTTGTTCCATGATTTTAATATCATGAATTTTCCTTGATCGCATACTTGACCCTATTCATATTTAAATCCTGTGAAAAATATTTCAAAACTTGGGATGAGAATAAAAATCTTAATAATGTATACATAAAGAAATAAAACTGTTAGTATTGGGATAACATGAAAACCATGAATACTTTATCATAAAGTTATAATTTTCACCTTTAAGAAGTAGTAAACATACTTCAATGAATATAAGATCATTAATTACCAATTTTGTAACCAGAAGATTACCATAAATCCCATAAAAAGAAACATATATCATATAAAGGTAACTTGGGACATAGACATACTAAAATGGAATAACCATACGGTCGAAATACACACATATCACTAAATAGAATAGTCATACGACTGACTTCCAAAGCCAATGAATTGGAGGTTATAATGTAACCACCCATCCTTGGTTTATCACAAAACCACCCATCATTTATTTTATCACATAACCACCCATCATTGGTTTACAACATAACCACCAATCAAATGTCTAAGTACTATTGTATAATCAGAACACATAAATCAAGCATAAAGGAAAAAATACAATTTCCACATTTCAATCACAAGAGGTCATTTCAAGATATTGAAATATTAAATCCATTTCAAATACCATTTTCAGTACCAAAACATGTAAAAAGTGTATATGGTATTTATTTTTCATTTAAAAACAACACAGATTCTTAAGGAATCCATATATCAAATAATTCTTGCGGCGGCATGAAGGTTGTTTTCACCGCGTACATTGAAAAGAAAAATTACCCTTTTCATTTAGTAAAACACTACATAGAAAAAATATTTCCTTTTAATGAAATTAAAAGGAAAATGGGTTAATACAACCTATAAAATCAAGTTGTGTATAAATCAAAATATGCCTCAATGAAAGGAGATTAAGACGAAGTCCCTTACCTCATATCTGACTTGACTCGTTCGTTATTTAATTTCCTGAATAATAAACTTAAGTTAATTTATAATTTCTTTAGAGAATTTTTTAATATTTATTATTCTATTTATATCAATTATATCCATATTATAAAAATTATATAATTATTTAAGTTAATATCAGTTGTTTTGTCGATGTTGGGTACTTGAGTTGAGAATGATATTGTTATAATTACAATTTATCAATGTGGTCAAAATTCCATTACCTCAACAACATTATTCATATATATATATATATATATCATATATATCCAGTATTTATGTACTTATAATATTCCATAAAATTTAGAGATAAGAAATGAAATTCACCATTCATGGCGACGGTAAGCCGTACTTACGCATGAACGTTACTTTCATTTCTTTCTCATATTTAATGGAATGAAAACTAAATGATACATTGGTATATAATAATTACAGTATAATATCATATTTTATATATGTTACACAAGTTCATTAACTCAATCCTTTATATGTTCCATGTATGTAATGAATGATTCATATCACTTTGAGGGGGTGGTAGTCCGTGTTTCCTCAAATTAAATTATCATGTTTACACATCATGAAAAGAATAAAGGTATTCTATAAATAAAAATTAAAAAATCATAAATAAAATATAAAAATAATATATATCATATAAATATAGTTCCATCATAATGGACACCATGAGGGCCGGTAGGAGATAATTGAACAATCATCCTTTCATGGGGCAGTAGTTCACCGTCCACAGAAATAGTATATTCTAAATCAATTAGATGGAGGTGTGTGTAAGTGTATTTCAAATACATATCATAAAAGCATCCTATTATGTTGAAGATACTTGTGTTGTTATGTAATCAAATAATAAGAATATAAGAGGGAGTGAAGAAGTAGAATATTGGAAAGGAACTTTAGAGAAAACACTACCTCTTTAAAAGGGTAACTCCCTTTGATTTGAGCCTAAAGGATTTCTTGAATTTCCTTTAACCTAAGGTAAGGCTTCTAGGAGGATGAGAAAGATTTTGGGATCTTATTGGAGTATATCTTGGATGAAACAAGGTGATTGAGAGGTGTGAGTAAGGGTTTATAGGTGAAGTCCTTTTATAAGAGGGAGGAGAGGTACTTTAGGAATGTCTTGAAAGATTATTTTATTATAAACTGAATTCATATTTTCAAAATATCAAAAAATAATTTAATTATAATATAAGATGAGGATTATTCGAAATACTCTCAACCAATATGTTTTAGGCAATTTTTGGTTTCAAATTTAACCTTATCATTTAGCTTTAACCCTTATTTAACTAATTTAACTATTACCATGCCTTTTTATATATTCATACTATTTGTTTAATATAGTTACCATAAAATGCCAATCGAAAGTAAAGTGGTTCATTAATAAAATTTACAACATTATCTATGTAATTTGGCCTAATCTTATATTTTTAGGACTATTATATCATTTAATAAAATATTATTTGTTTTAAAAACACATTTATGTCTGTTTCTGTATTATCCATATCATGTTTTTTTTTTAAAAATCCATAACATTTTGATTATTTTAAAAAAACTTCATAAATTAAAAGATAAAAAGTAATTATAATCCCTAAAATTCGTGTATGTAATAAAAAGTTTCAAAATAAATTTATTTTAATATTTATAATTCCATTTATTCAATTCTTTCATTAATAAGGTAATCACGACATCATCATTGTATCATAAATATATTTATTTATTTAATGTCTCAAAATTATAACTAAAATTCCATGATGTAGGAAATAGTTTTATATTTCTAATTACTATTTATAGTCAAAAATATAACTTATATAACCCCATATAAAAATTGTTTTACTAAAAGATACATGATTAGGTTATATTTTCCTTAACTTTAAATTAAAAGTAATTAAATGCCATTTTCACACACAAGTGGTTCCATGGAGTCCTAAAGTCAAACTAAGGATGTCCATGGTTGGAAAAATCTCATCCAATAGGGTTATTATATGTGTTAAGATAATTTAATATTATTATAATATTATTCTTTACCCTTATTTACTGGATTTACCCTTTAACCATGGTATATAAAATATTTACTGAAGTTACTATTCATAATATCTAAAAATAAAAGTCACTTATTTAAAAAATTTGGTCCTCTTGATTACAAATATTGAATCCATTTTTCTAAATTCAAAACAAATAATTTTCATAAATTAATTTAAAATTAATTCCCGTTGTCAAAACCAAAAAGTGTGTTTTTGAGGAGTAAAACTACCAAAAGATTGACATGCGTTTATGTCCAATTTCAAAGTGAAATTACTTACAATGAACAAAATTGTATTAAATGATAAAAATATAATCCAATAACACTTTAAAACCAATTAAAAGTATAATCTAACTATCTAAATAAATTATATTAAAAGGTAGTTTTTAATTAAAATGCAGTATTTTTAACAATTCGTTAAAAAATAAACTTTAGGATAAAAATACCAAAATTTCATCCAAAGTAAATTTTTATGTTCTGATTCTAAATAAGAAGTTTATTTTTTCAAAGAAAATATATAAAGTTTTCAAAAACTAGATTTAAAAAGGGTTCTCCATCAAAAGGTGGTAAAACTACTTTTTTAGAAAAATACTTCTTTTTTTTAAAAAATGAATTTATTCTTATATAATATCTAGAAAACATATAAGAAGAATTTAAAAAATTACATTGAATATATATCACATATTTTTCATTAAATAAAAATCTATTAAGAGTGATTTTAAAACTCATTTATTCTCTTTTAAATATGTTTTCATAAAAACACATCCATTATATTCAATTAGTTTTTATTTCCATTTCTAATAAATTTGTTAATCAATGAATCATCATTTAAACATGTGAAAATCATATTTAAAAATTTAGTTGATACTAGTCATTCCTTCTATTACAATGGCAAGGCGTGAACTACTATTTAAAATAATAATAATAATATTTTATTATTTTTCAGTATAACTCAATGTTGTGTGCAATGTAAGATTTCAGAGAAGCCTATTGTTGTGTGTTGAGTACACTATAAGAAAAAGAGTCCCCTTTAACTTAAAAATAATATTTTATTCACAAGAATTAATAGAAATAAAAAATTATTATTCTATAAATACCTGGTTCGTTACATCATTCCCCCCTTTTGGAAATTACGTTCTCACATTTTTAAAATTGGGCTCGAAAACTTCATTGAAAGTCCCACATCAGAAAAAGAGTCAATAAAACAATCACATTAAAAGAAATAAAGAGAAGTATAAAGGTCAATAGAGATAACACATTCTTGGATTCCATGAAAACATGGATATGGAAGAGAAAACTAACCATCAAGTTCTGACAGAGAGTGATATAAAACATGATTAAGAGAATGTTAACCACCAGAAAAGCACAAACTTGTGATATGTTAAACGATATTTGATTCCCTGTTAGGAAAAGTAAATGGACAATATTTTTTTATGTTAACTTTAATAAATTTAGAGAATTTATTTATTATTTACTAATAATGTAATAAAATATACTTACATTTCAAGTAGAGTTTCATACTTTAATAAGTTTCTTCCAAAAACTCATCTTTTCTCCAAATGATGAGTATTCAAGATGACTTGGTCTCACCTAAAGTGATAGAATCAACTTCTAGAGAATAAAATGATCCAAAAAAGATGAAACAAAATTTTCCCCTATATTTAGAAATTAACCAAAACCAAAATTTTTAGTACAATATCATATAATACCCAAAAGGATAAATATTTTATAAAAATAAATACTACACTTAATATAAAAAATTGAAAAAAGAATATACAAAGCTCAAAAAAGACCATTAAATACACATTTTTCTTAAAATTATTCAAAATAATCCAAACTAAGTTTGAAACCCAAAATTCTGAAGTATTTGATATCATAGTCTTCCACAAAAATCATAATATTTATCTCCAAATAACATCGACTACTCTTAAATTCACATACTGAAAAGTAATTTATAAAATAACATATTTTCTATGATAGGTTAATCATTTCCATAAATATACCAAATCACTATATGTCAATAATAAAACATATATTATTCCAAAATAAAATTCCACCATTACTCCTCAATTTAAATCCAAAATTATTCTACTTTCATTAGGCATATAGTGTTCCCAAAAGAGCAAACATATTCCAAAATAACTGTTATCACTTAATCAAAAAATCATTTTCCTGTACTAAGGATATCCATTTGATAAAGCATAATATCACAAATAAAATTATTATTGATCAATAAAATCATTTAACTAAAAAGAATAAGTCATACTAACCGGGGACTTCACATAGGCCAGTGGTAGGTGACGCACCCTTGTTGCCCATTGGCTGTGGGTTCGATTCCCATGTCCTTGCTGGACGCAATGGATTGTTACCCATCCTATGGGTTTTCATTTTTCTAAAACCATATAATTATTATAGCATTCTAAAAAATAAGATAATTTCCTAAAAAATAACCATAATCTATTTTATCCTCAAAGGTTATCTAATACCTTTCATTTTGAATCCCAAAATGTAATAACCATTTATCACCTCAAAAAAAATATCATTTGAACCCCTAATGTTATCCATTATTTACACAAAATAAAATATAATTCTTTCTTGAATAAAATTTTCACATATCAAACTTTAGGGTTACACATGTTAGAAAAAGTCTTCCAAATTAATCCCATCATCAAAAGAGCCTTAATACTTTTAAGTATTTCATCATCCTAAAATCTACCATAAATCTTGAATCCCTTATAGGTAGACATCATACTCATTCAAAATTATTCATGATACATTAACCATTATTTTTCAACTTATTCTGTAATAATTATTTTTTACAAACATAATCATGAATCATATCTTGAGATTCAGTAATGTCAAAACATTAGCTAAGAAATAATCCATACCTTTCATTGGTCATTGCCACTTTCCTCATCATCAATTGGAATGAAATTAGGAATTGTTAAAAATATATTTTTATGGTCCTACTAATACCATTCCCGAACCTTCTTTGTTGGACATATATTTGTATAATGACCATGCACACCACATTTGAAACATTATTTTGATCCCTCAGAAATAACTTCTTTCCCTTTCCTAGAGTCAAGTGGATGCTTCTTTTTCCATGGAAGGTTCTTTCTTTATGACCTTCATTAACACATTTTTATCATCTTACCATCCGTTTGAAGAATTTTTCTTGGTGTTAACTTCCCTATTCTTGACACATAGGTTTTGGAATATACCTACCTTTATGATTATTACCAGAACTTCTGTAAGGATTTGTTTCTCACATATACGATGCCTTATAAAAATCACCAAGGTTCTGGTAGTCAATCATGACTCCATATAGTTGGTTTAGAATAACCACAAGAATTATCATTGAAGCTCCCATTTCATTTGGTTTCTTATTCATAAAACTGTGAAAGTTTTATTCACATCCATTGTTACTTTGGTGCCTGCTTGATCCAGCCATTTACCAAATCCAAAAAGGTCAGTGTGAGTATATCAGTAAAATCATCATATAATATCTTCTGAGGAGGGTAAATACGAAGATATACTTATTCATGTTATCTTAAACTAATTCAATTTATCTAAAATAACTACAACTCTTTATAATATGGTAACCATTATGCTTATGTCACTTATGCAAAATTAACACCCTAGCCTCTAAAGTTATCTAAACCATCCATTGATACCAACTGTAAGGCCCCGACCTTAAAAATTACATAATATTGAATTAAGTTAATAATTTACATTTAGGATCTTTTGAGTTTTAGAGATTTAGAGAATTATGTCATAACTTATACATAACAACATGAATATTACAAGTAGACACTTCTACTCACTATCCCTTTTAATTTCATAAAAAAACTCTTTAAAAAGAGACATGTTTAGTTCCATGATTTAGAAAACATGAATTTTCCTTGATCCCATCCTTGACCCTATTCATCTTTAAGTCATGTGAAAAATATTTCCAAACATGGGATGAGCATAAAAATCTTTGTAAGGGATACATAAATAAAGAAAACTGTTAGTCTTGGGATAACATGAAAACCATGAATACTTTATCATAAACTAATACTTTTCACCTTTAAGAAGTAGTAAATATAATTCAATAAATATAATCTCATTACTTACCCTTTTTGTAACCATAATATTACCATAAATCCCATAAAAAGAAAAATATAACATATAAACGTAACTTGGGACATAAACATACTAAAATGGAATAACGATATAATTGAATTCCACACATATCTCTTAATGAAATAATCATACACCTGACTTCCATACCCAATGCATCAGAGGTTGTAACGTAACCACCTATCCTTGGTTTATCATAGAACCACCTGTCACTTGGTTTATCACATAACCACCCATCATTGGTTTATCATGTAATTACCCATCAAATGTCCAAGTACCATTGTATAATCAAAACACAAAAATCAAGAAAAAAGTAAAAATAAAATTTCCACATTTCAATCACAATAGACCATTTCAAGATATTGAAAGATTAAATCCACTTAAAAAACCATTTTAAATACCAAAACATATAAAATGGGTATATGGGATTTATTTTTCATTAAAAAAAATCACGTCTTGTTAAGGAAGCCATATATCAAATAATGCTCGCAGTAGTGGAAAGGTCGTTGTCACCACATATGTTAAAAAGAAACATTACCTTTTTCATTTAGTAAAATTATACATAGAAAAAATATTCCTTTGAATGTCATTAAAATTCAAATGGGTTTATACATCGTATAAAAGAAGGCCGTGTATAAATTAAAATATGCCTTACTGAAAGGAGATTGAGACGAATTCCCTTACCTCGTGTCCGACTTGACTCATTCATTATTTAATTTCTTGAATAATAAACTTAAGTTAATTTCAACTTTATTCCAAACATTTTTCAAGTGTATTATCTCTTTTATACCACTTATTACCATGTTATAAAAATTACATAATTATTTAAGTTAATTTCAGTCATTTTTTCGATGTTGGGTACTTGAGTCGAAAATGATCTTGTTATAATTACAATTTGTCCATGTGTTCAAAAGTATATTATCTCTAGAATTTTATTCATATATATATATATCATATATATCTAGTATATATTTATTTATAATATTCCATAACTTTTTGAGATAATAAATGAAATGCACCGTTCATGGAGATGGTAATCCATACGTACTCATGAATGATACTTTCATTTCTATTTCATATTTAATGGAATGAAAACTTAATGATACAATGGTATATTATAATTATATTATAATATAATATTTTATATATGTTACATAAGTTCATTAATTCCATCTTTTATATGTTCCATGTATGGCATGAACTAGTTATATAACTTTGAGGGGGCTATAGTCCGCGCTTCCTCAAATGAAATTTTCGTGTTTACACATCATGAAAAGCATAAAGGTATGTTGAAAATAAAAATTAAATAGTCATAAAGACAATATAAACCTAATATATATAATATAAATATAGTTCCATCATAATGGACACCATGATAGGCGGTAAGATATTATTGAACAATAATCGTTTTGGGAGGCAATAGTTTTCCATCCACAGAAACATTATGTTCTAAATCCATTAGATGGAGGTGTGTGTAAGTTTAGTTCTGATACTTCTCATAATAACATCCTAGTATATTGAATATACTGGTGTTGTTATGCAATCAAATAATAATAATATAATATGGAGTAAAGAAGTAGATTATTGGAAAGGAACTTTAGAGAAGATGCTAACTCTTAAAAAGGGTAACTCTCTTTGATTTGAGCCAAAAGGCTTTCTTTAATTGCCTTCTACCTAAGGTAAGGATTATAAGAGGAAGGGAGGTATTTTTGGATCTTATTAGAGAAGATTCTGTAATAGAAAATGGTATTGAAAGGTGTGAGTAAGGGGTTATAGGTGGTGGCATTTTACAAGAGGGAGGAGGGGTACTTTAGGAATGTCTTGAAAGATTATTTTATTATAAACTGAATTTCAATTTTCAAAAGGTAAAAAAATAATTTAATTCAAAGATAATAGGAGTGTTTTTCTAAATCCTCTCAACCAATTGGTTTTAGACAAGTTTTGGTTTCAAATTTAACTTTATCATTTAGCTTTAGCCCTTAGTTAACTAATTTAACTATTACTATGTCTTATTGTATATTCATACTATATGGTTAATATAGTTACAATAAAATTCCAATAGAACCTAAAGTGGTTCATTAATGAAATTTAAAACAATATCTATGACTTTTGGCTGAATCTTAGTTTTTAGGACTATTATATCATTTAATAAAATAGTATTTGTTTTTAAAACTCATTTATGTCATTTTTTATACTATTCATATCATGAATTTTTTAAAAATCCATAACAACTTGATTATTTCAAAAAAAAAACTTCATAAATTAAAATATAACATGCCATAATCATCCCTAAAATTCGTTTATGAAATAAAAAGTTTCAAAATAAATTTATTTTAATATTTATAATCTCATTTATTTAAATCTTTTATTAATAAGGTAATCACTACATCATCGTTGTGTCATAAATATATTTATCTATCTAATGTATAAAAATTTTAAATAAAATAAAATTATGTAGTAATTAATATTAGATTTACAAGGATGATTTATATTATAAAAGATAACTTATATAACGCCATATAAAAATTGTTTTACTAAAAGATACATGTTTAGGTTATATTTTCCTTAACTTCAGATTAAAAGTAATTAAATGTCATTATCACACAAAAGTGGCTCCATGGGGTCCTAAAATCAACCCAAAGATGGCCATGGTTGGAGATATCTCATATAATTGGTTTAAGACATGTTTTAGGATAATTTAATATTATTATAATATTATTTTTTCCCTTATTTACCGGATTTACACTTTAACCATTGTAAATAAAATATTTTCTGAAGTTACTATTCATAATGTCTAAAAATAAAAGTTTCCTATTTAAAAAATTTGGTCCTCTTGATTCAAAATATGTAATCAATTTTTTCAAATTCAAAACACAAAAGTCGCAGAAATTAATTTAAAATTATTCTCAATTGTAAAACCAAATAGTGTGTTTTTAAAGAGTAAAAACTACCAAAAGATTGATTTGCGTTTATGTCTAATTTCAAAGTGAAATTACTTCCAATGACTAAAATTAGATTAAATTATAAAAATATAATCCAATTATAGTTTAAAACTAATTAATAGTACAATATAACTATATCAATAAATTATATTAAAAGGCATTTTTGAATTAAAATGCATAATTTTTCACTATTCATTAAAAAATAAACTTTAGCAGAAAAATACCAAAATTTTATCCAAAGTAAATTTTGATGTTCCTATTATAAATAGGAACTTTATTTTTTAAAATAAAAAATTTAAAGGTGTCAAAAAATATATTTAAAAAGTGTTTTCTATCAAAAGGCGGTAAAACTACATTTTTAGAAAAATACTTCTTTTATCTGTAAAAATGAATTTATTCTTATATAATATCTAGAAAAAAATAAGATAAATTTAAAACATTACATTGAATATATATCATATATTTTTCATTAAATAATAATAAATAAATAGTGATATGAAAAAACAATTATTCTATTTTAAATAGTTTTTCATAAAAACACATCCATTATATTAAATTGGTTTTTTACTTCCATTTCTAATAAATTTGGTAATAAAAGATTCATCATTTACACATCTGTAGACCATATTTCAAAATTTAGTTGATACTATTCATTCCTTTTATTCCAATAGTGAGTATTTAACTACCATTTAAAGTGATAATAATATTATTGTATTATTTTTTAGTATAACTCAATGTTGTGTGCAATGTAAGATTTTGGAGAAGCCCATTGTTACGTGTTGAGTATGATATCAGAAAAAGAGTCCCACTTAACTAAAAATTAATATCTTATTCATAAGTATTAATATAAATCAAAAAGTATTATTCTATAAATTCTTATGTTGTTACACCATAGATTTCAAATTTTCATGCCATTACGGTGGATTCATTATCTCTAGTGGGATAGAAATCTCTGGGAAGAACTCCCCCATTCTATCAAGGATCCCATTATTGAAGGTTATTTATCCTTAGAGATGCATCAATATTATAGGTACCTTCCTCCTCTATGTCGTCGATGAAGGTGGTTCTCCTCTCACATTCTCCTAATCGAAATCCACTTCCTCTAGGGTTTTTGAAAGTGCCCTTTGATTCCTCCTATGCTGATTCTTCAGACAGCACTCTAGTGCTACCGATCTTAGCTTCTGACTTTTCTAGGGCATAAGATCATCTCAGGTGGACTCTTGGGTCCCGATTTAGAGTGGATAATCATTATCTAGGATTATTTTAGAACTTTGTGCACTCATGGGGTCTAGGTAAACCTTCCACCATCTCCAAGGTGAATATGATTTCCTTATGTATCGTCCTCACTTCCCAGGAGGGCTTTGTTAAGGTCTGGGTATGGTATCCTAGATCCTTTAATAAATGACAGTTCCTACTCTCGTACTAGTTGATGGAGGTCCACTAGGGCCGGAAATATCCTTTCTTAGTAGTGTGGGTAAAAATCATTGTTCTCTCTACCCCTATACAACTTATCTTTCCTGGAGCGGATAAGGGGATTACTTGGTGAGTTCCTATGCACGGATGATTGCTCCCTCTGTCTCGAGGATTCCTCATCAGCTCTGATCCAAAATTCTATGGATGTTTCTGATTATCCTCCCTTACGGCTACTACTCAGAGTTGAAGGCATAGAATAATGGAGACAACCCTTGATATAACCCTCGACACCATGTTATTTCCCTTCCTGTCGCCTCCATGTCACTTATTTCCAGCATGTAGAAGGTAGGCATCCCATTGATCGTCACCACATTAGGTGGCCACCCTATTCAGAGAGATTTCGTCATCATCAAATTTTGGGGAGATTCATTAATCTATCTTCGTGGACCTAGTGACTAGTGAGGAGGGAGGTGATCCCCATGAACTGGTTTCAGATGATTTTCCTCTCTTAATCCTCATCTTCGAAGTTTTCCTCTGCATCAGTCCTCCTATGAATGGATCTTGTGGCATTTCTCTTGAATCTCGCTCTACTTCCCCTGGGCATAGTTTTTCTTTTAAAATCCTCTCTTCATTCCAGATTAGAGAATATGGTGAATGAGTTGACATGTACAGTTCTCATCACCACTCCTCTTCCCCTTGGGAACATGCAGAGGTCCCTATATTTTTTACATAAAATAAGTTTTGCTTATTATTTATGTTTGGGAAATTTATCTTCTACTCTAATCATCCCATGAATGTGGTACATCATCTTCCCAATCTCTCGTGGAAGAGTTTTCCACCCCCTGCACTCATATTCCCCCTTCAAATGAGTGTGCACCAGATCTTGCTCGAAAATCCTGTAAGCCTATTCAAATTCTCAAGAAAAGAGGCTTCCCACGTCTGGGGCTAATACTAGGTGAAACCTCTTTTAATTATCACCATGATAATCTAGAATGTATGTGTCCTCGGAGACATGGTGAAAATGGATTTCCTTTCCAAAGAGGTGTCTAGGAATGGTGTGTCTCTATTTGCGGTTCTTGAACTAAAAAAGCGCACTTCGTAAATTAGAATCTTTTCTCAAATAATTGATATGTAGAATTTCATGAATTTGGAACATGTTAATCACCATATATGGGTATTATGTATGCTCTATATCTTAGTAGATGGGGTATAGGTCTCTGATCAGAAGGTGTTTGTTAAAATAGACTCTGATAAGGAGGCTTGTTTCTTCTCTTTCATTTATTCCAAATGCGATGCTTGTAAAAGGGATCATCTATGGAGAGACCTGGATTTATTCAACCAAGGAGACTCCCCTGGATAGTTTTTGGTTAAATAAATATAATATTGGACATGTTAGAGAATAATGGTGGGGGGCTCTACCCATAGAGGGATATAGTCTCTTTCTCATCCTTTGTGTCGTAGAAGGGACTACTGGATTTGGATTTTTTTGGGAGATAAGTATACCTGGTTCAAATCATATAGAGGGAATAATTGAACATGGTTTATTATGGATTTTTTCCTTTCCAACATGAATTACATCTATTGTTTTACTAACACCGAGGTTATCCATCTTGTTCAGGCAGTGTCAGACCACTTTCCCCTTCTTATCAACCTGAAAGACAGAAACAATGGGGGGGGGGAAGCCTTTATTTTTCTCCAACCAGTGGCCTGTATAAGACATATATCATAAATTAGTTCATGAATCAAGAGAGTTGGTGTCACAAGGCAGTATCGATATTGGATTTCATAAGAAATTATTTCGGTTCAAAAAATAACTCATAGCCAGGTCCACCTCCATTCCATCAGCTCACCTCAACATGGATGAAATTTAATTATGATACCAATCTCATGGAGATTATCCTAGAAGAGTCTTGGAATGAGGAAACTTATGAATAAATATCCATAAATAATATTCACTATAATGATATGTTAATTGATCAAAAGAAAATCTGATGTGAGAGATCTTGAGCCATTTGGATCAAGGAGGCCACAACACTGCTTACTTCCATGCTTTCTTGAAAGAGAAATGGTGAGGCAATGCTCTCAATATACATAAAGAAAATGGTTACCTATAAAGTTATCCATATAGTATTGGTGGTATTATTGTGTCTCATTTCAACACCCTTTTATGTAATCATAACCCATACATGCCGGATGGGTACCATGGTGGCGATGCTGATATCTTTAGGACTTTTCTGCAAGTGATGGATTCACAGATCAACATTTTCATAGAGAGAATACCGGATGAGGGGGTGTCTTAGGAGACCATAAAAACTCTTAACAAGGAGATTTATCCTGGACCTGAGGGTTTTTTTGTTCCTTTTATGTCAAGTCCTGGAATGTTATCAAGAAGGGCCTTGTTAAAGCCAACCAAAATTTCTTACATGGGGGGCCTCTACCTCGAGTTTCTAGTGCTCCTACTAGGGTTTTAATTCCCAATGTGAAAGAACCCTCCTCTATCAAATAGATTAGACTTACCAATATGTTAAACTTCTTGTACAATGTTTTATCCTCCATTATCAATAGAAGGATGTCTCAAGATATCAAGAATCTGGTCTCTAATGAGCAACACACATTTATCAAAGGCCAACCCATTCAAGTAACCATTGGTATATCTCAATATATTATTAGATATATTAGTAAGAAGGTGGAGGGATCCAAAATTACTATTAAAGTGGACATGAAAAAGTCATATGAATATCTTGAGTGTAATTTTATTCTCCGAGTGATGAGGGGCATGGGATTCTCATAAGGGGTTATTGACATTCTGGTTTTCTTCTATAATTCAACCTTTTATCCATTATCTACATGGGTAATAAATGTGTTTTGATCAAATCTATAAGGGGGATATGGAAATGTGACCCCTGTCCCCTACCATTTTCATTATGGTTTAGGACTCCCTTAGTAAACTCATTGCTTCCATGGTGCAACATGGTTCCATTCAGACCTACCACTACCAAGCTAATATCAGTGGGGTTTCTCATCCACTCATTGCTGATGAAATGTTCTTCTTTATTAAATGATGTATCTTCTCAGTTAGGGGCTTTAAAAACTCCATAGAATCTTACTAAGTATGGAGTAATGAAATCATCAATAGAGAAAAAAGGTAGGTATTTTCCCCTCATGCCCTAATAGGAAAATGCAAAGAGTTGAGTCCATTCTTGGTATTCATAAGAATAATTTTTCTATGGACTATCTGGGAGAACAGCTGGACCCAAGTAGATTTTGTGCTAGTTTCATTGAGGTAATGGTTGAAAAAATAACCAATAATATACTAAACTAGAAAAACCACTTCCTATCCTTTGGAGAGAGAATTAGTCTGATCAATAGAATGTTGTCCTCGATACCCATACACGTTGTCTCGGTGCTTAAGGACCCCAAGTCCATACTCAAAGATATTTATAACTTATTATGACCATTCATTTGGGTTTCACAGGGGGATGGAATATGTCATTGGGCCTAATGGAAAATATTAGCCAGACTAGTAGATAATGGAGGTATAAACACAAGGAATTTCACTGAGGAAATACACATTTTACAAGGAAAACTGGCATGGGTCGTCATCGAAGTAATCTCTATTTTTAGTATTTTTATCACTGCGAAGTATTAGAATAACACGATTAATACTAGAGTTCACTCAAAACACTTATGTAGATACATAAAATGACATATACATGTGCTTCATAACCACTCGAGGAGGAATTTGCGGCATGTGGATATCATGATTTGGGAATTAAATTGGGTGGGTAAGGTGTTGGGTTTACCTAGTTGTCCAAAATTAAGTACTTCTTTCTCCTAGGACAGTATTTATCCCTTATTTATTCACATGATATTGAAACCTACCCAGAAGAAGTATTTATATGAAATATATTTGGAGGATGCTACAGATGAATGTAAGTTCATGGGATCCCCTTCATGACTCTTCTCAGCCAAAGCTTACGGGAACATGACTCATGTGGAATAGACCAATGATTACTGGGGGAGTATTATTTGGTGCAATGAGATATCAACTAAGTTTATATTTCTGATATAGAGTATCTGGAACCACACGATCCCTACTAATGCAGTAGTTAGAAGTAAGGGTGTTAGCCTAGAATTCATCTTCTCTTACTGCATGATGCATAAGGAAGAAACCAATGTTCACCTCCTCTATCATAGTGAATGGGAGACAATAGTACGGGGAGAGATATGAGACTTCATTTATTTTTCATGGATCTTGGACCCCTTTTAATATTTCCATATCTTTCTTTAATGATGGTTCAATGAAGTTGGTAGTAATAAGAAAGAGGAGGAATCCCAAACTATCTTTCTTGAGGCAGGCTGTTGGTTTTTATAAGAGGATAGAAGCAAGGTACACCATAATGACCCCTCCTCATATATTACTACTTTGGTGGTGAGGACCACATGACTCATAGTGGATATATCATTCCTTCTGAAACATTGGGATAGAGATCCATCTCTTAGGGGATGCATGGTCCGAAAATCCTCCTCTATCCTTCCTTGTTCCACAGTATATGGGAACTGGGTGAGATGGAACCCTCCCCTCATTGGTCTAAAAATTAATGTTGATGACTTGTGTTGTCAGGGAATTATGAAGGGGGTAGATTTCAAGCATGATTATTTGCATTCATTGATATTTTACTTTAGTGGTTATTAGGGGGTTGGTGACTCTCTTGGAGTAGAAGAAAATTCTATTTCTGTGATGGTGGCATCATCTGTGCCGATCACTCCGCCACTAAAGGGGGAGGGACCTTCTTCATCTTTCAAGGGAAATGAATCTTACTTTTACCCCTTCTCCAACTTTGAGATTATCCCCCCATTACCACATTGTTCCCTATGTCCAAAGGTGACTAAGATATATTAAGGATTCCTTATCCTTCCACTATTGATTGCAAAATTTAACGAAGCTTTTTTCCTACTCAATCGAATTGGATCCTTGGATTTTAAAGATAAGGATTCTATGGGTTATCTCAATAATAATAATATTATGATTTGTTTCATGTTAGAGGATTAAATGATTAAATATTCGTCTTCTGCAGCACGAAACTACAACGGATCTTGATTTTATCTCCATAGATGGACCTACGACTTATATATGAAGTAGGACTCACATTCAGTGGAGATTTGGATATTTTTCCTAATATCCACCTCCCATTTCAAAATAAATCAATTATTATGATTCTTGGTAACCATTTAGTTAGGTATTTGTGTTCTGATAACTGAACCAAAGAGGTATGTCAGCCTGTTAATCTCTGAGTGTGAGTGGAAGTAGATGCTTCAAGAGCACCATCTGACTTTTTTTTGAATACAGTATGAGATGAAAATTATTATAAGTAGTATGTGGATTATGAATCATGGGTTGATTTTTTTTTATGATTACAAGAGTTTCATCTATTAATCGGAAAACTATAAATGTGGGTCTGGACAACTTGACAAGATGAAGGGTGTATGATTTGGTATTAAAAAGGATTTTGTGCCTAGTACTACAGATGGTCCTACTGGTAAGGGGAAAGTGGTTATGGAGTCTGAGATAAAGGAAAAACATAGTTGATCTTGGGAAAACCCCTTGGTGGAATATGTCTTCCATTTTCTAATAAAGGATCTAGACCCAAAAAAGTTTGTGGAGGTCTCCTTGGAGAAAAGGAGTCTGGAGATGGAAAATAATGTAGGAGTTTTTTAACCTCTAATACTTGAGGTCCCCCAGGGTGGCAGTGGGATTGATGAGGGAGGTCACAAACTAGGTGCCTCATATGATGAATTGGTATGTGAAGGGAGTGGTGAAAATGATAGAGAAAAATTGGATATGGTACCCATGGAGTATCATACTGGATGTATTGCTTTGAGTATTGGTTCAGAGGGTGAGTCCATGACCAGGGTTAGTCAGAGGAGTGAGGTTTCTACTATTGTGCAGGGAAATCAATTTTCATAGCTATCGAATGAGGCCCTTGTGCTAGTTGATGGTTCAGCTAGTGCATCCATGTATGGAATGAAGGTTTCTAGAAACAAATTTAGTGATGGAAGATCTAACTACTCTATATGAGATTCAGAGGAGGAGGTACCAGGTGATCATCTTTCAAGCCTGAGGTGGGGAAAGGGTAAGAGGGGTAATCACTAAGAGAGGAAGGAATAATATTACCTACCTTTACCAATGGATACTCGATCAGAAAATAATATGAAAGAAAAAATTGAAAATAATACCCAATCTTTCTCTAAGGATGATTTCCAGTAAAGGGAACTAGTGGATAGTGATCAACATCTCTCCATGTCAGCTTTCCAGTAGTAGGAATATGATGCTCTGTATGAACAATATTTGGAATTTCTCATGAGTTCAAAAGAGGTAATTATAGAAATTTTTCTAAAAATTAATTCTCTCGAGATAGAGGCTGAAAGAATGATGGCTAGGGCTCTAAGGGTGAATTCTAATGAGGATCTTGGCACCAGGATTGATAATAAGGATCTAATTTTATTAAGGGGATTCAACAAGGGGTATATTATAATTGAAGAGTACATCCAATCCCAAGACAAGCTGGCATTAATGTTTGAAGATCTTATGATGGAGGAACTCAACACACAAGTATACACTATCTCATAGAAACTATTTAAGGAGATTAAAACTAGTAGGATGAAACTTCAATTTTATGGATTAGTTATTTCTTTTTGTGAATGAACTAATGGTTTCTCACTTTTTCCTTAAAACTTTTTCGTAATAAAAATTTAATTTTTAGTAAGGGCCTTACCTTATGCCACTAAAAGCACATATACCTGGATGATGTCAATATGGACTCCATGATAATTTGGAGTTCACTGAAAGGTCTCTCTTCCACACCGTGGTATATTATCTATAAGATCTGTAAATTAAATACTCTCATCACCAATGGGTTTGAGTTACTCTAAACATGGCATGAAGGAAAATGGGTGGCTAATTTTCTGGACTCTAAGGCCTCCCAGGAGTTCCCTTTATTAGAGTTCTCATGAACCAAATCCCTTCCCCAAGAAGGTGTTATAATTTTCATTGGTAATTCTCTTGGCCTCCATTTTTATAACCCCCCTTGACTGTGCTCTTCATTTATTATCCCCCTCTCTTTTTACTAAACTATTTCTATTGATGAGAAAATATCCTAGCCTCAATCTATTGAAACTCACACCCACACATTCCTTCTTGCATGAATAATAAAAAACAAGGTGAAAAAATAAAATTTTAGCACTACATGAGATCAATATCCTCTTCAAAACTAGCCACACAAACTAGGATTATAAAATATAATTGATATTTGTAAAACACCCTTGATAAAGAAAGTATCACCAAGATCTTCAATTTCTTACAACACATAGAAGCTACCAATATATTATCCACTTAACCCTCACATTATCAATGTTGAAATTGAGATAAAATCCCCTACCATACTAAATTAGTGAGTCTAAAATTTGACCCGCTCAAGAGAGGACACCCATTTCAACCCTCTCACAATGAATGAATGGACATCACTATCATAACTATAGAAATTTATGTTTGTTTATAGGTGTTAAAAGATGGAGGGGGCCTTGACCCTTTCTAAAGAACTGATTTCAAGAATGGAGAGTCTCACACACCAAGTGTTTAATGAAATGTCATTATAAACCATGAAACCACTAGTTGTGCTGAGCCATCCCTGATGAGTGTTCCATAAGTCCACCCAAACTCCTCTTGTGCACTGGGGAGTGTTATTACAGGTCCCAATGACCAGATAACACATATACAATCATAAAATGAGGTGATCCAATAATTTCATACATAAATATTACATAATTATAGACGATTCTTCAATAAATATCATAATAACACACACCCTAGAATATTAATGGTTCAGTGTATTTGGAGACTATATACACAATCAAATTATTTCATGAAAGATATTTAGAATATCCCAAAAATTTCTTCTCACTGTGTACCCTTATTAGACATGCCATTTTTAAATAATTTCTTCATAACATGGGGAAATAAAAATAAATGAATGACTGAGATTAGTTTCTCAGTATGGTTAAACATAGAATATATAAATCAATGATCATAAGTGTGAATAAGATAAGTATAAGGGGATGATAACATGATCATAACTTATAAAGGTCATAAACAGTTAGTCAAAGATCATTAATCACGATTCATGGCATAATGATTTATTATAATTAAATAAATAAGTCATAAGATTGTGCAATCATTAATAATAAACCACGATCCAATAGAACATATAATTATTAAATGACATAAGTTTGGGTCATACAGAAAATGATAGAAAATCATTTCCTTAGTCAATGATCACTACCAAGTCTATCATAGTGGGTAGAGTCGCATAATGGATGGAGTTCACTCCTAATTCCCATTATTTACTTAGTCAAAGATCGCTTACAAGAATATAATAGTGGATAGAGTCCTGTAGTTAATTGAGTTCAATCCACATTCCCATCATTTCCTTTTTCAAGGCTCACTGTCAAGACTATATTAGTGGCCGGTGTCCCTTATAGAACTATGATCACTCCCCATTCTAGTTCATATTATCTCATGAGATATAAATATTTACTTAATGAATCAGAGGTCTATATAATTCCCTTACCACCCATTATATAATGAAAACAATACATAAGTATGATAAAGGATCATAAAAACATACATCATATCAAAACTCTTGGAAAAGAAACGTGTTTCATAAATATTTCATCATAAATTAATTAACCAATGGGAAATTTATGGGTTTTATAGAATCATTTTTAAAACCTCATCATCATAAGTTATACAAAGAATGAAAGTGTATAGTAAAAAAATATCAAAATCATATTTAAGTAAAAAAAATCCTCAAATGATGTTGATAAGGATGAAAATTATATTTTATAAAATAATTTAAAATACACTTTAAAAATCAAGAGAAAACATCTTTTTTCTTTTGATAATTTTTAAACAAATAAAATTACCAAAAAAATCATAATAGTAATTCATTTATTAGACATATAAATATTTTAAATGAAGAATCATAAATAGGGAAGCACATTATGGTGGTAAAATTTTCTCAATTCATATACATAAAAATAAAACATTCTTTTCAAACTTCTGTAAAAAGTAAAAAGTGATATATAGATATTTTTTCTAAAAAATAAAAATTTTAATAATTTTTAAATAAAGTCAAAGGTGGTAATAATTTAGTTTCAAAATTAATTAATAATATATAAAAAATCAATAAATCTTTTTGAAGAATATGGACATGGAGGAGAAAGATTTCTGACAAAAGAAAACAAATTCGACTTTTCTAAAAAAAAATTCTTACAAAAGAGAAAATAATGATAAAAATACATTAAAAAACCAGAAATAACCATATTATAATGCAATATATGGGTTTTAAAATAAAATTATCATAAAATTTCACTGAATAAAATTTTTTCATAGTCAATCCTGAAAAGAAATGATTTTGTAAGATTAACCATTCCAGCTTTAGTAATCATTGAGTCAAAACTTCATAAAATAAATAACCTTATATGGATATTTAAATCCATATAATATTAATTATAATAATCATAAATTATATTCATGGGTATTATATAAACTATATAAAATAAATAATAGTGAATATGTCATATGTATCATAGAAATAGAAGTGAGATGATAAACCCTTAACTTCTGTAACATTTAATTCAAATCTTTTTTGAAAGAGAAAAAATTAAAAGAAAATTTAAATAAAACTAATAAAAATTTAATAATGATATAATAATTCAAATATTCATCATATAAACTATATAAACAAAAATAGTTTCATAATACAAAACATATCTCAAAGAAGGGAATTTGAGATGATACCCTTACCTTAAGTACTAATTTTCTTCGTATATTCTTTTAACCTCTAGTATAATAAATTTAAATTTATTATAAATAGATAATATGACCATATTAATACTTTTAATACTTAATATTATTCACTTATAACATTTTATCACCCATTTTTTAGTAGTTCTTCATCAAAATCATTGTTTAGAGTGTTAACTGTTCCATTTTTCATACATGTTTTGGTTTAGTGGTTTTAGTCCTTGCACCATGATCATATTTTCATAATATCTAGATTATTATCCATGATATAAATATAATATTTGTTCATTATATAATCTATTAAAAAATACATGTAATTTGGTGTTGAAAAAGGAAATACATCACTTTGTGGAGACGATAATCCACACACACATAAGTGATATTTTCATTTTCCAATGAATGTAATGAAATAAAGGTAAACAATAATCTTTGTTTAAAAAATCATAATAACATAATAAATATGATATATATAAAACTTAAATCTTTACATATGACTATCCCTGTTATGTGGTAATGAAAAAATAATCACATCACTTCATATAGGTGGTTTCCCACAGGTACTAACGAGCGACGTTGTCATTTTTAAACAGACGGGCGACTAAGAAGGTAGATAATATATTTTATTTATAGAAACATAATTATGTAATAACTAATATATATATATATATACCCCAAATCCAATATAATAACCAATTATGAAATATGGTGTGGGAAAATAAAATTCATTACTTTGTGGAGATAATAGTCCTTATATACTGTAACATTCCAGTAATTCGATTTATAATTTTTTTTAAAAAACTTTAATATATGAAAAAAATAATTTAAATTATTGGTTTTAATTAAATTTTTTATGATTTACAACTTATATACTTATTATTTATAGTTTTCAAATTTATTTTAAATTAAAAATATGTTTTGGATTGTTTTATTTAAAATGATACTATAGTTATTATCAAAAGATTATTTAATTTCTTGAATGAATTAAAAAATATATATTCACTACTTTAACATATTCTAATAATTAATTTGGTTTTATAAATTTTGATTTTCAAAATTATATATATATATATATATTTATAAATCTGTATAAAGTTACAATTATTGATTTAAAATTATGAATTATTAATAAATCACTTTTATAAAATTTGCACAATGAAAAAATGGTTTAAAAAAATAAAATATAATTATTAGTTTCAAATTATAATTCATGGTTAGATTATAAATAAATATCTTTTTTTTATTAATAAGAAATTATAATTTCTTTTTTTTTGTTAAATTTAAATAGAAAATAATATACAGATAATATTTTTGTCAATAATATCTGTTAAAGAAATAAATATATAATGATAATATAATAATTACAATAATAATAATAATAATAATAAAGGGGAATAGGTTTAAGAGAATATGGTATGGGGTATAGGGGGTGCACCACTCAGATCATAGTTTTAGGGTTTCTTATAGGGAGAGGAGACCGAGTTGTGCAATAGGGACTGGGATTTAGGAGCTGTGATCGTCGAAGCAGGTCGGGCTGAGAGCTGCGACTTCGATTCATGCAGTGCCGAAGAAATTCGACCATCATGCAGTCGAGGGTCGTTTCCGTTATTGAGAAGTCCATGCAAAACCTTTTTCTATTGATGTGGATCCGGGTTTCATTGATCTCGGTTAGGGTTCTGTTGTAGGTATAGAAATCAACCTGTTCTTAGTTTTCGACTCTAGGTGTGGTAGGAGTCTTCTTAGAAACTATTATGAACGCCATCTTAGACTTTTTGAAAATCAATCTGTCGTTCATCATTTTTGTGGATGGCTAAATCTAGCCGTCCTTTTTTAAAAGCAACAGTTGTCTATTTGTTGAATCCCTATTTTCTTAATTAGTTCGGTCCACTTTTTTTTTTCAGTTTCCACTGTGGTTGCAATTTTTTATTGAATCCAAAAACATATTTCGGTTTTTAAAAATAAATTTATATATTTTAACCTCAATATTTCACCACAAGATCTATGATATGAGACTATAAAAGGAAGATCCATTCTACTACTCTACTGAGTTTTACACTTCCATTTTCACACATCTATGTGATTATTTTTTCATTTTTCTGTTTGTGTTCTTGTCCATTCAAATTGGCAGAAGTGATGTTGTGTCATTTCTCTGATGTAATGGAAATTATATTCCTATATTACTTTTTTGATTTTTTTCATCAAGAATTTCCTAATTTTCAAATATTGTTTGTGCACATTTTAATAATTTTTTTTTCAGAATTTTGATTAATGAGATTTATTTATACTAGGGACTATTGTTATTTAAAACTTTCTTATAAGAGATATTATATATTTTAATTTAGTGTTCATATTTTAATTATAAATAATTATTTCCAGGTTTTAAATTTACGTTTGTGTTAGGGATCAGTTTATTTATTTTTATTTAAATTATACAATTTATGATTTATTTTCCTTACATGTAAGGGATTGAATTTAATTTATGATCTGAGAACCTTTTTTAAGGGATTATCAATTGGACACAATAATTTTTGTCCAGTTTAACATATTTGATTTCTTTAATGTTCAAGTTGTTTTTTCAAGGCAGAATTAAATCTGAAAATTGTTATATATATATGGTTTAATCAACTATCATGATCATTAAATACTAAATTCAGGTCCATTATTATGTATAAATGAACCTATATACATGTACATATTAGAGTTTACAAAACTTATGTTCATGTTTATATATAAATATTTTTGTGTTCATGGATGAAAGTTTATTTAAAAAATTATGGATTTTTAATTTTATGTGCAACATTTATTTATTTATTTCATAAGACTATTTTGAGAATACAAAATATTGCACAACTATCACTTATATGAATATTAACCTACAATTGTTATTAATTTATCACAAGGTTTTATACAATCATGTCCTTATTTTATGAATGAGATCTATTAAATAAACGATTCTTTAAAAATCTTATTAAGGATTGAGTTTTGAATGATAAAAGTTAACAATTTATATAAATATATCAAAATATATATTGATTAACACATGATTTGTATACAAAAAAAATCATGTATGAATACAGACTAAAATTCTTATGAACATCTTATACAAGACTTTAATTAAAATTTACACATGGTCGAAATCTTCAATTAAAAATGTTCCTATATAACTTTATGAGAAAGTTTTTCTTCTTCTTATTAACCCTTGTGTTTATAAATTTAAAATTCTTTTTGTTTAAAATGAAGGTTTTATTCATTAATTTATTAGTGGTATCAATTAGGAGAGAAATCAATTGATATTTTACTTATGAATTATAAAAAGACAATTCAGTCAAGGATGAGAATTATTTGAAAATTGATTTTAGAAAATCTTGAGAAAATTTTGACGAGATGTGTTAAGAATGATTATTTTTCATTAAATAAAAGAATAATATGTATATATATTTGAAATATTTTGGGTTAGGATTGAGAAAGGCAGGTTCATGGAGAATGTTTTCAAAAATGGGCATTAGTGAGTCATGTGACGTTATGGGGGGGTGAACCCATAAGTCATAGATATGAATAGTGACCTTATGTTATGGATTTTAATTTGGACTACTATGTATCATGAACGTCCCACTAGAAAATTATTATTTTTGAAGGATAATTCCCAAAAAATTTCAATTATAATTATTTTGTGAAATACTAGTTTACCAAATTCATTAAAATGATGTGAAAATCTATTTCAAAGTATGCATATTTATGTTTTGAAATTATTTATTCGTTGTTTTGAACTCCCTTATTGGGCATAACCAATTCTCACCCCATGTTTTGAAAACCTTTTCTTCAGGCAGAGTTATCAGTGGCCTATTCTTCGATTAAAGAGTTACCACATGTGGATCCTTTTATTTTTTTGTTTAGTTTTTTCTAGTTTAAAGTCATGTATCTAATTATACTGAACCTAGATTGATAAAAGATCCAGATATGTAATACAAATGCTGTGGGTTTATTAAGTTTATCTTTTTTGAAACAAATATACAACATTTATAAGGCATGAGTCTGGTAGCTCATACTTGGGTATTTATAGTTGGTAGTAGAGCAATGGTTTAGAAAAATTTAGAGATTAGATGTTGTCGAGTGTAAGAAGTTTACCAGTCCTAGTGTTTCTTAATTCTGAAGATGGAAATTCAATATTTTGTTTAGTATGACCAAATGAATTGTGAGGGTGAAATTCTTTTTAAAGGGGGATAATGTAACATTGCAATAATTTTATTATTTTTTTTTTAAAAATAATATGCTATGATTTATTTAAATTATGTTTTTTAATTAATTTTTATACGAGTTGAAATTTATATACTTATTATTTATAGTTTTCAAATTTATTTTAAATTTAAAAAAGTTTTGAATTGTTTTATTTAAAAGGAAACTATATCTATTAACAAAATATTATTTAATAACCTAAATGAAGAAAAAAATATATATATTCACTATTTTAACCTATGCTAATAATTAATTTGGTTCTATAAATTGTGATTTTTGAAATGTTATATATATATATATAAATGTGTATGAAGTTACAATTATTTATTTCGAATTAGGAATTATGAATAAATCACTTTTATAAGATTTTAATTATAAAATAATGGTTTAAATAAATCTAATATAATTATTAGTTTTAAATTATAAAACATGTTTAGATTATAAAAAAATACATTTCTTTATAAGTAAGAAATTATAATTTCTTTTTTTATGTTAAATTTAAACTTAATATAATATACATATAATCATTATATAATAATGTTTATTAATGAAATTAAATATATAATGATAATAATAATAATATAATAATAATAAAAATAAATGGTAATAGGGTTAAGGGGATCTGGTATGGGGTATAGGGGGTGCGCCGCTCGGATCATAGGTGTAGGGTTTCCTCTAAGGAGAAGATATTGAGTCATGCAACATGGATTGAGATCTGAGAGCTGCAATCATCAAGGCAGGTCGGGCCGAGATCAGTGACTTCAAGTTATACAGCACTGATAAAATTTGACCATTATGCGGTTGAGGGTCTCCAACGCTATTGAGAAGTCAGTAAGAGACATTTTTCTATTGATATCGATATGAGTTTAATCAATCTCAGTTGGGGTTATGTTACGGGTATCGAAATTGACATTTTCTTTATTTTTGGTTATAGGTGAGGTAGGAGTCTTGTTCAAATATTTTATGCACATGAACCTCACCTTTGTCATATTCAATCTGTTGTTCATCATTTTTCAGATAGCTGAATCTGGTTGTTATTTTGTATAATAGCAATGGTTGTCTATTTGTTGAATCCATGTTTCCTCTATTAGTTTGGTCCTCATTTTTTTCTTTGGTTTCCAATTTAGTTGCAATTGTTTATTGCATCTGTCAACATATTTTTGTTTTTAATATTAAATTGATATATTTTAACATCAAGATTGCACCACAAGCTCTATAATATGTGACTATAAATGGAAGACCCATTCTGATACTCTATTGAGTTCTACACTTCCATTTACACACTTTAGTGTGATGATTTATGAATTTTTATGTTTTTGTTCTTGTGCATTAATTTTTTCAGAAGTGATGTTGGGTCATTTCTACGAGGTAAGGGAAATAATATTCCTATATTAATTTATTGATTGTATTCAACATGAATGTTTTATTTTTCAAATATAGTTTGTGCATATTTTTCCATTTTTTTAAAAAATTTTGATTAATGTGATATATTTATAAAGCATATTATTTTTATTTAAAAATAATTTTCAAGGGAGGTTATATATTATAATTAATGTTCATATTTCAATTATAAAAAATTATTTTGAGGTTTTAAATTTAATTTTTCGTCAGGGATCAATATATTTTTTTTATAGAAATTTTACAATTTATGATTTATTTTATTTACAAGTAAGGGATTGTTTTTAATTTATGACTTGAGAACCTGGTTTAAGGTATTATGAATTAGACATAATTATTTTTTTCCAATTTAACATATTGGATTTCTTTAGCATTCAAGTTTTTTTTTCAAGGTGGAATTAAATCTGAAAACTTATATATATATATATAGTTTAATCAACAATCATGATCATTGAATTACAATTATTGGTACATACTTATGTATACATGAACATATATACATGTACATCTAAGAGTTTACAAAACATATGTTCATGCTTATATATAAATCTTTATATGTGCATGGATGAAAGTTTATTTAAATTTTTTTGGCTTGTTACTTTTATGTAGAGCATGTATTTATTTAATACTTAAAAAAAATATTTTGAGAATACAAAAGATTACACAACTATCACTTATATGAATATTAAACTTCTATTGTTATTAATTTATCATAAGGTTTTATATAATTGTGTCCTTATTTTATGCATGAGATCTATTAAGGAAATTAATATTTAAAAATCTTATCCAGGATTTTGTTTTGAATGATAAAAGTTAACGATTTATATAAATATATCGACATATATATTTATTAATGAATTATTTGTATGTTCAAACAAATCATGTATGAATATGGACTAAAATTCTTATCAAGATCTTGAACAATACTTTATTTACAGTTTATACATAGTCAAGATATTCGATTTAAAATGTTCCTTTATAACTTTTTGTGAATGATTTTTTTTATTCTTATTAAACCTTGTTTTTTGAAATTTATTATTATTTTTTGTTTTAAACAAAAGTTTTATTCATTAATTTATTCATGGAATCAATTAAGTGATAAATCGATCGATATTTTTTACTTATGAATTACAAAAAGAAAATTAAGTCAAGCACAAAAATTAATCAAAAATTGGCTTTCGAAACTCTTGAGAAAATTTTGATGACATGTGTTAAGAATGATTATCTATTTTAAAGAAAATAATAATATGTATGTACATTTGAAATATTTTTGGTTAGAATTGAGAAATGTGGGTCCATAGAAAATGCTTTCGAAAATGGAAATTAGTGAGTCATGCAACGTTGCGAGGAGTGAACCCATAAGTATTAGATATGACTAGTGACCTTATGTTATGGATTTTAATATGGGCTGCCAAGTATCATGAACGTCACACCAGAAAATTATTATTTTTGAAGCAGAATTCCCATAAATTTTCAATTATAATTATTTTGTGAAATATTGGTTTACCAAATACATTAAATTGATGTGAAAATCTATTTCAAAGTATGTATATGTAAATTTTAAAAGAACATATTAATTGTTTTGAACTCTCTTACTGGGAATAACTAATGATCACCCCATGTTTTGAAAACCTTCATTGAGGTAGAGTTACCAGTGATGTCTGCTTCGATTAAAGAGTTAGCACACATTAAGCCTTTTATTTTTAATTAATTTTTTGTCCGGTTTAAAGTCATGTATATAATTCTTGAGAACCTAGACCGGTAAAATATCCTTAAATTTAATTCAAATGTCCTATTTTTATTATGTTTCTTTAAAACAAATACAAAGTATTTATAAGGGCTGAGTCTGGTATCTCGGGCTATGGTCTTTATATGTACGCATGTGTGATTCTCTCAATTCCCATCATATAGAAACGAGGAATAAAATAGTTTTTAAAAGAACATAATAATGTTTTAGTATATTTATGAGACTTAATTAATTATTTTATAATGGATATAACATTTTTGAAGGATTTTTATGAAGAAATAAACTTAAGTAATCAGTTGAAAATTATACATCCTCTTTTGAGGTCCTCGTTTTGATTCAGCTTAAGACCTTTAAAAAATTAATTTGTGGTTTCTCTTAGGGATTGGAGATGAGGTAAGGGAAGATTTTGGGGGTAATTTAAGATTATATTTGAGATAAAACTAGACTCATAGGTTTATTTGGAAAGTATCAATTGTGTTACTTTTTATAGGTAGTAGTCAATGACATTTTCATAATTTTTCAAATTTTAAAGGTCATAAAAGTAATTTTAAAAATTAAAAATCACATATAAATGAAGAATTGTTGATTGGATTTAAAATTTCCCATAAAACCAATTATTATTTTATAATGATTCAATTTTCTAATCCTTAAATACCATTTAATGTCATTTTCATGACTATTCAAAGTATTTAACTTTAAATATATCAATAAAAAAAGAAAATGTGAATCCAAATACTTTTAAGATCACTAATACCTTATATTCATCCATTAAATTCATGTAACACCATAATTAATCAAAAAAATATTAAATTTGAAGCTTTTAATATAATTTACTTGCTTTTCCCACTCTTTTAAAAATCACTACATCAACGTTTCATAAGCATTAAATATTATGATACGATCACAAAAAAATAAAAATAAACTATTAATATTCAAAATAAACATTTATAACCACTAATAACATATTTTAATCCATATAAGAGATTATTAAATGTATTATAATAATGATAGTGACATTTTTTTGTTATTATTTACTTGAAATAATATAAAGTTCATAATCAAATGAAAGTGGAAAAATTACCATATGTTAGAATATAGGTTTATTATAGTCCAAATAAATTGTAACATCCTGACCTGACTTACCATTAATCCAGTATCCAAACTGGTGGGTCATATGACCTCAAGAGTGCCTCCTAATATGCCATAGGCTACTGACTAGCTGCGAGGTTCTAATGGTGGTATAGTGGGGAGACTATACCCTCGAAATTAGAGTGGTACAACAGTATAGTCAAAAGAAAATCAACAGATACTAGTAGAGGCATCGATAAAAGAGAAAAAAAGTGGGAGAATAATATAATAATTAAATAAAAAATGGCCAACACGAAATTAAAAAAAATGAATATATGAAAGATGATGCAATAATTATAAGTATTAAATATTACAATAAGAAATAAAACTTAATAAAAGAATAAAGGCCCAATGACTAGATCCACGAGTATCTCAAGCACCAGATCGATCCCTTTCCCCAACTCTATCTTAGTAAAGTTAATCAACATAGCATCAAAAGTCACAAATTTCCCTTTATCCATACATATAATAATAAAGTCTACTTGGGTACCAAATAGTGGCCCAGAAGGGTGTGAGATATAAATCTTAGTAGACCGACACCCATGGTGTCCAACCCAATCCATTTCATGAAATATAAATTAAGCAGTGTGCTATAGAAAATAAATTCAAGACATAAATAAATAATTTATTAGATGCATTGGTCTGGATTCCACTTGAACACCTATCTAATTTCCTACATTGGCCTAAGCCAGTGAGTCTAAACACAAGGAAACTGAAATGGTGAATTGGGTGAGAAAATATGTAAGAAAGTGGATTTTCCCTATAAGTCCCCAGCCATAAACATTACATAATCTTGAATTAAGTGAATAATTCACATTGAGGACCTTTTCAGGTTTAGAGATTTAGATAATTTGGTCATAACATATACATAACAACTTGAATATTACATATAGATACTTATAATTAGTTTCCATTTTTATCATAAAATAGAAACTCATAAAATAAAATAAACATGTTTAGTTCTAGGTTTTAAACATCATGACTTTTACTTTATCCCATACTTGACCCTATTCATATTTAAGTCCTATGGAAAACATTTGAAAACTTAGGATTAGCCAAAAAAGCTCAGTAAGGGATATAAAAAGAAAGAAAACTGTAAGTTTTTCAAAACAACCGGTAAACCATACAAACCTTATCATAAAGTAATAATTTTCACCTTTATGAAGTATAAACCACTATTCACTGAATAAAAGTTCATTTCGTACCCTTTAGTAACTAAAATATTACCATAAAACCCATACAAATAACACATAACATATAAAAGGTAAACATGCGACATAATCATACTAAAATGGAATAACCATACGGTCAACTTCCATAAATCATTCTTACAAATGGAATAGCCATACAACCGACTTCCATAACAAATGAATTGGAGGTTATAATGTAACCACCCATCCTTGGTTTATCATGGAACCACCCGTTATTTGGTTTATCATGTAACCACCTGTCAAATGTCCAAGTTCCATTATAAAATCACCACACATAAAAGATTGAAAATATCAACATTTCACTAATAACATTTCATTTGAAATCACAAGAAATAATTTCTAGATATTTAAATACTCAATCAATTTTAGAAAACCATTTTCAATACCAAAACAATAAAAATGGAATTATGGATTTCTTTTCCTTTTAAAAACATGAAGGATTATATAGGAAGCCAAATACCAAAATATCGATTACGGCGGTGGAGTGGTCATTATCACCACAAATATTAAAAACATTGCTTTTGTAATTTAGTAAAACACTTCATAGATAAAAGATTTCATTTGGATGAAAGTAAAAGTAAAAGGGATTTATAATACATCTTGTAAAAGAAGGAGGTCTATATTATCAAAACATGCATCAATGAAATGAGATAGTGACAAAGTCCATTGACTTGAGTTTGAATCATCATGTATGTTCCTTATTCTTCCTGAATAATAAAATTAAGTTAATTTAAACTATCTTCAGAACATTTTTTAAGTTTATTATTTCTTTTATATAACTTATTACCTTTTCTATAACATTCATATAATAATTCATGTACATATCGGTCGTTTTTTCGATGTTTGGTACTTGAGTAAAAATGAACTTGTTATAATTAAAAATTGTCCATGTGGTCAAAAGTAAATTATCTATAGAATTATATTAATAATTTATATATCATATATATCATATATATATAGTATATATATATTTAGAATAGTTCATAGCATTTGGATGTAAGAAATGAAATGCACCGTTCATGGAGACGGTAATCCGTACGTACGCATGAATGCTAATTTCATTTTTTCATATTTAAGGAAGGAAAACTAAATGATACATAGGTATATTATAAATAAATTATAATATTTATTTTATATATGTTACATTATTTCATTAATTCAATCCTTTATGCATTCCATGTATAGCATGAACGAGTCATATCACTTTGAGGGGGTGGTAGTCTGCACTTCCTCAAATGAAATTATCGTATTTATACAACAAGAAAACCATAAAGGTATATTATAAATGATAATTAAAGAATAATAAAATAAAATAAATATCATATATAATTAAATTTCCATTATAATGGTCACCACGAGAGGTGGTAGGAGAATATTGAATAATCATTTTTTTGTGAGGTAGTCGTTCACCGTCCACAGAAGCAATATGTTCTATACCCCTTAGACAGAGGTGTGTGTAAGTGTAGTTAGAATAATTATCATAAAGAAAACCTATTATATTTAGTATACTGGTGTTTTTATGTAAACAAAGAATAATAAGAGCATATGGAGTGGAGAAGAAAAATAAAATAAAAGAACTTGAGAGAAGACGTTACCTTTAAATCGGGTAACTCCTTTTGATTTAAGCTAAATGGACTCCTTGAATTTCTTTCTGACTATGAGAAGGATTCTAGGAGGAAGAGAGGGATATTGGGAGATTATTTGAGAATAGGTTGGACTATACAAGAGTATTGAGTGGTGTGAGTAAGGGTTAGAGGTGATGGCCTTTTATAAGGTGGAGGAGGGGCTCTTTAGGAATGTTTGGAAGTATTATTTTATTATAAATTAATGTTCAATTTAAAAAGGTCAAAAAAACATTAAATTCAAATCTAATATGAATATATGTCTAAATAAAATCATCCAATAAGAATTGGACATGTTTTGGATATTTTTTAATCCTTATCTTTTTTATTTAACCATTTTTTACTCTTACCATTTTATCAAGTATATAAAAATTTGAGAATCAAAATAGTTACAAAAATAGGAAAAATATCCAATTAAAGAGACAATAATAAAATTTTAGACATATTATAAATATTTGTCTGAATCTTATAATTTTGGAATTTAATAATATTTAATAAAATATTTTATATTTTAAAATAAGAATTATGTTAATTTTGACACTATTCATATCATGACTTTTAAAAAAATCCAACGGAATTTTATTATTTCTAAAAAACTTCATTAATTTAAATATAAGATGTCATAATCGTCTCTAAATTTTGTGTATGGCATAAAAAGATTCAAAATAAGTTTATTTTAATATTTATAATCTCATTTATTTAAATCATTCATTAATAAGGTAATCATTACATCACCATTATGTCATAAATAAATTTATTTATTTGAACTATAAAAATTATAAATAAAATACCATGATATAGTAAATATTTTTAGAGTTCTAATGACTATTTATTTTAAAACATATCACTTATATAACCCCATATAATTTTTTAGTAAAAGATACATGTTTAGGTTATATTTTCCTTAACATTAAATTAAAAGTAATTAAATGTCATTTTCACGCACAAGTGGCTACATGAGGTCATAAAATCAACCCATGGATTCCCATGGTCGGAAATATCTCATAATATAGGGTTAGTACATGTGTTAGGGTAATTTAATATTATTATAATATTATTTTTTTACCCTTATTTACTAGATTTACTCTTTAACCATGGTAAATAAAATATTTACTGAAGTTACTATTCTAAATGTCTAAAAATTAAAGATACCTATTTTCAAAATTTGGAACTCCTGATTCTAAATATGGAACACATTTTTCTAAATTCAAAACAAAGAAGTTTCTGAAAATAATTTAAAATTAATTCCTGTTATCAAATCCAAAAGGCGTGTTTTCAAGAAATAATAACTATCAAAAGATTGAAATTTTTAATGTCCAATTTAAAAGTTAAATAACTTAAAATGACCATAATTAGATTAAATGATAAAAATAAAACCCAATTAAACTTTTAAACCAATTGAAAAGAAAATATAACTATAAAAATAAATCAGATGAAAAGATAGTTTTGAATTAAAATGCAGTAGTTTTCACTATTCCTTAAAAAATGAACTTTATCAAAAAAATACAAAAAATTTACCCAAATTAATTTTTATGTATCAATTATAAATAAGAAGTATATTTTGTCAAATGGAACATATAAAAGTGAAAAAACTAGATTTAAAAAGGGTTCACCATCAAAAGGCAGTAAAACAACTTATAAAAAAATATTAGAGTTTTTCATGCTTAAAATTGGATCCATTCTCCTTTTAAGCCTATAAATGTTATTAGATAAATTTAAAAAAAATTAAATTTTTTTTAATCATAATATGGTTAGTTGTACTCATTTCTTCCAATACAAAGTCTAGATATTAACTACCATTTAAAATTATAATATCATATTATTATTATTTTTCTAAGTATGAATCAACCTTGTGTGCCACATAAGATGTCGTAGAAATCCATTATTTCATGTCAGGTACTCCATCAAACATATCATCCCCTTTAACTTAAAATTAATATTTAATTCACAAATATTAATAAATATGAAAATTTCATATTCTTTATTTACCTGGTGTAACACCCCGAGCTTCCATGATACGCTTCTCATTCAATAATGCAATAGCTTGCATTGAACGCAACTTCGAGTTCTAAAACACCGCGACTAATCAAAGTAGCCGTTATGAATAGTAATAACCACTTTTTAAAATTATAGAAATTTTCTATTTCAAAATGGACTTCATTTTTGGATTCGTAATATCGAAATTAGCCTATGTTGAATTTTTGGTATTTTTCTGAGAACTTCTAATTTTTTATGAATAGTGAAAATCACTTAAAACAACTTTTTTAATCAAAATAATTTGTAATGATAAGTTATACTATTGAGTGGTTTTATAGTATAATTAGAATATATTTTTACAATTTTATCCAATGGTGGTCATTAGAATTAATTTAACATTGAAATTGGACATAAACAATTGCCAATCTTTTGATATAAATTGTTTCTTAAAAACACGCTATTTGTTGTGACAGCGGGAATTAATTATAAAATTAATTAATGCAACTTATATGTTTAGAATTTTGTAAAATAGAAATCATTTTTGAATTCAGAATATCAATTATAGCTTAGGGTGAAATTTTGGCATTGTTCTGAAAAACATCAATTTTTGATGAATAGTGAAACCACTAAGTGGTAGTTAAATAACTGATTTTTCGTTTAAATGAAATATTACCACTTCTGTGATTTGATTTTAAAAAATCTGACATACATGGTTGTCATTAAGAAGTAAAATGTGGTTCAATGAGATTAAAATAAATTTTTGGTGAATAGTAACTTTTAAGTTCTTAATCGCGATTAGAGGTAATTAGTGTAGTTTAGGGTACAAATAATGTTTTAATAATATGAGATGAGCATGAAACTTGTTCTACTCCTATTGGATGAGTCATGGACGACCAAGAAAACCCATGGGTCAACTTGGGGACCCCATGGAGCCACTTTAGTTGGAAAATGACATTAATATATATTTATTTAATGTTAAAATTAAATTGACACAAACATGAGTTATCATACTAAAACAGTTTTTAAGTGGGGTTACACAAGTCCAAAGTTTGACTATAAATATTAATTAGAAAGATAAAAAGATTTCATACATCATAGTATTTTTTTTATAATTTTTAGACATTAAATAAATTAAATTATTTATGACATCATTATGATGCAGCGATGACCTCATTATTTAACAATTTTAAATAAAATGAGAAGATAATGAAAAATCAAAGGCTTACACTTGTCCAAAGCCTATTGGATGAGGAGATTTCGAAACCTTATCACCTTAGCCTCGAATTATATAAGTGTGGGACCTTTAGAATCTGAAAAGCATTGTGAAATAATATAACATTTCAATCGTTCCAAAAGTGCCCCTCCTCTCCACTTATAAAAGGCCCCCACCTCTCCCACCTCATTTACACTTTCAAGCCATTTGTCTCGGCCAACCTCTGCCCAAATACTCTCCCAAATTCCCCCTCTTACTCCTAGAATCCTTACTTTGGGCAGAACTCTTCCCAAGGAAGCCTTTGGCTCAAATCAAAAAGAGTTACCCGATTTTGAGGTAATGTTTCTCTTATGTTGTTTTGTTTTATTTTTCTTCTCCAACCCCCTAAAATATTTTTATTAATTTCTTTTGTAACAACACCAGTATCCTCAATATACTAGGATGTTGTTATAATAAGTATTCGAGCTACACTTACACACACCTACATCTAATGGTTAAAGAACATACGGTTTATGTGGATGGCGAATTTCTGCCTCACGAAACGATGATTGTTCAACACTCATATAACACCTTCAAAGGTGGCCATTAAGATGTCAATATTTTTATATATGATATATAATATGTTTATGTTTTACTTATGCTTCTGTATTTCTCATTTATGGCATAATTTATGATTTCCATTATGGGTAAAACGCGATAATTTCATTTTAGGAAGTGCGGACTACCGCCCCCTCAAAGTGATTTGAATCGTTAATGCCATATGTGGGATGTATAAAGGATGGAGTAAATGGTATTACACACTATATTATACTGGAATTATATTGTACATTTATATCATTATGATTTCGTTCCATTAAATATGAAATTGAAATGAAAGTAGCGTTCATGCGTACGTACGGCTTACCGTCTCCATGAACGGTGCATTTAATTTCTTACCTCTAAATGTTACGTAATATTATAAATGAATGTATATACTGGATATATAAGATATATATGACATCTAAATCATTAATATAATTCTGGATATAATGGATATTCTACCACATGAACAACTTGTAATTATAATAAGTTTATTGTTGACTCAAGTTACCAAAGATCGACAAAACGATCGTTATTAACTTGAATAATTACATAATATTCATAACATTGTAATAAGTGATATAAAAAGGATAATGAAATTGAAAATGGTTCTTAATAAGGTAGATATTAACTCTAGTTTATTATTCAGGAGGTTAAAGAACGGTTGAGTCAAGTCGGACACAAGGTAAGGGAATTTCTTAACCCAACTTCCATTCTTTGGGTTAATCTCCTACTTTAAAATTACGTCATGATATTATTATGTCCTATCTTGTATTTGTACTTTATTTATGTGTAATTATAGTTAATACACATAATAGATATATTTTATTTAAAAAAATGATCTTTGTAAGGGAATTTCTTAACCCAACTTCCATTCTTTGGGTTAATCTCCTACTTTAAAATTACGTCATGATATTATTATGTCCTATCTTGTATTTGTACTTTCTTTATGTGTAATTAAAGTTAATACACATAATAGATATATTTTATTTAAAAAAATGATCTTTGTAAGGGAACTTCATAACCCAATTTCTGTTCTTTGGGTTAATCTACTACTTTCAAATTATGTCATGATATTATTATATCCTATTTTGTATTTTTTACTTTCTTCATGTGTACCTATAGTGAATACACATAATATATATATTTTATTTTAAAAATGATCTTTTTAAGTACTTCGTCTCAATCTCCTTTCATTGAGGCATATTTGGTTTTATACACAACTTTCATTTATATAGTGTATTAACCCCTTTGACTTTTACGTTTATTCAAAAGGTTTTCTTTTATAATTATGTGATTTTTAAATGATTTCAAAAAAGAAATATTTCTCTCCATTATATGAAAATCCAGTGCAAATGTATACGTATTTAACGCAAGCTTAAAAATGTTTTCATAAAACCCGACTCTCGAGTGTGGTAGACAGGAAGGGATTGGGCATGGACCCATCATGGCCTGTAATTAGTCGAGAAGTCTCAGAATTAGTTATTTTCTTTTCAGAAGCTTGCATAATGTTTTCAGAAAAACACTGGATTATATTTGAGCAATTTTAAACGTAAGTATCTTCTAAAAAATTACATCGGTAGGTCTCATGAGACAACTAGACGTGGAATTGGCCGAGGCCCTTTCCCAATTTCATTTATGGTTTTGGCCGAGGCCTTAATCATTTTAGACGTCTTGGCCGAGGCCTTGACAAAATGCTTCAGAATGTCCGGCATTATACATACCCTCATTATGAAAGTGGTTATTTATATTGCATGTGATTATTCGACCAGTAGAATATCCATGTGAAGAAGTAAATGGCATTATCTCATTTTACTTTTGCCATATTATGTTGAATTTCAAGTTTAAAAGGCTTTTGTTTTAGTTATACATTGCCTTAAATTTTTATGTTTATTTATGAAAGCTTCCGCAATATTGTTATCCTTACTGAGCATCTGAGCTCACCCCTTTCAATGTTTTAATATTTTCTAGGATGTGAAGAAGTATTTTATGAATGACCTGCAGGGATTGTGAGAAGAGGATATGAGTGTGGACTATGGAGACTTTGTTATTGTAGTTTTTCACTTTATGATGTAATGTAACGTTTAAGAATGTATCTAGTGTTTCCAAGGCTACTAAACTAATAGGTCTTTCGAGACTTGATCTTTTGTGATCATGCCAATGTTACGAAGTAATGCACCGACTCTGGGTAGCTAGGGTCGGGGCGTTACAGTTGGTATCAGAGGCAGTTTAGTACTATCCTTGGAAGCTAGATTTAGATAAACTCTGATTAGAGCACGTAGACCTAAGATGAACTTTGAGGATTAGTATAGAAGAACTTCCTAGAATTATGGTATTGTAGAGATTTTGTGAGTTTTCCGAGCAATACATCCCTGTCTGGATACGAGCAGGTAGAGGCGGCTCTGGCATAGATGTACCTAGGGGTAAAACCCGAAAACACCGCTTTGAGCTAGACTCGAATGGGAACTGGTGCACGACAACGGGCCTTGCTGTACTCTTGGTTACGACACTCCCGGGGGATATGCTTAGGATAATTCTCATTTTCTTTACAAACCACTATGAAGGGTTATGAGTATATACTACCTCAAAGGAAACATTTCTTTTTATGATTATGGATTATATCCATAAATAGTTCAATTTATGTTAAGTGTTTTATAAGTATGGGATTATGTATTTTGATTCATAAACTGATCTAGTTTATGCCATTGTTTAGAAATGGCGCCTAGTGGAAGAAATGGAAACCGTATCAATACACGCACTCCATGTAGGGATTGCCCTCCTGCTCAAGATAATTATAGTGGGTCTGGTGATGCAACCGGTGCCGATCAGCTAATCACCATACTGGGACAACTTACTCAGGTTATGAATAATAACCTTACCCGTATGGAGCACCCTGTTCCACAGCGTGGAGGATCAATGTTAGATCGATTCATGATGCAACAACCACCAACCTTCAATGGGGGTACAAATCCGTTAGTAGCTGAGCAATGGATAAACTTCTTAGAGAAAATATTCCATGCCTTGGGGAGTACCGAAAGGGAGAAGGTTGTCATGGCAGTTTACCGCCTCACTGGAGATGCCGATCAGTGGTGGTCGCTGATTCAAAACACAAAGGAAGATGATGACGTATCAAATATGGAATGGAGGGAGTTCAAAGATCTGTTTTTAGAAAAATATTTTCCTCGTGACCATCGAGCAGATATTGAAAGGCAATTTCTGAGTTTGAGGCAGAAGGAGGATGATAATGTCGCAAAGTATGAGGCTAACTTTACAAGGTTAGCGAGGCATGCTGCCGATTATATACGTAACCCAAGAAGTAAGATTGATCGTTTCTTTGATGGGTTAAAACCATTTCTCCGTCGAGCTTTAGTATCAAAATCTTTCTCAACATACGAAGATATTGTCTCGTGTGCTATCAAGACAGAAAAGGAATTCTCTAAGTCTTATGACAACAAAGTAAAGCAAGAGAAGAAGAGAACGGTGGAACAAGAGACAGATAAAGGGAAAAAGGGAAAGAAGGATTTTCCATTATGTGATAATTGTGGGAAGAATCACCCTGGTACTTGCCTAAAAGGAATGGGAGTTTGTTATAAATGTGGAGAAAAGGGTCACCAGGCTCGTGATTGAAAGGGAAAGAAAGAGGCTGTCAAAGTTGAATGCTACAATTGTAGGGAAATGGGGCATTATGCAAATGAATGTCCTAAGCGTCAAGGAAACTTACCTCAGAAAAGGCCAAGGGATCAAGGCCAATCTTATGCTGTGACTACAGTTGAAGCGGAATAATTAATGTATTTGTACTTTTGGACTCAAGGATTATATTCTGGTTATAAGAATAATGTGATATATATAAGGATTGTACTGCATTACTTGTTATTTCGGTAAGGTTTTAATATGATTAAGGTAATCATATTTTTAGTATGTGACAATAAGAGAAACATTACTTTGTTTGGGGAATCTGATAAATTGATTTTGGAATTAAGAGAACTTTTAGAGAATGTCTGGACAGAGGTATTTTGGATAACTATAAAGGTTAGGAGTGTATTAAGTTGATCTTTGGATAAGTAATGTTTAAGGTTAAAAAATTTATGAAGATTATTTTTGGAATATTATGATACTATAGTTTTAAGAAAAGGACATCCTGCAGGGTGGGGAATAACCCGTCGCGTCGGACAAATCTGTAGGAATCGAACCCACAACCATAGTGCGACAAGCCTTTATTTCCTACCACTAGCCTACAAGAAGTCCCTAGTTATTACAAAATAATTTTACTAATCTAAATGGTATGTGTTAACATTTTGAACCTTATACAATTAGGATAAATAGAATATTTTTGAGTTCCGTTACCATTTGGAGTAAAAGTTGGGTTTGTGGTAAAAATTTATTAACGAATGAAAGTATACATAACAAGTATGTATATTCCCTTACGTTCTTAGTAAATCTCCTAAATAAATTCCTCAACATTATAAAAGGTAACTAAAAACAAAAATGTTGTCGGTTAACTTTTACAACTGGGGATTCAATGACCGTTTAACCAATCACAAGTTTGTGATTTTCTTGTGGTTAAACTTTCTCATAATCCTTTTTTCTATAACTCTCCATCAGACCTTGATGGTTTGTTTCTCCTCCATATCCATATTTTCATAGAATCCTAGAATGGGAAATATCGGGTGACCTTTGTACTTATCCTGCTTTCTTTTAATGTTATATATTTATTAACCTTATTTCCGATGTGGGTTTTCCTCAAAGGTATTTTCTCTTTTCAACCTTTTATTTTCAAAGAAAAATTTCAAATTGCGAGGATGCAATTTATTGAAGGAGGGGAGAATGTAAAACCCCGAGCTTCCATGATACGCTTCTCATTCAATGATGCAATAGCTTGCATTGAACGCAACTTCGAGTTCTAAAACACCGCGACTAATCAAAGTAGCCGTTATGAATAGTAATAAACACTTTTTAAAATTATAGAAATTTTATATTTCAAAATGGACTTCATTTTTGGATTCGGAATATCAAAATTAGCCTATGTTGAATTTTTGGTATTTTTCTGAGAACTTCTAATTTTTTATGAATAGTGAAAATCACTTAAAACAACTTTTTTAATCAAAATAATTTGTAATGATAAGTTATACTATTGAGTGGTTTTATAGTATAATTAGAATATATTTTTACAATTTTATCCAATGGTGGTCATTAGAATTAATTTAACATTGAAATTGGACATAAACAATTGCCAATCTTTTGATATAAATTGTTTCTTAAAAACACGCTATTTGTTGTGACAGCGGGAATTAATTATAAAATTAATTAATTCAACTTATATGTTTGGAATTTTGTAAAATAGACATCATTTTTGAATTTAGAATATCAATTATAGCTTAGGGTGAAATTTTGGCATTGTTCTGAAAAACATCAATTTTTGATGAATGGTGAAACCACTAAGTGGTAGTTAAATAACTGATTTTTCGTTTAAATGAAATATTACCACTTCTGTGATTTGATTTTAAAAAATATGACATACATGGTTGTCATTAAGAAGTAAAATGTGGTTCAATGAGATTAAAATAAATTTTTGGTGAATAGTAACTTTTAAGTTCTTAATCGCGATTAGAGGTAATTAGTGTAGTTTAGGGTACAAATAATGTTTTAATAATATGAGATGAGCATGAAACTTGTTCTAATACTATTGGATGATTCATGGCCGACCATGAAAACCCATGGGTCAACTTGGGGACCCCATGGAGCCACTTTAGTTGGAAAATGACATTAATATATATTTATTTAATGTTAAAATTAAATTGACACAAACATGAGTTATTTTACTAAAACAGTTTTTAAGTGGGGTTACACAAGTCCATATTTTGACTATAAATATTCATTAGAAATCTAAAAAGAGTTCCTACATCATAGTATTTTATTTATAATTTTTAGACATTAAATAAAATAAATTATTTATGACATCATTATGATGCAGCGATGACCTCATTATTTAACAATTTTAAATAAAATGAGAAGATAATGCAAAATCCAAGGCTTACACTTGTCCAAAGCCTATTGGATGAGGATATTTCTAAACCTTATCACCTTATACTCGCATTATATAAGTGTGGTACTTTTAGAATCCGAAAAGCATTGTGAAATAATATAACATTTCAATCGTTTCAAAAGTGCCCCTCCTCTCCACTTATAAAAGGCCCCCACCTCTCCCACCTCATTTACACTTTCAAGCCATTTGGCTCGGCCAACCTCTACCCAAATACTCTCCCAACTTCCCCCTCTTACTCCTAGAAGCCTTACATTGGGCATAACTCTTCCCAAGGAATCCTTTGGCTCAAATCAAAAAGAGTTACCCGATTTTGAGGTAATGTCTTCTCTAATGTTGTTTTGTTTTATTTTTCTTCTCCAACCCCCTAAACTCTTTTTATTCATTTCTTTTGTAACAAAAACAGTATCCCCAATATACTAGGATGTTGTTATAAGAAGTATTCGAGCTACACTTACACACACCTACATCTAATGGTTAAAGAACATACGGTTTCTGTGGATGGCGAATTTCTGCCTCACGAAACGATGATTGTTCAACACTCATATAACACCTTCAAAGGTGGCCATTAAGATGTCAATATTTTTATATATGATATATAATATGTTTATTTTTTACTTATGCTTCTTTATTTCTCATTTATGGCATAATTTATGATTTCCATTATGGGTAAAACGCGATAATTTCATTTTAGGAAGTGCGGACTACCGCCCCCTCAAAGTGATTTGAATCGTTAATGCCATATGTGGGATGTATAAAGGATGGAGTAAATGGTATTACACACTATATTATACTGGAATTATATTGTACATTTATATCATTATGATTTCGTTCCATTAAATATAAAATTGAAATGAAAGTAGCGTTCATGCGTACGTACGGCTTACCGTCTCCATGAACGGTGCATTTCATTTCTTACCTCTAAAAGTTACGTAATATTATAAATGAATGTATATACTGGATATATAAGATATATATGACATCTAAATCATGAATATAATTCTGGATATAATGGATATTCTACCACATGAACAACTTGTAATTATAATAAGTTTATTGTTGACTCAAGTTACCAAAGATTGACAAAACGATCGTTATTAACCTGATTAATTACATAATATTCATAACATTGTAATAAGTGATATAAAAAGGATAATTAAATTGAAAATGGTTCTTAATAAGGTTGATATTAACTCTAGTTTATTATTCAGGAGGTTAAAGAACGGTTGAGTCAAGTCGGACACAAGGTAAGGGAATTTCTTAACCCAACTTCCATTCTTTGGGTTAATCTCCTACTTTAAAATTACGTCATGATATTATTATGTACTATCTTGTATTTGTACTTTCTTTATGTGTAATTATAGTTAATACACATAATAGATATATTTTATTTAAAAAAATGATCGTTGTAAGGAAATTTATTAACCCAACTTCCATTCTTTGGGTTAATCTCCTACTTTAAAATTATGTCATGATATTATTATGTCCTATCTTGTATTTGTACTTTCTTTATGTGTAATTATAGTTAATACACATAATAGATATATTTTATTTAAAAAAATGATCTTTTTAAGGGAACTTCATAACCCAATTTCTGTTCTTTGGGTTAATCTAATACTTTCAAATTATGTCATGATATTATTATATCCTATTTTTTATTTTTTACTTTCTTCATGTGTACCTATAGTGAATACACATAATAGATATATTTTATTTTAAAAATTATCTTTTTAAGTAATTCGTCTCAATCTACTTTCATTGAGGCATATTTGGTTTTATACACAACTTTCATTTATATAGTGTATTAACCCCTTTGACTTTTACGTTTATTCAAAAGGTTTTCTTTTATAATTATGTGATTTTTAAATGATTTAAAAAAAGAGATATTTCTCTCCAATATATGAAAATCTAGTGCAAATGTATACGTATTTAACGCAAGCTTAAAAATGTTTTCAGAAAACCCGACTCTCGAGTGTGGTAGACAGGATGGGATTGGGCATGGACCCATCATGGCCTGTAATTAGTCGAGAAGTCTCAGAATTAGTTATTTTCTTTTCAGAAGCTTGCATAATGTTTTCAGAAAAACACTGGATTATATTTGAGCAATTTTAAACTTAAGTATCTTCTAAAAAATTACATCAGTAGGTCTCATGAGACAACTAGATGTGGAATTGGCCGAGGCCCTTTCCCAATTTGATTTATGGTTTTGGCCGAGGCCTTAATCATTTTAGACGTCTTGGCCGAGGCCTTGACAAAATGCTTCAGAATGTCCGACATTATACATCCCCTCATTATGAAAGTGGTTATTGATATTGCATGTGATTATTCGACCAGTAGAATATCCATGTGAAGAAGTAAATGGCATTATCTCATTTTAATTTTGCTATATTATGTTGAAGTTCAAGTTTAAAAGGCTTTTGTTTTAGTTATACATTGCCTTAAATTTTTATGTTTATTTATGAAAGCTTCCTCAATATTGTTATCCTTACTGAGCATCTGAGCTCACCCCTTTCAATGTTTTAATATTTTCCAGGATGTGAAGAAGTATTTTATGAATGACCTGTAGGGATTGTGAGAAGAGGATATGAGTGTGGACTATGTAGACTTTGTTATTGTAGTTTTTCACTTTATGATGTAATGTAACGTTTAAGAATGTATCTAGTGTTTCCAAGGCTACTAAACTAATAGGTCTTTCGAGACTTGATCTTTTGTGATCATGCCAATGTTACGAAGTAATGCACCGACTCTGGGTAGCTGGGGTCGGGGCGTTACACCTGGGATGTTTTATCCTTCCCCCTTTTGAGAATTGCGTCCCTGCAATTCTACTCACTTATCAAATAAGTGGAGGTATTTATCTCTTATAGAAATTTCATATTCCCATGTTTCCTCTTCAACCATATGGTTTTTCCACAAACCATTACCTGATGAATTACCTTATTCCGCAACACTTCCTCTCTTCAGTCAAGAATTTGGATTGCTTGTTCCTCATAAGAAAGATTCTCTTCCAATTGAACTACCTTTGGACTGAAAACATTAGATGGATCCAACATATATACTTCCTCAACAATGAAACATGAAAAAAATTGTGTACCTAGGATAAAATTGGGGTTAAAGACACTCTATAGGCTATTGATCCAACTTTCTCTAGGATTTCATAGGGTCCAATGAACCTTGGACTCAGCTTTCCCTTATTACCAAAACACATCACACTTTTTCAGGGAGAAACTTTGAGAAAGACATGATCACCTACCTCAAAAGAAAGATCCTTCCTCCGATTGTCGACATAACATTTCTTCCTTTTCTGAGCTATCCTCATGTGTTTCTATATCAACTAAACATTCTCTTCCATATCTTCTACCAATTCCGGTCCCATCAGTTTCATTTCACCAACTTCATCCCAAAAAGATGGAGTTCGACACCGCTTTCTATATAATGCTTCAAATGGTTCCATCTGTATATTGGAATGTAAACTATTATTTTAAGAAAACTAAACCAAAGATAGATTTTGGTCCCAAATTCCATGACAATCCATTGAAGAAGGATGTAGCATATCTTCCAAAGTCTGAATTGTTCATTCTGAATTCCCATCTCATTGAGGATAAAAAGATGTACTAAAATTTAATTCAGTATCCAAAGACTTTTAAGGGCCTTTCCAAAAGATAGAGGTGAACCTCAGATCATGATAATATATAGTGCAGAGGGGAACTCTATGTAACCTGACTATCTCTTTAATATACAATCAAGAAAGTCGATCTAGAGACAAAGTATCTTGAATATGAAGGAAATGAGTAGATTTAGTCAATCGATCAACAATGACCCAAATTTCATTATTACCTCAAGATGTATTCGGTAATCTCACAATGTAGTCTAAGGATATATTTTCCTATTTCCACTCTGGGACCGGTAAAGGCTGAAGTATCCCTTTTGGTAACTACCGCTCTACTTTAACCTGATGACAAGTTAAACACTTCACAGTAATGTCAAAAATATATTTTTTCATTCCATACCACCAGTAATACTTTTGAAGATCTCTGTACATCTTAGTATTACTAGGATGAACTAAAAATAGAGAACTATTATCTTTACATAATAACTCTTTCTTTAAAGGTGAATCATAAGGCACACATAATCTCTTTACAAATCTCAAAACACAATCTTTATCAATTTTAAATTCAGGAAACTTACCCTTCTGAACAAACTCTACATTTTTCTACAAATCACTATCTTCCTTCTGCTCTTGATTAATTTTTTCTAATAGAGATGATTTCACTGACACCAAAAACAAACAAAGGAATTTTCTTGACCAACAACTTCTATGACAATGTTTATCAAATTGTTAATCAAAGGAACTTCTTCCAAATTTAACATGGTTAATGTAGCATTACTATTTCGGCTCAAAGCACCTACCACTTTATTTTCCATTCCTGGATGGTAATGGATTGTGAAATCATAATCCTTGAATAATTCTATCCATATCCTCTATCTCATGTTCAATTCTTTCAGAGTGAATATATACTTCAAACTTTTGTGATCAATATATATTTCAAAATTTTCTCCATTCAAATGATGCATCCAAATTTTTAAAGCACAAACAACAAAAACTAATTATAAGTCATGTTTAGGGTAATTTAACTCATGAGGTTTCAAATGATATGAAATATAAGCAACTACCAGATCGTTCTGAATTAGGACACAACCAAGTTCTTTCAATGAAGCATCACTGTAGATAACAAATTCACCATCTCTGGAAGGCAATTCTAAAACTAGAGAATTCACTAATATTATTTTCAATTCCTATGAAAAATCATCACATTATTTTGTCTAAATGAACTTAACATATTTTCGAGGTAACATAGTCAGTGGGCTATATAACCATAGAAAATTTTCAAAAAAACCTTTTGTAATAGCCTGACAAACCAAGAAAACTACGGATCTCGGTTATATTAGTAGGTCTTTCCCACTCTTCAACAACTTTTTTTTAGAAGGGTCAATAGTTATGCCATATTTAGAAACAATATGACCAAGGAATGAAATTTTCTATAACCAAAACTCACAATTTCTGAATTTACCAGACAGTTTCTTTTATTTTGTTGATTTAAAGACAACCCTTAAATAAAATTCATGCTCCTATTTTCTTTTAGAATATACCAAAATTTTATCTATAAACATAATGACCATTTATCACCTGGGTCAACTAAGCCTTCATTGAAACAAACTATTCAATTCTGATTCCGACCATCTCAGGATGATGATTTTGAAGGTCATTTTCCTCTGTATGCCTTCCCAGCATAACTGCCCTATTTCTTCTACGAAAAACCATTCTTAACAAATATATCTTAGGAAAAGAAACATGGTAATCTTAAAATTCTATATCATTTTAATTTGACCATAATTTAAAAATAATTTATGGATATTCTATTAACAAAATCCTAACTCCTAAAGTTATCTAAATCGACCTCTGATAGAAACTATAAATCCCAAACCATAAACATTACATAATCTTGAATTAAGTTAATAATTAACATTGAGGATCTTTTCAGGATTATATACTTAGAGAATTTGGTCATAACTTATAGATATCAACTTGAATATTACATGTAGACACTTTCACTCAGTTTACATTTTTTTTATAAAATAGAAAATCTTAAAAGAAAAGAAACACATTTAGTTCCATGTTTTAAATAGCATGAATATTAATTGATCACATCCTTGATCCTATTCATATTTAAGTCTAATGAAAAACATTTCAAATCTTGGGATGATCCTAAAAAGCTTAGTAAGGGATACATAAAGAAGGAAAACTGTTAGTTTTTCAAAACTACATGTAAACCATAAATACTTTACCATAAAGTAATAATTTTTACTTTTATGAAGTTGTAAACACTCTTTACTCAATAAAAGCTAATTTCTTACAATTTTATAACCAAAAGATCACCATAAAACCCATAGAAAGCACACATAACATATAAAAGGTAAAAATGAGACATAATCATACTGAAATGGAATAACCATAAGACAGACTTCCACAAATAATTATTAAAAATGGAATAGCCATACATATGACTTACATACCTAATGCATTGGAGGTTATAACATAACCACCCATCCATGGTTTATCACATAACCACTCTTCATTTGTTTATCATGTAACCACCCATCAAATGTCCAAGTATCATTATATAATCATCACACATAAAAGATTGCAAATAACAAAATTTCACTAACAACATTTCATTTTAAATCATAAGAAATCATTTCAAGATACTGAAATACTCAATGAATTTCAAAAAACCATTTTAAATACCAAAAAAACTAAAAAGTTAATTAGGGATTTCTTTTCCTTTTAAAAATATGAAGTCTTATAGAGGAATCCCAATATCAAAATAACAATTACAACGATGGAGAGGTCATTGTCACCACAAATGTTAATAACATTACTTTTATCCTTTTGTAAAAATATTTATAGAAAAAAGATTCCCTTTGAATGAATGAAAAATTCATAGGGGTTTATTATATATTGTGTAAAATAAGGAGGTGTATATTTTCAAAACTTACCTCAATAAAAGGAGATTAAGACAAAGTTCCTTACCTTGAGTCCGAATCGTCACATATGATCCTTGTTCTTCCTGAATAATAATATTAAGTTAATTTAAACTTGATTTAGAACCATTTCCAAGTTTATTATTCTTTTTATATCACTTATTACCTCGCTATAACAATCGTATAATTATTCATGTTCATATTGGTCGTTTTGTCGATGTTTGGTACTTGAGTCAAAAATGAACTTGTTATAATTACAAATTTCCCATGTTGTCAAAATTAAATTATCTATAAAATGATATTAATGATTTAGATATCATATATATCACATATATATAGTATATTTTTATTTATAATCGTCCATTTAATTTGGATATAAGAAATTAAATGCACTATTTATGGACACGGTAATCCGTACGTACGCATGACAGCTACTTTCATTTCTTTTTAATATTTAAGGAATGAAAAATAAATAATACATAGATATATTATAACTAAATTATAATATCTATGTTATATATGTTAAATAATATCATCAATTCAATCATTTATACATTCCATGTATAGAATGAACGAGTCATATCACTTTGTGGGGGTGGTTGTCCGCACTTCCTCAAATGAAATTATCGTATTTATACAACATGAAAAGATTAAAGGTATGTTATAAATGAGAATTAAAAAAGCATATAGATAAAATAAATATCATATATATCATATATAATTACAGTTCCATTATAATGGTCACCATGAGAAGTGGTAGGATAAGATTTAACAATCATCGCTTCATGAGGCAGTAGTTCACCATCCACAGAAATAGTATGTTCTATACCCATTAGATGGAGTTGTGTGTAAGTTAAGTTAGAATAATTCTAATAATAAACACATAGTATATTTAGGATAATTTTTTTTTATTCAAAATAATAATAATAAGATAATAGGGAGTGGAGAAGGAAAATAAAAGAGAAGAATTTGAAAGAAGACGTTACCTTTAAATCGGGTAACTCCTTTTGATTTAAGCTAAAAGGACTTCCTGAATTTCTTTTTTAATATCTTAAGGATTCTAAGAGGAAGATATATATATTTTTGGAGCTTATTATATCTGAGTTTGGACAATCCAAGTTGCTTGATATGTGTGAGTAAGGGTTAGAGATGATGGCCTTTTATATGGGAGAGGAGGGGCACTTTAGGAATGTTTGGAATTATTATTTTATTATAAAATGATTTTCGGTTTCAAAAGGTCCAAAACAACTTATATTCAATGATAAGATTAATATAAGTCTAAATAAAATAAGATAATAATAATTGGATAGGTGTTGGATATTTTTTAATCCTTACATTTTTTATTTAACCCTTTTTTACTCTTATCGTTTTATCAAGCATTTAACACTTTGAGAATCAAAATAGTTACCAAAAAATGAAAAATATACAATTAAAGATTCAAAAATACAATTTTAGACTTATGAAAATTATTTTGACAAATATAATATTTTTTTTAATTTAGTAATATTTAATAAAATATTTTATATTTTAAAATATGAATTTTGTCAATTTTGACATTCTTCATATCAAGACTTTTTAAAAAATCCAAACCAACTTTATTCTTTAGAAAAATATTCATTAATTAAGATATAAAAAGTCATAATAATCAATAAAATTCATGGATGGCATAAGAATTTTCAAAATAAATTTATTTTAATATTTATAATCTCATTTAGTTAAATCTTTCAATTGTAAGGTAATCATTACATCACCATTGTGTCATAAGTAAATTTATTTATTTGACATATAAAAATTATAAATAAAATACCATAATATAGGAAATATTTTTATATTTATAATGACTATTTAATGTCAAATATATCACTTATATAACCCCATATTAAATTTTTTTTCATTAAAGATACAAGTTTAGGTTATATTTTCCTTAACTTTTAATTAGAAGTAATTAAATGTCATTTTCACACACAAGTGGCTTCATGAGGTCCTAAAATTGACCCAAGGATTCCCATGGTCAGAAATATATGATAAAATATGTGTTATGACATGTTGTAGGGTAATTTAATATTATTATAATATTATTTTTTTATCCTTATTTACCAGATTTACCCTTTAACCATGGTAAATAAAATATTTACTAAAGTTACTATTCATAATGTCTAAAAATAAAAGTTTCATATTTAAAAAATTTGTATCCCTGAATTCTAAATATGGAATCAAATTTTCCAAATTTTAAACACATAAGTTTTCAAAACTTAATTTAAAATTAATTCCCATTTTCAAAACCAAAAAGCGTGTTTTTAAGAAATAATAACTATCAAAAGATTGAAATTTCTTTATGTCCAATTTAAAATTAAAATTACATCCAATGAACAAAATTGGATTAAATGATAAAAATACAATCTAATTACACTTTTAAACCAATTAAAATTACAATCTAACTGTATAAATAAATCATATGAAAAGACAGTTTTGACTTAAAATGCAGTATTTTTCACTATTCATTAAAAAATGAACATTATCAGAAAAATAACAAAAAATTACCCAAATTAATTTTGATGTCACAAATCTAAATAAGAAGTTTATTTTGTCAAATGGAACACAAAAAGTGGCAAAAACTAGATTTAAAAAGTATTTTTCCTCAAAAGGCAGTAAAATGACTTTTTAAAAAATATTAGAGTTTTTCATGCTTAAAATTGGATTCATTATGATTTTAAGCTTATAAATTTTATTGGATAAATTTAAAAACATTTAACAAATATGTTTAATCACAATATGACTTGTTCCATTCATTCCCTCCAATACAATGGCTAGATGTTAACTACCATTTAAAATAATAATATCATATTATTATTATTTTTCTCAGTATGACTCAGCCTTGTGTGCAATATAAGATTTTGTAGAAACCCATTGTTTCATGTTGGGTATACCATCAAATATATCACCCCATTGAAAGTAAAATAAATATTTAATTCACAAATATTAATAAATACGAAAATGTCAAATTCTTTATTTACCTGGGATGTTACAGTCCCCAAGCTTATTATTCGGTTTGGAGGACATGTTCCTATGTCTCTAAAACCTAGTGATAAATTCACATTTTGAAAACATTCCTTTACATATTTATTTTAATTCCATTTGAAAACCACTTTACAAAATAAATTGAGATACCCTGATCCCATCCATGAAAATCCTCAAGGGATTTCAATGTATCCCTAGAGGGGATCACAAATGACCAATGACAAGGAGTATATACATGGTGACTCAAGAAGAATTCCCAAGTATTATTAAGTGAATGGTGTCAAAAGTAATGTACTATAATTGGAGTATGTACCTGGTTTCACATGTAGGGGACCATGTCTCTCTTTATTCCTGATACAACCATTATGCCTTTGAGCCTATATAAGGGGTCTCCCCTAGAGAACCGATGTCACTTGTTTAGAGGTAAAGATAATTGACGCTCAGAAATCCCATCTCATGAATTATTGATCTCTTCCCATTGTGTTTACAAGCGATCACAATTTCTAATAGAAAGGCATGAAAATCTGTCCAAGGGGTCCATAAATTGGAACCCATTGTATCACTCATTCACTAAGATAAATCCATAATGATCAATCTATTCAATTTAATACTTCTTTTTAATTAAAAAAACATGGATGTTTATTTATAAAGATTCAATTGGGGAACTTATAAGGTTTCTTGATTAAAAGGTCAACCACCCACATGGAAATCCCATTCATGAGTTAGAACAATCACTTAGAAGGTGCCTTGGTTTAGGTAAACCATTTTATAAATGAAGGGAAACTCTATTTAGAAATAACCAAATAGGAAATATTCAAAAATAAAATATCTCTAAGATTAAAAAAATCATAGGAAGAAACCATCAATTCCATAAGTACAAGAAAGATGTAATTTTCAATTTACCTTTTGAATTTCAAAGACAACACACCTCACCTGAGGTGTTTATTATAAAAACATGACATTGTTTATCAAACAATTCATTTAACATAAATAATCATAATTTCAAGAGTCATACTAAAATCATATTAAATAATAATTTATTTTAGAAATTATCCAGCACTAATTAATATATGAGGAAGTTTCTAAAGGTGAGAAATAGATGAATTCTTTAATTTAAATAGAAAATGTAATGGGATCCAACCTCAAAGGGGAGAGAACTAAGATGATCACTTTAACACTTGACGTTTTCATCATTGACAAATCAAAGCATGTCTTTCCCACCTCTAAGAATATGAAACTTCACATATACATAAGGACACATAGCCCCTATGTACATATTCTCATGGCCATGAATATATACAAGGGGATCCTTACATATATGCTTATATTTTCATATACTCATTTCCACTTACACCCATACAATTGTTTCGTATATAAATACATAAGAACACCTAGTCCTAATATATATATTCATACCTCCATGTGTGAATATATATAATAGGTAATTTATATATATATTCCTACCTATGCATATGTGGTAAGTCATTGATGACTATAGTGGCTCGAACCTACCTCAAGGATGACTGAGACACAATAAAAAATTATTAGGAACCCTAAATAATTACAGAATCCCTAATTAAAATCCACAAAAAATAAAGGGAAGAAAAAAAACTACCTCTAATTGATGGAAGATGAACCCAAATGACCCAAAGCACTTATCCTTTAGCGACAGATTCCAAAACACACAAGGAGAATCCTCGAGAGATGCACCACACACCCTAACAATGGAAGAGAGAAAAATTCTGGATTATCCCAAACCCTAGGGTTCATCCAAGCTGAGTAGGGTGATGAGGAAGAGAAAAATCACTAAACCATGGGAAGAGGAGGGAGAGGGAGCTTACCACATGACACCAATCAAGAAAATTGAAGAAAATATGATGGAATTACTATAAAGAGAAGAGGTTGAAGGTGGGGGGTCATGAACACCATGAGAGAATGGAGGGGGTGTGTCGCGTGATTGGTAAGGAGAGACCAATTTAGGGTTTCTAAAACCTAACTTAATAATAACAACAATAATAATAATACTAAATATAATAATAATAACAATAATAATAGTAATATTATTATTAAAACATTTATTTATTTTTATTTTCCATTTATTCTAATTTAATTTTTTTTATTTTTATTTAATTAATTTAACTTCTTTTAAAAAATAGTGCATGGTTAGCCAAACCATGCACCAACAGTGTGATGAATTGTGTGAGAAAACCATCAATTTTTCACTAACCGTGTGGGATAGGTGCACAGTTTGGGTAACCTATGTAGAACCCATGTGGGGTGTTTTTTCTCCTTTCTTGCACTCACATGGTTTACTATTTAGGGCTACAAAGTTTCTGAAAAATCATGCACCCTATTCAGAGAACCCAAACCTTCTATTTTCTTGCTCCGATGCACCCAAAACTTAATTATACATCTGATAAACCTCTTGGACATTTAACCAAGTATAAAAATAACACATTTAAGTGTTCTAACTCTTGCACATTCATTCTGATGACCGGTTTTAAAAATATCCCATTCTGTAAATGAAAAAGTTAAAATTCCATTGTAATTTCACCTTGTCTCAAAATATATGATGTTACAACCTCTGCAACTTATAACTTATCATCCCCAAGAATCCTTGGGAAACAATGTAAACATAAACCAACCTACAAGGGTCTTGAAGTATCATTAAAATGGCTATGTTTTGTTTCTAAATTACCAATCCACCTCTGAGAACTTCTTAATAATACTAAGCTTATTCCATTAAAAACCAATCGAACACTCAATTTCCAACTGGGACACCAAAACAAAACTTACATGAGTTCGCTTAAGCTAGAGAAATGATACCATCATCATATCATTAAATATTAGCCCGATGGTTCTCCCCACCATAGGTATTTCAACATTTAATGGAAAATTTTGAATAACATCACACCTCACCTTCATAATTTTCTTACAAAGCACACCGCAAGCATTCTAACGATGCCTCTGACAAAATTTCATTGATCGAGTAAACCCAGATTACATATGAGGCCATAATAAGAACTTCACTATAAAGAGATGGTAAAATACGAATTGACCTAACTGAACTGGTCACATGTGATTTCCATGAAAGACATAACCGAACCATTAAACCACACCCACCTTAACCTGGTGGCCTGATCCAAATAGTTCCTCACTAATTTTAGGCATCGAATAAGAGGGAAACTGGTTGAGCCACCTCTGATTGACCATTCCTGAAACACTCAGCTTAGGGGGATGATGTAATTTAAACAAAACTGCAGTGCCTTCCTCTAAGGAATCATGTTTTTAGCACAAAAACATTCATCAAAGTTCATAACTATCTTCTAGGGACATTCTATGATAAGATCATCATATAATCATTTAAGCTATCATACATCAACATGAACAAGGGTGTATCCTAGATCCATCCCACTAGAATCATTACCCTTTAAAAAAAACTACTCTGAGCCCGACCCCATGTCCGGGATAACTTTAGATTGAAAATAACTATAACCTAAGGAACTAACCCATGTCAGTCCACAATCAATTTTTACAAGATATAAATTTTTATAAATCCAAAACATCAACTTCAGATCATCGACTGAGGCCAGAACGGTATCCACCAAGAGGTCAAGTCAAAGTAAAGAATGGTCGATGTTCGAGAGTCTGTCCAAGGCATTACTACCTGGGAACCCATGTCTACTATATACTAACCAATACATGATAGGAATCATGCATCCAGTGTGAAACACTATGAAAACAACCCAACAAGATAAATAACTTTTAAAGATTTAGCAGAACATATAACTGATGCTCTGTTAGTGTATCAAGATAGTGGAAATGCTCACCTCTTTCAAAAGAGTACGCTAAGAGGAATACAAGAAGGCAAAAAGAATAAAGAACATTCGAACCACTCTAGGTTGACTTTTTGAAAAGATCTCAGCTTCACCAGCTAATGAATCACCATTAACCGATCACACGCCTTTACCACCTAAGGAACCTATGATCATTCAAGATTTAACCCCCAAAGACCATACAAAAATAATTGGTATTCAAGAGGTTTCATACAGAACCAAACACATCTATGTCATGCTCTCAATAAAGCACCAACATGATTCAAAAATCACATGCCTCAAAGGAATTCAATTGAGAACTACCATTTCCAAATGGTCCTTTTGGTTCTTTTCCTTATACTTGGAAGGAAACATTTACTATATTTAACATGATTCTCCCCACCTTTGGAGTGTTATATTTGTTAAAATAATATATACATACTAGAATCATAAAAGAGAACTAGGTAAGAACCACCTTAAACATACACATGAGACTCCTCCAATTCACAATCACCATTTCACAACATTAGAGAGTTTGTCAGGAAATCCAGAACTAATCCAAATGGCATGTCAAAACACCTAAGTCTTAAGGAATTCCTCCCAATCATTGGGATGAACTTGATTCTTTTTAACACCCAGGTCACTCTACCATGAATATGATATGATACCATACTCAATAGCACAAATCTCAATGATTCTACCGAACTCACCTGGTTCATTACATCGTTTAACACTCGACAAACACTGTGTATGTGAAAGCATAGTACTCCAAGGTTACAAGAACAAATGAAACATCTTGATTACTATCCATAGGCTATTAGGCCTATGAATTGAAGTATCTAATGCCTCATACAATAAATTTAGTCCAAATTCGTATTGATAATATGATTATAAAATAACTAATAACATCTCGAGTCACCCAAAGATAGAGAACATGGTCACTAGACCTATGAAGTGACTGACCATGCCAAATGCATGTATAACCTGCTGAAACCGAGCATTACGTGATGATCATACCCATACAAAATGTCAAGGATACCATGAAAAACTGTCTACATAAGGAATTAATTTAGAATCTAAGAGTCCTTTTAGGGAAAACAATAACCTAATGGCACCAAGAGACAAAAACAAGATGGATTTAACAAGGAATTTAAACTCTAAGGGTTCTACCTACCATGGGATAACCCTTTACGAAGCAAAAGAATTGAACTTATCACTAGGTCATTCCTAATAAAAGTCACAAGCTCAAGAGACTATAGTTATATCCATTTCTAAAAACAAAATAGGCCTATAGAAAATGATAACGTTTCTATTCCAGGGAAACTCAGAGAAAGAGTTAAACTAACCTTAAACGAGGGTTTAAACAAAGGAAACCACTATATATTCAATTTTAAAGGTCATTACACTAATTCACATTAGCCATTAAACATTTAAAATATTTAAACAAAAGAAAAAGAACAAATTATAAAAGAAAAACACTTCGAACTTGATTTAACCAATAACTCAAAGTCAGAAAAGAAAGTATTATCAAACATCATTTTTTAAAATATAATATTTTCAGACATCTTGTCATAATTAGAAAATTTATAAGATAAAAAACCTTTTAAGTCATAATATAAAATGAGATATATGATGGTTAAATTAATCCAACCTTTTTTCATTAGAATGCAACCCAACAATAGTTTCTTAACTCGTAAAGTTTCAAAACACCCATAAAGGGTTATCACATAGAAACATGCACCAACTGATCTACATGGATCCAATTGTGGATTTTAGAAATTAATCAACACCCTTGAGTTAAAAAATAATCTTTTTCATTTATAAGCATATTCAAAATATACCATGACCATATATAATGGTTCAGTTATATGGGTTTCCATCAACCAACCTATAAAGTGCCCTTTCACTTTATTGTTTGGTATTTGTATCTAATTTACTAAAAAAAACACAGTTTAGTATTTATACTTCAGTAGCCTTTACCTTTTAACAACCTTTTCTAATCATAAAAAAACATCAAATATGGTTTGATTATACAGGTTAACTTTTCCCAATTATAAGGTGCACATACACCTCAATACTGAAAAATGGATCTTATTTAATCGCCACCAATTTTTTTTAGCCCTTTAAACCATTCAAATATAAAATTATAAATGGAATTTTATCACATGAAACTAGGCATGATATTATAAGAAGAAATAATTGGAATCTTGATAATAAACAAAGAATCATGGTATATACTCCTGGAACACAATGCAAAATTGTAGGAAACCTATAAATGAAAATACATGGAATGAAATAAGAATGATATGTTTATTTCTATGTTCCTATAATGATGCATGAAATGATTCATCCTGGAAATAAAAGTCCAAGTAAAAAATACCATAAATTCATAAATCAATATGATGTGGAAAGTACACCATTCACTCAAGTTGAAATCACAATCAACTATAATAGAAAAAAACATGAACCTCAATCCCATTCCTGGCCACTTTGAATTTTCCCTGTAGGTGGGGTGATCTGTCCCAGAGATAGATATTTACCAAGTGTCGAAAAATTTCTAATTTCCTGTATACCAACCTAAAATAGTATCACAAATGAAAAAATAAACACTAGGATACCACTTTGTAGCATCCTATCCTGACTTACAACTAAAACAGTAGCTAGATCTGTGGGACTCATGGCCTAAAGTGCACCTCCCTGTATGCTAGAGGCTACCGACTAGCAGTGAGAGTATAATAGTGGTATGTTTGGGAGACTATACCCCCAAGAGCAGAGTGTCATAGTTTTTTAGTCTTAAAAAATCAGCATATAGTAGCAAAATCATAGATAAAAGAGAGAAAACTGCAGGAGAATAATATAATATAATAAATAAAAATTTATCAATGCCAAATTATAGTAATTCATGTATGACATATGATTCTACATGTATAGGTGGAAAAAATTACAATAAGAAATACAGTGTAATAAATGAATAACTACCCAATGAATTGCTCCATGATCATATTGAGAACCAGCTAAGTCCACTGCCCTAAATACTTCCAAATAAAGTAAATCAATCAAGCATTAGAATTTTCATACTTCCCTTTATCCACAAATTCAATCATAATGTCTACTAGAGTACCAAATAGTGCCCAAGAAGGGTGTGAGATACAAATCTTAGTTGGATGGCACCCATAGAGTCTAACTTAATAAATTTCCTATAATATAAATTAAGTATAGTTCCACAGTAAATAAATGCAAGGAAGAAATTAACAATTGATTAAATTCATTAGACTAGGTTCCACTTGGAAACCCGTATAATTACTTAATCTGGCCTAATCCAATGAATATTAAACCATGGATATTGAAAAGGTGAATTGGGTGAGAGAATATGTTAGAAAGTGTACATTACCCAAGCTTATTATTGTTCTTGGAGGACACATCCCAATGTCTCTAGCAATCAGAGATAAGTTCTCATTTTGAAAACATTCATTTGACTCTTTTTTAATTCAATTTGAAAACCACTTTACAAACTAAAGTGGGACACTGTGAGTCCATCCATGAAAATCCTGAAAGACTTTCCATGTATCACTCAGGGGTTCCACATATGACCAATGCTAAGGAGTCCATCCATGGTGACCCAAGAAGAAGTCCCATGTGTCACTCATTTTGTAGTGACAAAAGTCAAGTACTAGCCTCTGATTCTATACCTAGTATCGCATGTAGGGGCCTGAGTCTTACTCAAGTCCTAGTACAACCATCATGCCTTCAAACCCATATAAGGGGTCTCCCCTAGGGAACCATTGTCACTCTTTTGGAGGTAAATATAGATAAAACTTGGAAAGACAATATCAGGAATAGATGATCTCACCCCCGATGTGTTTAGAAGGAAACAAAAATTATAACAAAAATGTATGAGAGTTCTTCCAATTGGTCCTTAAATTGGTAACCATCATATCACTCCATTACTATGATAAATCCATCATTATAAAGCTATTCAATTTAATATGTGTTTTTAATTAAACAAACATGGAATTTTATTTATCAATATTCAATTAAGTAACTTAGAAGATGGCTTGGTAAAAAGGGAAATTACCCACATGGAAATCCCATTCCTAAGTTAGACTAAGCACTTAGAAGGTTCCATGGTTTGGGTAATCCATTATATCAACAAAAGGAAAATCCATTTAGAAATTACCAAAGAGGCCATGTAAAAACACTCTATAACTCTAACCTTAACAAAAGCATGGGAAAAAACCATATATACCATAAGGCGAAGAAAGATTCAATTTAAAACTTACCACTTTTCAATTTTGAAAATAGCACACCTCATCCGATGGGTTTTATTATAAAAAATGTCATTATTTATCAAAGGATTCATTTAACTTAATTAGTTAAATTTAAAGAGTAATACTCAATTCACATTGTAGAAGAATTTATTGTAGAAATCATCCAGAACTAATTAGTATACGGGGAAGGTGGGAAAGGTGAGAAATTAATGCATTCTTAAATTTAAAGGGAAAATGGAGAGGGATCCTACCTCAAAAGGAAGATAACAAAGATGAACACTTCATAACTTGAAGTTTTCATAAGCAAGAACTCAAATATATTCTTTCCCATATTCGATCATATGCACATTCACATATATATATAATGAAACCAAGACCTTATTTACATATTCGCATGGCCATGAATATGTACAAGGGTATCCTTACATATAAGATTATATATGCTTATAGCTGTTTCCACTCACACCCATACACATTTTTCATATATATACATATTCACACCTAGACACTATATATATATTCATGCCACTATGGATGAATATATATAAAACTGAGAACTTACAAATATATATATATATATATATATATGTGTGTGTGTGTGTATATATATATATATGACTACCTATGAATACACTGTAAGTCTCATTTGAATTTGGGGACTCAAACCCACCATAAGGATGACCGATACACACTAAAAAATTATTATGAATCCAAAAAATTATAAAATACCCAATTAAAACTGGGCTAAAAGAAAAGTCAAATGAAAACCTACCTCAAATCAATGGCGGGTGAACCCAAATGACCTAAAGTTATTCACCTTCAATGGAGAATGCCGAAACACATAAGGAGAAACCCCGAGAGATACACCACGTGCCCTAAAATGAAAAAAACTATAAATCTAGATTAACCCAATCCCTAGGGTTTGGCCGATCTAAGTAGGGAGATGAACAAGAGAAAAATCACCAAACCAAGGGATTAGGAGGGAGAGGGAGCTTACCTCAAGACATTTACCATGAAACCGAAGGAAAATACATTGGAATCATCGTGAGGGGAGGATACCAAATGAGGGGAGTCGCGTACACTAAGGGAAAAGGGAGGGGGTGCACTGTGTGATGGGTAAGGGGAGACGCCTTTGGGATTTCTGAAAAACTATCTTAATATTAATAATAACCATAATAACAATAATAATAATAATAATATTTTTAATAAATTTGTTTACTTTTATTTTCCATTTATTCTCATTTAATTTATTTTTATTTTTTATTGTAATTTAATTAATTTATTTTTTTTAAAAACACGGTGTGTGGTTGGGGTCGCATAGTTAGGGAAACCGTGTGCCAAATATTCAATGAATAGTGTGAGAGTACTTTACATTTGGAACTAATCCTACAGGATAGGTTCATGGTTTGGGTAAACCATGCGTGGCCCATGTGGGGAATTTCTTTTCCTTTGCTGTAGCTGCACATTTTTCTGCTGAGGGCCGCACGGTTTTCGAAAAACCATGTTCCCTATTCAGAGCACCCAAACCTTTTATTTTCAGTCCCCAATGCCCCTAAAACTCGAAAATAGATTTGAGAAACCTCTCTAGACATTACAAAATTCTAAAAACAACACATTGAAGTGTTCCAACTCCTGTAATCTCATTATAAATCTCGGTTTAAAAAAAACATCCAGTAAATGCAAAATTTCAAATTCCCTTAGAATTTCACCTTGGATCAATAGACAGTATATTACATAAATTCATAAAATTAAGTAAATACTAGTTTTGGATTGATTTTTAGACATTATCTCATAGTTTTTAATGCCATTTAACCCATTTTACACTTTACCTTGTTGATAAACTTTTACCATGGCTATTATTTAATATGAATAAAAAGTAGATAGACCATATTACCTAATTTAAACCTGATGATACAAAATAGGGAATCCATTTTCTATGATTCAATTTATAGAATTGGTAGAAATTTATTCTAATAAATGTTCAAAAAATTCAATGAAAAATATTTTTTTTAAATTTTTTTTTTGAAAAAAACCAATTTCAAGTTTAAAAATGATTTTATAACAAAATAAAGAATAATATTCATTACTATATAATTATGTGATTTATGTTTAATAAATGGGTTATTAATATAATTTAAAAACAAATCCAAAATTTAATGGGTCTTATAAATTAATATATCTAAAGAATAGAAATGATAGTTTTGTAAAAATCAGCATTTTTCACTATTCACTCGGAAATTCAATTTTTGTATAAATATTTAAGATTAACCTTAATATAATTTTTATTTGATAAAATAAAAAATAAGATATTTTTTGAAAATTTAATTTAAAAAATTTATAAATTTATCCTTTAAATGAAAATACAACATATACAACAAAACAATTTTGTTATGAAATGACCCTTTTAATCTTTAACTATTGAAAACCTTATAAGATTTTATTATTATCAATAAAAATTTATTACTTATTTAGTAGGTAATAGTAAATATATTTTTATTAGGAAAAAATCTCTACATATATTTCATAATTCAGTTACTCCAATTCATACATGATAATCCAACAACAGGGTTATAATATTTATATTTATATAAAATGTTTTCTATGATATATCATGGTTCATTTAAGATAGGCGATACATGTATCACATGATATCCAATACATCATAATTCTTAAAGATAAAATATTCAAAAAACTTAGGGTGTTACATCCTAACCCTTAAATATATCACATTCGTTCATTTTTATATCACTTTTGATGGACTTGGGATTTAAAAACTTTCAGAATCAATTCCAATAAGTGGAAGATAAATATACATAATTTTAACGAAATAAAATTTAATTCACATAGATTAAATTTACTTTTGAAAATTACTTTAATTCCTATTTTAAGACTTGGGAACTTATCATTTTCTAAATATTTCTTAATCCATGCATGTATTATAAAACTCATACCTATGAATAAGTTTCCAAAATCCTAACTTGATTGCTAATTGATATTTTCAACATAGGACTCCCCCAATTTATCTTACTATTTAGTTTGATGAATTCTTATACCATTGAGATAATTAATGTGAGAGAATACAATTACATGAATTCTTCTCACAATTTCTTCCTTCAGTTGTGTTTTGATAAATTTTCCACCTTTGATTCATTTTATACAATCAGTAACCATGATGAAATTTTCATGCGTTAATTGCAAAAATTAAATTTTAATGGATCATAATATCCATAAAAGGATGAAAAGTTATTCATCCCATCTCTATACATTTACCAAAACTAAAACAGTTAACACTGGTTAAGATAAAATAAATAAACCTTTATATGTATAAATAATACATTAATATCCAAAACCTCAATAATAACACCCAAAGTTAAAATTAAATTATTCCAAAATTAACCTTAAATTATTAAATAATTAACGTGAAATTATTTTAATGTATTTCTGATCAAATTTAAAAACCCAAAAATATGAAATATTTGATCACATATTCTTACAAAATCAACTTGAGAATTATCTCTAGACAACATTAACCAGTCAGAAAATCATATAATAAAAAACTGTATGCCCTAATCATATCTTCCAAAAATATAATCTTATTATAACATCAATTTTCAAGGTTATTGATACCATTTAATATATGTTTCTGTTGGTTGAATCAATAATATAAAGCAATTCAATATAAAATCCCACAATATCCAATAACATTTCGTTCACCTTAATCCTATAATGTTCCCAAAATATAATTATATTCTCCCTCAAATAACATGTTAATCATAAGTGTAAAATATTTCTCCATAGTTTATTAAAACTAAATAAATTTCCCCCAAAGTAATCCCATTATACAAAAATTTAGAAGGGTATCAACTCATTTAATCTTATGATCATCCTTAAACTCATCAACTCTTAAAGTGTATCATAGATCTCAAAAACCGATTATTTATAAACTTTAATCATCTAGAATTAATTATAACCATTTATCCAATATTTTCCATCTTATTCCTTAATACAACCTTCCTATAATATAAAATATGAAGATCATACTAAGATTTATCAACCTATATTTAATAATGATTAATATTTTTAATATAACAATAATTTTTACCTTTTATATGATCCTTGTAGTTTCTTCATTTTTAGCCATAAAATATCTCTTCGTAAGAAATTTCTAATCCCCTTCTAGAGCATTCCACTTAGAAAAAATTGTATTCCCTTCAATTTAATTGACTAAAATTTTCATTTTTCCTTGTAAATTTATAGCAATATTACATTCCTTTAAAAACATAAAATATCTTCCTTCTCCTTTAAGATATTCCTCCAGGCGCTTATTTCCACATTCCTGACATAATGGAAATCAAATATACTTTCCTCTGTGTACTTCATCACCTGAAATCCTAGGAAACTCCATTTATTATTATTAGGTGTGTTAGTAAACTCACATAGTTTCAATTTGTTACTTATAAATTGAGATACCATTAGAAAAAACTATAAGATTTTTCACTCCATATAATATCTTAATTGGTTCCTCATTTAGAAAACCATCACATTTTATTTCACACCCATTATTAATTTTGTTCTTCTTAGTTTTACCCATTTATTAAAACTAAAAATCTCTATGGGAGTATCATGAATCAAAGTGAGAAATCATATGATAATGAAAATCATTCATAAGATTTCCCAAATTTCAAAAAATTATTATCAACCCATAATATTCTATGTTTAAATATAGAATATATTGAAATAAATTATTCTTATTCCTAAATAAAATTCTAATTAACAGAATAATATCCACCGAGTGTCAAACCAGGTGTTAACATAGGTTTTTTTTGAAGTAGGGGAAAATGGAGTTCATGTATAACCAATATTTTTAGGTTTATTAACCCAAGGTTCATTCATTCTAGAGCCTGTATCCTATTGTTTTTACCTTGAAAAGGGTTTCATTGATAGGAAACCACACAATCTCTACCTTACCAAAAATCTAGGATGTTATCCTAAACATAGACATATCTCCAATGTTTTTCACAAATGTTTCTAATACCAATCTTTCCAAATGACTAATATCTACTTTTATACCAACTAAGCCGACCCAAACATTTCAGTGATAAACATTACATCATTTAAGATAAATATTTAATACATGTCATAATAATACATTCCCCATAACTGTAATTTTTTTGTTTTTGGATACTAGATTCACAATCAACTTATTTTCCGATTAATACTCAACATCTCCCACACACATCATCTCATATATTACCCTTCTTAGAAATACCCTATTTGAAATTGTTCTTAATATCGTAAGGAAATAGAATCATAATAAAGGGTGATCTTAGTTTCATAGTTAGAGTTAACATATGAGATATAAATTAATGATATTAAGTGATCATAATATAATCATAATGGTATGATAACATGATCCTAACTTAATAAAGTCATACCTAATTATTAAAATATCATTTATCATGATTCATGAAATAAAGACTTATTATAAAAAAATAGATAATTCATAAGAGTGAAAGATCATAAATATTCAACCATAATCCAAGAGAAAATGTCATACACATAATACATAAGTTTGTTTCATACACAAAAGTGTGTAAAATAATTTCCTAAGTTAAGGATCATTAAAATGACTATCATAGTATGCTATGTGCAAAATTGGATTGGGTTCACTCCCCCTTACTATCAACTACTTTGTTAAGGATCACTACAAATAATATCATAGTGTGAAAAGTAACATATTTTATTATGTTCACTACCCATTCCTATCATTTCCTTAGTCCAGGCTCATTTCCTTGACTACCATAATAGATAAAATCCCTTACTGAACTGGGTTCACTCCCCATTCCTATTCATATTATATCATTAGATATAAATATTTACCTAATGTATTAGAAGGATATATATTTCCAAACCCCCTTCAGTATAATGAAAACCATAGATATGTGTGCAAGAATATCATCAAAATATTCATCATTTCCTAACCCATTACAAAACACGTTTTATAAGAATTTTATCATAACTTAATTAATCTGTGGGAAATTAATAGGTTTCACAGAATCAACCTAGAAAAATCATGATTGTAAGTCATCTGAAGAATGTGGATAGTATTGTATAATCATATCCTCAATGAGGCACAAAAATCATTAAATTATATTTACATATATAAAAACTATATTTTATAAAATTATTTAAAATAGTATTAAGAAATCATGAGAAAACATACCTTTTATTTTGAAAACTTTTAAAAACTAAAATTAATAGAATAATTTGAATAATATCATCTTCAAAAATAATTTGAAACATATATAAGTAGCTTCATGAAGAAGTAAGGACATGTTGGTGGGGAAATCCGCTCATGCCGTATACGTTAAAAGAGAACATTTTTTTTCAAACTCTTGTAAAAAGTTGAAAGTGATTCATATGAAAAACATTAAAAAAAAATTATTTTAATAATTTTTAAATAAATTAAAAGGTGGTAAAAATAACATTTCTTGGAAATTTATGTTTGGATAAAATCTTATATATGTCATTTTTATGAACATGAACATGGAGGAGTTAAACTCCCAACCCAAAAATTATAAATTTGGTTGGATTTTGTTAAAATAATTTTATCGACCATTATGATTACGAAATAAATGATAATGGTAAAAATACATGTAAAATATGTAAATAACTATATTATAAGAGAAATATGTGGATTAAAATGTAAGGATCATAAAATTAACCTCAATGAAAATTTAACACCGATAATCCTTAAAAGAAATGTGATTATAACATTAAAAGTTACAAATTTAGTAATATTTGGTTAAAATACTCATGAAAGAGATAAGATTATATTTATTTGTAAATTCAAAATAATATTTATTAAGATAATAAAAAAATACATTCATTGTAATAATATACGACCCATAAAATAAACAAGTGGTGAATATGACATATGTCTCAAAAAAATAAAAGTGAGACGAGAAACACTTATAACTTTTGTAACATTTAATTAAAAACCTCTTGAAAAAGAGAAAACATTAAATGATACTTTAAATACCATGAATAAAAATATAATAATGATATAGTACATCAAAAAGTCAGTATATACACCAAATAAACAAAAATATGTGCAAAATAAAAAACACGTCTAAAAGAAGTGAATTTGAGAAGAAACCTGTAACACCCTAGGTAAATAAAGAATATGACATTTTTATATTTATCCATATTTGTGAATAAAATATTAATATTACTTTAAAGGTAACGCTATGCTTGATGGCTTACCCAATACGCAACAACGAGTTCCTTTGAAATCATACGCTGCTCTATAATAATAAAATAATATTATGGTAGTTAACGCCTAGCCATTGTAATTAAGGGAATGAACAGAACTACCTACAAAATGATTATATATGTTTGTCAAATATTTTTACTCTTTACAATAAATGTTAGAGGATTAAAAATGCGAATGAATCCAATTTTAAGCGTAGACAGTCTAATATTCTTTAAAAGGTCGATTAACCCCCTTTTGATGGTGAACCTCTTTTAAATCCACTTTTTGACAATTTTATGTGTTATATTTGACAAAATAAAATTCTTCTTTATAATCGGGACATCAAAATTTACTTTGTGTAATTTTTTGGTATTTTTCCAAAAAAGTTCAATTTTTAATGAATAGTGATTTTTTTTGTATTTTAATTCAAAACCCCGTTTTAATATAATTTATTTATATGATTAGATTATCTTTTCAATTGGTTTTAAAGTGTAAATAGAATATATTTTTACCATTTAATCCAATGGTGGTCATTGTAATTTATATCACTTTAATATTGGACATAAACGAGTGTCAATCTTTTGAAAGATATTGTTTCATAAAAACACACTATTTGTTTTAACAGCGGGATTTAATTATAAAATTAATTAATGCAACTTATATGTTACAAATTTGGTAAAATAGACATAATTTTTTAATTCGGAATATAAAATATATCTTAGGGTGAATTTTTGGTATTTTTTCTGAAAAACATCAACTTTTGATGAATAGTGAAACCACAAAGTGGTGGTTACAAAATTTGATTTTTCATTTAAATGGGACTTTACCACTTCTGTGATTTGAATTTCAAAAATCCAATTTAAATGATATTAATTGTTAAGTAAAATGTGGTTCAATGGGATGAAAATAATTTTTGATGAAAAGTAACTTTTAAGTTTTATTAATCGCGATTAAAGGTAATTAGTGTGATTTAAGGTAAAAATGATATTATAATAAAATGAAAATATATTGAAACTTGTCCTAACAATATTGGATGAGGTATGGATGACCACGACAACCCATGGGTCGATTTTTGGTACCCCATGGAGCCACTTGGGTTTGATAATGACATTTATGCCTTTTATTTAATGTTAAAATAAAAATGTCACAAACAAGATTTGTTTTAGTAAAACAATTTTTACATGTGGTTATACAAGTCAGAATTTTGACTATAAATAGTAATTTGAAAGCTGAAAAACTTTCCTACATCATAGTATTTGTTTATAATTTTTAGACATTAAATAAATTAAATTCTTTATGACATCATGATGATGCAGCGATGACCTCATTATTTAATGATTTAAATAAAATGGAATGATAATGAAAAATCTAGGACCTACACATGTCAAAAACCTATTTTATGGGTGTATTTCGAACACTTATCACCTTATCCTAAAAAAAAGTCAATGTGGGATCATTAAAATCTGAAAACCATTTGAAAATAAAGTAACATTTTATACTTTACCAAGAGTGCCCCTCCTCTCCTCTTATAAAAGGCCCCCACCTCTACCACCTTACCCACACTTCTAAAGCCTTTGGTTCGGCCAATCTCTGATCATTTTGTCTCTCCAAATCCCTCTCCTCCTCCTAGAATCCTTAAATTAGGCATGAATCTCTTCAAGAAAACCTTTTGGTTCAAACCAAAGAGAGTTACCCTATTTTAAGGTAACATCTTCACTTGTGCTCTTTTGTTTTATTTTGATTCTCCAACCCCCTAAAATCTTTTTATTCATTTATTTTGTAACAACTCCAGTATATTAAATATATTAGGTTGTTGTTATAATAAGTATTATAGCTACACTTACACACACCTTCATCTAATGGTTAAAGAACATACTGTTTCTGTGGATGGCGAATTTCGGCCTCACGAAATGATGATTGTTCAACACTCATATAACACCTTCAATGGTGGCCACTAAGATGTCACTATGTTTATATATGATATATAATATTTTTATGTTTTACTTAATCTTATGTATTTATCATTTGTGGCATACCTTTATGGCTTCCATTATGGGTATACGCGATATCTTCATTTTAGGAAGTGCGGACTACCGCCCCCTCAAAGTGATTTGATTCGTTAATGCCATATGTGAGACGTATAAAGGATGGATTGAAAGTTATTATATATGATGTTATACTGGAATTATAATATACCTTTATATCATTATTGTTTTCTTTACATTAAAGTATTATATAGAAATGAAAGTAGCGTTCATGCGTACGTACGGCTTACCGTCTCCATGAACGGTGGATTTCATTTCTTATCCTCAAATGTAATGTACTATTATAAGTACATATAATGGATATATATTATTTATGATAAATATAAAGGATTAATATAATTCTGGAATTAAAAATATACACATCTCTCATTTAGTTTTAGTTCCATTAATATGACATAGAAATGAAAGTAGCGTTCATGCGTACGTACAGCTTACCGTCTCCATGAATGATGCATTTCATTTCTTACCTCTAAATGATTATGTAATATTATAAATACATGTATATGATGTATATATATGATATATATGATATCCAAATCAGGAATGTCATTCTGTATATAAACAACTTTTGACCACATGAACAACATGTAATTGTAAGAAGTCCACTTTTGACTTAAGAACCAAATATCGAAAAAACAAACATTATTAACTTAAATGATTACATAATGTTTATAACATGTCAATAATTGATATAAAAGGAATAATGAACTTTAAAAAGGTTCTTAAGAAAGTTTAAATTAACTCAAGTTTATTATTCAGGACGTTAAAGAACGATCGAGTCAAGTCGGACCCAAGGTAAGGGATCCTACTCCTCTCTTTCTTTTTAAGTACGCCCTTTTTTGTCATTCCTTTTAAAGATAATCTTTCTTGTTATTGGGATGTTATTTTATATTAATCTTACTTTAATTTTTATGTTCATATGATGATAGACCCTATTCTCTCTCAACAATCCATTTTGGATGTTTTGAGTGGCGCCGTTAGGCTGCCGAATTTTCATAAGAGATCTAACCTCTCTCTTTCTTTTTTAGTACTCTCCTTTATGTCACTTCTTTTAAGCTCCTCTTTGTTTTGTTGGGGGATGTTATTTTATATTACTCTTTCTATAAACTTTATATTAATATGATGAGATACCCTATTTTATCTCATCAATCCATTTTTTTTATGTTTTATGTGGCGCCGTTAGGCTGCCGAGTTTTCGTAAGGGATTTTTCATCTCACTTTTATTCCCGTGACATTTATGCTACGTTTTCCACTATTTACTTTGAGTGGTGTATGTACTGCCCATTATTATACACTTTGTGTAGTATAATTTCATTTATGGCTATTTAAATCTTCATTGTATGACCCTTCTTCTATGGGGTGTACTTTTCGAAAGTTACCCAACTCTGTAAGGGAACCTTTCACCCTCCTCTTTTTAAAATACTTCTTTTGTTATGTCTTTTAATTCACATACTATTATGTTGGGATACGTTCTTTTATATCCTTATTTATGTAAATTTTATGTCCAAGGGATGATATCCCCTTTATCTCTCTCATCAACCCTTTTTGTAAAATTTTATGTGATGCCATTAGGCTGTGGAATTTTACCAAGGGAACTTCTTAACCCAATTTCGATTTCTTTGGGTTCAACATGTAGTTATTGAATATATCATCCATTGAATATGTGTAAATAACCTTTGATTGTTTTACACTTAATATCCACTTATATTTGGTTTATTTATATTTATCACACATAATTATGATATTGATTTATCCTTAATTTAAGGATACCTTCTTTATGATGGATTTCATCTCATTTTACATTTCTTTTGAGACTTCATTGTTGTTATGCACCAATTCACTCTTATATGGTGTGTATACTGTCCTTTGATATATTATATCATGAATCTCTTTATTCTCATGATATAATAAAGTTCGGATTAAATGTTATTCCGCTATTATTTGTATTCAAGAGTCTCTCATTTTGTTAAAAACTATTTAACAAAAATATCATTTTAAATGTTTTAATGATTTATTATTCTAAATCTTTATCTTTAATGTCCATGTTTTCAAAATTATTTTCAGTATTTATTTATATGGACATTAATGTTTTAAAATTATAATTCCATTAAAAGCTTCAAAGTTGTATGGGACACTTTGATTCAAAAATTTCTTTTAAATGGTTTTTGAAAATGGATTGATTAATTCAATATCTGGGAATTACTTATTGTGATTTCAAATGAAATGTTGTTATTGAAATGTTTATATTTTCAATATTTTATGTGTAATGATGGTACTTGGACATTTTACGGGTGGTTACGTGATAAACCATATGACGGGTGGTGCAGTGAATACCAGGACAGGTGGTTATGTTATAACCTCCAATGCATTGGGTATGGAAGTCGGCCGTATGGCTATTCCATTAAGTATGTATGGAAGTTGGCTGAATGGCTATTCCATTAAGTGATATGTGTGGAAGTCGACCTTATGGTTATTCCAATTAAGTATGTTTATGTCCCAAGTTACCTTTATATGTTATCTGATCTTTATATGGGTTTTATGGTAATCTTTTGGTTACAGAAGGGTAAGTAATGAGCTTTTATTCAGTGAAGAGTTCTTACTAATTTGAAAAGGTGAAAAGTATTACTTTGATAAAGTATACATGGTTTACTTGTTGTTTTGAAAAAACTAACAGTTTTCATTCTTTGTGTACCACTTACTGATCATTTTATGCTCATCCCAAGTTTTTGAAATGTTTTTCACAGGACTTAACGTGGAATAGGGTCAAGGATGGGATCAAGGGAAAGTCATGAAACCTAAAACATGGAACTGGACATGTTTCTTTTTAAGGGTTCTTAATTTATGGAAACTTAGTAAAATTTCAACTTTGTAATCTTTTGAGATGTAATAGTTATGTCCTAATTCTCTAAAACTCTAAACATGAAAAGATACTCAGTGTGAATTATTCATTTAATTCAATATTAAGTAAGGTTTAAGGCCGGAGCCTTATAGTCGGTATCAGAGGTCGGTTTAGACAACTTTAGGGATTCGGAGTTTTTGTTAGACACATGATTAGTCCCTATATCTATTATTTCAGTTAAATCCCTATTTTATAACTTTTTTCAGGTCAAGTAAAGTCGGTTACAAATGGATGGAGAAGGATCTCAAACGACATTCCTATCTCTTCCTGATGACATTCTTGCAATAATTATTGCAAAGTCATGTTCGGATGATTGTGAAACTTTTTTCTAGCATACAACTCACTTGCAAGAAGTTGTTTGAGATATCAAACACCTCCACTATACCTCGTTATCATCATGGATCATGGGTTGTTTTTAGACAAATACTATTTTCACAATATTCTCATATTTTCAAGAAAGGTAAATATTATCAAGGTATTTTCAAATATTTTACCTTATCACAAGAATTTGAAGCATATTATGATTTTAAAGATGGTGCTGAGGAAGGAGACCCTTGCACAATCTATTTATATTTGATTTTAAAATATAGTCTCTCAGCACATACTTATGGTATTTTAAAAGGACCAATAATAGAAAGTTTCAACTCAAATTCTGTCCTACTATTTTATAGAAATCATGTTTTATTAGATGTTTTGGAATTATATGTCATACATGATTATTTTCCAAAACTATTTTTCTATGAACACCCATATGACCCATGTTGTACAAGGTGTATTTGGATGGAGGAAGGAAATTATTTTGAAGGATCTCTAAATCATTGTTGTAATGCATGGGACTTCTACCTACATGAGCAAGATGACAATGAAACCGAGTGGATGCCATGATCATGGTATGATGCTATTCATTTTGGGAATCGTTTTATTTTATCCTATGGTGGTGAAATAAGACTTCAAGAATTAAGATGTTGAGACTGTAATGAATTTGGATAAAAATGAGAGGTATAAGGAAACTATTAAGGTTAAAACATGTTAGGGTTATTTTTTGGAGTTTTATAAAAATGACAACACACAGACTGTGTGACAACTCGTCACCTCGGAAAAAGCTGTGGGAATCGAACCCACAACCAAAGTGCGACTGGTATTTATCGCCTACCAATGGACTACGTGAAGTCCTTGGTTAGTTTGACTGATTCTTTTTAGTTAGATGATTTTATGAATTAAGAGTAAGTTGATTTTGGGTTATCTATGGAAATTTATTAACCTATCATGGAGGATATGTGATTAGGTTAATTAATTTTCAATACAAGACATTAAGAGCAACTGATGTTGTTTGGAGATAAAAGTTATGATTTAACTTAGAAGACTATGTGAATAAATCCTGCAAATATTTGGGTTTCAATCTTAGTTTGGTTTACTTTGAATAATTTTATGGACAAATTGTTTATCGAACGGTCCTCGTTGAACTTTGGGTTTTGTTGGACAAATTATGGAGATTAAGAATATATTTTCCTTTTTATAAAGGGTTATCCTTTTCTGGATTATCTAATCTTGTACTAACCTTTTTGGTTTTGGTTTTGGTTGGAGTCTAAAGACATGGGAAGTATATAGTTCTCTTTTTTGGATTAGGTGATTCTCTAGAAGTTGTTTATCGTACTCTTAATGTGAACAAGTCTTCCTAAATACTCGTCTTTTGGAGAAAATATGAGTTTGATTAAGGAATCTTGTAATAGTTGGAAGTCTACGTGACAAGTAAGTATGTTTCATTATGATTTAGTTAGGTTCAAAAATAAATTCCTCAATGAAGAGTAACTTAAAACAAAAATGTTGTCTGTTAACTTTTCCTACTGGGGAATCGAATACCATTTAACCCATCACAAGTTTGTGATTTTCTTATGGTTAAATTTCTCCTAAACATGTTTTCTATCACTATCCATCAGAACATGACCCTATGTTTTCTCCTCCATGTCCATGTTTTTCCTACATGGAATCCTTGTATGGGATAACTCGGGTGACCTCTGTACTTATCTTTCTTTATTTTAAAGTGATTGTTTTACCGACTCTTGTTCCGATGTGGGACTTTCAAGGATATTTCCAAGCCCAATTTTAAAATTGCGAGGACGAAATTCCCAAAAGGGGGGAAGGATGTAACACCCCAGGTAAATAAAGAATATTACATTTTTATATTTATCCATATTTGTGAATAAAATATTAATATTACTTTAAAGGGAACGCTATGCTTGATGTCTTACCCAATACGGAACAACGAGTTCCTTTGAAATCTTACGTTGCTCTATAATAATAAAATAATATTATGGTAGTTAATGCCTAGACGTTGTAATGAAGGGAATTAACAGAACTACCTACAAAATGATTATATTTGTTTGTCAAATATTTTTACTCTTTACAATAAATGTTAGAGGATTAAAAATGCGAATGAATCCAATTTTAAGCGTAGATAGTCTAATATTCTTTAAAAGGTCGATTTACCGCCTTTTGATGGTGAACCTATTTTAAATCCACTTTTTGACAATTTTATGTGTTATATTTGACAAAATAAAATTATTCTTTATAATTTGGACATCAAAATTTACTTTGTGTAAATTTTTGGTATTTTTCCGAAAAAGTTCAATTTTTAATGAATAGTGAAAAATGTTGTATTTTAATTCAAAACCTCTTTTTAATCTAATTTATTTATATGATTAGATTATCTTTTTAATTGGTATTAAATTGAAAATAGAATATATTTTTATCATTTAATCCTATGGTGGTCATTGTAATTAATATCACTTTAAGATTGGACATAAACGAGTGTCAATCTTTTGAAATATATTGTTTCATAAAAACACGCTATTTGTTTTAACAACGGGATTTAATTATAAAATTAATTAATGCAACTTATATGTTATGAATTTGGTAAAATAGAAATCATTTTTGAATTCGGAATATCAAATATAGCTTAGGGTGAATTTTTGGTATTTTTCTGAAAAACATCAATTTTTGATGAATAGTGAAACCACAAAGTGGTGGTTACAAAATTTGATTTTTCGTTTAAATGGGACTTTACCACTTCTGTGATTTGAATTTCAAAAATCCAATTTAAATGATATTAATTGTTAAGTAAAATTTGGTTCAATGGGATGAAAATAATTTTTGATGAAAAGTAACTTTTAAGTTTTATTAATCGCGATTAAAGGTAATTAGTGAGATTTAAGGTAAAAATGATATTATAATAAAATGAAAATATATTGACACTTGTCCTAACCCTATTGGATGAGTTATGTCCGACCAAGACAACCCATGGGTCGATTTTTGGTACCCCATGGAGCCACTTGGGTTTTATAATGACATTTATGCCTTTTATTTAAAGTTAAAATAAAAATTTCACAAACATGATTTGTTTTACTAAAACAATTTTTACATGTGGTTATACAAGTCAGAATTTTGACTATAAAAAGTCATTGGAAATATGAAAAACTTTCCTACATCATAGTATTTTTTTTATAATTTTTATACATTAAATAAATTAAATTCTTTATGACATCATGATGATTCAACGATGACCTCATTATTTAATGATTTAAATAAAATGGAAAGATAATGTAAAATCTAGGATCTAAACATGTCAAAAACCTATTTTATGGGTGTATTTCGAACACTTATCACCTTATCCTCGAAACAAATCAATGTGGGACCATTAAAATCCAAAAACCATTTGAAAATAAAGTAACATTTTATACTTTACCAAGAGTGCCCCTCCTCTCCTCTTATAAAAGGCCCCCACCTCTACCACCTTACCCACAATTCTCAAGCCTTTGGTTCAGCCAATATCTGATCATTTTGTCTCTAAAAATCCCTATCCTAATCCTAGAAGCCTTAAATTAGGAAGTAATCTCTTCAATAAACCCTTTTGGTTCAAACCAAAGAGAGTTACCCTATTTTAAGGTAACGACTTCACTTGTGCTCTTTTGTTTTATTTTGATTCTCCAACCCCCTAAACTCTTTTTATTCATTTATTTTGTAACAAATCCAGTATATTAAATATATTAGGTTGTTTTTATAATAAGTATTATAGCTACACTTACACACACCTTCATCTAATGGTTAAATAACATACTGTTTCTGTGGATGGAGAATTTCTGCCTCACGAAACGATGATTGTTCAACACTCATATAACACCTTCAAAGGTGGCCATTAAGATGTCACTATGTTTATATATAATATATAATATTTTTATGTTTTACTTATGCTTATGTATTTTTCATTTGTGGCATACCTTTATGGCTTCCATTATGGGTATACGCGATATATTCATTTTAGGAAGTGCGGACTACCGCCCCCTCAAAGTGATTTGATTCATTAATGCCATATGTGAGACGTATAAAGGATGGATTGAAAGTTATTATATATGATTTTATACTGTAATTATAATATACCATTATATCATTATTGTTTTCTTTCCATTAAAGTATGATATAGAAATGAAAGTAGTGTTCATGCGTACGTACGACTTACCGTCTCCATGAACGATGCATTTCATTTCTTATCTTCAAATGTAATGTACTATTATAAGTACATATAATGGATATATATTATGTAGGATACATATAAAGGATTAATATAATTATGGAATTAAAAATATACACATCTCTCATTTATTTTTAATTCCATTAATATGACATAGAAATGAAAGTAGCGTTCATGCGTACATACGACTTACCGTCTCCATGAACGATGCATTTCATTTATTACCTCTAAATGATTTTGTAATATTATAAATAAATGTATATGATGGATATATATGATATATATGATATCCAAATAAGTAATTTCATTCTGGATATAAACAACCTTTGACCACACGAACAACATGTAATTGTAAGAAGTCCACTTTTGAGTTAAGAACCAAATATCGACAAAACAAACATTATTAACTTAAATGATTACATAATGTTTATAACATGTAAATAATTGATATAAAAGGAATAATGAACTTGAAAAAGGTTCTTAAGAAAGTTTAAATTAACTAAAGTTTATTATTCAGGACATTAAAGAACGATCGAGTCAAGTCGGACCCAAGGTAAGGGATCCTACTCCTCTCTTTCTTTTTAAGTACGCCCTTTTATGTCATTCCTTTTAAAGATAATCTTTCTTGTTATTGGGATGTTATTTTATATTAATCTTACATTAAGTTTTATTTTCATATGATGATAGACCCTATTCTCTCTCATCAATCCATTTTGGAAGTTTTGAGTGGTGCCGTTAGGCTGCCGAATTTTCATAAGAGATCTAACCTCTCTCTTTCTTTTTAAGTACTCTCCTTTATGTCACTTCTTTTATGCTCCTCTTTGTTGTGCTGGGGGATGTTCTTTTATTTTCCTATTTCTATAAAATTTATGTTAATATGATGAGATACCCTATTTGATCTCATCAATCCATTTTTTTATGTTTTATGTGGCGCCGTTAGGCTGCCGAGTTTTCGTAAGGGATTTTTCATGTCACTTTTATTCTCGTGACATTTATGCTATGTTTGCCACTATTTACTTTGATTGGTGTATGTAATTCCCATTATTATACACTTTGTGTAGTATAATTTCATTTATGGCTATTTACATCTTCATTGTATGACCCTTCTTCCATGGGGTGTACTTTTCGAAAGTTACCCAACTCGGTAAGGGAACCTTTCACCCTCCTCTTTTTAAAAGACTTCTTTTGTTATGTCTTTTAATTCAAATACTATTATGTTGGGATACGTTCTTATATATACTTATTTATGTAAATTTTATGTCCAAGTGATGAGATACCCTTTATCTCTCTCATCAACCCTTTTTGTAAAATTTTATGTGACGCCATTAGGCTGTGGAATTTTACCAAGGGAACTTCGTAACCCAATTTCGATTTCTTTGGGTTCAACATGTAGTTATTGAATATATCATCCATTGAATATGTGTAAATAACCTTTGATTGTTTTACACTTAATATCCACTTATATTGGGAGTATTTATATTTGTCACACATAATTATGAGATTGATTTATCCTTAATTTAAGGACACCTTCTTTATGATGGATTTCATCTCATTTTACATTTCTTTTGAGACTTCATTGTTGTTATGCACCAATTTACTCTTATATGGTGTGTATACTATCCTTTGACATATTATATCATGAACACCTTTATTCTCATGATATAATAAAGTTCGGATTAAATGTTATTCTGCTATTATTTGTATTCAAGAGTCTCTCATTTTGTTAAAAACTATTTAACAAAAATATCGTTTTAAATGTTTTAAAGATTTATTATTTTAAATATTTATCTTTAATGTCCATGTTTTCAAAATGGTTTTCAGTATTTATTTATATGGACATTAATGTTTTAAAATTATAATTCCATTAAAAGCTTCAAAGTGGTATGGGACACTTTGATTCAAAAATCTCTTTTAATTGGTTTTTGAAAATGGATTGATTAATTCAATATATGGGAATTAATTATTGTGATTGAAAATGAAATGTTGTTATTGAAATGTTTATATTTTCAATATTTTATGTGTAATGATGGTACTTGGACATTTTATGGGTGGTTACGTGATAAACCATATGATGGGTGGTTACGTTATAACCTCCAATGCATTGGGTATGGAAGTCGGCCGTATGGCTATTCCATTAAGTATGTATGGAAGTTGGCCGAATGGCTATTCCATTAAGTGATATGAGTGGAAGTCGACCTTATGGTTATTCCAATTAAGTATTTTTATTTCCCAAGTTACATTTATATGTTATGTGATATTTATATGGGTTTTATGGTAATCTTTTGGTTACAGAAGGGTAAGTAATGAACTTTTATTTAGTGAAGAGTATTTACTACCTCGAAAAGGTGAAAAGTATTACTTTGATAAAGTATACATGGTTTACTTGTTGTTTTGAAAAAACTAACAGTTTTCATTCTTTGTGTATCCCTTATTGAGATTTTTATGCTCATCCCAAGTTTTTGAAATGTTTTTCACAGGACTTAACGTGGAATAGGGTCAAGGATGGGATCAAGGGAAAGTCATGCAACCTAAAACATGGAACTTGACATGTTTCTTTTTACGAGTTTTTATTTTATGGAAAATTAGTAAAAGTTTATACTTTGTAATCTTTTGAGATTTAATAGTTATGTCCTAATTCTCTAAAACTCTAATCCTGAAAAGATCCTCAATGTGAATTATACATTTAATTCAATATTAAGTAAGGTTTAAGGCCGGGGCCTTATAAAACCCTTACCTCAGGTTAGCAATTTCTTCATACGTTCTTTTAACCTCCTACATAATAAATTTAATTTTTTTATAACTCTATGCTCAAACCATATTCAAACATATCATACCTAATATTATTCACTTATAATATCTTATCACCCGTTTAATAAAACTTATTCAATTAAATTATTGTTCAGGGGATAATTGTTCTATTTTTCATTCTTCTTTTGGTTTGGTGGTAACATTTCCTACACCATGATCATATTTTCATCATTTAAAATATATTAAAAGAGATATAAATATTATATTTATTCATTAAATAAACTTATAATATAATCTACATAAGGTGGTGATGAAAACAAAATTATATTACTTCATGAAGACGATGGTCCTTACGTATGCATGAGTTATATTTTAATTTTACAATGAATAATAATAAATAAATATAAATAATAATAAATATTACAAAAATCATAAAAATATCATAAATATCATATATATATATTTTTCAAATATATGCTTAATACCATTCTAGTTAAGAGGAAATGAAAAAATAATCACATCATTTTGTGGAGGTGGTAGTCCACACGTACACACGAGAGACATTATCATTTTCCGATGGAAAAGAGGGTAACAGGGTGGATACTATATTATCATGAAAGAAAAATAATTATTTCATAAATATCATATCTATCTTCCTTAAATACATAACAATAACCAATCACGAAATGCGATGATGGAAAATTAAATACATCTCTTTGTAAAGATAGAGGTCCAAACGTACGTACACATGATTCTTTCATTTCTTATTGGATATAAATGAGGTAAATAAGAGTTTTTACCTCAAAATTATTTAATTTCAGTATATTTATCATACTAAATTAATTATTTTATAATGGAAATATTATATTTCAAGGAGGTGGATGAAAAAATAGCCATAAATTATATTAGTTAGGGCTTATACATTTTATTATGGTTACTGCAAGGAGATTCGGGGCATGGTAATATTAATTTATAGAGTAAGTTGGGTACTGTTTTTAGAGAGAAGAGATCCCATATGTTCCTTTTAAGGCATAAATTGTTTAAGGACCCAAAATTAAACATTACATAATCTTGAATTAATATAATAATTCACATTGAGGATCTTTTCAAGTTTATAGCTTTAGAGAATTGGGTCATAACATATACATAACAACTGGAATATTACTTATAGACACTTCTACTCAGTATCGATTTATTAATAATATAAAAACTCTTGAAAAAAGGAGTCATGTATAGTTCTATGTTTTAGACAACATGACATTTCCTTGATCCCATCCTTGTCCCTATTCATCTTTAAGTTCGGTGAAAAACATGTCAAAAACTTTGGATGAGCATAAAAAGCTCAGTAAGGGTTATAAAATATATAAAGAAAACATTAGTCCATCAAAACATAATATTTTTAACATAACTCATGAAATCATAAGATTTATGAATAACACATAGAAAACATAAATCTTAATGGAAAATTATGGCATCCATAACATACTTACATTGTATCTTTCATAGCTATGTTGGGAGTTACATTTGGAATACCCATCACAATATATTTCCTAAATATCTTAGGAGAAACATTAATGTTTACCTCTTTCATGTTACGCAATTTATTGGAGGGATATCTCAGGCTCACCCTCCATAGTTTTATCACAGAACCACTCGTATATGTAAACAATTCCCAAGAACCATAACATATTCGCAACACATAAAACAAACATAAAGGAAAGATAAAATTTCCACATTTAAATCACAATATATCATTTAAAAATATTGACATAACCAATATATTATCAACAAAAAATTCAATACCAAAATATGTTAAATATTATATGGTATTTATTTTCATTTTAAAAATATTATGACTTGTTAAAGAAGCTAAATATCGAATAAATCTCACGGCAGCGCAAAGGTCATTATCGCCACGTATGTTAAAAAGAAACATTCCTTTTCGTTTAGTAAAACGCTTCGTATAAAAAGACTCTATTTGAATGAAATGAAAATTCAAAGGGGTTTATACACCATATAAAATAAATTCTTGTATAAATTAAAATATTTCTCAATGAAATGAGATTGAGATGAAGTCCCTTACAAAGATCATTTTATAAATAAAATAGATCGATAGTGTGTATTCAATATAAGTACACATAAATCATGTATAAATACAAGATATGATATCAAAATTTATATATCACATAATCATAGCACGACATAATCAAAAAGTATATGTTTAACCTAAAGAATGGAAATTGGGTTAAGAAGTTCCCTTATCTCATATCCGACTTGACTCGTTCGTTCTTTAATATCCTAAATAATAAACTAAAGTTAATTTCTACTTGATTCAGAACCTTTTTCATGTTTATTATTACTTTTATATCACTCATTACCATGTCATAAACATTACATAATCATTTATTTTAATAACAGTCGTTTTGTCGATATTTGGTACTTGAGTCAAAAAATAAACTTCTTAAAATTACAAGTTTTCCATATTTTCAACATTCCATTATCTACAGAATTATATTCATTATTTAGATATCATATATATCATATATATCCAATATATATATGTATTTATAATAGTACATAACATTTGGAGACAATAAATGAAATTCACCGTTCAAGGAGACGGTAAGCTATATGTACGCATGAACACTACTTTCATTTCTATTTAATATTTTAATGGATTGAAAAATTAATGATACATAGGAATATTATAATTCCAGTCTAATATCATATATAATTTCATTAAATCCATCCATTATACACCCCATGTATGTCATGAATGAGTCACATCACTTTGAGGGGGCAGTAGTCCACACTTCCTCAAATTAAATTATCGTATTTACCCATTATAGAAACCATAAATATGACAACCCAGCTTTTTATTACAACTTAAACTTGATTTATTACATAAAACATCACTTGATACAACAAAGAATATCAAGAGGTATATTGTATTTGGGGATTAGGATCATTACATAAAAACTTAAAACATGAAATACAACATCTTTATTGAAAACTTCCTTTACATGACCACTACATTCCCTCGTACTTAGCATTTCATGGGATAACCTGAGGACATGCATAAAAAGGGTGAGCTATAAAGCTTAGTAAGGGAGTAAACATGGAATAACATGAGGATTAAAATACATTTTAGAAAATAGGCATATCAATAGAGCTTAAAAAAAACATGAACATAAAGGCATGATAAAGCATTATAATCATAACATGGAAATGTGACAACAACACTTGACATGGAATTAGCATGAGCCAAGGCCCATTGCACATGGAGCATGAGTAAATCCTCATTACACATAAAACACGAGTAAAACCTCGTTACAATTGAATTAGAATGAGTCAACACTCATTGCACATGATGTATCATGATACTATACTTTACCCAATGCATTGGAGCGCTATAAGGGTGCACCCTTCTTAAACATTTCATTTCATGCATAAGTGTGCCTCATGGATCATAAAACCTGGATTCATAAAACATAATTATTTATTCGACGATAAAGGAATGTCGAATTCATACATGAAACTTTACAATAAATAAGTAAATGTGCATAAAGGTGAATACCCTTGATGGAGAAATGGGCATGGTATTCCCTATACAATGACATTGGCTTAGAAAATCGGGGCGATTTCGGCAGTGTAACAGCGTGACATAAGAATTCACAAAAATAGTTGATGAGAGAGAAAGGGGTTCCTCATCATATTTACATGTAATGGAAAGTAAGGAGGTCATATAGATACATGTACCAACAATTTTAATGGAATTTAGATTCATGATACAAATGTATTGCTTGAATGTAAAAGAGGAGAGAGAAGTTCCTTTCGAAATTTCGGCATAGTAACGTGTGTACATGGGAGGAATTTAATGAGAGGGAAAGGGTCTTACATAATTCAAACATAAATATGGAAGTATGAGGGAGGTTATAAACCATACCACAACATTTATAATTGAAATTAAAAGGGCAAAACAACTTAATGAAAATTGGACAAAAATGAAAAAGGAAGAAAAAACCCTTACTTAGAAGTGTGCTTCCAAAGGATAAAGAGAGGCTTGTGAGAGGATTCTTGGGAGATTGGGGAACCTTGGGAGTATTCTAGAAATAGTAGGGAAGAGTTTGGACGAACTCAATGGGCTTTGAGTGAGGATGAAGTGGGAGCTTGGGTGGTTTTATATAGGAAATGTGAGGGATTTCTTTATTATTTAGGTTTGGGACCCCTTATATTAAATTAATCCAAAACACAAACCATACGATGGTTTTTGCCCATGTTTTTTGAAAAAGGGAATAGGAAAAAAAATATTTTATAAGGCAAAAGTCCGAACTTCTTAAAATAATAAGGTTGCTTATGTGGATTTGAGTCACACTCCCAGGGAAATTAATTTAAAAAGGAAAAGTGTTGAATAAGTCTTGAGGGGTCCATTAATGCTTTGAAAAGTAAGTCAAACAAACTCAAAATCACATTATTTTAATTTTAAAACATATATTGTCAGAAAATAAAGATTATATTATTTTATTACATCACTATTTGGTCATTATGATGTCATAAAACACATTATATATTTAAATGGTATTTAATTTTTACCCAAAAATTTGACTGTCTCAGAAAATTATGAAAAATTCACCTTTGGATAATTTCGACATCCTGATTCCAAAAATAACATTTATTTTATCTAAATAATTTTATAAATATGTGAATTTTTACTTTTAAAATAAAAACCGACATTTATCGAAAATTCAGAGTGTTTGACAGAAATGGCTTTCAAACCGTAATAAAAATTTTAATTGCATTCATAAAATTATAAGATCATTTATATTTAATAAAACTTAATTTAATAATAATAATATTATTTTATTAACATATTATTTAATTACAAAAATCCCTTAATTTAATAAAATATATTTCTTAACTAAAAAATAACTAAAAACACCATTTGTACTTTAAAAACTATTTACAATGTATCAAAAATGACTAGAAATTATATTCATTATTATATACAAAAAACTAATGTACATGAACATAGTACTACTTATTTGTTACATAACCCCTTAAAACATCCACATAACACCTAAGGGTAAGGTGTGAGATGGTGACAGACTCTTGGGGTGGATCCGATAACATCGCTCGAGTGGTAATTTCAATAAACTTCCACTTTTCCCATAGACGGTCATGTTCGAGATTGACATGATGAAGCTCAGCTTGGGATTGGTCAAGAGCGAAGCCCAAGGATTCCACCTCTTTTCCAAGATCCAACAAATGGGCTTCGTATGGAGCAATTCTACTGGATGAGGCCATCACTTCTTTTGTTTGAGTAAATTGGATTTGTTAAAGTCCTATAATTATACTAATCATGTGATCAATATTAAACGGCTATATTAGCAACAATCAAAATTCATAACATAAAACCAATGAAGTTGACATGTTATATAAACATAAAGAGACATTTTATTAGATCAGGATGGATTTCCATTAATGAAACTTTGGGTCATTACAATATTCCCCCCTTAAGAAATTTCGCCCTCGAAATTTTCCTTTTCCCAAACTAAAACAAATGTGGGTAACTCAGCTTCATCATATCCTCCGATTCCCAAGTCGCTTCTTCAAACTTGTGGTTTCTCCACAAAACCATAATGAGGGGCATTGTATTATTTCGTAGAACTTTTTATCTACGATCTAAGATCTTTACTGGTTACTCCTCATAAGAAAGTTTGTCTTCCAATTGTACCACCTCAAAAGAGAGTACATGTGAAGGGTCCGGTATGTACTTCCTTAAGAGGGATACATGAAAGACATCATGAACCTTGGCCATGGTAGGTGGAAGTGCTAGTCTATAGGCCACAGCCCCAACATGATCAAGAATCTCGAAGTGGCCGATGTACCTTAGACTTAACTTCCCTTTCTTTCCAAACCTCATGAACTTTTTCCACGGAGATAAGTGTAGAAACACCATGTATCCAACTTTAAACTCAAGGTCTCATCGACGATTATCTGTATAACTCTTCTGTCGAATCTGGGATACCTTCATATGTTGCTGAATGGTTTTCAACTTCTCCACCATTTCTTCGACCATTTCTGGTCCAAACAGCTTACGTTCACCGACCTCATCCCAACAAGCCGGTGTTCTGCACCTTTTCCCATACATGGCTTCATATGGTTCCATTTGGATGCTTGAGTGGAAACTGTTATTATAGGTGAACTCAACCATAGGAAGATGTTGATCCCATCCTCCTTTAAAGTCCATTGAGCATGCTCTCAATATGTCCTCAAGTGTTTGGATAGTCCGCTCGGATTGGACATCAGTTTGAGGATGATAGGCCGTACTGAAGTTCAGTTCTGTATTCAGAGTATGTTGAAGACTCTTCCGAAACTTAGAGGTGAATCTTGGATCTCGGTCAGACACAATAGACAGTGGTACTCCATGTAACCGTACCACTTCCCTGATATATATCCATGCCAGTTGATCCAAAAATAAATCCTCCTGAATAACAATGAAGTGTGCAGTCTTTGTAAGAATATCCACAACAACCCAGATTGCATTGTTTTCTTTGGATGTCCTTGGAAGTCTGGTGACAAAGTCCATGGTGATGTTCTCCCATTTCCATTCTGGTATGGGCAATGGTTGCATCATCCTCTTAGACTTCTGTCTCTCTGCCTTCACTTGCTGACACACCAAGAATTTTGATGTATATTCAGCGATCTCCTTCTTCATATTATCCCACCAAAAGTTTTCTTGAAGATCTTGATACATCTTCGTGCTCCCTAGGTGAATAGAGAAATTTGAACTATGTGCATCATCCAAAAGTCCCTTCTTCAGCTCCGGACTTGATGGAACACATTGTTTTTCCCAAACCGCACAATTCCTTCTTCATTAAAATTAAACTCCGAGGATTTCCCTTTTTCGATAGCTCCCACTTTTTCTTGAATTCCCACATCATCCTTTTGAGCATCCTTTAACCTTTTTAAAAGAGATGGTTGAGCAATCATTTGTGAAAGGATTGATGATGTTCCCTTATTTATGATTCCCACGTCCATCTTCATCAAGTCTACGAAGATTGGATCCTTATCAATTCTCATCATTGATAGAGTTGCTGGTTCCTTTCTACTTAGGGAATCTGCCACCTTGTTCGCTTTCCCAGGGTGGTAATTGATTGAACAGTCATAATCCTTGATGAGATGTATCCATCTTCTTTGGTGCATATTAAGCTCTTTCTATGTGAATATATATTTAAGACTCTTGTGGTCAATATATATCTCAAATTTCTCTCCATAGAGATAATGTCGCCAGATTTTCAAGGCAAAAATCACCGCCACCAACTCAAAATCATTCGTTGGATAGTTTCACTCATGGATTTTCAACTACCTTGAGGCATAGGATATCACTTTATCATTTTGCATTAGCACACATCCTAATCCCTTCTTCGAAGCATCACTGAATAACACAAAAAGCTCCCCACTTGTGGTTAAAGTGGGCACAGGTGCAGTGATAAGCCTCATTTTTAACTCCTTGAAGCTTTCTTCGCATTCATCACTCCAAGAAAACTTTACTCCTTCCGAGTTAGCTTGGTAAGAGGGTTGGATAATCATGAGAAATTTCTCACAACTCGTCGATAATATCCAGCTAACCCTAATAAGTTACGGATATCCGTTACCGATGTTGGCCTCAACCATCCCTCAATTGAATCTGTTTTGGAGGGGTCTACAGATTTCCCATTGCTTGTAATGATATGGCCCAAGAATGAGACCTCCTTCAACCAAAACTCACACTTTCTCTACTTTTCATAGAGATTCTCCTTGTGAAAAGTCTCTAGTACAGTTTTTAAATGCTCCTCATGATCCTCCTTGGTTTTGGAGTATATTAGAATATCATCTATAAAGACTACCACAAATTTGTCAAGGTAATATCTAAAGACTCTATTAATCATGTCCATGAATGTTGCTGGAGCATTGGTGAGTCCGAAAGGAATTACTATGAATTCATAGTGCCCGTACCTTGTACGAAAAGCAGTCTTGGGGACATCTTCCTTCTTCACCCTTACTTGATAATATCCCGACCGCAAATCCACCCTGGAGAAGTATTTTTCTCCACACAGCTGATCAAACAAGTCATCGATTCTTGGGAGAGGATACTTGTTCTTGATCGTGATTTTGTTAAGTTCACGATAATCGATGCAAAGACGCATTGACCCATCCTTCTTCTTGACAAAGAGGACTGGTGCACCCCATGGTGAAGCACTTGGGCGTATAAACCCTTTATGCAGATTCTCCTGTAGTTGTTTCTTCAACTCTTCAAGCTCTACAACAGCCATTATATACGGATTCTTGGATATTGGTATCACCCCAGGTAGAAGTTCAATTGAGAACTCAACATCTCTTCTAGGAGGAAGACTAGGCAGTTCCTCGGGAAACACTTCCGCGAATTCCCTCACAATAGGCGTTTCTTCAAGGATGGTTTCTTCTTTGGACTCCATCATCTGAGCCAGATACGCGTACTCATAGGGCAGTAATATCCATGCTTGAGATGATATATCTAAAGGAGATTCATCTTCCTACTAACACTTGTAAAGAATCGGGGGTCGATTCTCCATATAGAGTGTGATTTACCTATCCCGACAATTTATGTTGGATCTATATAAGGAAATCCAATCCATGACAAGAATTGCATAAAATTCCACCAGAGGGAGTATGATGAGGTTCGCTGGGAAATTAAATCCACATATTGTAATAGGGGAGGACTTATATTCATGGGATGCAATGATTTCCCCATTTGTCGTACTCACCGACATCTTTACTTCCATGATTTTTGGTGGTGCTAGGATTGTTCTACTAAACATTCGAGATATAAAAGAATGCGTAGAACCCGAATAAAAAAGTATGTTCAATATTCTTGAATTAATAACTAGCGTACCTGTCACCACTTCATTGTCGGGGTTCGATTTGGTAGAAGTGATGGAAAAAGCTCTTCCTTGCTGTCTTGTAGGTTGTTGGTTGCCTCCGAAAACCCTTGGATTAGGGCACTGATTTGAAAAATTACCCAAATCTTTGAATTTGTAGCATTTAACAACGCGTTGAGGTTTGAACATAGCATTCCTCTCCTCTGTCGCAGCCTTGGGTCCTTCTTGCCAATAGTTAACAGCTAGGCGCCCTTCTCTTCCACACCTGAAGCATTTTCTCGTCCCCTTAAGGCAATTTCCAGGGTGCTTCTTTCTGCACATTTGGAAAGTGGGGTGATGGATCTTCTTAGCACCGTTGGATTTATCCAGCAGACCAATAGCATTGAATTCTACCTTACACTTCTTGTCCCCATGATACCCCTGTGATTCCCCGATCTCCATTTCATCCTTGAGGGCACATCGGACAATTTCCTCATAGCTGTCGAAGTCACAGATCGCTAATGGTTTCTGCAAGCTAGGCTTCAGTCCACCAAAGAATCGGTCAACCTTGCATTCGGGGGTAACAAAACAACTGGAATCATATCGTGCAAGCCTTATAGAGTTTTCCTCCTACGCTCCAACAGGTTACTCATCTTTTTTCTTGAGGGAAAGGATGTCCCTTTCCATCTTAAGCCGAAGGGTGCGCATAAAATATTTATCGAAAAACATCTTCTGGAAATCCTTCCATTCCAACGCCTCGATCTACTCCTGAGGCTTCATATTTTTGATCAACGTCCACCATTGATCAGCTTCAACCTCCATACTGTAAGCCGCTAGGAGAACCTTCTCTTGTTCAGAACATTGGAGGATGGATAATATCTTTTCAATGGAGTTGATCCATTGGTCAACGATCATGGGATCAGATGATCCACTAAAAGTAGGAGGCCTTTGTCTCATGAAGCTCTCAACAACGACTTGTTCTTTCTTAGGGGGGGGGGGGGGGTTGAACGTTCCTCTTGACCTGTGTTTCTATTCAAAACTTGAGTTACCCGAGAGAGAAGCATGACAAAGTTTGCGATTCCCGCTCCCGTTGGATTTGGAATCTCATTAGTATAGTTATCACACTGATCTTCACAATGGTTGTTAGCCCAAGTCCTCCTATTACCGAACATTGGCTGGAATAAAAGTAAATTTAGGGGTAACACATAAAGGATAATCCAAAGACAAAAGTTGATGACTTATAAATAAACTTTCATTTCCTTAACTCATGAGTCTATAGGCTTCAATATATTATTTTCATGATCTGCATTCTAACATATATTCTTAGGGGAATTTTTTTAATTCCCTTAATGAGGGTTCATACTAAGCTTGTGAATTTGTCAAAACATATCCCCCGGGAGTGTCGTGACCAAGAGTGCAGCAAGGCCCGTTGTCGTGCACCAGTTCCCGTTCGAGTCTAGCTGATAAACAACTTACTCAATAGTTACCAAAACTTAGGGATATTTTTATTATACTTAGTCTTGTCTCTAGGGCTTTACTAGGGTTTCCTAATCCCAAAAATAACTAAACCTATCCTCTGATACCAACTATGACAAACCGGATTTTTATTACAACTTAAACATGATTTATTACATAAAATTTACATGATACAACAAAGAAGATCGAGAGGTTTAGTGTCTTTGGGGCTTAGGATAATTACATAAAAACTTAAAACATGAAATACACCATATTTATTGAAAACATCCTTTACATGACCACTACATTCCCTCGTACGTAGCATGGCATGGGATAACCTGAGGACATGCATAAAAAAAGGGTGAGCTATAAAGCCTAATAAGGGAGTAAACATGGAATAAAATGAGGAGTACAATACATGTTAGAAAATAGGAATATCAATAGAGAGTAATAAATACATGAGCATAAAGGCATGATAATTTATGATAATCATAACATGGAAATGTGGCAACAACACTTAACATGGAATTAGCATGAGCCAAGGCCCATTGCACATAGAGCATGAGTAAATCCTCATTGCACATAAAGCACGAGTAAAACCTCATTGCACTTGAATTAGCATGATTCAACACTCATTGCACATGAATTATCATAATACTATACTTTACCCAATGCATTGGAGCGCTATAAGGGCACACCCTTCGTAAACATTTCATTTCATGCATAAGTGTGCCACATGGATCATAAAACATGGATTCATAAAACATAATAATTTATTCCACGATAAAGGAATGTGGAATTCATACATGAAACTTTACAATAAATAAGTAAATGTGCATAAAGGTGAATACCCTTGATGGAGAAATGAGCATGGTATTCACTACACAATGACATTGGCTTAGAAAATCGGTGTGATTTCGACAGCGTAACAGCGTGACATAAGAATTCATAAAAATGGTTGATGAGAGAGAAATGTGTTCCTCATAATATTTACCTGTAATGGACAGTAATTAGTTCATATAGATACATGTCCCAACAATTGTAATGGAATTTATATTCATGATACAAAAGTATTGCATGAATGTAAAAGAGGAGAGAGAAGTTCCTTTCGGAATTTCGGCATAGTAACGGGTGTACATGGGAGGAATTTAATGAGAGAGTAAGGGTATCCCATAATTCAAACATAAAGAGTGAAGTATGAGGTAGGTCTGAATCCATACCCCAAAATTTATAATTGAAATTAAAAGGGCAAAACAACTTAAATAAAATTGGACAAAAATGGGAAAGGAAGAAAAAACCCTTACTTGGAAGTGTGCTTCCAAAGGCTAGAAAGAGGCTTGTGAGAGTATTCTTGGGAGCTTGGGGCACCTTGGGGGGATTATAGAGAGATTAGGGTAGAGTTTGGACGAACTCCAAGAGCTTTGAGTGAGGAGGAAGTGGGAGCTTGGGTGGGTTTATATTGGAAAGGTGAGGGAATTCTTTATTATTTAGGGTTGGGACCCCTTATATTAAATTAATCCAAACCACAAACCATACCATGGTTTTTGCCCATGGTTTTTGGAATAGGGAAGAGGGAAAAAATATTTTATAAGGCCAAAGTACGAACTTCTTAAAATAATAAGGTTGCTTATGTGGAGGCGAGTCACACTCCCATGGAAATTAATTTAAAAAGGCAAAGTGTTGAATAAGTCTTGAGGGGTCCATTAATGCTTTGAAAAGTAAGCCAAACAAAGCAAAAATAACATTATTTTAATGTTAAAACATATATTGGCCGAACATAAAGATTATAGTATTTTATTAAATCACTATTGGGCCATTATGATGTCATAAAACTCATTATATATTTAAACGGTATTTAATTTTTACCCAAACATTTGACTGTCTCAGAAAATTATGAAAAATTCACTATTGGATCATTTCGACGTCCTGATTTCAAAAATAACATTTATTTTATCTAAATAATTTTCTAAATATGTGAATATTCACTTTTAAAATAAAAACTGACATTTATCTAAAATTCATGGGTTTTGACAGAAATGGCTTTCAAACCTTAATAAAAATTTTAATTGCATTCATAAAATTATAAGAACATTTATTTTTAATAAAAATTAATTTAATAATAATAATAATATTTTATTAAAATATTATTTAATTCAAAAATCCCTTAATTTAATAAAATAAATTTCTTAACTAAATAATAACTAAAAAAACCATTTGTACTTTAAAAACTATTTACAATGTATCAAAAATGACTAGAAATTATATGTATTATTATATAAAAAAAATAATGTACAAGAACATAGTACTACTTATTTGTTACATAACCCCTTAAAACAGCCGCATAAGACCTAAGGGTAAGGTGTGCGATGATGACAGACTCTTGGGGTGACTGAGATATCATCGCTCGAGTGGTAATTTAAATCAACTTCCACTTTTCCCGCAGACGGTCATGTTCGAGCTTGACGTGATGAAGCTCATCTTGGGCTTGGTCAAGAGCGAAGCCCTAGGATTCCACCTCTTTTACGAGCTCAGAAAAATGGGCTTCGTATGGAGCAATTCTACTGGATGAGGCCATCACTTCTTTTTTCTGAGTAAATTGGATTTGTTAAAGTCCTATATTTATACTAATCATGTGATCACTGTTCAACGTCTACATTAGCAATGGTTAAAATTCTTAACATAAAACCAATGAAGTTGACACTTTATATAAACATAAAAAGACATTTAATTACATCAAGAGGGATTTCCATTAATGAAACTTTGGGTCGTTACAATAAAAGTATGATATAAATGAAAAATAAAGAAGTAAAGATACAACATAAATATAATATATATCACATATAAATACATTTCCATCATAATGGCCACCTTGACAAGCGGTTGGAGATATTTGAACAATCATTGTTTCATGAAGTAGTAGTTCTCCATACACAGAAATAGTATGTTCGAATCCATTAGATGGAGGTGTGTGGAAGTGTAGTTCTAATAATTCTAATTAAAAAAACATAGTATATTTATTATACTGGTGTTTATTTAAAATAAAGGAATAAAGAGAGTTTAGGTATTTGGAGAAGTAAAATAAATGAATAGAACTTAAGAGAAGACGTTGCCTTTAAATTGGGTAAGTCTCTTTGGTTTGATCCAAAAGGTATACTTGAATTGCCTTATTACTATGGGAATACTTATAGAAGGAATATAGAGATGTATGGAGATTAATTGTGTAGAGTTTGAATGATCCAAGGTGCTTGAGAGGTGTGAGTAATGGGTTTGAGGTGAGGGATTTTTATAAGGGGGAGAAAGGGCTCTTTAGGAATGTTTGAAAGTATTATTTTATTATAAACATTTTTTTCAGTTTCAAAATTTCCAAAACTCATGAAAGTCGAATATAATATGACTATTTTTCGAAATAAAATTATCAAATAATAATTGGATAGGTTTTGGATATTGTTTTAATTTTTGTAATCTTATTTCTTTAAATCATTCATTAATGAGGTAAACACTGCATCATTATTTTTTCATAAATAATTATATTTATTTAATGTATAAAAATTAAAAAAAACCACGATGAGATAAATATTTTTATATTTCATATGAATATTTATAGTAAAATAGATATCTTATATAACCCCATGTAAAAATTTAATTACAAAAAGATATATGTTTAAGTCATTTTTGTATTTACTTTAAATTAATTAATATAAAGTGTCATTATCACTCCAAAGTGGCTCAATGGAACCCAAGGATGAACATGGTCAGACATATATCAACCTATAGGATTACCACACATGTTAGGGTAATTTAATATTATTATAATAATATTTGTCTACCATTATTTAAAAGATATACCCTTTTACCATGGTAAAAAAATATTTACTTAAGTAAATATTCATAATTTCTAAAAATAAAAGTTAACTATTTTCAAAATTTGGACCTCCTGATTCCAAATATGAAATCAATTTTTCCAAATTAAAAACTTAGAAGTGGAAGAAATTAATTTAAAATTAATTCCCTTTGTCAAAACAAAAAAGAGTGCATTTAAGAAAAAATAACTATCAAAATATTGACAGTAGTTTATGTCCAATTTCAAAGTGAAATTACTTCCAATGACAAACATTGGATTAATTGGTCAAAATATAATCTATTTAAACTTTATATCCAATTAATAAGATAATATAAGCATATAAATAAGGTAGATGAAAAGGGAGTCTTGAATTAAAATGAAGTATTCTTCACTATTGAATACAAAATTAACTTTATCAGAAAAATGCCAAAAATTTACCCAAAGTAAATTTTGATGTTCAGATTACAAATAAGAATTTTATTTTGTAAAATATAACATATAAAAGTGACAAAAACTATATTTAAAAAGTGTTCTCCATCAAAAGGAGGTAAAATGACCTTTTAAAGAACATTAGACTATTTGTGCTTAAAATTGGATTCATTCACATTCTAAGCCTCTAAATTTTATTGGATAATTGTAAAAACATTTAACAAAAATATTTAATCATATTGTAGGTATTTATATTAATTCACACCAATATAAATTCTAGGCATAAACTACCATTTAAAGTAATATTTTATTATTATTTTTCAGTATAACATAACGTTGTGTGCAACATAAGTTTTCCAAGAAACCTACTGTTGCATATCAGGTACGCCATCAAACATAGAATCACCTTTTAAGTAAAATTATTATTTACTTCAAAAATGTCAATAAATATGAAAATATCATATTCTTTATATATCTGAGATGTTACAAATTGGGTTCCTTTTTATTAGAAAAAGATCAATGGTATTTTAATAATTTTTCAATATTTAAGGTTCCTAAAAGTAATTTTAAAAATTATAAATGGTAAATAAATTAATATTTCAATATAGGATTGATTATTTCCCATTTTAGTATGCCAATACAGTATATTTATGGTTTTATAATGATTTAAAAATATTTATTGAACATTAAATTCCATTTAAGGTCATTTTTATGACAATTTAGAAAATTTGAGTTCAAACATATCAAGACAAACATGGAATTATAATATAAATTTTTTTATCATAAATAATAATATATAATTATCAATGAAATTATTTAAATTATAAAATTAATCCAAAACATTTTACTTTTATTTTTTTAAAATAACTTATTTATTTTTCTTCTATTTGCACAAGCGTTGCGCCGATGTTACATAAACAATTAAAGTAATTATATATATATATATAATATTAATATAAAAAATAATTTATTTATATTTAAAATAGATATTTATAACCATTTAAAACATATTTTAATCCATATAGAAACATAGTAGTGGTATTAAAAGAAAGAGAGTGACATTTTTTTAATTATTGTTTACTTAAAATAATATAAAGGTCATCATCAAAGGAATGTGGAACAAATTTCAATATTTTAGAATATAGGTAAATAATGTTTTACATAAACTCATGCAATGAAATATAGTTAAGTGTTTTACTAATTTTAGTGCATATCCCTTTGGTTTTAATCCCTCTTAACCCATTTTACCCTTTAAAGTGGTGATAAACTTTTACGATGGTTACAATTTATTATGAATAAAAATGAAATGGAGTATATAATATAATTTCAATATGATTATATAAAATGTGGAATAAATTTTATAAGATTAAAATAAAATAATTTATAGAAATTAATTTTAATAAACATCCATAAAATACAAATAAAAATAGTTTTTTTAAAAAATACCCATTTTAATCATGAAAATGATTTTATAACAAAATAATGTATAATATTGATACCTATAGAATTAGTTAAATTATGTTTGATCGAATAGATACTATTTTTCATTAAAACAAATCCAAAATAAAATGGTTCTTTTAAATTAATATATTTAATGAAAAAATGATAGTTTTCAAAAAATTAGTATTTTTTTCTATTCACTCAGAAATCAAAGGAAAGTTGAACAAATTCAACTGAGGTTAATATTGATATGATAAAATGGAAATTAAAATATTTTTCATAAAATTTATTTTTATAAATTTATGAATTTGTCTTTTAAAGAAAAATACAACATATACAACCAAACCACTTTTATAAAAAAAGATCCTTTTAATCCTTGATTGTTGTTAACCTTATAATATTTCATTCTATTCATTCAAAATTGAGTAGTTATTTTATACTAAATAGTAAATAAAATTTAATGAGAAAAAATTTCTACAATATTTCATAATGTACAAACTTTTATTCATACTCACTAATCAAAGAGTTGGGTTATAATGATCATATTTAAATAAAAATGTTTCCATAGTATATCATAGATAGGATCAGTGTTTTTTGAATTAAATGATATAAAATGAATAATAATTACTAAATAGAAAAGTACCTCAAATATTAGGGTTTTACATACTGTATCTTTACTTTATCTAAGCATCACTTTGATTCTCCTCACACCAGTCAAGATAGATAAGTTGACCATCAACTCACTACATTGTCCAAAAGATTCATCCTACCTACATTGATTGATGATATTTATTTTTATTTATTAGGCCTTATACTAGACTTCCTCAATCCCTCCCTACACCTTTAAAAATAATGATCCCAACTCCTGATGACTAGTTCCTTCAGGTCATGTATTATTCAGAACTATAATCCAATTACAGGATAAGCTCTCTCTATAAGATGAAAACACCTCAATTTCTATATTAAAGTGAATTTAAGCCCCAAATCAAGATCCAATACCTGATACATTCCAAGATAAAACCTTAAATATCATGCAAGAATACAATGATGGCCTATTGAATTCCATGAGCCCAAGCATTCATACATCCAGTAGTTTTTTGGGTTTCCCCACTGATACCCATGTATAAAAGAGACTAAAAATAATAAATCCCATTATTTTTTATAACCATTATTCCATGTTATCTATAATAAGACCATCCAACACAGAAATCCATTATATTTTCCTTAAACTCTTCTAATTAGAGGCTTATAACAATGATTCTCTTAGAAAAAACCTAATGTCCACCATACCATGATGTAACGAAGCGTATCACATCTGATTCTCCTCAAATTATTATGAATATTGATCAAGGGAGGAGTCCTATAACTTGTTATGATTCTTTCTTTAATTTAATTAGATAAATCATTTAGGCTATTGTATATAAGGAGATATGGGTATATAAGGGGAAAAACACTATGGGATTGCTCCTATCATTTTCTTCTTCTTTATTATTTCAATATTTTTTTTATATTTTATGAATTGAAATTATAATCTTTTACTATTAAAATTTGTTGTTCTCTTATCCTATTATATGTTATCTTTGTGTTTATTCATTACTGTGATGTTATCATAATCTCAACCTTCACTATGGTGAATTACTAAACCTCTGTAGGTGGATTAAATGGGAGTCCTGATGATGTTCTTATCTTTTTTTTTCATTATTTCAATTTTTTTATTATAGTGAGGTAGTGAGTGTAGATAGCAGGGTAAGTGACTCTCTTTTTTGATTCAAATTGCTTCACTCTTTCAATTTTTTGATCCTTTGTGATTCCAAAATATTGATTCACTCACCATACCCATAGAGGTGAGTCAATTGGGATGTTGAATAGAATTCAATAACTATTATCTTAGTAGAATAAGTTTACTCTCTTTCTTAAGAAAAGTAATTTCCCATTCACCAAGGAGGATATGTGAGTCACTTGTGTGCTTGAGAAATCATGAGTTCACTAATTATTTCATAATTAAGAAATAGTGAAGGGTAAGTGGATAAATCATATTGATTCCACTTATTGACCCGGGGAATTAATAATAATTGATAATGATGATTTAATGAAGTTAAATTACCTAAGAACCATTCAAATATTTTATAATTCATTGTGTATTGTTTTTTAGTTTTAATTTAAAAAAAACCCACATAATTTTTATGCGTGCATTTTAAATATTAAAAACTAAAAAATATTAATAAGTGATTAATAAGGGTGAAGAAAATTCCTCAAAACTTCTTGAGAATGACCCTAGTCAGCCCAGTGCTGCATTCTTGGTGATTGTTTTGACGATGACATACGATAACCACATGATCAACTTGGCGTTGTTGATGGGGATCAAACTTGGGTCCCCTTTATGATAGGTAGGATTACTCATTACTATACAAAAAAATTGTGGATCCTAATTTTAATATAGTAATAGTGGGAATCGGGCTATCTCTAGAGAGGGAAGTGTAATAGATGTTTTTTTCATTTTTTGAGTTGATTCAGTGTGAACTAAATATGGTGACCAGATTTGATTGGGGTTGAAATTTAGTTGGTTTTAAATTCATTTTTAATTATACTGGTCTAACCTTATATATAACATTTATTACATATTTAATAATTATTATATTTTATCTCTCATGTTCTTTCTCTAATAAGTTTAGACCTCACTAATTACCCTACCCTATTAGTTTTTTTCTTAATTAGAGAAATAAAATAATCACTACATTCCTTAATCAAACCTATACTAGTGAGTAGTTATCTTTAATCACCCCTAAATAACCCCACTTCTAAAAATAATAGATATTGAAGAATATCTAGGTTTAATTTTTGTGAATAATATAATGTGAGAAGAATAATTTAAATTCACAAAAAGAAAATCTCATAATGTCTATAATAATCAATTTCATTGAGAGAGGTTGATATAAGAGAATTATCTATATAAATATGAATACATTAATATGGGAAGGTGAGTCTCCTTATTTAGACCACTAATGTCCGAGTTTCCCATCATTAGAGACATTTTAGTAATTGAAAATGAATCATGAAAATCAGCAGTAGCTCAACTCGATTAGAAATTTCGGGTAGAAACCCCCATCATGGAGAAAACAATCATTTTTTATAAAATTAGTTCTTGGTTGTTTGATCAATTTACCATATTCAAAAAACTACTTAGATTTAGTGACCAACCCTTTCCACCTAAATTTATACAACTTTTCCTGGTCGAGGGTCACAATTGATGAAGTTGAGCATGGTCAGCTATGAAATAACTTGAGGGATGTAATCGATTATATAATGCATAAAAAAGGGTGTATCATGTGCATGTAGACAAGCCCCTAGATTAAATGATTCTTAGATATTGGTTTAACATGTTACCACAGACAATCCCCAAGATCAAATGTTGTTTAGGAAGATGTGTTGATACTCAAATGACCCTTACAAAACTTGATTTATGCTTATGTATGAAAAAATAATTGTTAAACATCCAAAAAGAATGATCCTTGGACATGTATCATGGAAAATAAATCCTTGTGGTTTCTTTTGTTCTCATATTCAATTATCTTCCATAGTTGGTATTCCAAGGATAGTTATAAAAAAATCCGATGTCATTCCTCCAAACATGAAAATCAAAATTTCAAAACAGGATTTATTCTAGTTGAGATAAATAAGAATGAAAATATTTAATAATATAATTTTTAGACTTTGAATAGAAAAAATAAAATTCTCCAAATTAATTATTGCCTTCTCAATTAATTCCAAAATGAACAAAAACACTTAAAAACCAAGATTTAATTCATTTATCAATATAGTTTAAGGTTTTTACAAGTATAAAAAATAGATGTTTTGGCCATGTTTTTTCTTGACTATGGAATTGATTTCAATTGAAAAGTTGTTCTAAATTTGAAAAAAATGGATCTCATCACTCACTCACACTTACACTATTGGACTCCTAGTAACTATAATGAATTCATTCTAAAAAATATATTTTACATTCTAGACTTAAGTACTTTAACTAGGAAAAAAATATAATCATAGATTCATTTATCTTTTGAAATATCTTGTATCTTTTATGAATCTAATCCAATTTCCATACTTTAATCTAATGAAGAGTTTTTGTTCTAGGTTTGTAAGTAGATCATATATTAGTGGAATCATGATTTTAATAAGTAGAACCTTCCAAAATCCATCTCCCCTAATAATATAATCAAAAAGTTACTTTTCAAACATCATTCATAATTCCAAAATTAAATTAAAATATATCAAAAAACCCTTCTTTATCTATGTTTGGAATTAACCAAATCTTTTCATCCACCTTTTTAATTGTCACTTATTGAATTTTCCCTTGCCATATTTATACAGTGGACATATTGGATGAGTGAACCTAAACATGGAATTAAAAAATAACAAGATATTAGGTATCCCATGAAGCTAATTATAATAGTAGAGGCATATAATTAATGCTTTAGAACCTATATTTCAGGCTAATATAAAATTTATTTTATGGTAAAGACACACACACACACACATGTTCTTGTGTTCACTTAAGAGGATTTCTAGATTAGGTTACATCTATTTTTTAACTCCAGTTCATATGAGCTATCCAAATTTAGTTTAGGGATGCTCCATAAGGTTCTAATCCATCAATAAAAAAAAGTTTATCTAGGTCTGATTTTATCAGTCCAATTCTCTCCTTCTAAGATTTTGGTTTTAGTATGTTATTTTCCATTTACAACTCCTTTTACGAGTTCTAATGGAAAAATTCCGTGAAATCAATTATAAGATTCACATAGATATCTTTTAATTGAATAATTCATGGATCAATGACATTAATTAAATCTAATATTTTACTTTTCCTAGGAAATATAATATTTACATCATGTTTTCAAATCTAAAATCAATCTAAAAGTCAAAAGAATAAAAAAACACTAAGTAAATTTTATTTACAGAATCTGAAAAGAAGAATATTTTGATTCATTTAATTTCTAGTTAAAGTAATTAGAGACAAATAAAATTAAATAAATTTTGTATATCCTATCTTAATTTTCTCCTTACCCACACTTATCTTAGACCCTACTTTAAATTAATTTCATCATAGAGATATTAATTAAAAAAATAATTAAAGAGTAAATATAAAGATTAAAATGAAGGAACGAAACAACTTGGAAGTCCTTTATTCAATAGTTCTAGAGAGGAGTTTGAAGTCCGATAATTTTTCCTTCAAAAAATATTCTTGATATTTATTTCTGAGATCCATTCACTTAAAATAACTAATTTGATAAAACTCCTTTGATTTCAACTTCACCCTATATAAAGGTATTGGTTACTAAATAAGGTCCAATCAACTTGGATCAAAGCATACTTGGCATGAGCTTAATCTAGGAAGAGAAGAGAAGAAATTTATCTTCCACATGAAATTATATTACCTGATTAATCATATCATAAAGATATATACATTTCTAGATTTACATCAGGGAGTTCTCGTAATAGTCCTTCCTTAGTTCCCCTAGTTCCATCATTTTGAGCATTATTTTCTCTCCTATATTGAGAAAATCCAATTTCAATCTCATCACATCCCAACAAGATTTGTGTTATAGCTCAAAAAACAGGTAAAATGTAATTATATAAATAATTATTTATTGGTACATGCCTAAAGTGGTTTTGAAAATAGTATTGTATACCCATAATGCATCTCCTAGACTCTTATTCGAGTATTTTTTTGGTATAAAATTTCTTCTCAATGATACTATTGATTTCTCTATTAGAGACCTAAATGATACCATTTTTAATAGGGTGGTAAGAAGTCGAGGTCATTTGGTATGCTCTATACTTATTTGTAAGGGATTTTTTTCTTGTTTCAGAAGTGTGTTCCTTTTTTATTGATTATGACAAGATTCATTACAAACATAAAAAAATTGACTTTATAAACTTAATCAAAACATTAGAATCATCAGTTTAGGTGGATTTTGCTTCAATCCATTTGAAAATATAATCTTCTACAAACAAGATGTAGGTGAAACCAAATAATATAGGAAATATTCCCATGAAATCTATTACCTATACATCAAATATTTAAAAAAATTAAATATTTTTGTGGAATTTCTTGCCTTCTAGAAAATCTCCCATTTAGATAAAAATTTGGACATGCTTTACATAATTAGTACGAGTTAGTAAAAACTGAGTTCTAAAATAAAAAATCTCCAAATCCCTTGTTAAATTTTATTAAAAGTCCAAAATGGATTCTATAGTCAAGTGTATAATAATATGTATGCATAGACTTAACCTCTTCTTCAAGGTTTAATCTCCTAATTACTTGTCCATTTTATATTTTCCAAAAAATAAAGATGCTCCTAGACATAAGATTTTGAACCATATTTTAATTTAAGTTATTTATTCTTATTAATCAGGGGGGTACCATAGATGTGACACAAAAATTTACTAGATCAGTATATCATGGAATTTGAGTGGCTTTATATAACTACTTATTAGGGAATGTTTCATCTAGGTTTGGTTTTATTGTGAGTTTTAACATGGAATTGTGAGGTAAACTACTCATGTAGTCAACAACATGACTTTCATATCCCCTCATTTCCTTGATATAGAATTAAAATTCCCGTAGTAGTGAGATCCATATTACTAAAGTTGGATTACTGTAAAATTTTTTGGTCAAAAATCTAAGTGAAACGTAGTCACAAAAAACAATCACCTAGCTTCTCAAAATGTAATACCGAAGATTTTATAAAGAATCAATAGTTAAAAAATTATTCCTTTCCTATTATTGTGTAATTGATTTGGGCTATGTACATGTTTTGAGAAGTTTAGGCTATCACTTATGAGTTAGCAAGAATCTTTTGGGACAACAAAGCTCCCAAAACATTGTTTGAGGCGTTAAATAATATCTTAAAGGATCTATTTTGGTTTGGTGGATAGATCACATGGGATCTGGCAATGATTTCCCTGATATTATAAAAATATATCTTCCATTTATCATAAAACACAATGGTAGTTTAATTTTTTAGAAATTTATTTAAGGGTAGAGTAATTTTAATGAAATAATTAATAAATCATCAATAAATTATGGCATGGAAAAAAATAACTACTGTATCTCACATAGGTGGGGAAATTCAGTGTAAAAATGTTTTGAAACTTAGCCTTATCTAAACAAATCCAATATTTATAAATTATGTGTCCTCAAAAATTTCCTCTCACTTCTATAAAATATCATTTTCAGAGTTTAAAACCAATTTATTTCTAATTCACATTTTAAATTTTTATAGGCTTTCATGTTTGGTTTTAAGGTATGAAACACATATAGTAAAATCTTCAAGGAATAACTCCAAGAATCTATCAGTCAGGTCTAAAAATATACTTAACATGCAATTTTTAAAGGTACTTTGGAAAATGCATAACCTAAAGAGGATCCTTCAATAATTTTTTGTACTAAATTGATATGCGATTGTGGTCTTTTGATATCCTTTTTAAGCTATAAGGACCTGAACATATCTAGAAAATACATCAAGGAAACAATAGTAACCCTTAATATATAGTATTTATAACATTTGGTCTATAAAAAGGACATGTAAATTGTCTTTTTTAGGTCACATGATTCAATTTTCTATTGTGAATACAGACACCCTAATTATTATGGATCCTATTGGGAACAAGGTCCTTATTTTCATTTTACATAATATTGAACCAAACTTTCTTTGGTTCAATATGAATGAGAATAAAAAATGTGATTATGAGATGTGGCACATTATTACATCTTTTAATAGTATCAAATATTATTTTTTCACATCTCTCAACAGGGTTTGGTTAAACCTCTTATGTGGATTTATCATAGATTTGGACATAGAATCTATCAAAATTTAGGGCATACAAGTGGTGGGGATAGTCCTTGGAATCTCTCTGAAGGACCATCATATGAAACTAGAATTTTATTTCAGAATTTCCAAAAGTTTATTTTCTTTATTGGGCCTCAAATTATTTGAAATTATGACTAAAAAATTCTAATTTCATTTAATGAAATAATATTTCAATTTTTATAGAAGAAACTTGAGTTCTATTTTATGGGGTTTAAAAATGATTTTTTAGCACAGTGTTATCTATACATTCAAAATTCACATGTAAGGGAAAATTTTTAGTGATATTTTTTTATTAAATCATCAAAATATTTCTCATAAAATTCATTATAATATTTAAAAAACATAAAAAATTCTATATTAATATCAATTTTAAAAAAGAAGCATCATATAAGTATGGTGATTCCAAAGCTTATCATAATCTTATTATCTCATAAAAGATTTCAATTTCAACCTTATATAAAAATGGTATTTTATAATGGTTTAGTGTAAAAATAGATTACTCATCATGGGGATGTTTCATTGAATCTAATATGTTAATATTCATCATATATTCCCCAAATTCCATTTAAAGTGTTTCATTATTAACTTTTTTTATGGTTTTAACTGTTTTATGAAAGGGAATACCAATAATGATGGAAAAGTGAGATATATCTCTTTATTAATCCATGTTCATGATGTAAAAATCACTAGGGAAAACAATCCTTTCACTCTTACCAATAAATCTTCAAAAAACACAACTAGGAAGGAAATAGTTTGATTAGAAAATTGTATAACCACTTAAAGGGATTGAGTTCTCCCATATATATGGAAAAATAAATATAGTATTGAAAAATATTTATTTATGCTACAAATCACATAATTCTTTTGTAATAGTGAATTATCCTATAGTGAAATGGATAGTGAATTTATCTATGTCTTGGAATTTCCAACGTAATTTTGGGGTTATAAGGGGAGAAACAAATATTCTTAAATATAACTTTTCATATTATTAAATATTATTGTTCATGGTGCCCATATCATTGAGAAACCATTCATACCATGGGATTTGGGTGATGGTCTCAAGTAATGGGATATCGATCTCTACACTTTTGAATTTCTGGAAGACCTCTTATTATAATACTTCTTCATCAGTTCTATTGGGCGTTTTTAACCTTGTAGTGAAGGGTAGTTTGGGATTATGTAGGTCTTATATATTGTAATTTACCTTATATTTTTTCATTGTGGGTGTCTCTAAAGGAAAATCATCTTTAGGTTTCCTTTATGGGACATACACTTTGATTTTATAGGGCTATCCACTTTTAGCTTCACCTCGATATGGTTAATCTCTATAATTTTTCAGATCCTTTCCACTCCTTAAATAAATGGGACTAACATTCCCTTTAGTGTTAGGAATTGATTGAGTAGTATTTTTAAATGAACCATGGTTTTATAATTCATTGAGTTAATTCATGATATGGATAAATTTTCTTTTCAATTCATCCAATTCTATTCCATAAGTGTGGATTTTAGATTGTTTAGTGGTGTAAGACTCCTTAATCTAATTGCATAGGTCCTTCATGGAGGGTTAATAAGATTATCCTTACTATTAAATTATAGAAGGTTGAGAAATCAATCTCTGAAATGGTGGTGGGAAAACTATTATTGACAACCATTATGGAAGGGTGTTATTGAGGACTATTGGTTTCTAGGTCCAAACTATGTATTGGGATACTCTCTAAATCCTTGATTGAGGGCCATTTTCTACTGGTACTACATTTGGTAAAAAACTTCAAAATTTTTAGTTCTTTAAATGTAATGGTATATGTATTTATAGTAGTCCAATGAGTGGAAAATGTTGAACACTCTTAGTGGTGTGGTAGGTGATAATTTCTAGACTTTGTTCTAGGTAAACTATCTCTCGACAGAGCACAATTACTCAATTTATTTTTTTAGTGGAGTTAGAAATCGTTAATCTAATTATTCATTTAGTTTTAGATATTCAGTTTAATTTTTAGGAATTTTTGGAAATAATATATATCATATCTTTGACTCAATCTGGGGACTTATTGAATAATACTCCTATATGGGAGACATCCAAAATGTTTTAGTCATCAATCCATGATAAGGGAATATCAGGAACTGATGGTCTTCAAAATGTTGGTGAGATAAGGTTTTTGTTAACTATTTTAATTTCTCCTAGAACTCATAAATGGTTTCTCTACTAACTTGTTTAATTCCATATATTTCCATCCTTAATTGGGTACTCCTTGTTGAAAGGAAGAATTTTTGGAGGCAATCCTTTTCTAGTTTATCCCAATTGGTGACTTATATATGTTTCAGTTTGTAGAGAAAATCATTGAAGGATCCTTAAAGGGAGAATGGAATCACCTTCCAACTGGCCGGATCTTTTAAAACTCCTATGGGATTTAAATTACTATAAACACTATAAAAATATCTCATACATTAGTTAGGATATTCTCTTTCCCAGCCATGAAACTTTAGAATGATTTGGGCCATTCCTATTAAAAGTTTAAAATTATATAGGTTTTTAGGATATATAATTTGATTATTATTGTATAAACTAGGTGTGTATAACTCTATAAAACTTTTATTTAACATAGCTATATTTTCATCGATGTTTTCACTACCTAAAGTAACTCTTGTAGAGGAAGATTATGAGGATGGGGAGTTTCTCAATGAGACAATGGGAAATTATTTTTCCTCTTGTTAAATGATCCTTAGACTTATAATTCTTTCCAACAATGTTATTTAAACTTATAGATAAAAACTAATGAGGTTATTTGAAATAAATATAATCATTAACAAAAATAATTTTAAATAAGAAAAATGAAAACACAACACTGGCCTCCCAAAAAATGATGTTAGGTTGATCACCAAGTTATTATTGGCCAAAATTTAAATAAATTGGTTTAAAATACAATAAAAATTAAAAAATGTCATTAAAAATGAATTGTATATAATTAAAATTGACAAATATTACCAAAACCAAGAGAGAGTATCTTTTTCTCATTAAATTTATAATTAATTTAATTAAAAAAGTGCCCTGATCTTGGGAATTAATTCTTTGAATAAGATGTTGATTGTATGAAACTCTCATTGATTGTATCATTGTTATGTAAATATTTTCCAAAGTAAAATCCATCTAGGGGTGATTCACATGTGTATCCAGGCCCTCTAGGATTTTTACTCAATAATATTTTCTGACTTCTTATAAATTCCAATATCAGTGTTTAACAAAACGTAGAGGTATCCAAGATTAAAAATTTAATTCTTCAATGTAAAAAACCAACAATTAATTATCACTATATAATATAGTACATTTTTATAAATATATCATCAAATAGATTACATACTCATGCAGTCAAACTATATTCTTCAAACATCATTCTTGAATTTTGGAAATGAACATGTTAATATGTAATGTCCATATAATTTATTTCGACAGTTTTATTTCAATCAAAGTGATAGGAAATAGACTTACATAAACATAGAAGTTAAAAATACTTCACCATCATATTTATTAATAACATACCATTCATGATACACCCAACATAGCCCACTTCCTATGAAAATATGACTTCATGGTTTTTTTCATTACATCAAATTATATGAGTCATGATATATATTAATAATAATATTAATGTCTAATTATCATCACACACATTCATATATAGGAATATCCAATGAAATGTGATATATGGAATTACTATTGAAGGAACTCTCCTTGTAATCTTCCATCATAGATATTACTATGTGAAAACTTTATGAGATACCATATCATTTCCTTATGAGTACTTTTACATAACAGGTGCATCAAATTTATCCCATCTATAGTCATCATACAACTATATGACATATATTTTAAGAATATGATTATAGAATTTATAGGTTCTCATTAAAGAGGGGAACTGCTTTTGATGTTTTCCATGCAATAGATACACTAGAAAATAATAAAATTAATTTCATGTAAAAGATCAATGAATATGTGAAATTATTTTTATTGATATTAAATCCAATGAATAGAAAAATATTAAGTATAACATATTTGGTTCGGTTGAACCAACTCCAAAAATTTAGTGGCACCGGTTTTTATAAATTCTTCCATTTGAATTGAACCTCAATGACTGGTTAATGTCAAGACTGACTGTATAATATCTCTACCCTACCCATATAAAAAGTAATAATATAATAAAAATTTATAGTAAAAAATACAAAGTTTAACCAAGATATTATAGTGTGCTCCTTACCGTGTACAAATGTTGTCGAGAAAAAAATTTATTATCAATATATATGAATAGTTATTAAAAATTCCTATGAATTAGAACAAAATATTAGATTAGGTATCATCTAATTCTATATATGGGAAGTTATCATCCAATTCCCTCACTTATATTTCTTGGTGTTGTCTATATAAGAATCACTAGTACTTCAAATCTTCATCCTTTTCTCTATAATGAATAAAATCTTCAAAAAATAACAAGATGAATGGAAAGAAAACATGTGACTATTCCTTGGTTAACTTGTGGAAAGCGCATTGAGAATGGTGGTATTGGTATAAAAAATATCAAATAATTTAATGAATCCATTCAAGAAAGACTCACTTAGAACCTTTTTCACAATACTTCCAAAGCTATTAACTTTCTCAAAAATAGGTTTCTTAGGAAACATAAAATGGGAAATTTAAACATTATTAATTCATTAATTTTGCCTTCCATCAAATACTACTTTTCAAAAATTATGAATAATACCAGATGGATGGTCTGTAGAGACTCCTCCATGATGTTTTGGTTGGATAACTGGACTGGAACGCCTTTAATTTCCATGATATATCCTTATCAAACCCTTGATAATACTAAAAAAACTATCAGATAAATTTTAAACTCTTAGCATGATCACCTCCCTGATACTATTCTGAGTATCATTGAAAACTACTCTTTCGACCATACTAATGATTTTTTAATTTGGGAACCTGCTCAAAATGGTATGCTTAACTCACAAAATTTCTACTATCATTATTTCTATAATTCTGAGAGAAATTACAGCTGGTTAAAACATTTCAACAAACATTTGATAAAACCTTTGAGATCCAATCTCATCTGGTATCTTTCTCACAATAGAGTTCCCACTTAAATTTTCCTCCAATTTTTTGGCATCCAGCTCTGCTCTAAGTGAAAAATATGTAATCAACACAAAGAAGATTATAATAATATCTTTCTCTCTTGTGATACTGCTTCTACTCTTTGGAACTATATTCTGGACATTTTTAACTGCAGATGGTTGATTCTTGATTTTTTCAAAGATCAACTTAAAAAATGTATTGAAATGGAAAGCTCTCAGAAAATTAGGAACCACTTACCTGATGTGGTTACGGAGCTCCATCTTGTGATTTGGTATGATCAAAATGCTATTATTCATAACAATTACTCATTTAATCAAAAAGTTTGTCGAATGAAAATCTTCATTGTCATACATGAAGCTACCTTGATTCAAAAGGGACATTTCCACAACACCGTACATGAATTTGGGATCCTGAAGCGTCTAAGGATTGAAGACAATTTTTGTTATCCGCATTGCACTCTGGAGGTGTTCTAGAGATCCCTTCTATCTGGATGGATCAAAATCAATATTTGTGTCACCTCAATGGGAAATACGGGACTTGTAGGGTATGGTGATTTTTTTTAGGAATCACTATGGTCAGATACTTGGATGCTTCCTGGGTAAATGTGTAATTTCCACCACCCTTGAAGTTGAGACGATGGGTTTCATACATGTTATTTCCTTTTCTAGGCTCTTTATTTGGAATAACCTATGGATTGAAAGTGACTCGACAACTATCGTTCAAGCGATTTGGAATGGAATAACACATCATAATTATCCCATTAATACCCATTGGATAGAATGAAACCGTTATCTTATGAATATTAACTATATCATTATACATGTTTATCAAGAAGAAAACAAGGTTGAAGATGGTCTGACCAACATGGGAGTATATCAAGACATTACCTGTTTTGAAGGCCTTCCAGCTGCACTTATTTCCTTTCATGAAAAATATTGTAATATGATCCCGTATTCTTGTAATCTTTCTTTTAATAATATTTTTTCATTGGTTATTTTGGGCCAAGGAATCAGCTTTTAAAAAAACTAGATGCATGAACATCAAGAAAATATATGATTTTAAAATAACTTTGATTTCATAGATAAATATAGAACTTCAGAAACATGTCAGTCTATCCTCACTAGTCTTCAGGATGACCTATGCATACATGCGAGCACGCATGCATAAAGGTGACCTCTTTTCTCCCCAATTGTGTGAACCTTGCTGAACAATAATCAAATTATAAAGCCTTATCCTTATCAAGAATAATAATGTAGAACAATTCTATATTCTTCTGATTGTATCTCATTAAAGTATTTTACTATTGAGAGATATCTCAAAATTATAAAATAAAATCATTTTCATCATTAAGAATTTTTATATTCTATAGACAATACTCATAAGATATTTCTATAATTATTGTTGAAATTTACCATCAGTTGGGATTTAGAGAGTTCCCAAGTCTACAAACTCAAATTATCATATGATATATTCAGTCAATGATTGATTTAAAATATTTAATTTTAAATCTCTGAGAATTCTTAAAGAACCTTATCATTTTAATTATAGTAAAAACCACATATTCAAAAATCAAAAAATATTTGAATAAAAATCCCCCTAAAATCTTTGATGAAACTCATACGAATTCAAAATTCATTCCCGTTGAAATGGAATTGTGATGTGGAACATTATCCTATGGATTTGAGAAACCATATCATCAAACATCATTACCTTTGGTTTTATTATTTAGCTGCATATTGAACCATTATCCATGCATGATCATGATGTTTTAATCCATGGATATCAAAACATAATAATCATCTAATTAGATTTACCATTTTTATGATTTTTCAGTCAATACTGTTCCTTATGAACTCACTGAAATCCACCTTATGATTATCCAAACTTATCACTATACTTATTAAATTCATTTTTATAGAGGAAATATCATTATTTCAAATTGGGAAATCATGTCATCATAGTATGAAAATTAACATTATAGTGTGACTCAAATTATCTTTACAATAATCCCTTTTAAAAATTATATCTATAATAAATGATTTACTATTATAGAATTAAGCTTATGAAAAGTTATAATGATGTATACATAGACTAAAATAATTCTCATAAAACACATAATGACCATTTCCTAGGATATGATGATGCTTAGACAGAGTTGTAATGATGTTTACATAGAGTTATAATGATGCTTATAAAGAGTACTTTCCATTTTTTACAATTCCCAATTCCACTCAAATAAAATAAAATATTTATTCCATCAACTCTAGGACATATCCAATAACATAAAGAAATTCAAAAATTCTTCATAGTCTCAAAAAAATAGTTGGCAATAAAGATAACTTCAACAAAAATTCAAAGTGAACTTCGTTCTCCCCATTTAGATTTGTTGTCAACCCATGTAACTATTTAAAAAAAACTATTGAACCATAACACCTCATTCAAGAGACACCAAATAATATCCCTTTTTAGGTGAAAAACATATTGACACCACACCATATGTTATGCAGATGTTTTTGAGATGACACCACCGCTAAATGAAAAGAAACATTTTAGACAGGTGATAATATTATCCCCCCTTAATCAAAACACTCACCACTTCAAATATTTAATCCCCCATTAACAAAAGACAACCATTTAATTAAAGGATAAGGATAGAAAATCAAACTTTGTGAAGGAAAATGTGCTCCCCCAAGCTAATAGTTGTGCATTAATTCTCTCCCTTTTACAAAATAATCCACGTATCATAGTGATATTTCAAAAGATTATTTTAATGGTATTTTAGGGGATGGAAATTCATCTTCATCCTAAAGAAATCAAATGTTTCCCTAGTGAAACCTTGGTGAGAATATTTGGAAACTGGTCATGAGAATATAGAAATTCCTGATTGATGTATCCATTGGCCACCCACTCTTTAATAAAATGAAATATAATATCTATATGCTTGGACCTTGAGTGTTTCACATGTTTTTTATAATGGTATATAAGACTTGTATTACCAAAATTAAATTTGAGAGGGATTTTAACGTTCAACATCAAATCACTTAGCCACTCCTTTATCTAAATCAAGTTAGTTAAAATAATTTTTGTAGCTATATATTTTTACTTTTAAGTCCTCAATGTAATTGAGTTATGTTTATTCTATTTCATACTCACATAACTTCCTCATATAAGACAAATTACCATATATCACCACAATCACGTACCAAACCAGAAAATGTAAAACCGAATATATTTAAGTACTTTCCTCTCTTTTATAGTAATCTATAATTTTTTTCCTTTGATGTATTTGATAACAATTTTATCATCCATAATATGTGACTCATTAGGGTCACTCATATATCTATCACAAAGGATCATTACATACACAATATCATGTCTAGAATTAATGAGATGAAGTAGTCTTAGAATGAGTTTCCTAAAATCTCTTAGATTTAATCTTTTACCTTTATCATATTTTGATAATTTTAGTCCCACATTGATAGATATAGATATTTATTTTGATTCCTATTTATAAAAAAACATCAAAAATTATTTAGAATATTTTTCTTTGGAGAAAGAATAAAGTTTTCATCTTACAAAACTATTAAACCGATGAAGTATTTCAGTTTAACTAACACAGAAATTCAAACCATTTCTTTATTTTTATGAATGAATATTGATAAGAATTCTAAAAGTCATATGAAAAAACAATACCATCAAGACACACTATTAAAATAAGTTCACATGATGTCATTTATTATATATATATATATGTTGTTGTTCATGTAGCCCTTGATGAATTTTAACTCCCTCTAGAAACTTTCAAACATTGAATATCATGAACACCCAGAATAGTTTAATCTGTATAGATCACTTTACAATTATCACACACTTGTGCCATTTTTATGAAGAAAAAACCCATTAATTTTTTCTATAGACACTTATACTTCTAGATCATTATTAAAGAAAGTATATTTGACATCCATCTGATAGATTTTATATTGTCTGAAATATTCCATAGAAAGGAAAATCCTAATTCCACCCAACCATGAAATTGTTGTAAAAGTATCTTCAAAATAAAATCCCTCAAATTGGAAATAACCCTCGCACATAAGTCCAGTATTATTAATTTTTACTAATCATATACCATTTGACGTGTTTTTAAATATCTACTTGGTCCCAGTATCATTTTTATTTATAGGTATTAGGAAAAGGTCCCATGTAGAATTATTCTCAATATGAACATGCTCCTTATTCATTGATTTAGTACAATAATTATGTTTAGTAGATTCTACCATTGATTTTCGTTCAACCTGAGAAATAAGTGAAGTCTGAATGTCATACCTCATCCTTCTATTAGTTAGTTCAAATATTATTATATCAAATATTAGTTTTATTTGTGTTTGTAAAAGATAAATTTGATCACAAATAACTATTTCTTATAATAACCTTATTATTCAGTATTAGTGACTACTATTCATTACTTTCAGTAGCTTTTTCTTCATCAATGTTTTTTTTCAGATTCACCATATTCTTCTCGTAGTTTAGTTTCAATCTATTTCCCACTATTATATCATTAAATATTATTTCTATCTTTACCATTTTATTAAAAAACAACTAAATATGGAGCCCCAAATTCGGGTAGGATTTAAATTATTTTGACATCATAATATCCATCCAACTTAGGAATTCTTTTATTCTATCATCAATATCCTATCCCATTAAATAGATATCTAAGAAAGACACCCTCCTTAACCCTTTAAAAAAATTTCCCTTTTTACAACCATTTGTCATGATGATGTATGGGATACCAAAGATAGTAAGATAACTCATAGTAGTATTATATTTCATACCACATATCTTATGAATCCATATTTTAGTTTTCCTAAAAAATCATTTGTTTATAATGTGTATATTGGCATATACTTATTCACTCTAAAATAATTTATATATTTCAAATTTAGAAATAATTATTCACCCCATTTCAAATAATATTATATTTATTCTTTTTTCAAACCCATTCCGCTGAGCTATATAAGGGGTGATATCCTGATTTATAGTACAACAATTATAATGATATGATTCAAATTATTTCTTACTCTATTCCTCTCAATTGTATATTTTTATTTTATTAATCATAATAACATGATCTCTTTTAAATTCTCTTCAATAAATCTTGAACATATCGATTTCTAGTGGATTATTATTTATAAATAACACACCGTTAATTAATATATAATCATTAATAAACATGATATAAAAAAAGTCAACTTTCATGTTTTGGTGCATCATGGGTCCACCCAAATCTGAGGGGATTAATTCAAGAGCCTTTGTTGATTGTGTCTCCATTATTCTTTACATTCCTTAGACCATTTTTTCTTTTGATAAGTGGTATAAAATTGATCTATATCTTAAATAAATTAGGGTAGGACCCTAACCAAATTTTATTTAGATATTTTAATAAATTCTTTAAACCAATGAGGCCATGTCTTATGTGCCTAATATTTTTCTCTTCTCTTGCACTAGAATAACGTGTATAATTGTGATTTATAATCTGAAATAAATTCACACTAGTCCTTTCTAATATTTTAAAAATAATTCCATATTTAACTTTTATAATGGGAAATTTGTTTTTTGTGAAGATAACCTCTTAAAATTATCTAATATTTGACTGAAACTCAATGTATTATGATTAATTCCATAAACCAATAAACACTCTATTGAGTTCAGTTTGGATAGTTCAATTTTAGTACAACTAAATCCATTATTATTTAACAAACACTCATTTAAAAAGGTCAAAACACCTCTAAAATGTTCCCCAATATTTTTAGTACTTCATTATCCTATTAAATATTTTAAAATAAAAAACTATTAAGGATCTAGGGCCACCTTTGCTTAGTTTCCTTCAAAAAAAACCCCCAAAATCAATGTTTTTTCTGCATTGTTTTTATATTAAACCTTCATTTATATTGAAGTCTATTTATAATGACCATGGAGAATGGTTATAAATTAATTTTCATACTGACATTGTGGGTCAAAAATTCTATAAATATACCCATTTTAGTCAAACTTGATATACATAAGTACACAATCTTTACTTTTATATCCAGTTCATTTATTTCCAAAATTATATATTCATTTTTCTTAGTGACTCATACTTAACTATGACTTTATCTAGTTCCATATAAGTGAAATATTATACTAGTAACCATATAAATTACATAAATTAACATTGAAACAACATAATTATCCCTTAAAACTGGTTCTCATATGAAATATTTATGTATGAAACAAAAATTAAGCTTGTTATGTTTGAATAGTAACAACATTCCAATGCTTAGGTTTTGAAGAAACCCCCTCTTTTGAATGTTCCTGAATATATTTAATGTAAGAGTCTCGATTTCAATCCTTTCATATAACAAAATTTTATTAGGTTTTTTTTAATATGATCTATTAGATGAAATAGATTTATTTATATAAATAATAACATGTACATAATTTACCTGGACTTGATTTACATATTCTCCAATAGTATGTGATGTTTTAAACTTGAATTCTGAAAACATTTTATAGTTATTTTTCACTTTTAGAAGGCTATTTTAAGCCTTAAGACACCATGATTCTTCCTAGATAATATTTAATTATTGATCAAATAACTTCTTCTTATATTTTTTTATTCTATCCTAATCAATAGACTTTACCTTGAGAAGTTTGATTTCATCAATATAATCATTATCCTTTTTGATTTTTTTTCATCATTATTCATCCTTAAAATATTCTATTTAAGTGATTTTTATTAAATGTGTTGTTAATAATTTTTATCAAGATATACTTTAAATTTTATCCCCAATATTTAAACCATGTAGGCTGATTATTTTTTCCTTTACTTTTTAATGATTTATCTGTATTTGTTACTTTCAAAATGTTCAATAAAGTCAATGTATATACTAGAAAATTTTTCATGTTATTAAATTATTTAGGAATATATTTTTTCTTCCTCTTCAATAAACATGACTATTTTCTTTTTATTTGAAATATTACTTCTACATCTATCATATGTGCTATAATTTATTCTAAATTTGTTTTTAAATTTTTTCTGAGATCTTATTTCATCCTAAAATTCCATTTTTTCTTCTTTATTGGAAAATATGTTGAAAAGTTTTAACTTCCACCTCATATATAATATTTAAGTGAATGATTACCTTTATATTTTCCTTTTATTTTCTTGAGACTTCAAGATATAAGAGATATGAGTTTCTTATGATTTTCATCACTCTCATCATCTCTATCCGAGTCAAATGAGTATTCATACTCCTCCTCTTTGATCTTAAAATTATTTATAGATTTAAAATATTTCTGTACCATCTACTTTTTAAAAACAACTAGTGTATTTATCATTTTTCAGTTCAATAGGGCATTGTGAATCTCATCAAGATATTTAACATAAATTTCTTCCAAATGTGTGATCTTTGGGTGATATCTTATTGGAATGTTCCTAATTAAATTTTAACCATAGTTAAATCATACTTATTTTCCCTAGAGCCTATAATATGAATAAATATATCATTCAACCTTATGAAATAGTCATCAAGATTATCATCTCTATGCATTCTTAAAACTTCAAAATTTTCCCTCTATATTTTTAAATTTTCTTATTTTATATTATTATTTCCCTTATACATGTTTTCAATATTATATCACATTTAATGAAATATATGTAGCCCCATAAACTTATTTTATAATTTTTTAGACAAAGGTGATGGTATAAAATTTCTCAATTTCCCATATTTCTCAAGATTAATTTGGTCTGAAAATGTCATAGCTCCATCTCTTACAATAGGTTGATATCTTATATTGAAACCATTACTCAATTCCAATAATTGTGATAGTTGATATGGTAATATATTATTTTTTATTCACCTGAGATTTTTTCCTATCAATAAGAGAGAAATATTTCTTTTCACAATAATTAGACTTTTAATGAAAAATCATTAATGAGATAATCTCAAGGGAACCTGGATTTCTCAAATACCACAGAAAGAGATCTAATTAGTAGGATACAACTAGGGGGTGAATTAGTGGAACCTATTTTGATAAATTATTACTTTGAAATTAATCCCCTTTAATAAGTTAAAGATAAGATTCCATCTATAATATCTATTCGTTACCCATATGAAAAAATATTAAGGAATAAAAATACACGTGAAATTTTACAAGCTTTAGCCTCAAATTGATAGACTACTCCTTACCATTATTAAATATTTTTTATCAACTAATTTTTGTATCATTATACAATTATAGTGATTAAAAATTCATATCAATTGACACATAAGGTTCGGTCTAGCATCATACACTTCACTATGCATGAAGGTACCATCCACTTACCACTATTTAATTTCTTGGAATTGTTCAGATAGAAACCAAATGTTCTTTAAATATTATTCCTCTTATATAATTTGAATTATATATTTAACAAATTATTGGATGCATGAACATTAAGATAAGTTATACTTCTGAAAAAACATTGACTACTAGGAAGAATATATAACTATAACAACACATTAGTATATCCTTATAATTCATCAGGATTATCTATCCATGCATTATATAAAACACACATGATAAAATAATCCTCCCCCTTAGTAGAAATAACCCAGATCAATATTAATCAGATTATCTTTCCTTGCCCTCCTAAACAAAAATATTTCAACACATGTCTACTTTGTTCAACTTTTTTCTCTTCGACACAATAGAATATTAGGATCTATCTAAAAACTCTCTAACAAAATAACCTTTTATTTTAATTTTTATAATATTTATATAATACCAATAATTTTATTACATAATTATTTTGGAAATTTATAATGAATTTTATTTGTAGATATTTACTTTGTCAACAATCTTTATTTTTTTCCAATAGGTTCAATAATTGTACGATTTCAAATATTTAATTTGAATTCTCATATAATAAAGAATGATCCTTCTCATTTTTCCAATAAAAATATATTATTTTAAACTTTAATAATATAATATTAAATATATCATTAAAAAAATCAATGAAACTCATAGGAATTAAAATTCTATTTATTCTGACATGCCACTATAATGTGGAAACTTCTCATTCGGTGTGGTGGATTCATGTAATCACATAGTATAACCTTTTTTTGATGCTAAAATATTAGTTTGAACCATAATATTGGGTTTATCATGATGTTCAAATATATGAAGATCAAATAAAAATCATTATTTGATTAAATCTCTCTGTTTATTGACTTTTAAACATGTACTAATCCTTACCAACTCAATCACTACTAGAATTAACCCCTTTAGCGATCGCCTTGCGACCGCTTTTGGCGGTCGCTGTTGCTTCGTCGGTAATGACCAACAGCGACCGCCAATGGCGGCCGCTAAAGTTCCATGGGTATAGCCGCAGTTTTATGCGTGGGGTAATGCGGTATAGCCGCGGTATTGACGGAGGAAGGTGTAGAACTTGTGGCCGCCGGCCAAGGCGGATCCACGGTGGCCGGAGGGAGGGTCCGGTGAGGGTTTAGCGGTGGGTGAGGGCGCGGGTGGCATGAGATTCAGCGGCGGGTGAGGGAGGGCCGACGGGAAGCATCGGGGGTGGCGACGAGGGTGATAGAGGGGCGACGGGAAGCATCGGTGAAGGCGGTGGGCGGAAGCACCAACATCGGCGGCGGCGGTGGGCGGAAGCACTGAGTTACAGAGAAGACAGCGCGATGGTGGGGCGGGAAAAATCCCGCCAAATTCATTTTAGCAGTAGCGACCACCTTTGGGGGTCGCTAATGTTATCATTAGCGACCGCCGTTGGCGGTCGCCCGTTCCGATAGACGCAGAAAACATTTTTTCTAGTAGTGAATGGAATCACAATTACAATTTTCCCAAATGATAATTAAATAGATATAATTACATTTTCTAGAGGTGATATCATTTTGAAATGGTGAGAAATCATTTTTACAAAAGATGAAAATGATATTTACGGTGAAACTCAAATGATCTTTATAATCTCATCACTTTTCAAAAATTAGATCCATAATTAATGAATGATGTATATAGAATTACTGTTATAATAAGTTATAATGGTATATATATGGACTAAAATAATTCTTATGAAGTGTTTGATGATCATTACATAGGCTAGGATAACGATATTATAGAGTTATAATGATTCTTACATAGAGTTAAAATTAATCTTACATAAAGAACTTGGCCATTTTATGCAACTCTATATTCCACTCAAATAAAATACAAAACATATTCAATTGAACCTAGTCCATCTCGAAATAGCTCAAAAATACTTCAAATATTCTTCGTGATCTCAAACAATGGTTTGGAAAAAATATCATAAAAAATTCCAAGGGAACTTTAGTTTGTGTCACTGTGATACACACAAAGAATAAGGGTGTTTCTATACTCTTAGTACTGATTAGGATTTCATGTTTTTCCAAATCATAGAGATTGGTTAGGTGGTTATGGGATATTAATTGTCTAGGTTTATGTATTTAATCTTTAAGGTGTATATTGGATAATTTTATTCACTAAATACTATAAATCAAACCATTTACTTTGTATGTTTTAATTATTAAATTGAAATTCTAGATTTATCATGCTAATGGGATTGATATATGTCTAGGATTCCTCCAGTTGGTCAATGGTTTTGGATCCTCATCCATGTGTTTTTTTCCATCAAATATTTTTTTACATGATCCATGAATTCATCTTCTAGAAAATCATGAATCCCCACATGTATTTCCCACCTATTCAATGATTTTAGTGGGGGTGATATTTAGATATATTTGTGTTATCCTTGATTCATATAGACCATGAGGTTGATCTACTCATGTCGTGCCATCATTAACACTATACCTCCTTGATTCTGTGTATGAAGATACTTTTAGGGGCGAGTTAGAGTGAAGTATATCTTATTTTGGAAAAATTTCTATCTCCACTAGACAGTGGAGGAGAGGGAGGTGGTGACTAATATCTTGGTATCAAATGGAGGAGGAGGAGGAAAAGGAGCATTGGGGTCCTACGCTTGGTTCATTAGATAATTAATGAGTCACTACTACAAAAATAACCTTTAGAAGCACTGGAATTTAACAATGCTCAAAAAATGCGCTGAGAAAGTCAATATTTATCTGCGCTAAAATAACCGCTGATGAAGGGAGACCTTTATTAGCACTGAAAAAGAGCACTGATAAAGGGTACCCTTTATCAATACATTTTGTTTAGCACTGATAAATGCTCACCTTAATCAGCTATTTATTTTAGCGCTGAAAAAGGTTACCCTTTATCAGCACTTTATTTTTAGCACTGACAAGAGTTACCCTTTATGAGCAGTAAAAATAAAGTGCTGATTAATTGTAACCTTTATCAGCACTAATAAAGGTCCAGAAAATAAAATTTAAAAAAATTAAAATTTTGATTAATTAAATAATTGTTGTTAAAAATGAATAAACATATATATAAATTTTTAAAATTATTAAATACTATATATTAAATATATAGATATGTAAAATGAAAAAAATGAAATATTTAAACAAATAAAAATTTAAAATGATTAAATTAAGAAAAATATTAAAAATTTTATTTATTAAATATTTATTAATAAAAATGAATAAATTTAATATATATATATATAGATTATAAATATTGATAAATAATATATATTAAATGTAGATATATAAATGAATATATAATCAAACAAAAAAAATTAAAAAATGAATAAATTATAATAATATTTAAAAAATTAATAATGAAACAATTATTAATAAAAACATGTAAGTATATTATATATACAGTTATTATAAATAGTAATAAATACTATATATGAAATTTAAATATATATATAATCCATAAAATGTTAATTAAAAACATATTAATGTATTATACATTTCTAATGTTGTTTTATTTTTCAATTTAACATATATCAAACGTCATGTGCTACATTGATTTCACGTACATATATATATGTAATTAATGCAGTTTATATGTAAACGCACACAAAAGTAAATTTACACAATATATAGAAATTCTAATACCTAATATGTATGTATTTTATTCAAAATTTAGTATATTTTAGAATCTAATTGTTAACATATTATGTTTTTAATCATTCATTATTATTTATTTATTTCTAATACTATTATAGTTAGGGTATTTATTTTTAATATTTTTTATTTTAATTTTGAATTTGATCATTTTCTATTATCTACTTATATATATTCATTTATTAGGTTTTAGTATTTTCAATATTTATTGATCTTAACTTTATTATATATATATATATCCATATATTTTATATAATTTATATTTAATTAATAAAACCTATCCTTTTTTTCAATATTTTAAAAGTGCTCTCATTTTGAATTATTCAATTTCACTCATTTTTAAAATGCATGTATTTAAGATTATATATCCACTAATAATGTTAAATATATATTAGTAAATAAATATTTATAAGTAAATACATTTATAAATGTGTATTTAATATACTTATAAATTTATAAATTTATAATTATTATAAATAAATAAACACTATTTTTTAAATAAGTATTTATATAATTATAAATAAATTATTATATATATTTAATAATTATAAAATTACAAAAATTTATTTAAATAAATCCTTTATTAGCACTAAAAAATTTAGTGATGATAAAGATTAATATTTATTAGTTCAAAAATATTAGCCCTGATAAAGAATTTTTTATGAGTACTCTCTGAGCACTGATAAATCTCGAGATTTATTAGCAGTTTTCCAAAAGTGATGTTCAAGGTTTACACGATCTATTTTAAAAAACCCTAACTAGTACTCACTCATTGCGATTCCAAAACTCTTATGGAACTCCTCTACTACTAGCGTGACTCCTCTATGATATATCATATAAATCAAGGATAAAATCAGATGTATTTTAGCTTTTACTTTTCCTATATCATTTTTTGACCTTTTGGGTTCCATGTTTTTTATTTTTTGTGCTGTTCTCAACTTTAATGAAATCTACATGTCATATCCTTGCCATTGTCGATGTGACTCCTCTATTAATTTTAAGTGCCTATTGAAAAGATGAATATCTGTAGTTTAACTTCATCAAACCAGGATGAGAGACACTATACAATTTACGTTCGTACTGCCAAGATGAATTTGTGTAGTTTAATATCATGAAACCAAGATAAGAGATGTTGTGAAGTTTAAAATCTTTCATCTATAAAGAATTTGTGTAGTTTAAATTCCAATAAGTGAGATGAGATACAATGTGGAGTTTAAGGCCTTGCTACCATGATCAATTTATACAGTTTAACATCATGAAAATTGGACAATAAACACTATGAAATTTAATATCTTTCTTCTAGGATGAATTTGTGTAGTTTATCATCATGTAAGAATGACTAGAGATGATTTATGCCCACTATGGAAAGCATTTAATGAGAAATATTATATTAGTGTGGGTTTTGAGTTGTTCCTCATCCATTGTGGACAATGTGAATGATATGTTTTGTAGATCATCTTGCCTTGGTTTTCCAAAATGGTTTTGGGAAGGGGAAAAATGATTTCCAAAATTGGATATCCTTTAAGAATGTGAGTTATTATGTTTTCAAAAGTGGCCTTATAAGAAGGTGTTTTGAAATTGAAAATGAAATAGTGGTTTAAAATAGAAAATTCTTATTTTTTATAGAATTTGTCTTGTGAACCTATTTTCTTATCCTAAAATGTTCCTTTTGGTTGTGTTTTAGATTGATTATGAACCTGATTGTATGATTTTTGTGTTATTCAGAATATGACACCTAGAAAGGTGACCAATGTATCCAGTGGGTATCACCCTATTTTTGGTTCTCCTTTGTTGCTACCAATATTCCTTGGAAATCGATGATTGTTAGAGGTAGTGAAGTGGAAAGAGGAAGTTGAGAATATCTTCCGAGTGTTTGGAACTCACAATTCTGTTAGAGTTCAAGCTTTTCTAGGTCTAATTGGGGGTCCATCATTGGAATAATTGGTGTTGTTTTCCCCACCAATGATTCAATTTGGGATTACATGGGAAGATTTTAAGTCCCTCTTTGTCCGATGGTTTATACCCGAGGAGGTGAAGATGAGGAAAAGGGATGATATCATGAGTGTCCAACAATGTCAGTGGAGAATTAAGGCTTATGTTGAACACTTCAAAGAGATTATTTCCTTTTGTTCGGAGGTGGTGTTGTAGGATCTATTTAAATATTCTCTTTTCATTATGGGTCATTTTCTATAGATCAAAGAGTGAGTCCTCTAATCCAAGGATCTCCATTTGGAGATGTCGGTGGATGAAGTGTTTTTGGACGAGTTGTTTTGAAAGAAGCATAAACACATTAGCTTAGTTTTTTTTCTATCGTGTTGGGGTGAAGAAATTCAATGTTTCTTCATTTATGTTTTTTGGATATTGTATGTTCATATTTCATTATAATAGTCTGATGAAATTATACTTTCATAGTTCAAATGGTTTCATTTTTTTGAATGTGATCCTTTACACTGTTATCCTTTTAATGAATAAGTACCCCTCTTTCTATCGTGACTTATTTGGAGATATCTATTTTTGTGGAAATCACTCACTGTGGCTTGTGTGAGGGTTCATTTATATTCTATATTTTGATCATTTCTATTGTTGTTTCTACTAATTTAGTGTGTTTGAACAGTATTTTTGTCTATTTGGATCCACTGATCAATGATGCCAAAACATGTATTAGTTGTGCATCACTCACAAATGTAATAACAAAACTATAGATTCTTGGTTCACTTCACTAATGTTGGTTAACTACCGCTTAGCAAAGCATCTGACCTGAACTTCCTTCCTAGTGTCCCCGTGATGCTCTCATCCAACACATGCTCTCCACCATCTCTATCATATCACCATTCAACAATCACTTTTCCTTCTCTTCCTACACCCATTTACTATATGCATGACGCTACATGAATCATACATCTTTACATGTAGTAAATTGGTGCAAGAAGAGAAGGAAAAGTGAATGTTGAATGGTGATATGATAGAGATGGTGGCCATCATGTGTGGGATGAGAGCATCATGGTGACACCAGGTAGGAAGTTCAGGTCAGATGCTACGCTATGCGGTAGTTAACCGAAAACAGTGAAGTGCACAAACAATTCTATTTTTTGTTATTAGCTTATATCTAGACAAAAGAAACCCTTTATAAAGATATAAAGGTAATGTTATGATATAATTTCTCTATTTTACTGAAAAATTATATAACGAAATGTTGATTAAATTTTCATTATTACTTATTGAGTTTTTTTATTTTAGAATATATCTATCTATATGTCATGCCTTTGCAGGAAGAGCAATGATGATGTCTCCACTCAGTCACATAGGAAATCTTAATGTTTTCACAGTAAAATCATTGTCTATAGAACTAATTCAATATTTCATATTTATGGTTAATTTATTTCTTTTTAGTATTACCCACATAATAATTTTTTTCTTATACAATTATATTGTTTTGTTTGAGTTGGGGTGCTCTGTCCAACTTACATGATTCTTCTCCCTTAGAACCTTTTCACCCCTACAATGTTGCATTTATTAATTTTTCAAGTTTTCTTCATTACCTTTCAGAAATAGAAACACTGATTTCTTTGCTAAATTACAAAGGTAATCTTGATATTTTCATAGTAAAATAATTTTTTATAGAATTAATGTATTAGTTAATATTTTTGTTTAATTAATTTCATTTTAGTATCACTTATAATAATTATTTTCAAATATATTTGGAATATTTTTTTGAGTTGATGTGGTTTGTTTGAAGCTGCTAATGTAGTGTTAGTAGCTTGAAAAATAAATCCAATGGAAATCGTGGTAACATTGACAGTTAGGATTTTTTTGAATGTATGTAATAATTTGTATATATGTAATTGTATAAACCAATGTTTTAAATTTTTATGATAGAATGTTATTTCTAGTTTTTTGTTGTAAATTTAATTTCATTTAAATTCTGTATTGGGAGTTGGTTTTGTTGATATCTGGTGTTTTTAGGGTGTGATTTTGGTATATTTCAGGTGCTGTGGTGTGCTATTACAACACACTGTATTGGTTCTCTAGTGTGCTATTACAACACACTATAGTATAGCCCTTTATCAGAAATGAAAAAGAAAATATTTATCAGCACTTTTAAAATTACAGATAAAGGAAACATTTATCAACACTTCTAAAAGCGATGATAAAGGTATACTTTATCAGTGCTTCTACATCGTTGATAAATAGTCCTCTATCAGTGCTAATAAAAGTTCTGATAAAGTATTCCTTTAGCGGTGATAAATAAAAGATCTGATAAATGAGACCTTTATCACCACTTTTAAAAGCACTGATGAAGGTCCCATTTATCAATGATTTTGTTAGCACTAATAAATTTCCCCTTCATCAAAACTTTTTCCATGTTAATAAAAGTCATGGTCTTTTATCATCTCTCATGTTGTCAGTGCTTTTCTAGCATTTATAATATCCATTTCTAGCACTGTTAAAGGCCAATTTTGTAGTAGTGAGTGGAGAGGGTCTAGCTTGTTCTTAAATAATAGACATGAAATTTGAGAGGGATCTTGGTGTTGGAATTTTTAATTCCCATGGTGATAAGATATGTGCTTTATCATGGTTCATTTTCCTTTGGGTTGATTTCATGTCATTTATCAAACCATCAACATCATGTTCCTAAAGCTCCAAGTATCCAATGCAATGAATAAGTGATCGAACCCTAGTAAGGTTTTTTTAATCTAGGTATGTTTAATTTATTTTATTTGTTCCTTTTATATTGATTAATATTTTCCATGTTTTTGGGTGTTTTCATCTTGTTGGGAGTATATTTTATCTCCCTAAGCCTCATTTGACCATTGGTTTCTAGTATTTCTACGAACCCCAACTTGGATAGGTTATCTAATTTTTTTACTTGATCCATTTCTATTTCTTGTATCTATTAAATTACTATCACATAATAGAACCCCAGTCCCCTTGTACTATTCATGTAGGACAATTTGTTAAAGCATAGAAAAATACCAGTGTCGTATTTTATGGTTTCTTTACTATTTTTTGTTTGCAATAATTGATGACCACTCACTACTATTTGATTTTGTTCATTTCAAATTGATCTTTTTTAAAGGGTTTTTAATGAAACCAGCTATATTAATTTCATTTATCATATTAGATTATACTTTTATTTTAGTCCTAAAAAGAATTTAGATTTCATAGTATTTTATTTTATTGATTTTGGATTATTTGATTAAACATTTATAGACATCGTTTTTAGATATTACATTGAGGGTTTGGTTACTTCACATATTCCTCCCTATAACTATTATTTAAAAAATTATTAAAAAATTTAAACTGTGTTTTGAATTTTGAAAACCAAAATTAAATCCCTTAATCTTGATTTTTCAAGTGAATGAAAAATTCCTTACTATACACATAAAATCATCTTCTAATATAAAAACGTTTATATTAATAATTTTGTTTTATTTTCTATTTATAAAAATTATACATTTAATTTTATGCCTTTTCATATCAATATAAGATAATTTTATATTAAGTATTTGGGTTTTAAAATTTACCTGGATGAAAATTTCTTAAATTAAATAATCAATGTTGATGGTAATAGTTTGACACAAGACCATTAAAAATATAAAATATTCCCTCTATTATAATATCCACCAGATTTTTTTATAATAATGCATCAATTGAAAACATTGGAGATGATTCCATGGGAATTAGTGAAATGATGAATTTACACATCTATAAAATAAAAACATGATGATTTGGAATGTTTTTGGTGGGACATGAAAGAAAATTTATTGCATACTTGTCTTAAAAGAAACAATTTTATTAATATTTATTAATAATTTTGAAGAGGGTGTATACTCTTTTTATCTCATGGTGATTATGAATCACTAATTAAGGATAATATATTATTTTAGTGACTTTATGGTCTCTTGTTTTGTTATGTAGTAAAAAAATCCATTTTATGTTTATTTCAATAAAATAAATTGTGGTTTTGGGGGTAATTAAAATAATTCAAAAATTTATTTAAGACGTTTATTTTCTATATTCTAGAATAATTATTTCTCAAAATTAAAAAATAATTTAGAATAATGGAAAAAAGAAAAGGTTGAGACTTTATCAATAATTTTCCGGCACTGAGAAAGTTAATAATGTACTACTACAAAATGTTTTCAGTACTATAGTTGCCAAAAAACATGAAAAAATAAAAAAAAATAAAACCCCTAATAGAATAAAAGGATTGAAAACAATAAATATATTTCATTATTTTGGAATAACTATATACATTGAATGTTTCAGATATTATAATAAATATTATGGAAAAAAAATCACATAATACAACATGTGAGGAAAATCATGTTAGAGAATCATCAATAATCATTTGGCTTAGACCATTTGAAAAAAAACTTATTTTTTATTATATTATAAGAAACATATGAGAAATAATAAAAAATATATGTTTTATTAATAATAATAATACTATTTTATGTTTTAGTAATAGTGGACACTATAACAAGAAATCACCATTGGATATTCACTAGGAATTTCACAAAAAGTCCCTAAAATCTCTACCTCCCCCACATGGACACCAAAACCCCCTATCCTTGTTATCACTATAGCCCCCCCAACTCAATACTCTCTCCTTTATTGTTTACTTCCATATGACCACTATTTCTCACCTCCCTCTCTCCTCCCTTCATTCCATTTCCTTGGGTACAATGAACACTTCTCAACCTCACCCTGCCCCCTCAATAGTCTCATGTCACCTCCGCTATCACCAACATAATTGTTCCTATAATGTTTGTAACCCTAAATAATTGTACAAAAAATATTCTATGTCTTCATACACCTTAGGTGCACCTCTCGGTCTCCATAGGTTGGAATAAACATTCGATATAATTTATTACACACATGGGATATAGTTTTCCCCTTTAGGTAGTATAATAATTAGTTAAGGTGAATTCCTATATGTTCCATGAAATATCTCAGTATTGGTTGAAAAAAGAAAATTCTAAACATCAATAGAATTTTGAAAGAGTATATTTCAAGGTAGAAATGAAAAAAAACATGAAAATGCACCTTATTTCCCAATAGTCTAAGATGGACTGACTATATACAAAGTAATATATATTATTCCAAAAATCCTTATATACAAAATTTTAGACCAACAAGGACAATGTTACCAAATAGTTCCCCTATGTATGAATCCTATCTAAAAAAATCATGGGCATCACAGGTGAACCCATCTAGATAGTACAACCAAAATATAAAAAATGATCACCTGTGATTAATGTTTCATGTGTGAGAATAGATCCCATATTTATGTGATTTTTTGTTACCTAGATCATACATAAAAATTTCTACACACATCATGAGATGGGTTCTTGAAGGGTGTGGGTATGAAAAATCATTAGGTGTTCATGATACCACCCCTAAAAACCTACCATACACTAGAGTTTATTCCAAATTGATACATAACTAAAGGAATGAAAAAGTAACAATATTAATCATATAACAAGTAAATTAATCATTTTTATTTTTTTAAATATCACTACCTAATAAGGATGAATCCTTACTTAAATACCATATTTGAGATTTATCTTGAGATTTATAATGATGCGCCAATTCCACCCTTAGGGGAGGAAATTCTCTTAATATTAAGACAACAAAACATGTATATATATGAACCAACACATATATATAGACGCATGTAAAAAAATCATGGCCCTATAAACCTATCTACTTAAGGTAAATAGAACTGGATATAACAATTTAAGGAGATTTTTTATCTCATACCTTCAGGAATAGGTTTGTGGGTTTAATAATTTGGGGTGTTACGGGCCTATCCTGTAAAAGGGTTAGGGAAATATTGTATCTTATTCCCACAATCACCTATACATAATGATTGACAAACATATTTATAGTTCATACAACAAAATATAAATACATTACAACATGTGAATAGTTGCAACCTATTAAACTGATGGGATACCCTTGAAAATAATTTAAATTTTTTTATTTATAAACAATAAATAAATATAAGTAGTGGATAAATGAAAAATATGTGGGTAATTTCCCCCCATATTCTGATCATCTACATATAAACAAGAATTATAAATGATAATGATAAAACATAAAATGAAAGAAATATAATGTAGTATTCATGATATGAAAAACATGTTAAAAATAATCCAGATAAGAATTGAATATTGACATTACCCATCAAACCATTAGAAAAAATATTTATTAAATTTAAATTCATGATTTTGGTTGGTTTCAATAGATCCTATACTATAACAATGTCAAATCCCAATGGGAATGATAGGATGAAGGGTTACACCAATAAATTTATTTTTAGAAGGGTTATTTATGTCTATAGAGAGTAGGAATTCCACCAATTATACTAAGAAACCACCTTAACATATGTGATTTAGGGATTTAGGTCACTTTAATTTTGGAAATCCATAACCAAAAATAAAATGCAGATTATAACCTTTTATTTACCTTGTCCAATCCATGATATAGGAATAAATTAATTAATTAAAAGTATTTTATGGATTTATAGAACCATAGTATAAGATATTATGGATTTACATCCATTGCTACAAAAAATTTAATGTATAATAGAGGTTAGTGTTAGATTAAAACTTATATAACTGAGAGGATTTCCTATGATCAATCAATTCATTTTGGATAATGGTTTTTGGGGAGATCTCCATATATTGAGAGTGATAGGAAATAATAGTTTATAGATATTATAATGGTGTCAATGAAGTTGAAACCCCGAGATCCGCCTTAGTTGGGGGATAATTTTGGGGGTAAAATGAAAAATTTGAGCTTTTAAAATGGAATTATATCCAAGAAATTACAATGTATATGATACTAATCTACTAGGTACCTTTTGGATATAACTGAATAACTAGGATAATTAGGGGATCATCGGGTACCAGATACCAAGCCACATGGTAGTCTATTCATACTACATTCATCCCTTTCCCTGTTTACTCTAATTATTCCAAAAAACTTGCAATAACTCTATTTCCTCAACATAGAGCATAATTGAACCAAAAATACTAAAATTAAATGGAAAATTCAATTTAAATGGTATAAGTTATTCACAACCTCCCCGACATTGGGATTATAATGCATGATAATCTTCTTGAAACATATTGAGGGAATTTTTTTTTTTAAAATTCATCATCATATACACTTCCCACTACTATTTTTCATATTTGTTCTATCCATTGTTACACTTTACCCAAGAAATTGGAGTAGAATTTACCTATAAAAAATTATAACTTTCTTAAATGTTATATTTGGGATATTTCATATAAGACTCATTTGTCTCAAGGTCAACATCGTTATACTGAATCAAATGTTAATGGTCGAAAAAATATTTACCCAGTTGAGATATATGGAATGTGTTGTTCATGATGATAAGTTTTATTGTTAGAGAAATATAATAAGTAACCTCTATAACCCAGGCCAATATTTCAAAAGTCCCAATATACCTTGGAGTTAGATTTCACTACACTTCCACTCATCAATGACCCATCCTCTATGAAACCTGAAGTAATATATGATGGCCAATATTTAATTCCAAATGTCACCTTAGATGACCAAGGAATTAATTTTAGTAAATTTCAGAAATTAAAATAACTATTTATATCATCTTTACAAACTCTATTATCTATTGGTTTATTCAATGAATGATTATAGAGGAGTCTACTTATTTATCCATCACAAATGGAATTTAATATACACCCAAATAATTATTATACAGGTTATTTTTGAATAGATGAATGGAATATATTTTTATAGAAAAATTAATCTAGAGATAGGTGATTTCACCATGATCCAATGACATTAATAATTAACAATGAAAGCAAATTTTCTAGAGTAATAATCTTCCTTATAAACTTTCTATAGGTCTATGGGTGAAAATAAGTACTTATATTTATTTATGAACCCAAAGTCCTTTAAAAAAAATTATTGAAATAATAAATAAATTTAGTATCCCTATTAGATATGATGTTAGTAAGTATACAAATAAGCATGACAATATTCTATAAATTTAACTTTCTTAGCACATTGATAAAAAATTATTCTTTGATTGGTGGAAAGTGATTTTTTATCCAGGTGATTTATAATCGACCATACCGTGTATCAAAAAACCAATTCTCTTGATAGTTTAGTCACAAAATCCTTCATAATTTCATCCCATTTATAAACTATAAATAGGAGTTGCTAAATATTTTTAGTAATAATTTTGTTTTATAACATTACCAAATCATAGGTAAGACATCTAGAAAGAAATCATATGATCACCTTTTTCTGATTCTCTACACAAAGTTTTAGACTCTCATTGGATTTATTAGAAAAAAACCAGAATATACCAAGGGGAATTTCTTTGTTTGTTGAATATTTTAGACTCAAGAAATTATAACTGAATATTTAATTCTCTCAATTTGGTTAGAGGAATAAAATATTAAGGAATTACAATTGGTTCTATTCTAGACATAAAATATATGAAAAATTCAACATCTCTCTCAAGAGGTAGTCCTTAAATTTTTTCGAGGAATAAATCAAGACATAAGTCCAAAAAAGTAGGTAAGACTTTTCACTCCTTAGAATAAAATTATAAAGTAATGAGTCAATTAATATTCACTGTGAGTTCTCTTACCTACCCTAAATTGGGGCCCAATTAACCATCATAGAACTCCTACTCTCAAAGGAGTTTTAATTGAATATTGATAAGAGATTAGAAAGAAACTCACATATTATAAAAGACAATAAAGGAATGAAACAAGTGTAATCAATAAATTATTAGAATATAATAATATGTTTCTATATTAATATCAATGAGATCCCAAAATTCCCAAATGTTTCCACTACCAATGAAAAATATTGAAAATTTCTAGTATGTTGTATCTTCTTTCACAAATTAATATAAAGGATAATGTGTGTAGTTAAATATTCAACTTTAATATCTAGAACTAGGTATTTTTTTCTTAGAAATAAATGAATATGATTCACCTATATAAAATTTATAAACTGATAAAGAAAAGCTAATTTAATATTACCTCTATCAATAGAATAATTAAATCAAGAATTGGCTACATTTTTTCTCTATGGAATACATACTACCCAACTCCTCATACTAATCCTATGATAAAAATAATTTTTTAAAAGAATCCAAAATATCCATGTCACCATGATTACTATGTCTTCCTCCTCAAACCAATCATCTAGATAGTAATCAACTTTTGGTAGTAGTCTATACAACCGATTAATCTTGGTATTCCCAAATATAATCAGTTATTTTCCTAAAAATCATGGATATACCCCAATAATACTACCATTGAAGGTAACCATAATGACCAAGAGAGTTTCATTTCTTTTCCTAGAATGAAAATTTAGGTCTCATGTGGCATGAATTTTTTACATTGATATCACTAAGATAAGGAACTTTCCAATCTACATGATGATGGTACACCACCACTATAGATTCCCTAAAGAGAGGCACCTATGATCACCTACCTCTCATCATTTCAACTAATCACTTGAAGAGGTATCACTTGATACCTGAAGGAGTTGTGGACCACCACTCATAACCCTTATTTATATTCTATTTATACAAGAATGAATTTCATGACCATATATGAGAATGTGGGATGATTAAATAGAATAACCTTGATTTATAAATTCACTCTAATACTCATATAGAGAAATATTTCCATGGACTCATTATCTCCACTCAGATATTGAGAAAATAAGAGATGATTTATAATGGTATTAGCATATTCCATAACCAACATAGAACTATTTATAAGGTTCATGAACTCCTATACCTTTATCTGACATAGGATATCTTGGTAAAATGATTCGAATAAGATATCTTGAAATTTTAACTAGGTGAGGCATTTTAATTTATTAGCCTCAAGTGTCATATCCAACCATAGGTGTGGTACACATTCAAACATAAATGTGGATACCTGCACCAAATGTTTCTTGAGAATTGTTTTTGAAATATATGATAGAGTTAATTAAAAATAACTCATCCTCCAAGGGAGATACAACTCCTCAAAATAATGAAACATGGTGTAACATGAAATCAAATATGTTGTAAAAGGTTGTGGATTATCTTAGTGTGGATCCTTGAAATCTTCACAAAGCAGTTGAGGAAACCCGTCCATTATTCATGGGTCAACTTGTGGATAAATCAATAATTCATTCTCATCTATCCCTTTAAACTAGAAAGGTGGTGTTTTTATAAGAACCATTCAAAAAAATTAATGAAATAAAAATATTAATATCCTTACTCTAAATTACAAGTACCAAGGCATTAACCACACTATATAGGTTAAGTGTAATTCAATCCCTCAACCCACACTTTCATTTACTAAAAAAATAATTTTAAAAACATTTTTAAACCATTCAAAAAAAAATTACATGATTAATGAAGCATTTGAAATATGTAAATACATTATTTGGAATAATGATAGAGTATATATTTTTATATATTTAAATTCAAATTTTAATATTTTAAATACCAATGAATTGTTAATTTAATTATATTTTCCACATATTTATATTAAAGGAATAATTGGGGTAGTATTTTGAAAATGTACTAATCCTTTATTTTTATCTATTCTTATATATATTTGAAATTAATTGGGAAATCCAAGAGACGATTCAATAGAAATTTTTAATTTGATAATGAATTTGGAAACTGTATGGAAATTCTATTTTTCTCCTTATAACTACAATATAGTGTTTATATCATAAAATATTATATGTGTAAAATTGTAATTTGAGATATTTTTAAGAATTTATACACATGTTTGGATACATAATTCATTTGAAGACAATGACATTCATCTAAAATTTTAAAGGAGGTAATGGGCTATCAAGTCAATAGTGGATTGGATTTTTCAATATAGACATCACTTGAACGATTAAGCCATAATATTTTCATCCATGCTCAACGTTTTGTGAAATTTTTGCCCGTGTCAAAGGAATAAAATTGTAAGATTCAATTTAAATTGAGAAACTTATATTTTAGTCAATATTATGGTAAACCATGCTAAAAAAGTACAGATTTGGTTTGACTTGTTTTTATCTATATTTTTATAACATTTTTTTACTCTAGCCTCCCTGTACTCTAAAAATAAGTGTTATTCATCTTTGGAGCAGAGGATTGGTTGGTGAGAGTTTTGTGGGATGTTGTTCTACTTATTTTATGATTTTTGTTCTTTTTTTATTCTCAATTATTTCAATATTTTCATGATTAATAGCTTTTATATAATTCTATCATTCCTCTTTTGATAATTATATATTTCTATCTTCTATCTCATTTTCACTCCTCATTATCGTATTCATTGTGATCTATTGATCATGATTATGAGCGGATAACCTAAGGAATATCTAGTGGGAGTAGTCCAATGATGAACCCAAGTATTCATGCATTAATTCTTAATGCTTATTATTTTCTTTGAGTTAGATTGAGGGTTATATAAAGTGGGTAAGGAACCTTTGTGTATTTGATTAAAATTTTAGGTATAACTTCTTCTTTCAACAACATTTTTCCTAGATAGAGGTGATGGATGTTTAATGTAATAGATGAGTGCAATTTATATTCACAACTAGAGAAGAATATGATGTTCATATAAAATAAAGTATGTTCATTATGTAGATATGAAAATAATAATAAGATGATTAAAGTTAACTATAGGTAATTATATGGGGATCATTTCCTTTCAATATGACTACATTCATTCTATCTATATCAAATCTAAATATTTAATTTATATTTTTTCATTATAAAACCAAAACCCCCTTATTTTTACTACTTTTATAAAATATAAAAATTTTCAAAAAAATAAAATGTGAATTAGATAAGTAAATTAGATACTGAAAAGGCCCTTATGTAAAGAAAATCAGGTTATCTACAATATTATACTAGTAAAATAAATTTATTCTTTTCTACCACCTCATTAAATTTATGTCAAAACTTGATACCATTTTTGGAGAGCCAATTGATCATTCATTCACTATTATTTTTTCATTTTTAAAATATTTTTCATTATTTTCATTAAAACTAAAAAAAATATTTCCAAGATATATTCAAATTTTGATTATTTATCATGAACTAATGAATCTCAGGTGCCACCATAAGTAGAATAAGTTCATAATGAAAGAAATTCCTAGTTATAAGAAATAAGAAGATACATTCAGGAGGTAAGGAATCAAAAGCCATTTTTAGTTAAATTGTTTCATGAATATGAGGAGTAACATTTGGAGAAATAGAAACCCAAAAAAATAGAGGAATATATATCCACACTAATTTTTTATGTCAAAGAATACAAGGAGTATGATAAGGAATAGTTCAAAGATATACTACAAGAACTCACTAAACTTTTTATAGAGGAAATTCTAAAATTAAAAAATCCTAATGATACACTTATGGAAGATCAATAATATTTGGATGAATATTGGAATTAATTTTTAACTATTATCATGCCCAAAAATCCCTATATCTTGGAAGAAACAACACATTTAAATATTTCTCTATCATTGGAAGAAGAAACCACCCATGTGGTAGAATATGAAGATATATTCGAGTAACCTTACATCCCATCTCCATTAACAAATACCTAAATCTATGAGTCAATTTCAATTGAATAGGAACCTAAAGCTAAACCATCAAAGGGTGATTAACATTTCTTAAAATCATTTTTATTTGATTTTATTGAAACTTATTTTATCAATAAATTCAATTGCTTAAATTTTTTATATTCATCTAGTCAATAGATTTCTTTGGATGATAAATAAGAAAAATAACAATGCACCCGATGAGGAATAAATGAAGCTCCCCGAGCCCATCCAATATATATTGAAGGGAGTAAGGGTATAATTTCCAGTTGTTTTTCCTAAATAAACATAGTCACAAAAGTTTAACTATAAATGAGAATATTTTTATTTCAATTATTATTATTTTAATTTCATTGAAATAAAAGTATTCACAATATTTTTCTTTAATAATTCTATTAATACTATCGAGTGTGAGATGGACCTGGATAAATAACATGAGGCTAAAGAATTAGTGTATGTGGGAAAATTGTTGGACACATTATTTATCCTAGATACACCCTAAAAAATATACCTTAAAGAAAATGGGATGTATTTGGTTCACATTATCAATGTGATCCTCTATATCCAATATGAAGGAATGGAAGTTGGAAGGAAAGCTATGTAGTGGTTAAAATCAAATAATATCTACCCACTATCTGATTATAAATAATAGTTGGAACTACCCTTTTGGGAGCATTAAGAATCCAGGTCCCACATAGGGGTTAAATCGATATTTATCACTTTTATTTTTCTTTTAATAAATTTCTTATTTTAATTTTATATAGTATGTTTTTTTGAAGCATCTGGGAGATTATATCAAATCGTAATATTCCAGTATTTCTAGTTTTATATCTCATTTATACTAAATTTTTTGTTACCCAATTGTTTCTCCATGAAAATTTAATGAAATAATTTTTGAATCAATAAGAGAGTAGTAATAATTTACGTTTTTGGGGAGTGGTACCAATATGTTTAATATTCATATGTTTTGTTTTATGTTTTTTATTATTTTTGGTGTGTTTTCATGTCAAAAAATTGAGCCTTTAAATTTTACATACCTAAAAAAATTCTATGCTTGTTTTAAGGATTTAACTGATTTAAAGTTTTTGAACTTATATGATTTATGAGTGAGTTTTTATACTCTATTCATGAATATTTGGGTTATAAAAATTGAAAAAGGTTTATAAATGGATGAAAATTAAGTATAATTAGAATTATAAAATGAGTAAATTGTAATTTTTAACTCTATATTGAAAAAAATTACTATTATAAAAAATAAAAAATATCGGATTCAATAAAAAATATATTCATATAATTCCTTTGACACTGAATTAAAATTGGAAATTAGGATCACTCGTGAATTTTAAGGCATTTCGGCATATAAAAAATAAAATAAGAAAAAAAAAACAAAAAAATACAGTACCTAATTATAAAAAATGAATTTATTTTGGTGAAGGAAATATTAAAAACCATATTAATAAGGTTTCAATTGAGTTATAAGAACATTATCAGGGTTGTATAAAGGAAGTGAGAATTAGATATTTTGTATAAGAAACTAGGAAAAAAGGAATTTATGATAGTGAAACTTAAAAACATATTAATTCCACTAAATTAAATTCTATTAAAAATCTTTCAACTTGAAAATTGGTTGAAATTAAATTAGGGGTAGTTGATAATAATTTTATAGGAGGTACGATATTTTCAATGATTCATGCATCTTTTTTTCTCTCATTTTTGGATTATGTGATTAAAATTAGTCCTAATAATTTTTTTTTGTAAAATTAATTGAATTGCTCAGCAGAACGACATTAAAAATTGGGGAACTAATAGAGACAATATTTTTATATATTTTAATTTAGTTTTAATCTTTTAAATCCTACTAAATTATTAATTTAATGGTAGTTGTAACAATTTGGATTAAAGAAATAATTTGGGTTAAACAATGAAAATGGAATAACTATTGATATTAATTGTTTTTCATCAAAATTGATATTTATTAGTATATAAATAATTTTTAAGTGATGATTTCATATGAATTTTTATTTTAATAAAGGTTTTGGAAATAGTATGGAAATTATGTTCTTTCCATTACAATCATACATTAATATTTTTAAGATAAAACGTTATATGTGGAAAAGTTTATTTTAAATTTTTTGACAGAATTATACAAAAATTGGTTTATATAATTTATTTAAATAAAACATGTTTATTCTCAATTAATTATGGATATATTGAGGCCTATAGTCAATGGTGGACTAAATTCATCAATATAGAAACCACTTCAATTAATATTCCATAATTATTTTTATCCTTGAATATACTGGGATGAAATTTTTACATGAGATAGAGGACCTAGGAGAAAAGATTTAATTTTATGAAAGAAAAATCTAGTTCTATATTTATTATGGTTAAACAAATGAAAAAAGGGATTCAATTTTAGTTAATTTTTACTTCCTTTTTTATAACATTTGTAACCCTAGATTCCCCTATATTCTCTAAATAAGTGTCATTCACCATTAGAGTGGAATATTATATGGTAATATTTATAGTGATATTTTTATATTATTTATATTATAGTTTTATTATTTATTATATAATACTTTAATTGTATAATTGTATGGGGCATTGTTTTAATTAAGTTTCCACATTCCACTTTTCACTATTTCTTCACCTCTATCTTATCTCTGGTTCTCTCTCCCCATTATCTTCTTCAATATTATTTTTACACTCATGTTTATGATTGAATAACATTAGGAACCTCTCGAGGATGAAATATAGTGATGAACCAATCATAATTCATTCGTTCTTAACATATATTATTTTCATATAGTTAGGACGAGGGTTATCTAAAGTGGGTAAGGTTCCTTGGTGCCTCTTCTTATTATTTGAGGTCTAGATTATCCTTTTTGGAATATTATCCCTTTATGAAGGAGGTATATATTAAATTAAATTTATGGGGGTGATATATATTAAAAAATAGGGTATAATATTATGTTCACATATAATGTAGTGTATTATTTATGTATATAATAAATTTATAATATGACATTGAAGGTTCACAGTGGGTAAATCTCTTCGGAATTATTCCTTTCTTTCTAACTTCATTAGTTATGTATTTATTGTAGCTACATATTTAATTTCTAGTTTTATATTCCATAACCAAAAACCCCATGTTTCTTATAATTTTATAAAATTTAAGAAAGCACAAAAAATATAACAAGTGAATTTGGAGTAGTAAGTGACAGACTGAAAAAGATTATCAAGTGAGATATACCTAGTTATCCACTATGCTTCACTAGGAAAATAAATAATTACTTTTGTACCACCCTATGACAAATTTTTCACAATGGATAATGGAAAATAATCATTACTATCATATATAAAATCAATTATCTTAAGGGAATCAGTTACTATCCCATATTATAGTAATCATTAAGAATAAATACATGGGGAAACATAATTCATTTATTATTAATGTTTCATTTAATACTCACTATAAACCAGTTCCAACTATAGTATAATAACTAAAAATAGGTAATAAAACTATATAATATGACAACCTACTCATACCTAACTATAAACACCTAGTATGATTCAAGAGACATGATGACATAGAAAAAAATAAAAATGGGATGGGTAAAGTAGCATCAAACAACCCATGGAAACAAAATATTCCACCATAATTATGTTATAAAAACATATTTATGGGTTACTTAATGAGCCCAAAGGGTCTTATTATCCTATCTAATCTCATGTCTCATAACTAATAACCATCAAAGTGAGCTATGATAACATTTTATAACATCTATGACTAAATTTACCCATATTTAACATGATCCAAGGTATCACAACACCTGATGTGAATATCCATTTTTTCATAGGCTATTGTAAATTTCGAGGGTTAAGTATTACATGTCTATAAATACTCCCCTTAAAATTACGTAACAATTTTTTAAGGTTAATTCTTATATGTGTCATGTTCTATCACATTATTTGTTAATAAAAATATAAAATGAACACCAACAGAAGTGGGTGAGAGTATATGTCAAGGTAGAAATAAAAAAATAAAAATGAACATAAACCTTATATCACATGGATCCAAAAGTAAAAAACTGTTTACATATTAATAGATATTAAGAAAATAACCCATATACACATAATTTTATAGGACAAAAGAGGCCTATGGGATGAAATAGTGATCTTAAGTGTGAATCCTCTCCAAAAAGAAATCTGGGATAACCCATGTGCACTAGGATGGACTGTATAAAAACCAGGATCACTCATTCACCATAATCAAAGTGTGAAACTAGGTCCTATAGTTTGTTGACTTCCCCTTTCATCCAAAGAGGGGCCCCTACACTACATGAGTATAGAAACTCAGTAAGTTTACTCCTCCCCTATCATAAAAGCTTTTACTAAAGTAGAGTGTATTCCAAAATGATACAATTATATAGAAATAAAAATGTAATAAGATTCATGACACAATAATTAAATTAATTATTCTTATTTTCATTAAAAACATAACTCTATCAGAGCAGAGGATCATTACATATATACCTTATTTAGGATTTATCTCAAGATCTTAGATGGTGTATCAGTGCCATCCCCTGGGGGAGGTAGTGCAATTAATTATAATTCCATCACAGACGTATATTTATGAACCCCCACATTTTTTAATAAATTTGTGGCCAAATAGGCCTTTACCATTATGGTAAATAGAATAAAATTTACAAATTAAGGGATATCTTACATCCCATCTCATCAGGAATAGGGGAGCTTTTATAACAAGTCGGGGTGTTTTAAGCCTATCCCAGACATGGTACAGGGTAATATTTTAGATGATTCCCTCAATAAACTATATGTCAAGGATGAAATACCTATTTATAGTCGGCACAAAATTATATACATATGTTCAAACATTCCAATAGTTTCAACCAAGTCGACTGATGGTCTACTCATTTGAATGAAAGGAAAACATGAATTAGAATATAAAAATAAGTATAACTAGTAAAGGGTAATAATATATAAAGAAATTATACTCCCACAGTAGTCTCATATAGTTAAAATCAAATATTTGGAATGATAATAATTTTAAAAATTGAAATACATATAATTTCGTATTTATTATATAAAAAACATGGTAAACATAATCAAAGTATGAATATATCAATCAATCTACCGATAGAAAATTTATAATAAACATTTATTAGTATTAAGATACTAATTTTGGATAGGTTCATTAGGAACCATACCATTATTAGGTTAACTCTAAATTAGTATGAGCGGGTTAAGGGGTGAACCTACCAATTTTTTGACACAAGGTAGTATGATATACACGGAGAGGATGCATGTATCCAATTACACTAATAGACCACATTAAAATATGTTATTTAAGATTTTGGGATTTTTTATTTAGGAAATACATAACTAGAAATGAAGACTATACAATTTCGTTTTATTTTCAATTACTTAGACTCCACTATATCAAGATCACAAGCAATCAGATGAAGGCTTGAGGGAATATCTCCTTATGATTAGATGTAGAGGGTAGAATGTTTGAGAGAAACTCCTAAAGTGTTAAGTGATGGTGAAACCTAGAGATCCCCCATAATTGTAGGTTATTTTAGGGTTTAGAAGGAAAAAATTAACTTTTTCAAAGGGAATTATAACTAGAAACATATCACTTACCCAATATGAAGCCACCGAGTTCCTTGTTGCTCAAATAAATCAACTAGGACACATAGGACCCCTCCATGTACATGTAACTAAGAAAACAATTTCCCAAAGATTACAAAACATAACCCTTGCCCCATTTTTCTAAACATCTCTAAAATACTCAGGATACTTCTCTTTCTTAAAAAAACTAGAATTGAATTTTAAATTCCAAAATTAAATAGGAAATTAACCTTAAATGGGCCAGGATCTTTAAATTTGCCTCCCATTTTATCATCCCATATTTTAGCCACCATAATGTTTAGTGATTATCTAATTTTATTTTTATTTATTTTACTATGATAATATATATATAATCTTAATTAATCCCTATTCCATTATTTCATTAATTTCATGACATTTTAGATATTTGTAAATCCATATTTATTTCTTTTATCACGAGATCCCTATCTAGTTTTCTTAACAGTAATCATATTTTTATTATGATAACTATAGAGAATCTGATGAACATCAATGATTTTCATTGGTATAGATGGAGGTTTAAAGAAATGGTAATTTTTTTTTGTGTTTTCCAAAACCATTATGGTTAAAATTGCTAATTACTTTAACAATATAGTTTTTATTAGAAATAGTTTTAGAAAACTTCTTGTGAAACCCTAATAAATTATTGTTTAAACTACCATGAAGTATGAAAATGAGATTAAATTTTCAAACATATTTATTTATAGATATAAATACCATTTATTTTATCTGTTTATATTTTTATTAGGTAAGAAAATATTACCTATTTATTAGTGGTTAAAACTACCATGAAATTACTTTATTGTAGTTTTGAAATTATTTTATAACCTAATCTTAAGCCCGAATGCTACTAAGACCAGTAGTTTTCCCATAGACCCAAGGGCTTGAGACTAGGTCCACAAGTCTTGTTTTTTACCATGGAATGGTTTTACCACTTCATATAAAAAGTTCAATTCTAGGATGTATTCTTCTAGAAGACCATAATAACTCTTCAATCTATTATACCTTTCCAAAAATAAAACAACAACCTATAAGTTGAGATAAATAAATATAATTCTAAAAATAGTAGGGGAAATTGAGACATAATATAAAAGAAGAAAAATACTATCTCAATATGAATATAGTTAAAATGCTAAAATAAAACAAATTCAAACAAATCAATTTGAGTCACATACTACCCAAAATACTAGATTCTCTGGTAAAATCATTAAATTAAAATATAATGTAATTTGGTGATGCATCGAACCTCTTACTTCAAAAAATGGCCTCCTATACTCAAATACTTTATAAATACTGATGAAAAGAACCCATACTATCATCCAACATCCCAAAAATGCTTTCTACAATTATGTACGTACCCATTTTTACCCAAAATATAGTATATAAAACATCATATTCCCCATGGTATACATTATGGGTGTTTCACTACAACAAATATTATATTTATATTTATTTTTTTAGTTAAAATTTAGGAAATCATCATAAAAAATTGATTTTTTATAATGCTTTTTAAAATACAACTATGATATATATCAAAAAATGACATTTATACCTTCCTAAGATCCCATTTCCCTCAACCCCCTTTCCTTCAATGTATATCACCCCTATACCAAATATGTGAAATGTTCCTCATGACTTTGAATCTCCCCTTCTTCATAACAATGTCTGATATTCCCAATGATTACGGACCATCCCAATTATGAGAGAGCTTCCCAATGATGTGTGATCCCATTGTCTATTTAAGGTATACACCATGTTTATTATTCCCAAAATTTTCAAACACACCCTAGAAAACCCATTATATAGTTTAGAAATTAAATATATTTTTATAGACACATTTATTTATATATTATTACTTTAAACCTACTTTGATAATTAAAACTAATTCATATGTTATAGATTGTTCAAATATGGGATTTTTATCCTCTTATTCCATCTAGTAAATGATAAATCCTTATAATATTACATGAATTTCATTCTACAAGTACAAAGTTTTTTATCTAAACAAATTATCTTGTTTTTTTATGTTATAAACTCTATTTTTAATAGTTTTTAAGACCCAAATTCAATTTCAATGGATTTTTCAAAATCAATATTCATTATTTTTATAACTTATTAAAAAATATGATACTTTTATTACAAAATAATTAGTTATTATTTTTATGAAAATTAACTTTAATGAGAATATAAATTCATTTCATCAACTGGATAAATATGAAAATAAATAATTATATGGAGGATCTTTTAAGTATTCAAATATTTATTTTCTATAAAAGATGTATTATATCAAGTTCACATGTGGAATTAAAAATAAATATATTTCCATGATATTTGAAATGTTTAGTGATTTATTTATATCATATAAGATCCCTGATTACTTTTTTGACATGAAGAATGTTTTTAACAAGATTATGATGAATTATACAACAATAAAACCATGTTCTAATGATTGTATGCTATATTTGGGGGAGGATTCGAGTGGATAGGAGTATAAAAGATGTTCATCCTTTAGATGGATGTAAATTTTTTTTTAAAAATTTATAAATCATTATATAACTATAAATTAGTATAAAAATTATACTTTGATAATGGTTGTGAATTAGTTCCTTTTAAAACTCCAAATAAAATGATTATTTATGTCATATAAAATAGTCGATCATATGATGGAGAATTATATAGAAAATAATATTGATGGGATCATGTGACATCTAAGAGATTCAAAATCATATAAATAATTTTATTCATTACATCTATATTTATCATATAATCCTAAGAATGTGTAATTGAGATTTTATATTGATGGATTAAACCTATTCAGAACTTTTATTACCAATTATAATATTTGTTATGTTGTCACAATACCTTATAATTTACCTAAATGTATATGTATTAAATAAACTTACTTCATAATTTCAATTAATATTAATGGAAAGGAAATGACTTAAAATGACATTGATGTTTACTTTCATCATTTAATTGAATAATTACAGGATTTATGGAATAATGCTATTGAAACATTTTATTTTTATACTTTTAAATTGTTCAAAATATGAATTTTTAGAATGTAGACCATTGTAATTTTTATGGAAATAGGGTATTACATAATCTATTCACTTACATTGGATTAGATTTTTTTATATTGTAACTTCAGTTTTTAGCATGAGATACCCTATTTCAATAAAAATTATGACTTTTTGTATCATCATTCATTCATAATTTTTCCTTATAGACTTATGTTAAAGAAGAAAAAATTTAATGGAACCATTTATCAATGAAAATAATTGAAGTTACTTGTTGGTTGATAAACATTTTAAAAAATAGATAATTTTGAAGGAGAAATCAGTGAGGTATATCATTTGAATGACTGTGGGAAATTGGTACATGTATATCATCAGTTTAAATTAAAACATTACAATGGTAGAGAAAATACTTTATTTCAAAATTTTATATTTGGAATTTAATTTTCACTATCATAATCATGATGTTATTCGTATTGAGAATAATATATTTCACAACTTTATTTTCAAATTACTTAATGATCAAGGGAAATTAAGGGGACTTCTTAATGTTTATAGAACTTAAAATAAATGAATATAAAGAATGATTTATGTTAAGATTATAATAAAAAGATTGATAAAATAATATTTTCAATGAAAATTAAGTAGAAAGATATATTATTTCAAATGTTAATGAATAAAAAAAACATATAAACTTTCATGTAACATTTAAAGATGTGATGACTTAAAAAATCATAGGTTACATGGGGTTAATAGTTATGATTTAAATATTTTTAATGAGTAGTTATTACCTTCGAAACTATGTATATTGTATCATAAAAAATTACATATAGTTTAAATACATTTTTTACCATTATTTAAAAATCTTTGTGAGAAAAATATTCAACCAATTTTAATTTACAAGCTTTAGGAAAGAACTATGCTGATACTTTTCATCAATAGATGATATTTACCCCTTCATTTTTTTAATTTTATGATGCATCTAACAATATGATTCATTGAGAAAACTTAATTATGGGGTCTTGTACATTATCAAAAAATGTATCAAGTTAAAAGGTACTAAATTTACATTTTCTTCATAAGGAATAAAATATATTGAATTCATTACATACAAAGTAAATTATGGATCATTAATTTTTTTTACAAATACCTTAGCCATTTAAAATCTTATTTGAAAAATAAATCACATCCAAAAGTATCTATTTATTAATGTTACATGGAAGAGGAGTTTCTCACCTTTTATTCTTGGAGTATGTATGATATTGATACAATATTCATTCATGTTGGTCATGTTCAAAATATATCTACTCAATATTAACCCAACAAAAAATTAATAATCTTTCCTAATGTTGGATGACTAGTTGGGAAGATCTCAAATATTACACAAATACAATTAAAATTATTAAAAGTAAATTTATATAAACTACTTAATCATGAAATTATAAATTTATTACATTAATAACTGAGGACAATAGTGAAGAGACACATGATAAGTCAATCAAAAAATGATATAAAATAATAAACAGTATTAATAAAGAGTTGGTGTATTATGGAAAGTATGATGATATTATTTAATTAAACTACTATATTCATTTTTAGTTGTTTTATTCATATAAATATGGGTAAATATTATAAAAGGGAATTGAATGAGATACCTTACAATTTAATCTTATGAATTTCACTCACATGATAAATATTTGTGGCCATGAAGAACATGATTTTTATATCTTTGAATCATAAGAAAAAATGGCATGTAATATGAAAGATGTAGTATATAAAGGTTGGTGTGTGGTTATGTGCATAAAAGAAATAGATTTATATTTTTTAGGTGATTATGTGGAAAAATAAACTTTTGAAATTGAATCATATTTGAAAAATAATAATGAATTTTTTTATATTATGATATTAAAAATTAGGGTTTTACATGGGAGGTCGAAGTTGATGAAGTAGAAAAAATAATGATAGTGTATGATAATGATATGACTATAGAAGGATGAAATGAATATATGTGTATTAATTCATAAATTTATCAACTAATTTATGCTTTTTAATTATTACTTTAAGTATTTTCCATCTATTATAATATGATTTTTATGCATTAAAGTTTAAATGTTGATAATTCAAATGATAATCTTTTTTTAAAAAAATTATTATGACAGTAAATTCTTTAATTGTTTTAATTATTATAATTCGAAGGCACAAATATTTTAGTGATTACTTTTAATCAACAACAGATGGTCATCCACCATATTGAAATTATTTACATTACTATCTGATACCACACATATTGTATCTAGTCTATTTATTTTTCTATTTTTTGTTCGGAAACTAAATTTGTAGTTACATGATCCAGATTTTAAATTTTCAATATATGATTTAATGTTTTAATATAGTTTCATGTAATACATATTAGCTGTTGTATGTATAATGAAATTGTTTTTATTATTTTTTCAGATGAAAATTGTTGACTACTTTTGTTAATGAATATGTAACAACTGATGTGTTTTATTCATGGTATTATATGTTAGAATATACAACATACATTGATTATAATAAATTTTTCATAATAATTGATTAACATGATTATTGGAACACATGTCATGCTTTATATTTTGTTATATTAAAATAAGAATGTCATTTTAGCATGTTATAATACTTCTTAGTTTTATTAGCTTTGTAGAATGACTCATTAGTACAAGAAAGAAAACACTATTTCATAATTTATTTTAACTAACTAAAAGTCATTACTAGAAATGTATATAGATAAGTGTTGTTTTAGTAAACAAGTTAAATTTAGGATATCAAATTAAATTAGGAGAACATAATTATTATTGTAAAAACAATGTGAAAATCTATTCTATATGATTAAAAATTAGTCATATGAAGGATAAATTCTCCAACATGTGTCTCTATGACCTAGAATTTTGGGTATAAAGTGTTATATATCATAGTTTCATACCCTTATGATATGCTGGGATTATCATGTATATTATTTAATTTTAGTTAATCCCAATGTTTTTTATATTATAGTAACCTACATTTTTTTAAATAATATGATTATGCCTTCATTGATGTATTAATTGACATTCTTGAATTTTTTATACTACATCATTAATTCTGATTAGGACTAATACATTCATGTTAATTTGACCAATCCGGTGTGAGGAATTATGTTTCATTATGAGATATTGATACTCAATCCTATCGAGGATGATTTTCTAGGGTATGGTTGATATAAAATTGTGGCATATACTTCAATAAAGTTTTTGTAGGTACATGATAAACATGTAGGGTTATAATGATAAATCCATATTCCTATTTTAAATATAAATATCTATGTTATGGGGATGATTATTAGGGCCTCAACCCATTATATATAAATATGTTATTCTATAAATTTTTTTCTATGATTGTTCTGGAGATTTCACTTCTAAATTGTTGTTACACTGTAGAAAATCATGGAAATTTAAATTGATACTATATTTTTTGGTGGTTTAAACTTATATGAAATAATATGAATTACCAAGTAGTAGTTCTAACAAAAATTAAATAATTCATGCATTTGGAGGTGGTTTTAAACTATTCGAGTTTTTTCACCATAAGGAAAAAATATCCATTATCAATTATGTAATAAGCATTACAAATATTTATTTAATGATATTTTGATAAAATTTCCATGAAATTAAGATATGTTTAATGAAATATCAATGGAAATCACATTTCATAATGGTTTATGAAAACCACTATAGAATAATTTATCTATGGTTTAAACTACCACTAAGATAAAAAATAACCATAATTTATTACTAATTTTTATATATTGAGAGCATAAATAATTAGTAGGGAACCCAAAATAGTTTCTCATCTCACATTGTGAGTAAACAATTTCCGGAATGTATAAGTCTACTAATTAAGATATTAATATTGTAAAATCATCTTCAAACTACAATATAAGTAGATTAGTTCCAAACTAATAGTCAATATTAAAATTTATATCAATTATAACATATAAATCATTATATTAGGATGGTCTAAACTATAAATAACTACATTGATATTTTCCCAAAATCCGAGTTGTAACTCTATTTAAGAAATCTAATACCGATTTCATTCTAAAAGTTAGGGAGACTAAGTCTTGGTGTAATACCCATTCCATGAAGAAAATGAATGGTGTATAACAAATTCAGGGAAATCCTATGTATCATTATTTTAGGATAATAAAAATTAGTATAATAAGTTAGGGAATTATGAACCCATCCCAATTAATCAACCTCTTCATCAATTCCAGAAATTTTTATAAAAGTAATCAAACAATAATGACATGTTGAAACTATAACCATTCTCATTATCACATCACTAATTATACCACTCACATGCTAAATATAATAAATAAATAACATGTTTGTAACACCCCCAGCTTCTATGGTACGCCACTCTTTGAATAATGGGATAGCGTGTGTTGTACGCAACATCGAGTTCTAACACACCACAACCAATCAAACTTGCCGTTATGAATAGTAATACCTACCTTTTGGAATTATATATATTTTATATTTCAAAATGGACTTCATTTTTGGTTTCGGAATATCGAAATTATCCTAAGATTAAGTTTTGGTATTTTTCTGAGAACTTCCAATTTTAATGAATAGTGAAAATACTTAAAAACAACTATTTTAATCGAAATAATTTATGGAGATAAATCGTATTATTGAGTGGTTTTAAAGTATAATTAGAATATATTTTTACCATTTTATCCAATGGTGTTCATTAGAATTAATTTCACTTTGAAATTGGACCTAAACAATTGTCAATCTTTTGGTATATATTGTTTCTTAAAAACACGCTATTTGTTGTGACAGCGGGAATTAATTATAAAATTAATTAATGAAACTTATATGTTTGGAATTTTTTAAAATAGACATCATTTTTGAATTTGGAATATCAATTATAGCTTAGGGTGAAATTTTGGCATTATTCTGAAAAACTTCAATTTTTGATGAATAGTGAAACTATTAAGTGGTAGTTAAAAAACTGAATTTTTCATAAAACTTAATTTTACCGCTTCTGTGAATGGAATTTTGAAAATCCGAGAGACACAGTTAATATTAAGAAGTAAAATGTGGTTCAATGAGATGAAAATAATTTTTGGTGAATAGTAACTTTTTACTTTTATTTACCACGGTTAAAAGTAAATAGGGTAATTAAGGGTAAAAATGATATTAATATTACCCTAACACATGCCCTAATTCTACTGGACAAGTGTATCTCGACCAAAAACAACCTTAAGAATAAAATATTATCATTTAGGTCCACTTGTATTAGATTAGGACATTTATTATTATTTAATTCAAAGAAGAGTTAAACGAGTTAAAATCAATGTTTATTTACTAAAACATTTTTAAGATAGGGTTATAGATAAGATAAATTCGATTGTAAATATTAATTAGAAAGATAAAAAGATTTCCTACATAATGAAATTTTATTTATAATTTTTAGACATTAAATAATTTAATTTATTTATGACACAATGATGATGCAGTAATTACTATAATAGTGAAAAATTAAAATAATTGATATTATAAATACCCAAATAAATATAATTTTAGACTTTTAATGAATTAAACTAATTTTCTAGGATAATATGACATATTAGGATTGATTTAATTAACTTTTTTAGAAGTAATAATTCTGTTATAAGTTTCAAAAAAATCAACTATTGAATAGTGTCAAAATTGACAAAAAAGATTTTTTAAAACAGATATGATATTATTAATTGATGTTAAATTCCTAAAAATCTAAGGTTCGGCCAAGAAACTTATATCATGTTATATGTATCATTAATGGACCACTTTGGGGTCTCGTGGATGTATATAGTATGTTTATTAACTATATAATATAAAAATACAAAGTGACATGGTAAATGTAAAACTAATTAACTAAGAGTTAAAACTAAATTATAAGGTTAATATAGTAACCCAAACCTGTATAAATTCTATTGGTTGAATGGTTTTCGAACTATCACCACCTTAATGTTTGAATAATCAACTTTGGATCCTTTATAAACCGAATATGAATTTATTATAAATTAATATTTCTAGATTTTCCAAAGGTGCCCCTCACCCCTCTTATAAAAGGGAACCCCCCTTCTCATTACTTCACACCTTCAAAGCCTTTTGGTTCAACAAAACTCTGCCCAAATACTCTCTAAAATTCCCTCAATACAACCTAGAGGCCTCATTTTGATCATAAAGCCAACATAAGGAGCCCTTTTGTTCAAATCAAAAGGAAGAACCCGAAGAAGAGGTAATGTTTTCAACACCCTTTTTCAAATTCATTTCTTCTTCCACTTCTTCTTTATTTGTTATTACCATTATAAAATAATAACTCTAGTATATTATATATACTGTGATGTTATTATAAATATGGTACAACCATATTCAGTATTCTATCCACCCTTTGAATAACATGTCACCATACGTGTGTACGTATGACTTATCATCTCCACGTCGTGGTGTAATTGTTATTCAATATATTATTATTTGGATTGGTATAATAATGATGTGTAACTCATGTAAATATAAAATATAACATGATAATTATTATGTATATATGATATACTATCCAATTATATATTATTTTAATATCAAAAGAATGATATTGTCACTTGTGCGTACGTACGGACTACCGTCTCCACGAACGCGATGAGATTCATTCTCCATCGTATCCATTCAAGTATAATTATCATTTGATGATTTAAAAATAATGTTTAAGGACTTGATATTATTCTGGATATGAATAATATACAACCTATCCATGACAAACATGGCTTACGTAACAAAACATATAAAAGAAAACGAGTAAGTTAACACCCGAAACGACAATAATACTAATATATTATTAAGAAAGCAATGTTAAAAGATCATATATGATATCATATTAATATATATGATTCTTTTATAATTTAATAACAATTATTTCACCATTATACAGGAGGTTAACCTACCCTCAACCAAGAAAAAGTACAAGGTAAGGGTTATTTCGTAATCTCTTCATTATCCGAGGTTGTTTATACATAATAATCTACTGGGATCTCTTTATCATCCACATCCATGTTTCTTAAAAATGTATTTCAAAACATTTTTACTATTTACAAGAATATGGTTTAAAGTCATTTATACCCTTGTTTTACTTTTTATAAGAGGTTTATAAAGGAATCTTTTTGTCGTTTTCCAAACAAGGTTCTTTTTAACCTTTTTTACAGAATTAAGGTAAGAATGTTTTTTTAACTTATACGGCGGGTGTGGAAATTTTCCGCCGTAGTAAAATCTTCGAAGCTTCCCTTACAATCTTATAAGAATATTTTCAAAGAAAATGTTTTATTTTAGAAATATATGACTCTTAAATGATTTCAAAATAAAAATAGATATTTCTCTAAAAAGAGTTTTGATTTCATCTATGTCAATATCCTTTGATGAATTTTACGCTTATTTGAAGTTGATATATTATGGAACAAAACTTCTATATTGTATTGAAGGTTTTTTGATATGTTTGACTATTGATGTGTTATTTTTATACCATTCATGGTTTATGGATGATGTATTTACATTTCGTATGCTAGTTTTAATACGAATGTTTATGTTATGTTTAAACCTTTTCATATGGGAATGCATTGGACTTAATATGTGATGGGTGGAGACCGCTATAGATCCTCGATGCATCGGTAGGTCTCATGAGACAAACTAGTGTCTTGGCATAGGGCCTTGACAAAATCTTTTTTGTAGTCTTGGTACGAGGCCTTGGCTATGTGGTTGTGATAGTCTGGCATTATGCATTCCATCATTATGAAAGTTGTTATTGATATTGCATGTGATTATTCGATTAGTAGAACATCCATATGAATAAGTAAATGGAATTATTTCATTTTACTTTTTCCATACTATGTTGAAGTTCAAGTTCAAAAGGATTTTGTTTTAGTTATACGTTGCCTTAAATGTTTATTCTTATTTATGAAAGTTTCCGCTATATTGTTATCCTTACTGGGCATTTGAGCTCACCCCTTTTCTATGTTTTATTTTTCCTAGGATGTGAAGAAGTAATTTATAAATGACCAGCAGGGATAGTGTGAGGGGATAAGAGTGTGGACTATGGAGACTATGTTGTTGTAGTTTTCATTTGATGATGTAATATAAACCTTATGAATATATCTAGTGTTTCCAAGGCTACTAAACCAATCAGTCTTTCGAGATTTGATCTTTCTTGTGATCATGCCAATGTCATGTAATAATGCACTGACTCTGGGTAACTGGGTTTGGGGAGTTATAGTTGGTATCATAGGAAGTTTAGTACAAACCTTGGAAGCTAGATTTAGAAAACCTCTGATTAGATCATATAGATTTAAGATGGACTTTGAAGATTAGTATAAATGAACTTCATAGAATTTTGGTATTGTAGAGATTTTGTGAGTTTTTCGAGCAATACATCCCTGTCTGGATACGAGCACGTAGAGGTGGCTCTGGCACATATGTACCTAGGGGTGAATCCCGAAAACACCGCTTTGAGCTAGACTCGAATGGGAACTGGTGCACGACAATGGGCCTTGCTGCACTCCTGGTTACGACACTCCCGGGGGATATGCTTAGGATAACTCTCATTTTATTTACAAATCATTATGAAGGGTTTATGAGTATATACTTACTCAAAGAAAAAATTCTTATGATTATGGATTATATCCATAAATAGATCAATTTATGTTAAGTGTTTTGTAAGTATGGGATTATGTATTTTGGTTCATAAACTGATCTAGTTTATACCATTGTTTAGAAGTGGCGCCTAGTGGAAGAAATAGAAATTGTATCAATGCACGCACTCGATGTAGGGATTTCCCTCCTTCTCAAGATAATTATAGTGGAGCTGGTGATGCAACTGGTGCCGATCAACTAATCATCATACTGGGACAACTTAATCAGGTTATAAACAATAACCTTACCCGTATGTAGCACCCTGATCCACAGCGTGGAGGATAAATGTTAGATCGCTTCATGAGGCAACAACCACCAATGTTCAATGGGAGTACAAACCCCTTAGTAGCTGAGCAATGGATATTTTCCCTAGAGAAAATATTTCAGGCTTTGGGGAGTAGTGAAAGGGAAAAAGTTATCATGGCAGTTTACCGCCCCACTAGAGATGCTGATCAATGGTGGTCATTGATTCAAAATACGAAGGAAGATGATGAAGTATCAAATATGGAATGGAGGGAGTTCAAAGATATGTTTTTAGAAAAATACATTCCTTGCAACCATCGAGCAGACATGGAAAGGCAGTTTCTGAGTCTGAGACAAAAGGAGGATGAGAATGTCACAATGTATGAGGCTAACTTTACAAGTTTAGCAAGGTATGCTGGAGATTATATACATAACCCAAGAGGTAAGATTTATTGTTTCTTTGATGGGTTAAAACCATTTCTCCATTGAGAATTAGTATCACAATCCTTCTCGTTGTACGAAGACATTGTCTCATGTGCTACCACGACCGAAAAGGAGACATTGTCTCATGTGCTACCAAGACCGAAAAGGAATTCTCTAAGTCTTATGACTTTAAAGAAAAGCAAGAGAAGAATAGATCTTCTGATCAATCTAGGAATGGAAATAAGCAGAAGAAGGGAAATTTTGAAAATCCATCCTGTGGTAAATGCGGGAAGAAACACCCCGGTACTTGATTTAAGGGAACGAGAGTCTGTTACAAGTGTGGTGAAAAAGGCCACCAAGCTCGTAATTGCATAGGGAAGAAGGAAGCTACCAATGTTCTGTGCTACAATTGTAGGGAGATGAGGCATTATGAAAATGAATGTCCTAAGAGTCAGGGGAACTTACCTCATAAAATGCCAAGTGATCAAGGCCAAGATTATTATATGACTACTACTGAGGTAGAAGCTCCGAAAGACGTGGTGGTAGGTAATTTAATGGTTTACTCAAGTTTAGAAAATGCATTATTTGATTCTGGATTGTCGCATTGTTTCATATCTTCCTAGTTTTCTAAGAAAATTATATATTTCCAATTTGATTTAACAAGGGAGTTTTCAGTTAAAACTCCTAAGGGAAGTATCATTGCAACAAAGTTTTGTGAGTCAGTCCCCATTAGAGCACATAAATGTTCTTTATCTTCTGATCTTATCGTCATACCTATGATTGAGTTTGATATAATCCTCGGTATGGACTGGCATTCGGACTATGATGTGAAGATTTATTGTAAGAAGAAAGAGGTTACTATTCTTGATGATGATGATAAGGAACACCTTATCTTTAGAGCAGAATCGTCACCGCCTAATTCTTATCTAGATCCACCCCCAATAGCTCAACTGAATTCAATTATTGAGGAGGAAGAGAATGAAATAACTGTGGGTGAGGAAAGGAATGTTAAAATAGAGGATGCACCTGTTGTGAATGAATATGTAGATGTATTTCCGGAAGATTTACGTGGACATCCTCCAGAACGAGAAGTTGAGTTTTCCATTGATTTAATTTCTGGATCAAGGCCTATATCGAAGACCCCTTATAGAATGTCCACTGCAGAATTAGTCTAACTAAAGAAAAAACTAGAGGAATTGATTAATAAAGGATTCATTCTCCCTAGTATTTCTATATGGGGAGCCCCTATTCTTTTTGTTAAAAAGAAAGATGGATCCATGAGGTTATTTATCGACTACAGGATGATCAATGCTATAAAAATAAAGAACAAGTATCCCCTACCTCGCATTGATGATTTATTTGACCAACTGCATGGAGCTCAATACTTTTCAAAGATTGAACTTTGATCTGGATACCATCAGTTGTGTGTAAAGAAGGAAGACATTCCGAATACAACATTTTGAACCAGGTACGAGCATTATGAGTTTACAGTAATGCCTTTTGGATTGACTAATGCACCCTCTGTATTCATGGATCTTACGAATAGAGTTTTCAAGGAATATCTCGATGAATTTTTGGTGGTATTTATTGATGATATCTTGGTATACTCAAAAAGATACAAAGATCATGAAAATAACTTGAGAATTATCTTGATGACTCTGAGAAGACATGAATTATATGGGAAGTTTAACATGTGTGAATTCTGGCTTCAGGAGATTTCTTTTCTTGGCCATATTTTCTCTAAAGATGGAATCTCTGTTGATTCTTCTAAGACCAAGGAAATCCAAGAATGGCCAGAACCTATGAATATAACTGAGGTACGTAGTATTATTGGTTTATCAGGTTATTATCGACGTTTCATCTAGAATTTTTCCCTGATTGGCTAACCCATTAACGAAGCTCACACGTAAAGGGGTTAAATTTGTTTGGACAAAAGAGTGTGAAGAATGTTTTGAAGAACTGAAGATATGATTAGTCAATGCTCCTATATTGACTCTACCATCAGGGAATGATGGGTTCGTTTTTTATAGTGATGCACCGAAGAAAGGACTTGGTTGTTTCCTTATGAAGAATGATAGGGTTATAGCCTATGCATCACGACAGTTGAAAATTAATGAACAAAACTATACTACTCATGATCTCGAGTTAGTAGATATGATCTTTGCTTTGAAGATATGGAGGCACTACCTCTATGGTTAAAAATGTGAGATCTATACGGATCACAAGAGTTTGAAGTATATTTTCTCACAAAAAGAACTCAACATGAGGCAAAGGAGATGGCTTGAATTACTCAAGTATTTTGATTGTACGATACACTACCACCTGGGGATAGAAAACAAGGTGGCAGATGCTTTGAGTAGAAAAGACCCTGGAGTTTTGAACGTGATGAGAATTGAAAGGGATCCAATTTTTATAGATCTAGTGAACATGGACATGGGAATAACTTGGGAAGGTGAAACATCAATGATTTTTCAAATGGTTACCAAACCATCTTTACTAGAAATGATTAAGATTTCTCGGACTAATGATGGAGAATTTCAAAATAAGATTAAAGCTGTGAATGATGGGAGATTGAGAGATTTTGTGTATGAAAATGGAAATTTGAAATTCGGGAAGAGGATTTGTGTTCCCGATATACCTGATCTAAAAAGGGAATTATTGCATGATGCTCATAGTTCCAATTTCTCTAAACACCCTGGGAGCACCAAAATGTATAGAGATTTGAAGGAACATTTTTGGTGGGACAACATGAAGAGAGAGATTGTCGATTTTGTGTCAAGATGTATGGTTTGTCAACAAGTGAAAGGTGGAAGGCAACAACCTGGTGGAGTATTGAAACCTCTTCCCATACCTGAGTGGAAATGGAAAAAATATTACGATGGAATTTGTCATGGGACTACCAAAGAATCCTAGAAGGAACGATGCAATATGGGTTATTGTTGATCATCTTACCAAGTCAGCACATTTTCTTTCTATAAGAGAAGATATACCACTGGAACATCTAGAAACACTATATATTAATGAGGTTGTGAGACTTCATGGAGTACCCCAATCGATTATTTATGATCGTGATCCCCGTTTTACTTCAAGATTCTGGAAGAGTCTTCAGAAATCCAAAGATAGTGAACTTCATTTGAGAACTGCCTACCTCCCTCAGACAGACGGACAATCATAATGGACTATTCAAACCTCATAAGACATGTTGAGATCTTGTTCACTTGACTTTCATGGTATGTGGGATCAATATTTACCTTTGGTAGAATTTTCCTATAACAATAGCTTCCATTAGAGTATTCAGATGGCACCATATGAAGTGTTATATGGAAAGAGATGTCGCACACCAACCTGTTGGGATGACGTTGGTGAAAGAAAACTTGTAGGTCCAGAACTAGTGGAGGAAACAATGGAAAAGGTGAAGGTAATCCAAAATCACATCAAAGCAGCTCAAAGTAGGCAAAAGAGCTATGCCGATAATCGAAGGAAGGATTTGGAATTTCAAGTCAGTGATCATGTTTTCCTGAAGGTATCTCCATGGAAGGGAGTCATATGTTTTGGTAAGAAAGGTAAATTGAGTCCCAGGTACATCAGACCTTTCAAAATTCTAGAACAAATTGGGGCTGTAGCTTACCGATTGGCAATGCCGCCAAGTCTCTCCAAAGTTCACGATGTGTTCCACGCATCTCTGTTGAGGAAATACATGCCTGACCCAATGCATGTAATCACCTATGAATAATTAGAACTGGAACCCGAATCTGTCTTATTGTGAAGAGCTTTTCAGGATTCTTGATACAAGAGAACAAGTACTGAGAAACCGGACGACGCGTCTGGTAAATGTTTTGTGGAGAAACCATAAGATGGAAGAGGCAACGTGGAAACCCGAGGAACTTATGATGAAGAACCACCCGAGTCTTTTCATGAGGTAGTATTCTGGAAATTTCTAGGATGAAATTATTTGAAGGAGGGGAGAATGTAACACCCCAAGCTTCTACGGTACGCTTGTCTTTGAATAAAGTGATAGTGTGTGTTGTACGCAACATCGAGGTCTAACACACCACAACCAATCAAACTAGCCGTTATGAATAGTAATACCTAATTTTTGAAATTATATATATTTTATATTTCAAAATGGACTTCATTTTTGGTTTCGGAATATCGAAATTATCCTAAGATGAATTTTTGGTATTTTTCTGAGAACTTCCAATTTTTATGATTAGTGAAAAATACTTAAAAACAACTTTTTCAATCAAAATAATTTATAGAGATAAGTCATATTATGGAGTGGTTTTAAAGTACAATTAGAATATATTTTTACCATTTTATCCAATGGTGTTCAAAATAATTAATTTCACTTTGAAATTGGACCTAAACAATTGTCAATGTTTTGGTATATATTGTTTCTTAAAAACACGCTATTTGTTGTGACAACGGGAATTAATTATAAAATTAATTAATTCAACTTATATGTTTGTAATTTTGTAAAATATACATCATTTTTGAATTTGGAATATCAATTATAGCTTAGGGTGAAATTTTGGCATTGTTCTGGAAAACATCAATTTTTGATGAATAGTGAAACTACTAAGTGGTAGTTAAAAAACTGAATTTTTCATAAAACATAATTTTACCGCTTCTGTGAATGGAATTTTCAAAATCCGAGAGACATGGTTAATATCAAGAAGTAAAATGTGGTTCAATGAGATGAAACTAATTTTTGGTGAATAATAACTTTTTACTTTTATTTACCACGGTTAAAAGTAAATAGGGTAATTAAGGGTAAAAATGATATTAATATTACCCTAAAACATGTCCTAATTCTATTGGACCAGTGTATCTCGACCAAAAACAACCTTAGGAATAAAATATTATCATTTAGGTCCACTTGGATTAGATTAGGACATTTATTATTATTTAATTCAAAGAAGAGTTAAAAGAGTTAAAATCAATGTTTATTTACTAAAAATTTTTAATATAGGGTTATACATAAGATAAATTTGATTGTAAATATTCACTAGAAATATAAAACTATTTCCTACATAATGATTTTTTATTTATAATTTTTAGACATTAAATAATTTAATTTATTTATGACACAATGATGATGCAGTAATTACCATAATAGTGAAAAATTAAAATAATTGATATTATAAATACCCAAATAAATATAATTTGAGACCTTTAATGAATTAAACTAATTTTTTAGGATAATATGACATATTAGTATTGATTTAATTAACTTTTTTCGAAGTAATAATTCTGTTATAAGTTACACAAAAATCAACTATTGAATAGTGTCAAAATTGATATAAAAGAGTTTTTAAACCAAATATGATATTATTAAATGATATTAAATTCCTAAAAATCTATGGTTTGGAAAAGAGACTTATATCATGATAGGTGTATTATTAATGGACCACTTGGGGGTCTCTTGTATGTATATAGTATGTTTATTAACTATATGATATAAAAATACAAAGTGACATGGTAAATGTCAAACTAATTAACTAAGAGTTAAAACTAAAAGATAAGGTTAATATAGTAACCCAAACCTATCTAAATTATATTGGTTGAATGGTTTTCGACCTATACCCACCTTAACGTTTGAATAATTAACTTTGGAGCCATTAGAAACTGAATATGAATTTATTATAAATTAATATTTCTAGATTTTCCAAAGGTGCCCCTCCCCCCTCTTATAAAAGGGCACTCCCCCTTCTCCGTACTTCACACATTCAAAGCCTTTTGGTTCGGCCAAAATCTGCCCAAATACTCTCTAAACTTCCCTCAATACAACCTATGGGACTTATTTTGATCCGAAAGCCAACCTATGGAGCCCTTTTGATCAAATAAAAAGGAAGAACCCGAAGAAGAGGTAATGTTTTCACCACCCTTTTTCAAATTCATTTCTTCTTCCACATATTCTTTCATTGTTATTACCATTATAAAATAATAACCCCAGTATATTATATATACTGTGATGTTATTATAATTATGGTACAACCATATTCAGTATTCTATCCACCCTTTGAATAACATGTCACCATACGTGCGTACGTATGACTTATCATCTCCACGTTGTGGTGTAATTGTTATTCAATATATAATTATTTGGATTGGTATAATAATGATGTCTAACTCATGTAAATAATAAATATAACATGATAATTATTCTTTATATATGATATAATATCCAATTATATATTATTTTAATATCAAAAGAATGATATTGTCGCTCGGGTGTACGTACGGACTACCATCTCCACGAACGCGATGAGATTCATTCTCCATCGTATCCATTCAAGTATAATTATCATTTGATGATTTAAAGATAATGTTTAAGGACTTGATATCATTATGGATATGAATAATATACAACCTATCCATGAAAAACATGGCTTACGTAACAAAACATATAGAAGAAAACAAGTAAGCTAACAACCGAAACGACGATAATACTAATATATTATTAACAAAGCAATGTTAAAAGATCATATATGATATCATATTAATATATATGAATCTTTTATAATTTAATAAAAATTATTTCACCATTATACAGGAGGTTAACCTAACCTCAACCAAGAAGAAGTACAAGGTAAGGGTTATTTCACAATCTCTTCATTATCCGAGGTTGTTTATACATAATAATCTACTGGGATCTCTTTATCATCCACATCCATGTTTCTTAAAAATGTATTTCAAAACATTTTTACTATTTACAAGAATGTGGGTTAAAGTAATTTATACCCTTGTTTTACTTTTTATAAGATGTTTATAAAGGAATCTTTTCATCGTTTTCCAAACAAGGTGCTTTTTAACCTTTTCAACAGAATTAAGGTAAGAATGTTTTTTTTAACTTATACGGTGGGTGTGGCAATTTTCTGCCGTTATAAAATTTTCGAAGCTTCCCTTAGAATATTATAATAATATTTTCAAAGAAAATGTTTTATTTTAGAAATATAGGACTCTTAAATGACTTCAAAATAAAAATAGATATTTCTCTAAAAAGAGTTTTGATTTCATCTATGTCAACATCCTTTGATGGATTTTACGCTTATTTGAAGTTGATTTATTATGAAACAAAACTTCTATATTGTATTGAAGGTTTTGTGATATGTTTTACTGTTGATGTGTTATTTTTATACCATTCATGGTTTATGGATGAAGTATTTACATTTCGTATGCTAGTTTTAATACGAATGTTTATGTTATGTTTAAACCTTTTCATATGGGAATGAATTGGACTTAATATGTCACGGGTGGAGCCCGCTATAGCTCCTCGATGCATCGGTAGGTCTCATGAGACAAACTAGTGTCTTGGCACAAGGCCTTGACAAAATCTTATTTGTAGTCTTGTCATGAGACCCTGGCTATGTGGTTCTGATAGTCTGGCATTATGCATTCCATCATTATGAAAGTGGTTATTGATATTGCATGTGATTATTCGATTAGTAGAATATCCATGTGAATAAGTAAATGTCATTATTTAATTTTACTTTTTCCATACTAGGTTGAAGTCCAAGTTTAAAAGGCTTTTGTTTTAGTTATACATTGCCTTAAATGTTTATTCTTATTTATGAAAGTTTCCGCTATATTGTTATCATTACTGGGAATTTGAGCTCACCCCTTTTCTATGTTTTATTTTTCCTAGGATGTGAAGAAGTAATTTATGAATGACCTGTAGGGATAGTGTGAGGGGATAAGAGTGTGGACTATGGAGACTATGTTGTTGTAGTTTTCATTTTATGATGTAATGTAAACCTTATGAATATATCTAGTGTTTCCAAGGCTACTAAACCAATCGGTCTTTCAAGATTTGATCTTTCTTGTGATCATGCCAATGTCATGTAATAATGCACCAAATCTGGGTAACTGGGGTCGAGGAGATACAATGTTTATATCCATAATATCATTCATTTCAGTATAGAGTAAATAATTATTTCATGTAAACATGATATTCTCATAAATTAATCCCATTACCAACTAAAACATGGAAAAACAATCATGTATATTAACATTAATCCAAACATGTCTTAAATCATTTCAAAACCAATACTTTAAGAAATTATAATAACAATCCATATAAATCCAAAAGAATGGATTAAATAATAATTTAAATCCTATTTATTACAAGAGAATCAAGGTACAAAATATAAAAATGATAATAATTAATTCATAACAATAGTAAGCTAAGTGAATTATCATGTACAGGATTAGACAAAAATGAGTCATACTCATGAAAATCAAATCAAGGTTTAAGATTTCATATGAAAACTATGACATACTAATAGAAAAGTAACAGTTCTCTATAAAAATTTGTCTTTGACAATTTTAAATTCAATGTTGGAAAAATATTTACTAAATAAAATAGTTTATTCAATTTAAATATATTCGTATTTTTCCCAAATTCTGATAAGGGATGACTCCATTTTTTACCTTTTAATACATAAAACGAATGCATTAATTTTTTAATATAAAATATATATTTTAAATAAAACATTTAAAAGAAGTAGACACCCAAGGAAAAGGTTAAATATAAAATGATTTTTATATTTAATATATTTATGGAAAATAATTTCAATACTCAATTATTTATGAAATATAAGAAGTATTATTTTCATATTTAATATTTACATGGCAAAATAAAACAAATTTTTCAAGCAAAAAATGTTCAGGAATCGAATAATACATTCTAACTTTATCAACCCAGTCATTATCTCACTGAAAAATAAATCACTAAACCAAAGGTTATGTGCGTTAAATTTACTTATAATTTATTTAGGTTTACATGAAATAAGTAATTCCCTTATAAATATATGATAGTATGGCACAAATAATTATACTTCAGAAAAATTGGTCATATTACTCAAGCTTTTAGTTTATGAAGGTCACATACTATTCTATGTATTGAAAAACTTATAGAATGTTGAAATAATTTCGAGAAATAAATCACTATAAATTTAATATTGTGTTTGTAACACCCCAATATTTTTATGAAATAATTCACATTAAATATTTTTATTTCACCGATAACATGCGTTACATACAACACCATGTTTAGACAAACCGTGTAACATTATTAAATTAACATATGCCCATTATTGTATAACATTTGCATTGTATGGTATGAATATTAATAACTAATTTATTAAAAATATATTTTCTAAAAATGTATAAAATTATTCCATTATTTATCATATTAAAAGAATTAAAAACAAAAAATATTTTCAAATAAAAGTGTTTTTATGAAAAAATGTTTTTATGTGTGCAATGTTTTTATATATTAAATTAATCACTATTATGTAATTATTTTAAATAAATTTATATATTATTTGCATGATAAAATATTTTAAATATTAAAAAAATAATTTTCTATGTATTGATTAAGAATAAATCCAATTAATGCTCGAAAATGTATTTTTTCTAGAAATATTTTTTGCCGCATTTTGGGCACTTACTTTAAAATGAATTTTTTCCATTTATAGGTATTTAATTAGCTAAAATGAATTACATATTTAGAATAATATTTTTTAAATTTGGTTATTATGCCTCTTTTATTGTTTTCAATATTAATTGTAACTGTGCTAAAATTTATCACCTCAGCAAATGGTAAATTAATTTAATCTAGATTAAAAATAAGTGATAAGGACAAAATTATTCATAATAATTCTTATTGGATGAAGGAAATTACACCCTTAACATAATAAGATAAAAATTGAGTTGTTTAATGGAGAAATTTCCCTGAAAATGAATTTTATATTATTTAAATCAATGATAGTTACAAAATATGACTCTCTTTGTTTTTAATATAACTTATGTGTAAAATGTTGGAAAAATTTAGCTATGAATGAATATAAATATTTTTTCAATCTTAATAAAATTATTTTCACGATATTTCTTAGAAATTTTTATTAGTTATATATTGACCTTAATTTCTTATGAAATACCAATGCTGTGTTTTTCCGTTTAATAGAAAGTATAATAAATGATATTAAAAATATTAAAAGTGATATAATTTGGATGATTTAATGTGATCCATAAAATTTATGGATCTATATATAATATTTTGGAGGTGTTAAAGCCTTATATTCTAATTCCCCCTTTCTCTTGATGAATTTTATATTAAATTGAATGAATACTTTCAAAATTTAAAAAATGATATTTTATGAAAATAATATTTTTTTAAATTATTTAAAAATCAAAAAAATATTAAAGAAAAAATTATATATTATATGGTATAAAATTTTATAAAATATCTGTTTATGTTCCAATTTTCACCTTAAAAGTAAAAATTACAACCTTTATTATTAAAAAATTGTTACCATATTTAAAACTTAAATAGGCTAACTAAGAGTTAATGAAAATGATAAGGTTTAAACTTACTACATAACATGTCTAAATTATATTGATTGATAGGATTAAAATTCTATCATACCTTATATTGTAACCCATGTACATTTATAAGTATTTTATTGATAATAAATTTATTATAATTTAATCTCTTGAGAAATTGAAAAAGTGCGGCCACACTAATTATAAAAGGGAACCTCTTTATTCACTTCCAAAAACCACTTTGAGCCTTATAGATTATACAAAATTTAGTTATTTTCATTCTAATATTCACTCTCCACATAATTGGGGTTTTTTATTCCCAAAATACCTACCCAAGATCCCTGTAGATGAAATCTAACAGAGTCGTTCCAAAGAAGACGTAATCACCATTACTGATCAATTTATTTTCTACTCTTATTTACCTCAAATAAATCAATGGTATTTAAAATAGAATCATAAATTAAGTATCTTAAATATTTTTATATGTTGGTATGATTATGAAAACACCATTATACACCCACTTTCTTATCAAATGTGAAGTGAAAGTATTTCTCGTGCATACTTCCAACTTAACATCTCCATATAGTGATACAGTTTATTTTTAATCACCATACTTTTTGGATGGGTATTATAATGGATTTAATAATTATCAATGATATTAATTAAATAATTATGATTGAATAATAATAACATCATTTTAACCTTCTTACCATCTAATCCATTGAGAAATGATAACGTTCCTTGTGTGTACTTGTGGACAACTACCTCTACGAAGTGATGTTTTTTTACATTTATATTTTAGTTGGCTAGAAATTAGGATCAATTTTATGAATATATATGATATATATGATATTATAATGTTCTTTTAATAGTAAAATAATATTCACCTTTATTTCATTACATCCTTGGAAAAATGAAAACAACGTTCATGCACACGTACGACCTACCATCTCAATTAGAGATTTAATTCATTTTTCTATCTATAAATTTTATCTGTGAAATAAAATATTTATATAATTTATATATATTATATTTATATCATTATTTATATTCTGGAGGTGATATTACCAATATAATTGTTTAAGGATCAGAACTACTAAATTGAAATACTGATGATAAAAAACAATCAATATAAAAAAATAATGATTTTAATATATAATTATTGACAAAAGGGGGTGTTGATATTTTATAAATGGATCATATATGATAATATAATTATGAAAATTAATTTTTTATAAAAATTATAGTAAATTTAAATTTATTATACAGTAATATATAGTGCTTTCTAAGGAAGAAGGAATCAAGGTAAGGGTTTTATTTCATAATGCCATCAATATTTATGATTTTTTATATTTAAGTCTCCACTAGGGAATATTTCACTTCCATATCCCTATTTTTTTTAAAAAATTTATTTTTTTAATATTGTCTTATAAGTTTTTACCATCATTTTTACTAATTTTTTACTTTTTAAAAAATGGTTTTAAAGAAATCTTCTTATAGTTTTCTAAATGAGACACCTTGATACTTTTTCAACAAAAATTCAAAATCAATGGTTCTTAACTTATATGAAATGAAAAATTATTCCATTCACCATGAAGAGTATTTTATTTTAATTTTAATTTACATTTTTATAGGGTTATTTTCGAAGAAAATGTTTTCCTTTATAAGTGCACAACATTTTAAAAGAAAGTTATGAATTTAAAATGGAATGTTATTTTTCTCAGGAATTATTCCAAGTGATTTTTAAAAATAATTTTCTTTCTTATATGAAAACCCTTTACGTTACATAATATTTACTAGGTATATGACCCAAGGATAAAATTTTTATTCTTTTTCTTGATGGTTTATGTTTATGATGAAAGTTTTTATGAAAACCATTTATTTTCAAAAGGTTATATTATAAAGAAATGTTTATGAAACCCATTTATTTTCATGAGTTTTGATATGATGAATTTTTTATGATCCTGTGGAAAAAATATGTATTATTTTTATTATGTGATGGTTGATACTTACATGTCCCTCTATTTTATTGGGAAATAATTAATGTTATATAAGCTCAAAAGGTATACATGAGGTTATCCCAAACCCTAAAGATGGAATAAAAGTGGTTATTCCCACACTGAAGTAGGTAGAAGGGTGGTTTTCCCAAACCTAACATGTTATGATTGTTTTGGTGGTTAGCCTTAACATAATGGTTTCTATGCTTATGTGTATTCAAATTTTTTTTTATTATTCCATTTTTATGATATCAAGACTCATGTTATTTTATTCCTTTATTATCCATGTTTTATGAACTGCCAAACTTTATACCATGACTCAAGATTATGATCTTTGATATGCAGGGTATGGTTTTAAAAAGTCAATCTCATGTTATCATACCCTTATACTTAAGTAATAATTATATTATAATTGATATGTCCATTTTTAGCCTTATTGAGCATCATATCTCACCCTTTATTATGATTCCATTCCCTAGGTTATGAAGAAAAATATTAAGTATGATATGTCTAATAAGGGTGCATATTATGAAGAAATAAGTGGGAAATGATGAAGATATTTAATGAATTAGTTTTTTATGTTTCCATGTTTCTAAAGATACCAAACCAAAATAATTATGGAATATATTGAAATTTAATGTAATGAATATTCATATATGGATATGTAATATCTATGTATGAAAAGTATAGGCCTCTATAGTTTGAATTATAGAAAGGTTTAGTTATCCTTTGAAAACTAGGATAAGAAAACTTTAGTAAGTACCCTAGAGATATGTCTATGTATATTATAAAATACAAATATTTTAGTAATGATATTGAATTAGCTTGGATAAACCTATGTTTTCATAGAATAATGTGTCATTATTTATACAAAATATAAATGTATTTTCAACATTATGTGGTTTTATACAATGATTTTTATTACCCACAATTTTCTATTATGTTTGAATCAATGGATGGAACCTTATGGAATCATGTTAATGATGAATGTTATGGAAAACATAATGATTTTCCTCCTAGGAAACATAATTATGGGACGGGAAAATTATATTTTTTCTATTCTCACAAAATATTATTATCCTATGAATCCTATTGAGATTAGAATGGTTCAAAAGAGGAAACAAGGTTCTGTTAAGTCATTCATGATTAAAAATCCACCTTCTATTAGTGGGTATACTAATCTAGTAGTCAATAATAGATGAATTAGTTTCAATAATGAAATGAGAATGTTATTATAGATATTTATTATATTGAAGCTGAAGCATATTAATGATATAATCTTATAAATAAAATTAAATAATTTGAAGAATTTGATTCTATTGAGTGGGAAAATTTTAAAATCTTATTATTCAATAAGTACTTTGTTCATATTATTTTTATGAAAATAGAGAAACAATTCCTCGTGTTAAATCAGAAGGATGATGAATATATTTTTTGTTATGAAAAAAATTTCAAAATACTTGAAAGGTATGCTTCTGGTACTATAATTCAATCTAAAAGTATGACTTCTTTATTATCTAGTGTCTTAAAACCAAGTAACATAAGAGTGTTAGAAATAAGGGAATTTTATAGACATGGATAAATTGTTCGATGTGCTCTCAATATAGAGATATAGATTTGAGGAACCCATCAATATCATGTGTTTTGATAAGAAAATAAAAACGGAATTCAATGGAAATTATAAAAACCATGGATAAAAGAAGATGATATTTCATTTATAATCGAAGTGCAGAAGGAAACATGGGGAGCATTTTCATAAGAAAACTAGTAAATGATTCAAGTGTCTAAAGGAAAGTCATCAGGAAATCAAATTCCAATGTGATGGGAACAAGTTATCTATTGATGTGAAAAGAGAAAAAGCTTAATATAATACACCAAACACACTTTAGTGTTTTAAATGAAAGGATTATGGGAATTACACTAACCCATTCCCAAACCTGAAGGTTAATGATGATTTTAGACATCAACAACCTATTAATTTTAGAGAATAATTGAAATATCATGTGATCACTATTTTTGATGAGTGGTATGATAACGATGTGTAGAAGGTAAACTTACCATCCAATCAAGAGATGCTAATGTGTTATTTTATTTTAGATATAAAAAATATTTTATATCTAAATATATTTATAAGGGTATTATAGTAGAAAATAAAAAATTAGATGATGTGTTATGAGTAAACAAACATAATGTTATGATGATATCATCCCAAGTCTACGATTCTTCTTCAGTTAATGTTTGTGGGAATGTGTTTCTTGTAAATCTTTTCATTCTCTCTTTAGTTGAAATATATGTTATATTTGTATTTTATTATATTTAATTAAACAAATTTCACATCAATTTCCAAGAAAGTGATGTTATATTTTATATTCTATACCAACCTATTATATCCTTTCAGTGTGATGACAATAATGAACATTCAATGTAAATTACATCTATTGTGTGGGTTGTGATTTCTATAAAAAGAGGGTGTTTATCTTATATGGATGGTAATAAAATAAACATAGAATATATTCTTATTATGAAATAGTTTATTGGTGCCTTTCTGAAAAAATTTCCTAGTATTCCCATGAATATTAATGTTGATTTTTAAATATAAATCACACATGGTGCTACAACTATTTCCAAGACACCATATAAAATCGACCTGATTGAGTTGTAAGAAATAAAGGAGAAACCCAAGGTGAATATTGAAAAGGTATTCATTTGGAAAATAGAATCACCTTGGGGTTTACTCATTATTTTTTTAATAATAAATATAGACCAATGTGACTCTACATTGATTATTGTGAATTTTAAAAAAATCAATATCAAGAAAAAGTATCATTTTCCCTGTATTGATGAATTTGTAAATCAACTACGTAGAGGTCAATACTTCTTCAAGATTGGTATTCATTGTGAATATCAAAAACCGAGGTTCAATAACAAGGATTTACCCAGTAATACTTTCCATTAAAAGTATCAACATTATTAATTTATAGTTATTCCATTTAGATATACTAATTCCCCCTTTGTATTTATGGATTTAATGAATAGATTCTTTTAGAGATTACCTTGATCAGTTTGTGGTAGTATTTGTTGATGACATTATTATATATTTAAAGAGAAATTAAGATTATAAAGATCACTTGAGGATTGTTCTTAAGACCCAAAGGGAGGATATTCTTTATGAATAATTTACAATGTGTGAATTTTGGCTTCATAAAGTTTCATCCTTGAGTCATATAATCTCATACGAGTTTATATTAGTAGACACTTCATAGATAGATGTTATTGAACATCGGATGGGACCAACAACTATGATGAATATCCATAGTTTTCTTGGTTTGAATGGATATTTTTAGTGAGTTTTGGAAAAAATTTTATGAATTTTGAATCCAATCACCAATAATAAGGGATCCGAGTTCATTTAGATGAATATTTTTTATGGAATTGAAGAGAAAGCTGGTCAGCGCACCTGGGAAAACACTACCCTGTAGTAGAGTAGTGGTTGTAATCTATAGTGGCACATCAGACAAGGTACTGGTAATTTTCCTCATTTATAATGATATGGTAATATATTATTCCTTATGAAAATTAAAATTCCAGGAGAAAAATTACCCTACTAAGTATTTGGAGTTAGATGTAGTATTTTTTGTATTAAAGATTTGGATGCATTATCTATATAGAGAAATGTTTGACATATAAACTAATCATAAAATCATAAATAATATATTCACATAGAAAGATGAATATGGACTAGATAATATGGTTATATATGATTAATTATTATGACTAATCAATACATTACAACCCTTAGAATGAAAACAAGGTGGTATATCCTATAAGTCAAATGGATCATGATAAATTATGTATGTTGAGGATCACAAAATGATTTGTTATTTTTGGACATGAAAAGGATTAATATGGACATCTTTAAGGAAGGGGATAAATCTTCTCTTTCTAAAATGAGTGGTCAAACATATATCCAAGTAAATATAAAAAAGGTATAAGAGAATGATATTGAGATTAAAAAGAAGGTGTGAAATGTTACATATTTCAACCTTGAATGTGATGAAAAAATAAGGTTTAAAAACCATGTATGTGTCACATTGGTACTAAATATGAATAAATATATGATGGATGAATCTCATAGTACTTCACTCTCTATTAATACTAGAAGAATGATGATGTATAGGGATTTGAAAGAGTATTTTTTATGGGATGGAATATAGAGAGATATTTTAGTTTATGTTTCTTGGTTCTCAGTATGTTAGAAAGTTAAGGCTGATAGATATAAGTATAAGGGGATGTTATAACCATTACCCATACTAGAATGGAAATAATAAAACATCTCCTTGTATTTTTTCATCTAACTCCACAAAATATTTAATGGTCATAATACTATATTGGTTGTATTTAATTTCTATACAAAGTAAATACACTAGATTTACTTTTGGGAATATTTCTCTCTTGATAGATATACTAAGTTATACATCAAAGAAGTGGTAATATTGCATGGTGTAACACTATCGATTGTATCTGATTGAGATGTGAGGTTTACATTGATATTTTGGAAAATTAATCACCAAGATATGGATATAGAGTTAAATTTAAGTACTGATTATCATCCTTAGATAGATGGTAAGTTTGATAGGACCATTCAAACTCTATAAGACAAGTTTATATCGTTATCCATGGATTTAAATGGTGGTTGCTGTCAACACCTTCCTTTTCTATAATTTTCATTGAATAATAGCCTTTAATCCATTATTTAGAAGGATTATTATAAATCCATATATGGTAGGAAGTGTATAACTCCAACATTATGGAAGAAATTTGGAGATATAATGCTCTTGGGACTTGATCTGAAAAAGAAATATGAGAGAAGGTTAGAGGCATTGAACAACACATAAGAGTAGCTCCAATTTGATAAAAAAAAATTATGATGAAATTCTTCATAAAATATAGATTTTGAAGTTGGTGATAAGTAATTATTATTAATATCTCCCTAGAAGAGGGTGATGAGATTTGGAAAGATGGTCAAGCTAAGACCTATATATATTGGCCCTTTTGAAAGTCTTGATCATGTTAGGATGGTTGTTTATTGATTGGAGATTACATTAAATCTTTATCAAATTCATGATGTGCTCCGCATATCTCTCTCATGGAAATACATACACGATACATTTCATATATTGAACTTAATGGTTATATGGCTGGAGAAAGATATTTTTTATGAATAACAACTATTAGAGATTCTAGATCATTGAGTGAAAGGGATTTGAAATAAGACCAATCACCTGTTTTAATGTTTTTCGGTGAAATAACTAATTTGATGAAGCTACATGGGAACCTAAGGATGTAATGTGAAAGAATAATCTTCATATGTGTGTATTAGAGTGATGAATTTCAAAGGAAAAATTATTTTTATGGTGGGTATAATGTAACACCCCAATACGTTTTTGAAATATTTTCTTTTAAATTATTTTATTTCTCCGATAACTTGCATTATACGCAACACCGAGTTTAGATAAACCTTGTAACATTATTAACTTATCATGTGTATGTTATCATATAGTAATTGGATTAAAGGGTATGAATAGTAAAAAATTGTGAAAAATATATGGTCTAAACATTTTTAAAATCAATTCATTAGTTATTAAGTTATTATAATTAAAAATTAAAATTATTTGGAAATAAAAGTGGTGTTTTATTTATGAAAAATATATTTTATGTGAAATGTATTTTTATATTAAATTAATCACTTTTGGTGTATGATTTTATATTAGTTTATATATTATCTACTTGATATATGTTTTTAAAAATTTAAATAATATTTTTCTATGTATAAGACAATAACAAATCTAGTTTGATGTTTAATAATGTATTTGTTTTCTAAAAAGTATTTTTTGTTGCATTCTATGAACATTAAAAGTAATTTAGGGAATTTATAGGCCATTATTTGGGTAAAATATTTTATGTTTTTAATATTAGGAGGTTAAAATATGGTAATTATGCCTCCTTTGTTTTTGGTTAATATGAACACTAACTGTGGTAAAATTTATCACCTTGGTAAAGGGTTAATCAACTTAATCTAGATTAAAAATAAGTGATAGGCCATAATTATTATTCTTAATTTTTATTGGATGAATATAATTTAACCTTTAACAAATTAGACACGAAATTGAGTTTTTTTATGGGCGCTGTTCTATGAAAATAGCTTATAAATTATTTAAATCATATAAAATTACAAAATGTCACTCACTTTGTTTTTTGGTATGACTAATGTGTACACATAAAGAAAAAGTAGTTTATGAATGAATTTATGGGTTTATTTTGAGTTTAATAAAATTATTTTCATGGTAGAAATGTATTTTTAATTGTTTGTAATTATATAATGACCTTAATTTCTTATGCAACAATGACTCAATATTTCCCCATTTAAAAAAAAATATAATAAATGATATTAGACATATTAAAAGTGATATAATATGAATGATTTAATGTGACCCAATAATATTATAGATATATTATTTTATTGTAGGTGTGAGATTAATATATTATAATCACCACTTTGTATTGATATATTTAACGTCAAATTAATTGAACAATTTCAAATTTTTAAAAAATAATATTTTATTAAATTATTTAAAAATAATTAAAATATTTAAATAAGAAAATTTGTATATGATATAGTCTATAATGTAATATATTTAATATTTATGTTCCAATTTTTACTTTATAGTTAAACATTACAACCTTTATTTCTAAAAAAGTTGTTAAAACAGTTAAAACTAAAAGAGATTATCTAAGGGTTAATCAAAATGATATGGTTTAAAATTAAACCAAAATGTCATAATTAAATTTTTTGATGGGATTAATAACTTATCCAACCATATATTTTAATAAATGGAAATTTGGAGCCATTTTTCTTGAGAATTAATTTATTATTATTTAATCTTTTGAGAAATCTCAAATGTGCCTCTACCATCAATTATAAAAGGGAACATACTACCACACTTATTTACACCACTTAGATCCTTATAGATTGACCAAAATATTCAAATTATCCATATAAAATTCACTAGGAACATCATGGAGGTTTGTTCTTCCCAAAATACAAACCTTATATCTCTTTAGAGGATATATAAAGGATTCGTTCCAAAGAAGAGGTAATCTCCCTTGTCAATCAATTTGTTTTATACTATTATTTACCTTCTATAAATATACAGTATTTAAAATAAAATAATAAATTCATTATTATAAATATTCTTATGTGTTATTATTATGAAAACACTATTATACACTATCTTTCTCATCAAACGATAAGTGAAATCATCGCTCAAGTGTATGTGTGGCTGACAGTCTCGGCATGGCTATACAATTAATAATTCATCACCATATTTTATGGATGGGTACTATTATTGATTTAATGTTGATATATAAAATTAATGAATCAATTATACTTCTAAAATAATAATATCATCATTACCTTCTTTCTATCCAATCCTTTGAAAAACGATGATGTTTCTTGTGCGTACGTGTGGACTACCACCTCCACGAAGCAATGTGATTCATTTTTAATTTATATTTTTTTGGATGGTAATTAGGATGAATTTGATGAATATATATGATATTAATGATATAATAATGATCTTTTAAAGGTTAATTAATATTTAACTTTCTTTAAATCCATTCAAAATTGAAAACAGTGTTCATGTGTACATACGACCTACCATCTCAATGAAGATTGTAATTAATTTTTCTTTATATAACAATTATTTATCACTATAAATATGTATATATTGAATATATATTATATAAATATCACTATTTTAATTATTTAGGTGATATAACCAAGATAAATGTATCAGTAATGAAACTAATGAACTTAAATACAAATGATAAATGAAACTGTTAACACCAAAAACTGACGATTTTATTATGGAATTATATATAAAAGGGAGATTTTAAATTTTATAAATGGATCATATAAGAAATTATAAGTATGAAAAAGGATCGTTTATATAATTATACTAAATTTAAATATATTATACATGATGATAGAGTGATTTCGAAGCAAGAATAACTCGAGGTAATGGTTTTATTTCGCAATTTTATCAATATTCGGGATTGTTTATGATATTGTTTTCAATGGAGAATATTAATATTAGATATAAATGTTTTATAAATATTATTTAATTTACATCAACATTCTACAATTATTTTATTCTTCATTTAAACCTTTTTCTAATTTTTAGAAAATGATTTGAAAGGAATCTTCTTTTCGTTTTTTAACCGAGTTACTTTGTAACATTTACAGAAAAAAATATAGAAGGAATGTTTTTTGAACTTATATAGAATGCAAAGATTTTACCACCATAATTAATAATATTTTATTTTAATATTACATTAAAATATTACAAGGTTCTTTTCAAATATTTTTTCCTCTTTAAGTCTGCACCTATTAAAAAAAGTGATTCGAAAATAGAAGGTTATTTTACTAAAGAATTATTCCAAGTGATATTTCAACATAATTTTCCATCTAATATTAAATAATTTTATGTTAATTAATATTTACTGGAGATATTATCCAAGTATACCATTTTTATTCTTTCTCTGTATGATTTATGTTTGTTATGAAAAAATGTTTTTGAAGCCCATTTCTTTTTCATAGGTTATACTATGATGAAATATTTATGAAAAAAATTTATCTTCATGGGTTTTGATATGATGAATGTTTTATGATAATTTGTAACAAATATATATTATTTTAATTATTTTATGGGTGGTAAATATATATCCCTCCAATGTATTGGGAAATAATTATACTTATAGGAGCTCAAAGGGTACATTAATGGTTATCCCAACACCTAAATTGGGTATAAGTGTGGTTATCCCAACCCCAAATAAGGTATATGGGTGGTTATCCAAAGGATAAAATGTTATGATTGTGTTTGTGGGTAGAATTAATATAAGGTTTTCTATACTTATGTGTATGGAAAAAATGAATTTCTTATTCCAATGTTATGATCTCATGGACCGTGTTCTTTTATTCTTATATGATTCATGTTTTGTGAACAACTAAGATTTATTTCAGGAATCAATATTATGATCTATGATATAAGTTTTTTGATTTTTAAATTGTAATATCATGTTCTCATGCCATTATTCTCATGTTATTCTTATATAATCATTGATATCTCCCCTGTTCATCCATACAGATCATTAGAGCTCACCCTTTGTTTTGTTTCCTTTGCACAGGTTAGGAAGAAGAGTATTAAGTGTGATATTTTTTATAAGGGTGATAGTAATGAATAAATAAGTGTTATATTTTTTTTATAATTTATTAAAATGTTTTTTAGTTATCCATGTTTCCACGATACTAGACCTAAACTATTTTGATGTGATTAGAATTATTATATAAGCAATATTCATCTATTAATATGTAATATTTATGTATGAAATTTATGGGTTTATATAGTATAAGAATGTAATAATAAATAGACCACACCTTATGTTCATGGAACACAGATTTCAAAAACAAGAAGATATGCTTGATGAAATTTGCCTAATAATGTTTGAACAGGCATAAAACATGAGAAAATTATTCATGAAAAAATATTATGTTACAATAATGATAATTCCCATATAAGAAAATGAAATGATGTAATGTCCCACTAATATAATAAAATATTTAAATATGATGGACTATATATAATTAAATTATATATTAGTATAAATGTTAAAAACCTTATCAAAACAAACATTAGAAATTTTTTGAAATAAAGGTTTCAAATAAATCAATTAAAAAAAAATCATTAAATTAGTTCACATAAAATACCCTTTAAGGATACTTATCATTTGGAAACAAAATTAAAAATAATTCATTCATAGTATCCAAAATAGATGCCCAAACATTATTATAAATTAAATAAAGTGGTATGTATGTTCCAAAAATAGCTTAATAATTAACCTAAAGGGATGATACCACCTATCATAATTATTAGTGATCTCAAAGTACTCCTATAACCAAAAAATAACACCTAATAGTCATTAAATAAAATTCTTCCACCCAATAATTACACTTTAAAAATTACCATAAGCCAAGATTGGCTAAACCCAATAAAAACCTTTGAGATTAACTCAAATATAAACTAGAGAATATGAAATCCAAAAGACCCAAAATATATAACATAAAGATCCTTAAATTGAATCCCAAAATTATGTAATAGATAGAATAAACCATATCATAATTACCTTATGGTAAACAAACTACCAGATGAAAGAAAATAAAGTATAAACTCTTCATTTAACCCTAACAAGTTGATCCCATCCACCAAAAATTAATTTCACTATGTATTTGAGAGATTATATCAAAATATCCAACCCAAAATAGGAGAAATCATGATAGAAGAGTAAAATATGGAAGGAGAACATAATAAATGAGGTTTACATTATTTTTGATGATGGAAAACCATGCTTGGAATCACTATATGTAAGTGTTACAGGGGAGGTGATAATGAATCCCATGAGAATCCATATAGGAGGATCTTAAATTTTTGGTGGAGATAATTGATGGAGATATGACCTAACTCTATAAAACATATTATGTATACTTGAATATATTTTTTATTATGATATGTTCATTTCATATGGAAATGGTGTAGGAGGAATCTTCTCATACAATTTCTAGTAACATCCTATGGTATATATGATCATTTTAATGTTATTTGTTAACATTCAGATTATCTTACACCTTGTATATCATTATTATTGGAGTTTTTAAGATGAATTTATAAGATAAATTCATTCCTGAATGAACATGGGGGTTAGAAACCATTACTACCATATGATATTTACTCATGGGTTATGTAACACAATAGTAAATGCATGATCGATACGAGAACATCCTGAGGGATATATAATGTGGAAAAACACATTATAATGCATTACTCAATTGAGTTCCATGCCTCATATCGATTCCCCCATTATATAATTTCACCATTTCTCCACCACTCTTTTCCCAAGTGAGATAGTATCTTATCATGAGTTTCTAGAGGATCCTACCCCTATGATGGGTGATTATCTCTAGCCCATGGACACACCATAGTTATTGAATATTGATATGTAGCATATATTTAGTGATAGATATAGAGTTATATTTATTTTATATTTTTTATGTTTTTGGTTTTGATTCATGGTAGATCATGGTTTTTAGGGATTGTAATTCTTTCTAACTTGTTTTTTTAAGAATTATTATATACTTGAAAATATTTTAGTGGCATCAAAGTTTAATGAGAAATTTGATTATAAAAATCAAGTTTTATGCGAAAGATATATGATATTTCATGATATTTTGAATCATAAGTCATAAAATGTGATTGATTTTTTGTTATATGGGTTGAAATACGATATGTGATATCATAATCCATGGAAGGGATGTATATCATATAGAGATATATAATATGGGATATCATATGGAGATATAGTGTTTAAAAAACCTGAAATACATTTCTTCATATTATTTTAGTAGTATTATGGTATACCATAAAATATTAAATCTAGATCAATGCACATCGAGTTAATAATATGATGGTGTCAAAATCACAAGCCATGACACACACATTTAAGAGATGCACTAGTTAATAAAATGAAATCCTGTGTTCCTTGGGATAAATATAATTCATTGGCATGTCATAGTCTACTATATATGGGATACAATTATATCCAATCAGGAACCTATATGGACTAACCAGCTACTTAGAACTCAAACCAGTCTACAAGATGACCTAAAGGGAATTTTCAATTCCAATGAGTTTGAGAAAAGTTCTTTGTCATCAAGAACTATCTTTGGGAACAATTTTTCCATAAGAAAATGAAATATAATAACATGAAATGAGGAAATGTTGTTATTGAAATACATGTCCATAACAAAAAACGTACAAAATTTAGATAACACATGTGTTCATAGATCACCAATCCAAAACATTACTTAAGTACTGTAAGAACCCAACTACACGTGACATGTATTTTACTCTAGAATCCCATACCCTGATAACGACCAAACCTATTTCCATGTTATCATTCCATTATTTTACATACATAATACCAAATAATATTTATGTACACCAAAAGGTGTATACAGTGTGTGAGAATGAAAATCCCATTTGCACCCCATAATTTTTTATATAAGTAGACTTTATAAAATAAATTAATTATTCATAAAGAATAGAATACATGAATTGAGGTATAGTTTTAATGATTTATATCAAACAGTATATATATAACTCCTTTCATAGTTTAAAAAACAAACCAATAACTGAATTTTTAAGGAATTTTCAATAATATTTCAAACAATCATTTCAAGGATAATAATAGATAAACTCTCCCTTAGGTTAGCATCAATTATAGGTTAGTGAGGATCCTCAAACAATTCATGTGATTGGTAGGATAAATAGTGTATACATTACCCTAAAAGAAAAGGTCAAGGGGGTAAGATTTCACTCCCTGGAGTGGATTCTAACCACAATGTAGGAAATCATGTGAATATATTTTCATAAGAAAATAGGTTTAGGTGAAAAGGGTTCATCATCAAGGATTTATTACCACCAAATCATTGATCATAGTTGGTTTTATCATATCAATGTCTTTTAAATGTTATTTTATCTTCTAAACCATATAAACCATGCTTTAAATCCATTTTTTATAATAAAACCAATGGAAAAATCCATTTTCAAATACATAACCAAAACCACCACATTTCCAAAATAAATATTTTAAAACAATTTACAAATTTATTTCATGATAAAGAAATAAACAATACTTTTCCACTAATTTTGGAATCAATTTTTAATAAGTGGCCCCTAGAGGAACCCTAGTTTCCCCACAAACACATGTTGTCCCCTCCCTGGTGCCCTCTCACATGCCTGAATGGTTCATAATACAAACTATTATCCCTATAGGCCAAAATAATTTTATTTGAGTGTTATTTTTCCTCACTCAAACACATCTAGGGAAACTTCCCAAGAGGTCACCCATTCTGACTAGTACTCCAAGAAAACCCTTTTTAACTATGTAGTTGTTATTTTGTAGGCTCCTTGCACCTTATTGATATGGGTACTGACATTTGTAATTTTAAGCCTTTAACATTATGAGGTTTTACATTAATCCCCACTTTAGAACAAAACATTCTCATTGTGGACCCTATATCTCAACTCCGGTAGTGCCACCGTACTTCGGTGAAGTTTCTCCTCTAATACCATTTTAAAAAATGGGTCCCAAATACACCCTAATTTCTCATTGTAAACATGGTTTCCCCTCCCAAGGGACCAAAAATTTGACAAAATAAATCATCAGATAAAACATTTTCCCCATAGTGAAATGCATCTTCTTTTAGTGTGTTTTGTCTTCACTCACACACACCTTGGGAAAATTCCAATGAGGTCACCCATCCTAATCACTACGACAAAACAAAAATCATTAACTATGGAGTTATAATCAGGTAGTCTCATGAAAGGAAGGGTTCATCTTGTTTAAATGTGTAATAAAATTTATCCTTTCATACATTTAACCTTTTGGTGTGTTATAAATCTCAATGAGAAAGCATGAAAGGTTTATAAGATAAATCTAATTCATAAAAACAAAAATCTTGAAACACATGGAATATCAACACTCACAAAAATTCCTCAAGTGAAGAAGAATTTAGTGTCTAAGAAGGAAATGATAGACCCTAGTCCATGGATTCTTGAATACTAATCTCTAATTCATCAATTATATAATAAATGAATATATTAAAACACTTATGACAATGCTTTCTAAAGAATGCACAATGATCAATGAAGATTCATACAGTAAAACCCAATTCCATGGGGGATCTATAGTAAAACCAATTTGGTCAATTAAAAAACCATAGATTTAGCACCAACAACCCAATCTAATGTTTCATTCAAGGTAATAATAGAAGATATATAATAACAAGGAATAATGATAATGAATGAGCATATAAATTTGAAAAAATTAATCCAACACCCAAGGATCTGTAAAAATGATCACATGAAGACAAAGAATCTAAAAAATTGGTTAGAGGAGTCTCATTGGTCAAGAGCCTATTCCACTAGAAGAAAAATTAGGTAAAATAGACGTTTTTAAAGTATTTAAATAAACATTTAGATTAATTAATTCATGCCTTATTGTAGGGATACTCAGTTTTTTCAAACCGTGGGCCCACAATGTGACCCTTTTTGGGATAAAAGGTAAGAACAAAATTTTGGTTTCATAGTTTGAATTTTTTTTCACCAACCATGAATAGACTGTCTATCCAAATATATATATTCTTAGGATAAATACACATAGTTTGAACTAACCATGCTCCCAATATTTCACCATCCTCTAGTATACCAACACAAGGTACATGGTTTACTAAGATGATTCAAATAGTTTTCCTTAACTATTCACTAAATGTTCACAGGTATAGAAAACTCTTGAAACCTCTAAATGTGACCCAAAATAACATGGGAAGAGACTAGAAATTATAATGTTTTAAAAAATGGTTTGTAAGTTCCGAAAAGAGACACCAAGATGTGAAAATTCTTAATTCCATATTGTTTTCTTCCCCTAGATAGATAATTAATAAAATAATGATCCCCAAAAAATGAGGCAACAACTCCCTAAATAGAGACTCCTAATCCTAATTTGCAAGTGATTAAAGACCATGCTTCCATTTAAATAGAACCGATGTTATTTAATTCCCATGTTGAACCATCACTTGAGAATCGATAAATGAAATAGTTTCATGGTCAGTGATATATCCAAATCTATATCAAGGTCTTCTCAATTCAAAACATGATATGGATCAAGTTGATTATTTTTGAGCTGATACTCATGTAAAGGGTTATGGATTCAATACCACTGAGTTTTTAGATTTGTGGTATATTCCATATATCTCAGTTTCTCAATGAATTAAAATGGTCCCACATACCATGGAGTGATATTCCTTTTTGGTCTAAGCCATTAGTGACTCAACTACGGTGAGAAATTTCAGAACACTCGTTCATGGACAAAAAATTACAAAGGATGATGACAACAGTCAAAATATGGATTTTATAGGAAGTAAAATATCATAAAATGATAAATAATGGTATAAAAATTAGATAATTTATCCAAAACCTATCTTAGTCCTATTCATGAATCTTCCCCAACCTCAGACCAACAAAGAGGAAAGTTTCAAGGTCAAAAATGTATTGCTTAAAATAATGACATATTGATGAATAATTTATAACCTCTATTATAATAAAACTCAACCAAGCCTAGGTTGTTATCCCAAGTACCTCCAACATGTAAAATACTAGCATGGATAATATCTTCTAGAATTTTATTTTCCCATTATGCTTCCCATCCATATTGGGATGGTATTTCATGCTCAACCTGACCAAAGTCCCAATCACCTCATAGATTCCCTTACAAAACTATGAGGTGAAGCGAGGGGCCCTGTCCGAGAAAATGGATATATAAATTCCATGAAACCTTATGATATCTTACTCCTAAGACATTCCCAAATCATCTTTCTTTGTGGTATTGTGTTTCATTATGGAATGATTTGACATGGTCAATCGATCAATCTCTACTAAAATTATGTTCTTACCTTGGGAATATTGAGGTAAACCAATAATGATCCTTTAAAATCTCATTCAATTTACATGTTTCAACTGGGATTGGTTGAAAAAAACTATAATGATTTTTATTTTTATCCTTTATCTTTTGGATCGTGTAACTTTGAAATAAAAAAGTTGGCTAAGCCCCATTTCATTTTTGGATACAAAAACTGCTACCCCAAGTGATAAAACATCTTTGAGGTTATAAAGTGGAAACCCCACAAGGAATGGTAATAATTTCCCAACATATCCTTCCTCATATTTGTTGGAACAATGGACCATTTTCTAAAATAAATAATACGTTATGTAGAGAGAGACCACTCAATGATGGTCTCCCCTCCATTTAAATAATCTCTAATATTTTTGAACTTAGTTTCTTGATCTTATTCTTGGAGAATCTTCTCAACGAGTGATAAAGTCAAGTGGATGTTTTCCAAAACACAACTAGAATCATCCTCTATAACTCCTAGGTGAATCTGAGAAAAGAGTCCCATATATACCATTCATCCTTTAATTCCTTCACAACTTGAGAAGGAAACTTCCTGTTAAGATCATCAAAAACCACATTACCCTTTCCTAGAGTACATGGAATTATAATATCAAAATACTCAAGGTATTTTAGACGTCATCTCTGCAAAAGGTTCAAATCATTTTGTGAAAAGGTAGAACCTAAAATATTGTGGTTATAGAAAACAATTATCCTTTCCCTAAAAAGATAGTGACACCAAATTTTTATAGAATTCATAATAGATTCATGTTCTATATCTTGGGTGGGATAATTATTCTCATGAGGGTTAAGCCAACGTTATCTATAATACATAACATAACCTTCATACATAAGGATGCAACCCAAACCTACACTCAATGTATAACAATAAATCATGTTTCCTTGAATAGCCTCTAGTAATGTCAGAATTTGTGTTGAATTCAAATTCTTATTTAACTCATTAGAGGATAACTACAACTTCAAATCCAACAATAAATTCACCACATTTTTGGTGATATCGATAAATGTTGGTGAATTTTTTTGAGAATCCCTTTATGAACCATTAATAATGCCCTACCAATCCCATGAAGCTTTAAACCTCAAAGAAATTCCATGGTTCTTCCTATAACACAAAAACAATTATTTTTTTAGGATTAATTGAGAAATCATGTTCCAACATCTCATGTCCCATGAACTTCAATTATCAATTCTTGAATTTAAATTTTTATAATTTTTCATATAAGTGGTGATCCTTTAGGATTTTGAAATCATGATTCAAGTTAAATAAATGTTAATCTTTGGCAATACTGTATACCATAATTTTATCCATAGAAACCCAAACAATATTATCTAGATACTAGTGAATAATATATTTAATCATTTTCATGAAGATAACTTAAGAAATATTTAATCAAAACAAAATAATGAAATACTCAAAATGACCATATGTACTCATGAAGGTGGTGTTCAGAATATATGACTCTATGATTCTATTTAGGTTATAAAAATGAAATAGGTAATTTTATAAAACCACTTTCCCCATTAAAATAATCACAAAAATTCATCTACGTGAGGTGAGGGATATTTATTCTTAGTAGTTAATTGATTTATCCCCTAATAAGTATTAAAAATATAGAGATTATAATAAAACTTCATAGAAAAGTGAATAGGGGATTCTCAAGTTGACACACTTGGGTTTATAAATCTATAATATTTTAGATCATCAAACTATTTTTTAACACTTTTTATTTAGTTGGATACTGATGAAGAAGCTGGGGAGGATTAGTTCTAAGTAGTTAGTCTGGGTTGTATGTAATGTTTGAAGCCTACGGGGAATGAATTCCTCTAAGACCTATGGCCCATTGAAAAAAAAATAAGTTGGATACATATGGTAAGATGACATCAACTTCAATTGAGTTCCTAACAACATTTCAATACAGAACTAAAACTCACTCTCTAGAGGAAAACGAAAAACCTAATATAGAAAATCTTTTCGATAATCCTTTTGTACTATTGTAAGATCATCACTAAATGTTTTATTTCCACTCTTCATCACAAAAAATGAAAATAACATTGGATGATCTGGAAGATGAGGTCCTTCCCGAATAGACCTCAGATCCTATTCTCGTTTGAGCACATGGGTTTTTCTCATAGGGTATAGTAAAGGAAACCCATAAATGATAATATTAAATCTATTATTTGTGTATAATTAACCAGTACATTTTGATTATAACATCAAAGAGGTCTAAGTATTGTGGTAAAAAAAATCCCAAACTACCACAATATTTCACACAAAGAAAGTGAATAAGGGGATTTAGAAACCTTGATCCTTATTATTTAAAAAACACCAATTCCATAATTAATGACATGAATTATATTATATATTTTATAACATCCCCCATATGAGTGGATATGAAATATTTAGAGACACATATATCAAGTAAAGCACTCACTAAGGTCAAAGTATTGAAAAAGTACTTGTTATAGTAGATTGATCCACATTAACTTACATTGGATACTACACAACTATTTGTAACTACATTATTTTGGTGGCCTATGGCTCTAAACCTATTGTATGTGAAGTATTTGACTGCATAGTATATTCTCTATGTGCCAAAGAACCTATTCCAGAGAAAGGAAAACAAAAATCTTGACAAAACTTTTGTATGTGACCATGATGTTCACATTGTATTCAATTGTTTGGAGGTATGAGAAAAAAGTGTTTCACATGTCCCATATAGCCACAATGATAACAAGTCAAGCCAAAAACCCCCAATGGTAGTGCTAGAAAATGATTTGGAAAAGAACCACTATAGTTTCTCCAATGAAACACACTCTTCTTTCTCTCCCCTTTATAATGTCTACAAAATTACAATTGGAGGTAGGAGGAACTTCGGTCAGCCCTAAATTTCCCACCTGATCAATTTATTCCTTTAACACAATATCCTATACCTCAACTCAAGTGGAAATATTTAACCAGAGAACATATGATAATATGTCAGGTCAAAGACCCTTATGAAACCACTAAAACTTCCTCTTCTCATTAGATACCTCCTCAGGTGAAAACATGGAGAGTTTTTTGAAGATATTATCTTAATCCATCACTATCTGGTTACCTTGATCAAGGTTTAAGTACTATAAGGATTTTACAAATGTCATAAAATCTATGTATAATTTCTTGGTAATCATGGAGTTAAAGTCTTTCAACTCTAAGACCTCCTGCATTGGTTCCAAAAAAACCATTTACCACCATATTGTACTCTATCCTTATAGCTTGAAGAAAATAGACCTTACCATGATATAATCATAGGTCTCCTAGAATATAAATAAACTTTCCATATTCCCTAATAAATATCCTATATCCTAAGGATTTTACATCCCTTATAATGATGATGGTTTCTAATGAATAGATTCTTGATATTGATTTCTATCCTCATACATTTTATGTTCTTCACGTATATCCTAAAAAAAGGAAGGTTACAAAATTTTGTCTATATATTAGAGCATAAACACAACTATGTTGATCAAATTTTTATCAATTAGAGTGTTTACCTACAATAATCTATTGGCAGAATACTTCCAATGATTCACTTGATGTATTCTAAGGGTCATGGTACTACACATCAATAGAAAAAGAGACACAAGAACAAGAGATACATGTATCAATTCTAAATTAAAATAATAAAACTCACTAAAATTATAAAAATTAAAGGGAATGAAGGATTGGTATCAAGATGTTCTGAATCCCATAAGACACATTTCCCAACAAACGGTGGTACCTTAAGGCACATCATGATGATATCTGGCCAGAAACTCTCTCACAACATACCTCATAAGTCCCTATATTCTTATATCCTATCTACTAGGACATCCAAAATCACATATAGTAAAAAAAATCTAACAAACCTTCCTTTGATACCTATTTTTCCTAAACCAACCTAGAATACCGAGCTATATGGAACCCGAACCATTCATTATTTACCCAAAGGGAATTCTCAATCCCCATGGATTGGAGATAAGCTATTAATAATCATGAACAACCTTTGTGAATGATTTTTCCACAGGAAAATGAAAAGGGATAATAAGAACCAAAGAATTGTCGGTATACCAATACAAGTCAAAACCAGAAAAGATAAAAATGTCAAATAACATAGGTGTCAAAAAATCCACAAGCCAATCCAAAACTCAAGTAATATAAGAACCAAAATTTATGTTATATGTAGTATGCTCTAGAATACCATTCCTTCCTAATGATAAAACCCACCGCCACCTTGGGGTGACCTTCCTTTATCTACATCAAAGAAAATAAGATCTGCATACACTCCAAGGTGTATGTAGGGTGTGAGAAAATAAATCCTAGAAAGATCTCACAAAGTGATTCATATGAAGATTTTATAAACTAAACCAATTTTTCTCAATGAATTAATAATTATGCATGTGATACATTTTTCATGATATGTGTCAAAACATATAAATTCACCACTTCTCATAGTTTACAAATTATACAATTAATCCAAATCCCAAATTATTTCTACAAATATTCCTAACATTCATTTCAAGGATAAAAACTTATAAACTCAACCTTATGTTAATATAAATAATATATTAGTATGAATCCTTTTTAAATTAATGTGATTGGTAGGCTACCTGGGGTGCACATTTCCCTAGAATAATAGGTTTAGGTGGTAAGTGTTCAGTTCTAGGAGAGACTCCTTTCCACAGCATCAGAAACCTGGTGCATATAATACCCAAGTAAAATAGTTCTAGGGGGAAAGCCTTCATCCCTAATGATAGATCCTTAATTCATCATTGATTATAGATGGATTCATCAGATCAAAATAATTTAGAGGGATTTTTTTCTTTAAAACTATATAATCTATTCTTCATTTTTTTGTAAAAACATCAATGGGTAAATCCATTTTCCATGACACAAAAAACATCTAAATTTAGAAAATTATTCCATTTTGACCATTTCATAATCTATTGCAAGAATAATCCATAAAACATAGTTTATAACCAATTTAGAAACAGTTTTCAAAGAGAAAATAATCATTGTTTGTAAGATAATTGTAATTCATGAAACCACATACCTTAAAACACTTAGAATATAAATAGTCACTTAAAATATACAATTCAAGTAGAAATGTTTGTCTAAGTTGTAATAGATATACCCTAATTCCTATATTATTTAATAATCATCATCAATTAATCAATTATATAACTGAAAATTAAAGATTAATCACTTACCATAATGATTCCTAAAGAACAAAAAACAATCAATGATATTCCAGAAACAAAATCCCAATTCCATGAAATATTTCCAAGAAATCCAATTATACCAAGTCAAAAACAATATATATATTGAACCAACAACCCGGATATATGGTTCCAATGAAGGATATATGAGTGTATCTATACTATTAATGAATACCGATAGAAAACAACAACATACCTTATAATAACTCAATCCAACACCCACGGATCCATCGAAAATTTATACCGAAAGACAAGGAATCTACAAAATATATAATAGGATTATCTTACTTCAAGATCCTATTCTAACTAAATAATAATGATCAAAATTGTATGTGTTTTGTTTCATAGAATAAAAATTGTGAATGATTAATTCACAATGAATGGTTTGTCTGTACAGTATGTTAAACTATACAACTGTGTACCCATTTTTGTGCGACTAGAGAAGGTTCACAGTTTTTCCACACTTTTAGATAAACCATGTGCTCAGTGTGCATGATGTATCTATCCCAATAAACATGGTTTTATGATAAATCTACATATATTGAACTCACCATGTTCCTAACTGTGTTCCATCCTCCAGGACACCAACATTAGGTGAGCGATTTCCTGGGAAGAATCACATAATTTTTCCAAACAATGTGCAGACCTAGAAAATGTTAAAAACATCGAAAATTCACCCAAAATGACCTAATAAGAGAAAAAAATTAAATAAGGTTAAAACAAAGTGATGTAAGTACTTGAAAGTAACATGTGGATGTGACATAATCTCATAAGGGTGCTTATATGGCATGTTAACCAGACACAAGCCGTGTATGCTAGTATCTATTTATGTAATCTGGGTTTATCAATCATATTTTATGATAGTTAGTTCCACATCACCGATAAAACATGTCATTATAGTTTATACAACTCATTATTTATCTTAAAAATGATACGGAAGAAAGAATAGTTTTTCTAAAATGTAAATTATGAATCATATTATATAATTTATAAAAAAAAATTTAAATAAAAAAAATTATTTTGTTTTATTTATTAATTTTTAAAGTGTTTTATGAATTAATTAATTATAATTTTTTAAAAATTAATTATTTAAAGGATTATGAAACATTTAATAAATAACTAACCACAATATTAATTATTTCTTTTAAAATACCTTCTTCTAATTATATAGAATGAATTTTGTTTTGGATATAAATTTTTTATATGTAAATTATAAGTGTAATTTATGAAATATATATAAATAAAAAAATAAGGAAAATATATAAAAGTGATTATATTTAAATTTATGAAATGTTCATAATTAATTAATATGAATTGTTGAAATTAATGGCCTTATTTGGAAATTATTTAAACTATTTAAAAAGTAATTTTAATAATTTATTTGATCATTCTTTAAATAATAATAATTTTTTATATTTAAATAATATAAATAGTTTACATAATATAAATTATATTATAAAATATTTATAATTCATTTAATATCATATATTTTATGTAAATTTCATATAAAGAATAATATCTTCTGGTTCATGTTGGGAATAAATATAAATAGTTTATATTTATTTTATATTATGGATTGTATATAAGGTTAGCATAAATTATAAGGTGTTTATAATTTTTTATTTATGAATTTTTCATAGATAGTTTATCTCTTGTTTAAATATAAGAATTATTCAATTATTTAGTTATTCCCTTGTTTATTGTTAATGAATAAAATTTTAATATTTTGAATGTTTTTATGATTTATTTTAGAATGATAAAATGATTCTTAAAATTATCTTACATTCATATAAGGAGTAACATGAGAGGTATGATCATGGATTTAGTATGCTTCTTCCTTTTCATTTTTTTCCTTAGGATATGATCTTGAATTTAATGTTTAATTATAGTTTATAAATATTATGGATGAAAATTATGATAGAATTAAAATCTATGATGAGTAAAGTATCCTTGGGTATGGGGACTTTGGGTTGGACTGCTCACTTTCCTGGAGTCTTATTCAGTATCTAGAAAAGTAAGGGTTGACTATTTGGTGGAACTAGGATTAATAATGTGGATATTTTTAATTTCATATGTTTCTAAAAAATTGTCTGAAAGGGTTTCATATATACCTTATGGAAAGGATGCATTGGGATATGTATGAATATATTTTTCTTTTAATTTGAGTCATCATAAGCTATGATTTATTTAAAGAGTTACGCCATAAAATGGTTTTAACATATTGATATTTTTGGAAGGAATTATATTCCCAACTAAACAACTAGAATAATACATTTGAGATAAGTTAATATATGAAGTAATATGGCGTGGTTAAATCCCCTTCAAAAACACTAAGGGTTAGATTCCATCTAAAGTGACACTTATTAAGACATCAATTATTTGACAAAGTAAGTCATCGAATAATTGGGATCCCTTAGATTATATTGCGTAATGAAAGAAACTAATGGGTTACCTTAATAGAATTAGGTGAAAATTATTGGTATTTTAGTTAGGTTAAAATTAGTCGAGATATACTAATAGGATTTAGTTACTAGAGGAAGAGTGTTGAGTTTATCCATATAATGGATCGGGAATAGTGTCTCCTGCTAGAATATTCAATAGTCATTTGTGATATTATTGAGATGAAACCCTACTTAAATAACTATGTCCGAGGATGAAATTTATAACAAAATAATTTCTTACTAAAATATGGATGATAACCCACTAATGGATATAATAGATTTTTGAATGGGTGATTATTTCAGTGATATAAAATTTATTTTAAATCCTTATTAATTAAAAGGAAAAAATGATACTTGTATGATAAAAAATTATGTTATAGATAAATGAAATCATCACCATCCAATAAAAATTTGAGATGTATCCTTGATAAAAGAAAATCATATTTAAGAAATTTTTTAAACAAATATAGAAACTTAAAGAATTGTTATTATTTTTGAAAATTTTTATAAATCAGACTAAATCGTACCAAAATAAAAAACTATTAAAGAAGTTTAATAAATTAATATAAATTATTTTGATAAGTATCTAATGATTTAGGTAAGGTTTCAAAGGAATTGGAAATAAGATGATTAAATAAAATTTAATCAGTACTCATATACACAATTTTATTGTGTGTTCTATTGACTTGGAGAGACATGATCTTTTTTTAAGAATTGTACTAGTTATAGAAATAATTATGTTGGAAATGATACTATAAGATTAATGAGTTCAAGAAATGTTTACCCTAGTTTCTAAAATTATTAAGGATAGATTAATTTGGAATGATATTTCTCGTTTCTAGTACTATGATGATAGTACAAGTGAGTAAAAGTTCAAATTGTAAGAAGAAAATTTTATCGAAAAGTCCAATAATGTTTCTTCTAGTAAATAGTTTAGAATATTAAAATATATAAGTTATCTTGAAAGAGGTGTAATGTTTCCATATATTTTAATTTTCTAGGATACCTGAAGGGGTTTACAATGTTCTATGTAATATAAATGTAAGGTATTAGTGTTATAGAAATTAATTATTCAATTTTCTAGCGTATTTGATATCAAATGTGTACATTATAAATTTTGTGAGTATAAAAGAGTTCAAAATAATATTTAGAATTAATATAACTATTAATTTGAAATTAATTAATGAAGAAAAGGGATTCTGAATCAAAGAACTGAATGAAAATAATTATTATTAGTCTTAGATGAATCTAAATACATGATTCATGTTTTTATATTATTTCTCTAATATGATAATGGATTTTAAAAGATTTGTTATGAACAATGTGAGATGGTGTTTTTTTACACATGGTTTATGATTCATAAAATTCTATAACATATTTAGAAATATGATAAGGATAAAAGGATTTTTATCAAAGATAAAAATGGTTTATCTAATATATTTGTTAAAATATAATGGAAAGAGATCCCACCACCCAACAATGTCATATTCGAAAGAATAAAATTTTCATTTTATAATATCACTTGAAAACACATATTATATAATATTTAACATGATTATAAATGTTTTTTTGATAAATATTTCCACTAAAAGAAATAAGTTTCCCTTACTTATCGCAAAAGGGTTTATGTATCCTAGCATTATATTCTGTAAGGAATATTGTTTCTAAGATGATAGTGGGAATATGTTTTGTACTTTGATAAGTTCAAAGGGTAAAAAAATAAAATATCATGATATATTTTATTTAAAGTGATTGTAAATAAATAACCTAAAATTATTTAGGGTATATTGATAAAAGTAAATGTAAAGAGTTATATTTGTTTAATAAAAAAACGATTTTCCTTTTATGTCTTAATAGATTATATGATTTTTTTATTGTTTAGAGCACAAAGGAAGCACATATTGGATAGTTTCCAACTTAATGTTTTTATATAAGAAATGAATGATACAAGATTCACATGATGAATATTATCCTAACCAATGGAATTAAATAAAATATTAATTGACTATTATTCTAAAACTAAGAAGACATGTTCCTCACATTTAATTTATAATTAATTTATTTTAAAAAAGAAATGACTTACAAAAAATTACATTCTTTGTTGATGAATCATAGGACATATTATCATCATTATGTAATTATGGTGGGATTATTCAAGTGTATAATATCTCTAAGGGTGATCTAAGCATACTTTAAGAACCTCCAAATTTCATTGAAGGAATCCATTGGTGCTTGCATAATGATTTTGTTACTTGTATTATTTTTTATTGACCACCACTTGAATTAATTCATGTTGAAGGACCCTTCTTGATCTCTTTAGTCTTGAAAGGTTGGTTGAGTAGGATTACTCTCTTTTCCTAAGAGTTTTATATGAGAAAACAATCTCTAAGGATTGAGCTAATTCTCTCTATACTTTCTGTTGTATATAATGACAATTAGGATAACAAATGAAATAATAAAATTTATATAGATCTAGGGTTAGAAAAATGATAAATTCACATCAGCTATTATATTTTATTAATCCATAATAAACTCCATGTCTAAATAAAAATAGAAAAATATTATTTAGTTGGCATGCACCAAACTCATGGATAAATAAATATTATCTCCATGTATAAATTAATTTATATCTATTCAAATAAAATTTAATATATCATTTCTCACTAAACTATTAAAATTGGTCTTCCTATTCTCCTCAATTTTTAATTGGAATCATATAACAATTAATTATAAAATAAATAAATATTAGTGCATTCTTCACCATGAAATAAATAAATATTATATTCACTAAAATAATTAATCAATATAAATGAAATATTTATTTAACCAAATAAATAAATAGCTTTCAACTTGTGATTAAAATAGAATAAAACAATAATATATGTGTAATTAAATAAATAATTATCTAGAAAATAAATTTTTATTTAATATTCAACTCCCATAATATTCTCTTGAAAAATTGGTGATTAAGTGCGTGTGATCAAATCAACATGAATAAATATTGAACCACACATTATAATAATTTTTATTCAGTATGCTAAATTCATAAATAATTTAATTTAGGTATCGAATAAACTTAGTTTGTAAACCTTTTATCCCCTTTCTCAGTGGACTTGTTTTGTTACACATAAAGTACAAGGTTAGAGTATAAAAAAATTACAAGGAACCCATATATAAAAAAGTTAAATTCTATAATGACAATAGACACATATTAATTAACACTATATAATATAATCCCTCTATATCAATATCTCTAATCATATAAGTTGAATACTAGTGTCATCAACCTACATGTTAAATGTATCTTTTTTGACCTTCTTGAAATGAACATGGTGATAGAATAGCATGGCCATGGACTTAATCAGGTAGTCTTATTCCCCTAAAGGGCCTGATATTTGAACTTCCACTAAACAGGAAAGGAAAAAAATACTTTATCAAATTATTTATTAATGAAATGTCTCTCATGATGCACCCAACATGTCCTACCTATCCACATGAATTTTTCATCAAGGTTTCATCAATAAATCAGTGTACAATACTCATGATATGAATCAATAATAATCTTAATGTCCCAGGATCATTACAAACATCCACTGAAAGGAACATGAAATAACACACATAGAATGTGGTTTTTGAACTTAAGGGTCATGTTTTCATTATCTCACGCTCTGAATATTAACAAGGGAGTACAATGTGAGAAAGTTTCTATATATAACGACCCAATCTAAATATACCTAAGTATTACATTGATACCATGTTTTAATTAATACATATCACAAATAGTCCCATAACCTAAAGACCAAATGGTTTAGTGTCATGGGGATTTTCAATGTAACTATATTATTTTACTACAATTGTGAACATTTATCTATAATTATTCTCTTATGAACCCTTTCATACAAATCTACCTTTATGTAATCATTTTCATAACCAAAGGATTGGAAACATAAGAACGGGGTGAGCTCAGATGTTCAATAAGGAAAAACATATCATAATATGAAGGAGAACACGAGGAAGGAATATATATCAAGATTAAAAGATCATAAAAAAATATATTATAATAATTAATCATTTTAAAGAAATATAATATCATAAAAAGGTCATCAAAGAAGCATAAAAGATATGAGATGGCTCAAAAACATCTTAATAATCATAAAACATGTGATCATGACTTAAAAGTGAATAATAAACTAAAAACAAGGCATAATCATGAAAACATGGAATAACATGATAAACAACTTGAAAATGTGGAACAATCATAAAAAAATTATTTCTTATCACTATGAACCTAGATACTACCCAAACTAATCACATATAAAATTGTGAGTAGAGATAAACACCATCACACTAAAAATTTGTGAACCTGAAAAAATGCTAAGAAATTCACATAACATTTATATCTAATGAGATATAAGGCATTAACCGATTAATTATTGGGAGATATATGTCCAACCAATCCTGTAATCTATCTATTTTGTGACACTTGAAAATAATTATCACGTTATAAAATAACCCATTGAAATAAAATTGGTTTCATGATATTTAAAAATCATTATATAGTGATCCCACGAAAATTAAGTGGGTTTCATCAAAAATACAATTGTAAATAATTCGATTTTAAATTGTAACCCATGGAAATAATGTGGTTTTCATAAAATGTCCAAATAATATCATAAATTAAATAACTTGTTATGAAAAACATAATCACCTGAAAAAATCACATATTAAAAGAATAATATAGGGTGAAACATAAGACATAACTCCAATAGACATAGATCATTTTGAATATAATGAAAACCAAATCATGAAAATAAATTTTTGAAAAAAATACTCATCATTTTAAAATTAATATTTATGGGTCTTTTTTTGGAAATTCTATATTTTTATTTAAGAAAAATGAAAAGAAAACCTTAAATGAAATTTGAATTAATTTAAAAAATCCATCCCCAAAAGAAAAAAAGGGAATATAATTTAAAATCATAATTATTATAAATATGAATTTCAACAAAGATATTGTATAACTAAAAGAATGTATTTTGAGTTACCAAGTCCCTTATAGACGTTATAATTCATAGATCAAGGGAAACAAAATACTTTTGAAAGCCTTATTATAAAGTTCTATAAATAATTTTTCCTTTAAAATACATAAAGGTTTCAAAAAGTAGAATTTAAAATAAATTGAAAAATTTTACTCTTAAAATAATCTTTAATAATGGATACATGGAAAATACATAAAGTATTGAAAGAGGGAAAATAAAAATACTATGAAAAATATTACCATTAAAAAAATATTTAATAATAAATTCATGAAAAAGAAAATGTTTTTAAAAAGGGTAAGTTAAAATAATGTGAAAATTTTTTCTTTTAGAATAATCCATAAAAATGAACCTTAAAAAAATAACCAAAATAAAATGTGGTGTGGATGAAATACTTCTTTAGTTTGAACAAATGGAAAACCCTTTTGAACATTTGGAAATAATATTATTGGAAACCCACATCCTTAAAAAGAAAATGAATCAGTTTTTTTCAAATAATTAACGGAGGGGGATTCTCATTAGAGATAAAAGTAACTTTAGTTTTGAAGAGATAAATGATAACATTAGTGGGAAGTAAAAACATTGACATGGAAGAATATTCTATTAAAGAAATGGGAAATATTCGTAACAGAAATCCATTTTAACAAAAAATATAATTATATAGGAATAATAATTCGGTGTAAATAATTAATTCACAAAAATTGAAAGTTTAATTACAACATAGCATCATCATAGGTTATAATACAAAAATATAAAAAGAATACATTAATAAAAGAGTGATTATGATCCAAGGAAAATATTTGAGTCATGGAAATTACTTGCATCATTTTTATGTTTAAAAAAATGAATGATTGGTATAATATTAAATACATCAACGAATATCATTAAATAGAGCAGTACTATCACAAAAAATGATTATAATAATGTATTTACACCATTGAAAATGTACCATGGTGTACATCATAAGCATGTCATGAGGAATTAAAATTTGATACCAAAAAACCCTTATGACTTACGATACATTCCAATAAATACCCTTAAAATATGGATATATTTGAATTTAATTTTAAATAGCATGAATAAATATTTATAATGATATAATATATCATATTTTTACTATTCACATAATTTAAATGATATTAGGTGCATAAAAGAACATGCATCTCAAAGAGGGATGTTTTGAGACAAAAATCATATGAGTGTGCAAAAGAATTCTTTACTTTATATTAACTTATTTAATAATTAAATATAGATAATTAGATATATACCCAATAAACTTATTCATCTATTATATTTTGATACTTATTTTTAATATAGTTTTCACTTACATCAATTACTTAGGGGGTTTTCAGTTAATTTATTCATAAGGCATTCAATTTGTTGACTTTGGTCAAAGTCATTGTAAAAAAACATACTGATCTACATAACTACAGTGGATTATTTACTGTATTATTCATTTATAAAAATACGTATATATTTTTTACACTTATCAAAAAATGATCCAAATCAATAGAGGTCACTTGTTAAGACTATTTAAGGTGGTTAAAGTTGCTATAACAATTTATTAATAATAATAATAAAATATTTTAATGTAATATAATTCCAAAATATTAATAGTTTAAATTTTTTTATTTTTTCATAATAAATACATTTTTAAATTTTTATATGTTGGGTGGTCATAGAAATAGAAACAAGTCATTGCATGGAGGTGGTAATCCATGCACACACAATAACAATGATTCTATTTTTTATTAATAGATGATTAAATAATGGATGTAAAATTAATATAATAACATATAAAAACACTAATTATTCGGATTTTATTATTATAATATGGTTATAGTAGGTTTATGAAGGAAATAATTTGAAAGAAACATTAAAGAAATATGTGATACCTTCAATGAGACCTTTAACTTCATTTTCATAAAAGCCTTAGATTTTAAGGACTTAAGATAATTTTTTTGATGTCAAGGGACTTAGGGATTGTAAAAGACTTCAGGTATAGATAATTTGAGTAGGGTTGCAAGGAAATTTTCAAATAGGAGAGAAGTATTGAAAGGGTGGAAGTTAACCCCCTTTTATAAGAAAAGAATATGAACTTTTCCATGAAAAAGAATGGAGAGTAAGTGATTAGAATGGAAAAGAATGCATGTTACACAAGGAAAGGTTAGAAAGATATGTATCTAATAATTTAAAACATAATTTTTTTTTCTCTAAAAGGTTTAATGGTCATGTTAATTTTGGATAATTCGAACCACCTTATATTAGTCACTTAAACCCTTATTACTCTTAATTAAATATTAAACATGTCAATTATTTTATTAATTTAAATATAAGTATAACCATAATTTTAAATCTCTAAATTATTATACTTAATTTATTTTCATTTTGACACAATATATTTCATATACATGACAAAATATTATTTTAAATTAAACACACACAACATTTTTTTAATTATAAGAGTTTCTTTAAACATTTAATTTTTGTATATGATAACTTTTTGATGATTAATTATTTTTAGGGTATTAATAAATTTATTATAAAAGAAAATAAAATTTATGTGTTATTAAAAACTATCCAAAACCAAACTTCATGATGAAAATATTAAATTAAATTAAACAAACAATTTTTTAAAAAAATTCTAATAAATTTTTACTTAATTTCTAATATATTATAAATAAAATTTATAATTTGAAAATAATATTTTATATTTCATAATTATTCTATTATAATATATATTTGAAAAATAAAAATATTTTTTAAACTTTTATTCCATTTACTTATATTAATAAAGTGATAAAAGTCACCATTTTTTGAAAAAACTCATTTTTTTCATTATTCACCTAAAAATAAATTATTCTAAAAAAATTAAATACATTCATTTTAAGGTAATATTACCATGATAAATTGAAAAGTGATGTTATTTTTTTAACTCACATCCTTAAATTGATAAATTTAATTTTTAAATATAATCATAAAATATCATGAAAAATATATTTTTTAAGGATTTTTTTTAGAAAATTAACTATTCTTCTAAAATTAGTGCCTATAAGAAATATATAAAACCTGGAAAATAAATCCATTTAATAAAATAAATATCAAGTTTAAAAAGATATTTTTTTATTTTTCTAGCTGTACTAATTGATTTTATTGTTTAAGGTGAATTTTATTTTGTTTTTTCACATATATATATATATATTTATATATATATATTTATATATATATATATATCATAATTTTGTTACAACTATTTATACCTTATAATTCTACACATACCTTATTATGTTATATATTGGTTTGGTTTTTGGTGTTTCATGTAGAGAAAACAATAGTACAAGGTATTTTTTTATGGAGAAAAACTTGTGTCACCACATTCTAGACCCTTAACAGAATATCACCCTCAAAAACTAATGACCATTTACTTATAGGAATAAAAAAATGCGGTGAAAGGATTTACAAGCCTCAAGAAATAATATCTAATGATAAATTATCCTGAAAATCACTGGGAAGACTAAAAAACACTTATTTTCCCTAACCATTTAAGGGAAATGTTTCTTATAACTAGGTATTGAGGCCCATGTGAAGGATTTAATTACCATCATAGAGAATTCATAGTTTTAATTTCACTAATAAATAGTTACAATTGTTTTAGAATGTGTTTCCCGATTTTAGCAATTATTTTGGAGTTAAAGTGAAGATAACAATTCTATTTAAAAAATACTATCAATGTTTATTTAGAGGAGTATATTACGATTTTCATAAAGTTTATTTCCACAAACATAATAATCATACCACTAAATGTTTTCCTTAAAATAAAAATCATTGAGGATGGTGAATTGATGTTCATAGAAAACATCCAAGATACAACAATGTTGATAGAACTAGTATACATCTACTAATTCAGGGTCGTGGTTAAGTGAAATCTAATTACTACTATGTACTCCATCGACTGTTATTGCATAGGTTCTTACTTGATCATTAGGTGTAGGAGGTTGCATAATCCTACTACCCTCATAAATATTTATATTTCGGCATTGACATGGATAATTCATAGTTTCTTAGTGCATAAAACATTGAATAGTTATTAGTTCCCTTGGATGAGTTCTATCAATTTTCCCCATGTTAACTAAACTCTTTATTTTACCTTGATAGTTTAATGATCAACAGACTCTTTTACTTAAATTAAAGCATCATTCAGTCCCCTTAAGGAAATTCTCTTTGTTACTCTTCCAATTTTTTTTTACATATTAGAAATTGAAAATTTTCCCCATCATCATATTCATCACTTGATATTTTATGAGACTCAAACATTATCTTTATTAGTAGTTTTGGGATATTTATTATATTCAAAAAGTTAATCATATTTCATGATAGCTTATTTGGCATAATCACAAGGTTCCTCATTATATATCCCATTATGATCTGTTTTTTATTTAGGTAAACTCCTCATTATCCCTCACACCCATGGTTACTTCTATTATTATCCATTACTAAAACAAAAAAGGGTTGAGAAGAGTGATAAAACATTTATAATATGGGGATATTATCATAATCGTAAAAATAAATTCAACCTTAAAAATCATTGATATTGTATATTTTTACATTTCCCCATTATTCCTCTAGTTAAATCTATATCAATCTTTATTTGGACAAGGTTACCTTAAGTTGAGTTATCAAATATCTCCCATCATAATCCCTCAATGTAACTAGGAAATAAATCCTTTATAGTTGTTCATAAAGACTATAAGATCAACCAAAGCATATACCTAGGTAATATCAAAATATGTGTGGAGTTATGCCTCTTTTTCATTCACTAGGTGACATTTGAGTTAATAAACAACATGCCCTTTGTAGGGTATTACTCCTAGGTACAACTATGCAGGAGCCTTATTCAACTTATAATATCTTGTTGGGGATACAATTTCTTGGATAACTACACAATATATAATTTACTAAAACATTAGGATATTATCTTATACTTTGATTCATACCTTAGACTATTCCATATGGTTTTCACTAAATTACTCAAAACTAATATAAAAAAATATCTAATCATGTCAAAAAAATTAATAAAACTTTCTCCAATACTCACTAATGTGACCCAATATAAACATAAAAAAATATTACATTGATACAATGGGTTAATTTATACATATCACAAACAGTCATATACCCAAAGACCAAAAGTTTTAGTGGATTGGAGATTTTCTACAGAAACATCTTATTTTACTACACTTTTTAATATTTATCCATAATAATTATACGCTAGGTCATTTCCTATATACCTCAAATGATATAATTATCTTTATAACCTCAGGTCTAGAAACACAAGAAATGGGTGTGATCAAATGTTCAATATGGAAAAAATATATCAAAACATGAAGGAGAATATAAGGGAGACATAAATATGACAATAAAAATATAATAATACCATAGATGATAAGAAAAAAACATGTAAGGGAAATATAAGATCATAAAAAATCATCAAGGAAGAACAATATAAAATACATGGCTCAAAAGACATCTTAACAATCATAAAATCTATGATCATGACATAAAATTGAAGAATACATTAATAATAAGCATTTATCCTAAAAACATGGAATAAATTGATATACAACTTAAAAATGTGTAAAAATTATAAATATAAGATTTATTATCATTATAATTCTAGATACATTCTATAAGTTCCACACATAAAATTGTTATTAGAGATAAAAACCATCATACTTACCCTTTTTGTACCTAAATTATTTCTAACCTATTCACATAACATTTCTTTCTCATGAGATATAAGCCATTACATGTATCTCCCAGACCCCAAAATCCCAAATCCAATTACATAATCTATCAAATTAGCATGATTAAAAGGAATAAAATCTAAAATGACCTATCAGTGTAATTGGTTAGGAAAAAATAATTCATAATGATACCCATATTACATTTGTAAATAAAAAATAAAACATAGTACATAACAAAGACTTACAAATCGCATCCTTGAAACTCATTCCAATAATTCATCTTCACATCCCAAGAAAAGGGGAAAAGATAAAGGTGAGATAAAATTATCAATAAGGGTAATAGTACAATGGAATTAATCATGAGTCAATAAGAATAAAAAATATGTAATGGTAAATAACTAAACACACATTCAATTTAAAAAAATGGATAAGGCTTAATCAATGTTTAAAGGTATATAACTGAAACACATGCAATTTAATAAATAAACCAATAATGAACTATATATATGTAATATCAAAGCCAAAATCTCATGGATAAATAATAAATGTATCAGAATGAAGGAAATTATAAATCGTTGTATGCCATGATTCCTAGGTACATGGTACCTTTACCATCAAGACCTTTTACAAAACGGTTTATAACATATCAGGAAAAACCCCATCTGATTAAAAAATGATTCATCTCATGAGGATACCGATGCATCGAGGGGATATATATAACTGTGAAAAACCCATGTCATATATTTCCAAATCATTAATCATATAATTAATAATCAATTTAATTTGTGAATAATATGCCTTAAAAAATATCTGAATTGAGTAAAAGATACAAATTTACCAATATTTTCCAAGTTAATGAAATAAATGTCAAGTACACATTGTATATAAAAATGGTAAAATTATAACCATGAAATAATAGTATGGATATCCCAAAATAAACGTTATTTCTAATTTAAAATTGTCATAAGTAAATGATTGTTTCAAAACATAGTTAATAATCACAAAATAATGTGAGACTCTAGGGATAAATTTTACCACTTGGTAATTTTCAAGTCAAAACCATTTGGATGAGATAATTCAAAGTAAAAAATCGAAATAAAATAAATATAAAATTATTAATGATATAATATATCAAATGGGGAAGTAGATAAAAGAAATAAAATAAGTAAGTGGTGAATATGACATTTATCTCACACATGTAAAAGGTAAGATGAAAATCAATAATATTATGTTTCCTTTTGTGAAAACATCATTTCGCCTATTGTATAATGGTTTTAATAAAGTTAAAAAATCTTTATAGAAATATATTAATAATTATTATATCATATATTATCTTCTTATAATATTTAATTACCTATTTTTCAGTAATTGTTTATTTTTTTCACTATTTCGGGTGTTAAATGCCTAGTTTCTCGAGTATCTTTTGACTTGTAATTTGTTATTACTATTACATAGATCATGATGTAATCATCTAAAAAATGTAAGACATTATTTAATTATCATATATATTAATAATATATTTATTTATAATAATTCATAATATTTGGAGATAGGAAATTAAATGCACTGTTCATAGAGACGGTAGGTCATACGTACACATCGATGCTACTTCCATTTCTTTTTTGTAATTAAAATAATGAAAATTAAATTATATATATGTATATTATAATTATATTTTCATATTTATTTAATATATGTCATATATTTTTATTAATAACATATTTTATAAATTATATGTATAACATGAATGAATCACATTGCTTCGAGGAGGCGGTAGTCCACATGTCCACAAACGATGTTATCAATTTCCCACAAAATGGAAAGCACGTATATATGAGTTATATAAAAAATAAACAATCATAAATAAATCATAAATATCATATCATGATTATATAATAACAACATTTTATTTAGTATACTTATTTTTTCTATGATTTTTGAAGATAAAATGGGCAATATAGGTGTGAAAAAATAGGAGGGGTGATGGCCTTTTATAGTGGAGGAGTGACATTGTTGTAAATATAAAAAGGTAAACACTATTGAGAGGTATCCCTTGCATCATCTACCTCTAATAATGAAACAAAATAAGTTAACGGAATGATATAGTATAGATATGGCTCTAAAATCAGGTTTTTACATGTTTCAAGGTCATTTTGTCCCTTATGTTTATGGTTTTGTCATTTTTTAAGATTAATTTTACCTTAATCACTGTAATTAATTTTAACTGAATTCAAAAATATTTTGGGATAAAAAATAATATGAACTTACCATAAATTTTAAACTAGGTTTATTACATAAATAGAATCCATTTTTCTAAGTTTTAATAACATAAGTGGTAGAAATTAATTTAAATCTAATACCACTGATGGGATGAAAAAGTAGGTTTTTAAAGTAAAAATCTTCAAAAGTTTAAAATGTTTTACATCTAATTTAAAAATAATTTTTTTAAATGAAAATTTTTTTATTATTTTATCTATAATTTAAATAAATATAATTTAATATCAAAATTAAAATGTAATTTAACTATAAAAAAATTTAAATGAAAAATCAGTTTTCAATTAAAATTCATCATTTTCATTATTCATAAAAACGAAAAACTCTCAGAAAAATACCAAAAATTTACCCTAAGATAATTTTGATGTCACGATTTCAAAAATAAAGTTTATTTTGAAGAATAAAATTTATAAAAGTTCCAAAATTTATTTTTAAAATAGGTGCACTATTAAAAAGCGGAAAAACAATATGTAGATAAATATATTTTTTTATGCTTAAAAGTGGATTTATTCTTATCTTATGCCTTCAAAATCTGTTACATGAATGTTGAAAATATTTTATTGAATATATAATACATATAATTAATTAATATCATTAAATAATAGTAATTAATTGTTATAATACACCTTTAGTGCATAAAAATAGGTTTCGATGTAGACATTTCCTTTATATTCAATTGGTTTTTATTTCCATTTATAATTTATTAGTAACCAATGAATTCATTTTATATTTTTGTAAAAAACATATTTTAATAATTTTTTAAATTATATTAATAAACTCTATATCAACCCTAGCATTGTACATATATCGTTACATGATTTTATGCATAACTAAACATCATATTACAATCTAAGGATCTTAATGTCTAGTGTATTGGATGATTAGGTACATAATTAAACATCATAAAAGCATATATTATTTAAAATAAAAATTGAGATACTAACTTACATTATGCTTAAAAATCTACATAGGATAACATGGGGATAACATGAATAAAGGGGTGAGCTAAAAATCCCCATAAGGGAGTAATCATAAGAATACATCTTAGCACATGGGATAGAATGAAATACATAATGATATAAAAAGGATATGAACACGATATAAGAAATCATAGCATATAAAACATGGGATAATATAGTCATGGAATCATAGTAATGTTTCAAAAACATAAAACATGACTTTAGCATGAGTCAAGGATCATTGCAAATAGAGGATCACGAATCTAGGGTAACCACCAATACTGTTGCACATAGAGCATGAGTCAATGCTAACCACCAAGACTGTTGCACATAATGTCTCATGAGACTAAAATTTACCCAATTAATTGAAGTCCTATTTGGGTTCACCCATCATAAAATTTTCAGGAATATTCTTTCCACATAAATAATCATACATAGGTAATCAAACATAAAATAAAGGTTACCCATGGAAAGAAATGGGTATCACAATCTTTTTATAATGCATAACAAATGGGAATATCATAAAAGTGTCCATGAAAGAATGGATTTTGAAGATAAATGGATGTTAATAATGTTAAATAATCTTATATAATGATAACTGATGTCAAATTTAAGTGTTAACTTATAAAAATAGTATTTAAGAATCTTTAGAATTAAAACATCTTGGTGTGGTTTAAGGAAGATATTAAAGAAATTTTAAAATAGAATTTGGCATAATCTCTTATATAAAAATATAAGTGAACCAAGAAGAGTTTAATACTAAAAATAATTATTTTATAAAAGATATTGTGGCTCAAAACATATTATAGAGTTCACTTAAAAATAGGTAAGAATTTGGGATGTTCCCTTAAATCGGGCTTTCTTATGAGGAGGTATTTAGTAGGGAACCTTTTAAAAAAATGTATATCCCTAAAAAATAAGGATAAATGGATATTTATACATGATCTATAAATATAAAAAAATATTTAAAATTTGAACATAAATAGAAATGGTAATTTCATTTGGGTAAAAAGTGAGAATGAATAACCCAAAGGAATAATGGATGTTCGGGTATAATCCCTTACCTTAAGCCTGAAGGTGTCCTTCAAATGATATTAATGTCATGGATAATCACATTATATTAAATAATTAATAAATCCTAAAACATATATTCATGAATTTTATATATTATAACTTAATTACGTTCATTTACAGACTTTTTGATGGGTTAAAAGATTCAATTTCATTGCTTGGGAGCATTGGGTTTCCTTGGTTTTCAAGATCGGTTTAATTGTATACATATACGAAGGGCCATGTAAAGTGGGGTTAATTATCTAAAATTAAAACTTTATGTTATTAATAATATTAATTTGGTCCAATTTATTTTATATCAATTGGTTTTATGAAATGATGAGGAATCATTAGAAAAATAGTTATTGATAATCGTTTGGTTTTATCCTACCAGTTTTTCGATCACAATGAACTCATTTTGTGTTATAAATTAATATCCTGAGTAAAAAATGATTCCAAACATTAAATAATATATAATAAACAAATTAAAACATGGTTAAACTATATATATAGTTTTATTACCAAACCTTGAATAAGGTAAAGGAAATTGAAAATTTCATCATCCTTCAATATGACAAATTGACACAACTCGGATGATGTTTTCAGTTTTGTATAAAAGGAAGGGGATGTCGAGATGATGATGAATTATTCCATTGTAATAACAAAATTATATTATATATAATTTAACATAGTTATCATAAAAATTGTATTAGGGCAGTTGAGGAGTGAAAAATAAAAGAAAGTAACATGAAAAGAAACTAAAATAATCGGAAAGAGGAATTTACCTCTTGAATTTATCCACCTTGAGAGCCTCCTTAGTGAAGATGTTTTGGTATTTGGATGATTCCAAGAGCTCCTGGAGGTGGTAGAGGGTCTTGGGAAGATACTTGAGTATAATTTATAAAGTCACAAGTCTTGAGAGGTGTGAGGAGAAGAGGTGGTGAGGGGTGGTATTAATAAAGGAGGAGTGGAGTGTTTTCTCAATATTTTTCTGAATATTTCACTATTTTTCTCAATACAAGAAATAGTGATGATTATTGAGACTAAAAATTGTAATGTTTTCACGTGAATTCTAAAAAATAGTCTCTTACACAATTCATTACTCAAGAAGGGCTCAAAAATTAATTAATTTATATATATTGTAAATTACAGTATTTCATTATTCACAAAAAATTCATGTATTTTAGAAAAATCCAAAAAAATTAACCCTAACAATATTTTTACATATAGAATACAAAAATGATATTTATTGCCTGAAAATAATTTTATAAATTTTATTAATTTAATTTTTCATTAAAATCATTATTTACTTGAAATATACAAATTTTAAAATTAAAAATGATTTTCTAACACTTTTAATTTTTTTGTTAGGGTCTCATAGAATTATATTATAATCATAATACATTAAAAAAATAATCTATTAAAAAATATTAAGAAAATAAATTTTCTTTATATTATAAATCTTTTCATAAAATTATAATTAAATATTTATGACTTACAATGATACCAATAATTAATTAATAATTTTAAAAATATTTATATACTTATACTATGATATAGTTAGATTATATTATCACATAAAAGATGTATAAATTTTATTTATTTTTCCACTGGCGAGGTTAATATTCAATTAATTGATTTTATATTCATAAGGGTCACATTACTATTATATTATTCAAGTTACTATTTCTTCGTTATGTGTTCCTTAACTTTTAGAGATACCTTTCATTTCATGCATTTTACATTTATAAAGATTCTATTTTGTTCTATATAAAATGTTCTGTGATTATACTATAAGAAATAATCATACGAAGGGAATTCTATTGATAAAATATTGGGTTGTTAAATTCTTCCCCCTTATGAAATTTCACCCAGGAAATTTTGTTTTACATTATAAGATGAAAACAGGTGTGTGTAGTTTTCCTTCATCGCATCCTCCAGTTCCCATGTTTCCTCTTCATACATATGGTTCCACCATTGTACTTTTACCAAGTGAGTAGTCTTGTTTCAGAGATCTTTATCTCCAGGATCAAATATCTTCACTGCCTGCTCCTCGTAAGATAGATCATTCTCCAGAAGTACCACCTTTTAAGAAAGTACATGTAATGGATCTGGTATTTACTTCCTTAAGAGGGATATATGAAATACATCATATAATTTAGACGTGGTAGGTGTAAGTTCTAGATGATAGGCTGCAACTCCGACATGACCAAGAATCTCAGAGGGGCCAATGTACCTGGGACATGGCTTTAATTTCTTCCAAAATATCATGACCTTCTTCCATGGATATATATGAAGGAATACCATGTATCAATCCTTAAACTAAGGTTCTCGTCAACAATTTTCTACATAGATCTTTTTTCACCTTTGGGATTCATTGATGTTCTGCTGAATTATTTTCAACTTTTCCACTATTTCTTTAACCTTTTTATTTCCTAAAGGCTTATGTTCTCCAACTTCATCCTAGCACGCCGATGTTCTGAACCTTTTTCATAAAGGTCTTCATATGGTTCCATTCAGATGTTCAAGTAGAAAATATTGTTATAATAGAACTCAAATAGAGGAAGATATTGGTCTTATCCTCCTTTGAAGTCTCTATTACACACTCTCAACATGTCTTCATGTGTCTGAATAATTTTTTAGATTGAAAATAATTTTGAGGAAGATAGGATGCACTATTGTTTAGCTCAGTTCTTAGATCATGTCGGTGAATTTTCAAAAACTTCATGCTGAATCTCATATTTTGATCAGATACAATTGATAGTATTACTCCATTCATCCTTACCACATCTTTTGTATATATCTGTTCAAGTTGATCCAATGAGAATTCCTCTCAAATTTAAATAAAGTGATATATCTTTGTAAGATGATCCACAATGACCCATATAGCATTTTTTCCTCTCAATGACCTTGGAAGACCAGTGACAATGTCCATGGTGATGTTCTTCCATGTTGGTATGTGTAGTGGTTGCATCATCCCTTTAGACATTTTGCTTCTAGCCTTCACTTATTAACAAACCAGGAACTTTAATATATATTCAACAATTTTCTTCTTTATACTATCCCACTAATAGTTCTCTTGTAGACCCAATACACCTTTGTTCTCTTAGATGAATAGAGAAGGTTGAGCTATTTTCATCATTCCAAAGCTCCTTATTTATCTCTATATCATATGATACAAATAATAATTACCCAAAACCATAAAAATCCTTCTTCATCAATATTGAACTCAGAGGATTTCCCATTTTTAATAGATTCCACTATATTCAGAATTTCCACACATTTTCATTGATCATCCATTATTCTCTCTAAGAGGGATGGTTGTGAAATCATTATAGAATGGATTGATGATGTTCCTCCATTAATGATTCACATTTCCATCCTTTTTAAGTTCAAGAAGATTGGATACTTCTCAATTCTCATCATTGATAAAGATTCAGGATCATTTTCAATTAGAGCATCAGCTACGTCATTTTCCTTATTAGGATGGTATTGGATTGAGAATTGATAATCCTTGATGAGCTCTAACCAACATCACTAGAACATATTCAGCTTCTTATGTGTGAATATATATTTAAGACTCTTGTGATCAGTATATATCTCACACTTCTCCCCATAGAGATAATGCTTCCAGATTTTCAATGCAAAGATCACAATTGCCAACTCAATATCTTGCGTGGGAAAGTTTTTCTCAAGTATTTTCATCTTCCTTGAGGCATATCCAAAAACTTTATCATTTTTCCTCAGTACACATACTAAGACTTTATTTGAAGCATCAAAGAATACCATAAATAGTTCTCTTCTTTTCATGAGTGTGAGTACTGGTGCAATGATAAGCCTCATTTTAATCTCCTTAAATCCTTCCTCAAATTATTGAGTCCAGAAAAAGTCCCCCATTCTATGTCAACTTGGTTATTGGGTTATAAAATCAAGATAAGTTCATAAAAAATCATTAATAATACCTGAATAGACCAAAAACGCTGCAGATCTCTAATAAAAATGTTGGTTTAGGCCAATCATAAATTGACTTTGTCTTGGAAGGGTTCACATATATCCCTTTTATTATGATAAAATTCCCAAATAATGATACTTCCTCCATTGATAACTCATATTTACTGTACTTTGAATAAATTTTATCCCTTTAGAAAGTCTTCAACACGGTATTCAAATTCTCCTCATATTCCACTTTGCTCATGGAATATATTAGAATATCATCGATAAAGACTACAAAAAAAATTTCTAGGTAATCCCTAAGTGCTCTATTCTTAAATCCATGATTTTTTTGGAGAATTAGTGAGTACAAATGGAATCACTATGAAATCATAATGTCCATACCTCATTCGAATGGTTGTCTTGAGAATAACTTCCTTTCTCACCTTTAATTAGTGATATCCTAACCAAAGGTCCACCAAATAGAAATAACTAGACATAAATATCTGCTCTAACAAGTCATTTATCCATTGTATGGGGTACATTTTCTTTATCATTATTTTATTGAGCACACAATAATCAATGAATAGGATCATTGATCCATCCTTCTTCTTAACAAAGTTGACTGGTGCACCCCAAGGGGAAACACTCTGCTACATAAAACCCATCTCCCTATTCTCATGTAACTGCTACTTTAGATATTTCCTCTCTATGATGAACATTCTATATGGTTTAATTGATGTATGTAGAGATTCAGGAATATGTTCAATTTATAACTCAACCTCTTGATCAGGTGGAAAACAAGACAATTTTTTTAGAAATACATCAATGTAATCCCCCACAATGGGCATGTTTATGAGCATGATTCTCTCATTTTTCTCCGTTATTTGACAAAGATATGATTTCTTATAAGTTAATAATATACACACTTATGATAATGATTCTTAATGAGATCCATCTTCCTCCTTACACTTGGACATGATTGGAGGATGCTTTAGGATGTGAAGACTGATCTCCCTTTCTTGACAATTGTTGTTGTATTTATATAATGACATCCAATCCACACCCAAAATAGAATCAAAATCTACCAATGGGAGTATGAAAGGATTTAATGGGAGGTTTAGTCCATAAACATTTATAGGGGATGAGTTTTAAACCTTGGATATAATAATCGCCCCATTCACAATTCTCATAGACAACTCAACATCCATATTATTAGGTGGTTTTTGAATAGTTCTTATAAACTTGAAAGATATTAAATAATGTATAGAACCAGAATCATATAATACATTCACTCTTCTGGAATGAATAACTAGTGTACCTGTCACCACTTTATTTTTCAGCACCACCTCAGTAATAGTGATGGAATAAACCCTTACATGTTTCATTGGAGGTTATTTTTGATTGACTATAACAACCATTATCTTAGAAAAATGGTTAGAAAATTCCATGGTTCCTTGAAGTTAAAACATTTTACTTATGACTGAGCATTGATATGAAACATCCTTTTTTCTTCCACATTAGTGGAATGTTTCGTATCCCTTTAGTATTTTTATCCAGATGCCCCATTCTTATACATTTGATGAAATTATTGCTTCCCATTAGACAGTTCCCATGATGCTTCTTCCCAAAATTTGGATATGTGGGATGCTTAATCTTATTTACATCATTATATTTATTATATGAAACACCCATATTAGACTCCATTTTCCTATGTTTTTGTCACTAGGACCATTATACCATTGAGTCTATGATCTTCATTTCAACCTTGAGGGAATAATACACAATACCCTTATAACTATCAAGGTCATGAATTTGAAATAAATTTTCTAGACTCATCTTTAGTCCTTAAAAAAGTGATCCACCATGATTTTTGTGTTCATGACAAAGCTGAAGGTGTATCCTGAAATTCTTGTGTAGTATGCTTCAAACACAATGATAGAATCATATTCTTTCTGTTTAAGTACAATGAACTCTCTTTAATTTTTGATACAGAGGGTTTAAGGAAAATATTTATTGAAGAAAATTTTCTTGAATTCCACCCAATCCATTGAATAAATTTCCTCCTTAGACTTCATATTATTGATCAGTGTCCACCACTGATTAGCTTCCCCAAAAAAACGCTAAATGGCCATCATGGCTATCTCTTCTTCTGAGCATTGGATGATAAAGAATATAATTTCAATGGAGTTAATCAACTATTCCATGAGGAGGGGGATCTAAAGATCCACTAAACATGAAATACCATTTCCACATGAAGGATTCAATATAAAATTTCTATTTACGTATAGAATGAGAGCCTTCTATATGATTCATGTTATTATTCATTACATAATCCAGATTATCATGTACTTTCATAATGTTTTAACACATGTTCCCATCATATTTGGAATATCATTATGTAAGTCATCAAATTACCTATAACATTTATTACTGGTATGAGTTCTTCTACTTCCATACATTAACTAAGAAAAATAAATTTCATTTAGGGGGATTTAATACTTAACTAATAAGCAAAAAATGGAAACATTAAACATTTACGGATAAAATCATAACGAGAAATTATATCCTAAATAGTTATTCTCTAGGTTTCAACCTAGGTTATCCGTGATCTATTTCCTAACATATATTCTTATGGGATTTTTTTGGTTCCATTAATAATGGTTCATAATGATCATTTGAAATTACCAAAGAATACCCCTTAGGAGTGTCAAACCAGGTGCACAGTAAGGCCCATTTCCATGTACTAGGTTAACCCGAGTTAGGCCCATAAAATCTTGTTGAAGTTGTTACTCCTAGATACATATGTACCAAAACCACTTACACTTTTAGTATGCAGATAGGGAAGTATTTTCTCAATAAACCACTTACTTTATACTTACCAAAATTTAGGTATGTTTTCTTATAGGTAGTCTTATCCCTAACGTTCTTACTAAAGTGATCTATTCCTAATCTCCAATAAAAACTAGACCCTACTCTAATACCAACTATAGATACCCTATCCTTTTACTTATATCATTACATTATTTTATGCATAATTAGACATCATATTACAAGACAATGATCTTAAAGTCTAGTGTCTTAGAGGATTAGGTACATAATTATGCATCATAAAAAAGTATCTTATTTAATCTCCACATTGAGCTCCAAACGTCCGTTGTTCTCAAACATCTTCATAGGATAACCCGGGGATAACATGAATAAAGATATGAGCTAAAATTACTAGTAAGGGAATAATCATAAGAATAAATATTATCCCATGGGTTAGAAATAATGACATAATGATATAAAAAGGCATGAAACATGATATAAGGAACCTTAAAATATATAACATGGGATTATATAGTCATGGAATCATAATAATGTGGTAGAAACATAAAACATGACTTTATCATGAGTCATGTCTCATTTCATATAGAGGAGGAAAAGTCTAGGCTAACCACCAAGATCATTCCACATGGGGCACGGGTCAAGGCAAACCACCTAGACAATTACATATAATGTCTCATAAAAAAAAATTACCCAATGAATTAGAGTGCTATCTGGGTGCACCCATCATAACATGTTCATAAATATTCTTTACACATAAATAATCATATATAGGTAATCAAACATAACATAAAGGTTATCCATGGAAAGAAATGGGTATCATAATCTTATCATAAGGTATTACAAATGGGTTACATAAATGTGTCTTTAAAAAATGGATTTAGAAAATACATGGACATTAATAAGGTAAAATATGCATATATCATGATAAGTGATTTCAAACTGAAGTGATAAAATGTAAAAACTGTATTTAAGAATCTTTATAATTAAAACATTTTTGTGTGGTTTAAGGAAAATATTAAAGAGATTTTAAAAACTAATGTGGTATAATATTTTATATAAAACCTGATGTGAACCAAGAAGGTTTTAATATTATAAAGAGTGATTTTAGAAAATATATAGTGGCTCAAAATATATTATAAAGTGAAATTAAAAATGGGTAAGAATTCATAAAGTTCCCTTAAATCGGTCTTGCTTATCAGGACGAATTAAGAAGGGAACCTTTTAAAAACATGTATATACATGATAAAGAAGGATGAATAGATCTTGATACATGATCTTGGAAAATATTCCAAACATTGATAATATTCACATAATTATAAAATCTAATTTCATTTGGATAAAAATAGAGAAAGAATAACTGGATGGAATAATGGATGTTTAGTTCGAATCCCTTACCTTAAGTATGAAGGTGTGCTTCACTTGATCTTAATGTCCTAGATAATAAAATTAGATTCATTATTTATAAATCTAGAACTAGTTATAAATTAATTTTATTTCGTATAACTTAATTAAGTTCATTTTTGGACCTTTTTATGGAATAAGAGATTAAATTTCATTCCTTAGGAGTGTTGGTGTTCATTGGTTTTCAAGATCGATTTACTTGTATACATGTACAAAGGGTCATGTAATGTGGGGTTAATTATCCTGAATTAAAACATTTTGTTATTAATTATATTAATGTGGTTAAATTGAAATTATATCATTTGGTTTCATTAAATGAGTATGAATCATTATATAAATAGTTAATGATAATTTTTTGGGTTTATTCTGGCGGTTTTTTGATCACAACGAACTCATTTTGTGTTATAAAATAATATCATAAGTAATAAATGATTCATAAACCTTAAATAAGATATACTACATATATTATAATCTTTTTTAAACCATAAAAATGGTTTCATTCCCATATCTTGAAGAAGGTAATGAAATTGAAAACTTTTTTTTCATTGAATGTGATAAAATAACACATCTCAGACGATGTTTTCATTTTTAATATAAAAGGAGGGGGAAGGAGAGATGATGATGAAATATTACATTATCATAAAAAAATTAAATTAAATTTAAGGTACTGGATTTATCATACCATTTTTATGATGGGATTTGAAGAGAGAAAAATAAAATAAAGTAACTTGAGGAGAAAATAAAAGAATATGAAAAATGAATTTACCTCTTGAATTTATCCTACTTGAGATCCTCCTTAGGGAAGAGGTTTTGGTATTTTTCTGAGATAAAGTGATCTTGGAAATCAGGGATGGTCTAGGGAATATATTTTATCAAAATTTGGACAACACACAAGGATCGAGATGTTTGAGGAGAATAGGTGTTGATGGGTGTTATTTACTGTAGAGGAGATGAGTGTTTTCTCAATATTTTACTTAATATTTATTATTTTTCTCAAGACAAGAAATAATCCTGATTCATGAGACTAAGAAAATTATTTTTTCATTATAATTATAAAAAATAGTCACTTTCATCATCTATGATTCAACCATGACTCAAAAATTCATTTATTTATATATACTGTGAATTGTCGTACTTCACTATTTACAAAAAATTCATGTATTTTAGAAAAATCCCAAAAATTCATATAGATTATTTTTAAACATGTATAATTAAAAAATGAACTCCATTTTATGAAAATAATTTTCTAAATATGATAAATTCAATTTTTAATTAAAATAATTAATTACTTGGAAAATAAAAATTTTAAAATTGAACCTACTTTTCCAACACTTTGACAAGTTTATTAAGGCCTCATAAAATTATATTATAATAATAAGACATAAAAAAATAATTTATGAATAAATTTTATGAAAATATATTTTATTTTAAATTATTATTTTAGACATAAAATTGTAATTATATATTTATGACTTATAAAAATACCAACACTTAATTAATAATTTTTAAAATATTTATTTACTTATACTAAGATATAATTATACTATATTGTCACTAATAATATGGATAATTTTTATTTATACTTACATTGGTGAGGTTACTCTTTAATTAGCCAATTTATTATTCCTAAGGGTTACACAACTATTCCAAAGGTCGAGTTACTATTTTAATGATATGTGTTCCTTAACTTCTAGATATACCTTTTTACTCATTATTATTTTCTAAAATTTATATTATATTATATATATAATATTATGTGGTTATACTATAAGACATAATCAAATAAATGGAATTCCATTGATAAAATATTGGGTTGTTACAACCTATAATTTAATAACTATGTTATATTTTGTTATATGAAATTATAATATTAATAGTATTCTGTAAAACTTGATCTTGTGTGTAATGCAAGCTATAAAAAAAATTCATTCTTGTGTGTACAAAAAGATAACTTAGCTTTTGTACATTGAAATCTATAAAATAGATTAAATTTATTTAAAATAGTAAATATGTAATAAAGTATTTGGAAATTATATTCCTTTCTATACTTGGTGTTGGGTGTCATATACCCTATTGAATACAAAGTTCTCTAAAATTTTAGGGTGTTACATTCTCCCCACCTTAAGTATATAGAGTCCTCTCAATTTAAAATTGATGTTGGAAATACAGTGTTTGATATTTGAAATAGTAAATATTTTATAACTAGATCTCAATGTAGAAGAACATTAGTGGGGAGTGGATATATTTACATGGAGTAAAAACACAAATATTTATAGGGTGTGATTGAGGTCATTGATCATAAAAAATTGAATGATAAATGGAATGTTGAAGGCCTAAAATCCATAAATATTTGATGATTTTAAAGGCCATCGGTTCAAAAAATATTAAGGTATTGGGATAACATTTTTTTTCAAGGCCCTTTTCCCATGATTTGAGGAATTATTTCACTCTCTATGAATATAATAAAATATACTTTATATGTTTATATTTAATAAACACATTATTATCCTTTGGTTGTGCCTTGAACTATTTCTACTTCATCTCTTAGATAATGTTACAACATATTTTGAAGTAATACATTAATATTTAAAACATCATCTAAAATGAAATTAAATCATTTAATAAATGGTTAAATTTTAAAAAACATTATAATCCAAAAATTTAGAAAGTATTCAACTTAATTTTCAAAATGAAAACAACATAAAGTTTTTCTTAATCTACACATACCAAACATGTATAAATCTTCATCATGTATTCCATTATAACTTGTTAATAAATTGAATTACCATAAAACATTAATTAAAACATATATAATTCCTCATTACTTCAACACAACATAGATTATTGGATATATTCATTAAACTAAGAAAATTATGTAAACTCCATTATTGATGGAATTAACCATGTTGTCAAAAAATCAATAATCAATTCTGAGTAAGTCAGTAATATATAAAATTATTTATCTATACAAATCAGCTCTTAATCCAAAAATAATTATTGAAACATTAGGAACGTATTAATGATTTTTTTTTCCTTTTATTATATGTTTTCAAAGAATTTAAACTTTCCACTGAATCATTTTTAATTGTCATCAGTACTTATCAACACAATATTTTAAATCCTTGATGAAAAATTAATACAATATAATACTTATATATTTTATAATTCTCATGAAAAATACCTTTCTGATAAAATATTAAAATTACAAAATTCTTGAATCCAAACACAAACATGTTAATCATTCCTCTTTATGTACGGTGGTACAAAAATCGTAAGGATGATCCTTTAGCTTCTTTTGGGGTATATTCCTTTGAAACATGAGACATTGATTTGAAGAGTGTCCTATCTCATTGTAGTAGAAGCAGTATACATTGGAATTTTATTTACCCATGAAATCACAATCATGCTGGCCTTTTTCTCCACACTTAAAGTAGACTCCCATTTCTTTTAAGAAGGTACCTAGGTGTTTATTTCCATAATTACCACATGTTAAAAAATCCTTTTTCCCTTATTCTCTTTATCCACATTTTTATCTGTCATATTTATCTTATATTTATTTACTTTGAAGTCTTAAGAAATAAAGAATTATATCTCTACCTCATTATCACATGATACTATGTACTCATATGATGAGAATATTTTGGAGACTACCTCCATTTTAAATATTGGCATAAAACCATATAAGAAATGATCATTCATACATTTTGGATCACCTGCATTGGTAAGGTTGACATTCCTTCTACTAGGAGACATTTCTAAATGATGACATAGACTAGATTAGATATTATAATGTATAATCCCACAACTAGTGAAATGCATAACATAAGATGAAAAATTTATGGGTAGCTAATCACATAATCATAGACATGGTTTCTTTGGGACGTTCATCTATAATTATACCCAAAGTATATAATGGGATATTTTTTTATAATATATGTTTTCCTAAATATAGTTTCTAAAATTTCTACTAAACTTCCTCTAATACCAACCGAAATTCCATGACCCTAGAATCCAAGAGTTGGTGCCTTACTTTATTAAATTGGAATGATTACATGGAATTGTATCCCAACAAACAAATAATTTTAGAAGTTTTGGAAAACCATACTACATATATAACACCCATATTATATTTTGAAATAGAAAATGAAACATAATACATAACAAAGACTAATAAACTGTATCCTTGAAACGCATTCCTAGAATGCATCTTCATATTTTGGGTAAAGGAAAAAAAATAAGGGTGAGATAAAATTATCAAGAAGGGTAACAGTAAAATGGAAGAAATAATGAATCAAAAATATTAAACAATACAGAAAGGTAAATAACTGATTTTTTTATTTAAATAGATAGATAAGGAATAATCAATATGGCATGGTATATACCTGAAACAAATTCCATTTAATCAATAAATTTATAATGAACTATATCCATAGATAATATAAAAGATAAAATATGATAGATAAATAATGATTGAATATTAATGATGGTAATTATAAATTATTTGGAGCCATGTTTCCTAGGGACATGGTACATTTACCATTAATACCTATCACAAGATGGTTTATAACATATCTGGTAAAAAACCATCTGATTGACCAAATGATTCATCTCATGATACTAGTGATTCATCAAGGGAATATATATAACCCAAGACCACCTATTTCATAATTTTGAAAATAATTACTCATAAATTGAATAATCAATGTAATTCTTGAAAAATGTTACTTATAAAATATCCGTATTGAGTGAAATATACATATTTACTAATATTTATGTAGTCAATAAAATAACTGTCAAATACACACCATATGTAAAAATGATATATGGTATAGGAAATAATTATACTCATCAAATAATAGTTTGGATATCTAAAATAAATTTGATTTCTGATGTAAAATTTTCATATACAAGTGATTTTTTTCAAGATAAAGTTCACAATCACAAAAGAAAGTGAGATTACAAGGATAACTTTTACTAGTTAGTAATTTTCAAGAAAAAAACTTTTGGATGAGATAAATAAAAGTATAAAATTAGGTAAAATTAAAATAAAAGGATTAATTATATAATATATCAAAATATTCAGTAGATACACAACACAAAATAAGTAATTTTTGAATATGACATTCATCTCACAGTTGTAAAAACTGGGAATAAAATCACTTACCTCACGTTTCCTTCTGTGTGAACCTCAATTAACATCCTGTATAACGGTTTTAATAATGTTAATAAATTATTTATTAATAATATTAATATTTATTATGTTATATATGATCTTATTTTAATATATTATTACACGTTTTTTAGTAATCTTTCATTATTTTCACTATTTATAGTGTTAATTGCCTAGTTTTCTGAGTAGGTTTCAACTTGTTATTTACTGTTTCTATTAATTATATCATTATTTAATCATATATAAAATTTAAAAAATCATTTAATTAACATATATATTCATTATATCTGTATTTATTATAATCTATAAAATTTGGATATAGGAAATGAAATGCACCATTCATGGAGATTGTAGGTCGTATGTAAGTAATAATTCTACTTCCGTTTCCTTATTGAATTTAAAGGTATGAAAATTAAATTATATATATGTATATTATAATTCAATTATAATATTTTTTTCATATATGTGACATATTATTATTGTATACATCCTTTATATATTCCATGTATAGCATGAATGAATCACAACGCTTTGAGGGGAGATAACCTACACGTCTAAAAATAATGTTATTATATTTCTGCATAATGGAAAGCCTGAAGTTATCTGATATATAAAATTTAAATAAGAACAAATACATATTAAATATACTAAATATCAAATATAAACTATAAATTCATCATTATTACATCCTTGAAAGGTGTTAATGGAAGAACAAATGACATCAGTTCGCTTGGCGGTAGTCCACCATACAAAAGAATAATGATTGCATTTCGATTTGATGGATGTGTGTGAAAGTGTAGGTCAAAAGATACTACTAAAAAAATATAATTATATTTAAGATAATGGGGTTATTATATAATCATGATATAAAAATAATTTAATGGTTTGAGAAATAAATAAATAAAGTGATCGTTGAATAATGTTACCTCATTTTTAGGTAACGACATTTTGTTTTCACCAAAGGGATTACTTGAGTTTATTTATGAACAAATTGAGGATTATAGGTTTAGGGGAGTTACTTTTTAATCTCATTTGAGCATATTTTAGACAATCCATGGGGCTTTATATGTGTTAATTAAGGGGAGTTTTGAGTGATATTTTATAGTGGAGGATTGAAATTCTTGAAAATATAAAAAGGTAAACACTATTGAGAAGTTTCCCTTACAAAATGTTCCTCAAATAATAACAATAATTTTAGGAAATATATTATATGTACTAAATATATTCATAAAATATTTTTTAACACCATTCTATTTCATTTTGGGCCTTAAATTTATGGTTTAGTCACTTTTTAAGCTTATTTTTACCTTAATCGATGTAATTAATTTTAACTGCATTCACTAATATTATTTGTTGAAAAGTAATTCTAACATTCTATAAATTATAATTTATCATGATTAAAAATATTTAATCTATTTTTAAAAATTCAAATCATAGAAGGGGAAGAAGATAATTTAAATTTAATCCTACAGATGGGATGACAAAGTAGGGTTTTAAAGAAAAAATGTTCAAAAATTTTATATGAATTTATATACAATTTAAATATGAAATTGGTTCCAATGACATAAATTATATTAATTTATATATAATTTAACTAAATATTCTTTAAAAAAAATTAAAATATAATTTAACTATATAAATTAATTATATGAAAAATCAGTTTTCAATTGAAATTCAATATTTTTCATAATTTTTCCAAAAAATAAAGCTTCTTAGAAAAATACCAAAAAATCACTCCAAGATAATTTTTACATTAAAATTTAAAAAAAGAAATTAATTTGAATATAAAATGTATAAAAGTTACAAAATTTAGTTTTAAAATAGGTGAACCATTAAAAGGTGACAAAACATGCTTTAGAAAGATATTGGTTTTTGTGCCTAATTTTTTTGGTTTTCTTATATTATGCCTTTAAAATATATTGGGTGAATGTAAAAAATATTTTATTGAATATATAATATATATTATTCATTAATATCATTCAATTATAGTAATTAATTATGATAATAAACCTTGGGAATATAAAAATTGGTTTTTAAATAAAACTTTCCTTAATATATTCAATTTTTCTTTATTTTTATTTATAATTTATTGTTAAAAAATTAATTCATTTTATATTTGTGTAAAAAAATATTTTCATAATTTATTTAATATTATTCATAACATCCAATTTAATAGCTAGGCTATATTTTATTATATTAAATAATAATATTAATAATGTTTGGTAAAACTCGGTCTTGCGTGTAATGAAAGCTATCGAACAAAGCCATTCTTGCATGTAAGAAAAAATAACATAGTGTTTTATTAATTTCATTCTATATGATGGATGAAATTTATTAAAAATTTTAGACATGCCTAAAAGTCTTGAGATGTTATATTCATTTCTATACATGGTGTTGTGTGTCATAAATGCTATCAAATATAATGTTTTTTACTTTAGAATTTTGGTGTTTTACATCACCCTATACATTTGAGGGAGATATAGGTCCCACACTTATCATAATCCCTATATTTTCATGACTATTGGAAAAAATCATCACTTCATAAAAAAACCCATATAATGAGAATAAGTTTAATGAAATTTTCAAATCATTATATAATGAAACCTTAGAAATAAAATGGGTTTCATAAAACATCAAGATGAAAATCATTAAATGTCCTTAAGGAACCCATGAAAATAATATAGGTTTCATAAAATATCTAAATAACATCCTGAATTAAATCAATTGATATTTAAAACTTGATCACCTAAAATAATCACATTTCAAAAGAATAATAGCCGGTGAAATACGAAACATAACTCAAGAGGTAGATCATTTTGAAGACCATGATAACCAAATCATCGAAATATATTTTTGAAAATATTTTGTATTAATCATTATAAATTTCATAGTTATGAGTCTGTTTTAAAAAATTCTCTATTATTTTAAAGATAAATAAAAAGATAAACTTTCATGGAAATGAAATGGATTTAAATTTATTTCCTCAGAATTAAAATGATAACATTATCGAGAAGGAAATGTATTGGAAAGGTGAAGTTAAAATAATAACTTTTGTAATTCAATGAAAGGAGTTTAAGGTAACAAGTCCCTTACAGATTTCATAATTCATTTATCTAGTAAAGGAGATAGTTTTTTTTCAATGATGCAACTCTTGATAAATGGGATTACATTTCGAGTATCTCTCTTTCTAAACTTACTTCAGACCACCATCCTATTTTGGTCAATATCGCTCAATCCCATAAAAGGCCCTATCTTCCTTTTAAGTTTAATTTAGCCTAGTCCTCTAACCATGATTGTTTTTCTCTAATTAACAAATCATGGGAGAACATGGGGAATCACAATGATCCCTTTTCTTGCGCCACTAAATTAAATAATCTTAAGATTATTCTAAAAAATTGGTGTAAAACGAAATCTGATTCAGTTGATAAATAAATTCAACATTTAGAAAAAGATATTTATTTTTTTCCAAAATAACAAATCTACCTCTAGATTCACTCATGATATCCAAAATGTAATTAATATCCCTACTAAACTAATATCTTTTCTCAAATTCAAAGACAATATTAAAAAGAAAATTTTTAATTCCAAATGGCTCAACGATGGAGATAGAAACACCAAATTCTACAACTCCCTTCAAAGAGCTAGAAAAGATAACAGGCCCCTATCCTATTTAAGGGAGGATAGAAACCTCATTGACTCAGATGAAGGGATTTATAATCATGTTTTTTCTTATTTTTTTAACACTTTCAATGCTCAGGATATCAACAAGGATCTTTTTCCTAATTTCATTCCAAACATGGTCACAATTGAGGATAACCATTTACATAACTGTATTCTTCTTATTTTTGAAATCAAGGACATTGTGTTTGGTATTAACCCTGATAGTGCCCCTCAGGCCTGATGGATTTAATAATGGTTTTTATCAAAAACATTGGGATGTTATTCAAAATGATTTCGGTAGTTTGGTTAGAACTTTTTCTGAAAAAGGTATTCTTCCTCATGGCTTAAAATATCAGTTACTTACTCTTATTCCCAAAGTTGACAATGCTGATGAAATCCCTTTATTTAGACCCATTTCTCTTTTAAATACTCTCTTTTAAATCATTACTAAGATTATTGCTAATTGAATCTCTGCCATTAGTAACAGAATTGTCACCTAGAATCAGTTTGGTATTATCAATGGTAGATCCATATAGGAATATATTTGTCTTGCCTCTGAATCCATCATTTTTTTGAATAAAAACTCTATAGGAGAGAATGTTGTGATAAAACATTATATCACTAAATCTTTTGATTCAATTGACTGGAACTTTATCTTCAAAGTACTTTCTACCTTTGTTTTTAATGATAATTTTTCTCAATAGAATTAAATCTATTTTCAACTCAACTCATATTTCTATTTTGGTTAATGGTTCTCCTAGAGGTTACATTAAATTTTATAAGGGTGTTAGACAGGGTGACCCTCTTTCTACCATCCTTTTCTCCATTTAGGAGTATTATCTAAGCATATTTCTTACTCTAGCTATTGATCAAGGCAAGATGAAACTGATTCTTGCCTCTAAGAATTTAAATGCCCCATCTTATCTTCATTATGCCGATGATATTATTTTATTCCCCCCGAGAGATAAGAAAAATATTAATAACATTAAATCTATTATTACACATTATGAATATGTGTTTTCCCAATGTGTCAATTGGAATAAATCGTTTATCTACTTTGGAAAAATAATTCCCCTTAATCGAAAAGGTCATATCATTGATACTTTAGGGATCAAAGAGGGTTCCCTCCCCTTTACTTATCTTGGTGTCCCTATCTTCTGGGGTCAACCTAAAGCTTTATATTTCCATCACATTGTTCATAAAATTCAATTTCAACTTTCTGAATGGATGGGAAATACTCTTTAAATGGCTGGAAGAGTCTGTCTTGTCAAATCCACCATTATCTCTAAGATAGTTTACTCTATGATGGTTTACAAATGTCCTGTGGGTCTCTTAAAACGTCTGAATATTGCTATAAGGAACTTCATTTGGAGTGGAAGTACTCTTGAGAGAAAACTGGTCACTGTACCCTGCTCTACCTATTATAAACCTATTGAGCAAGGAGGAATTAGCATTAAGAATCTTACGAATTTTAATGAAGCTCTCCAAGATAGACTCATGTGATCTCGTATAAATAATAAATCTCACTCAACGGGTTTTGTTAGGACTCGATTTATTGATAATCTCAAGGATGGTAAGATTTATTATATGACTTCCTCTATTCGACCTTCTATAAAATGTGCTTTTCCCTCCATTTTAGCCAATTCCCAATAGATTTTCAGTAAGGAATCTACTTGAAATTTTGGTCGGACAACTAGACTGGATCCCCCCTTATTTCAAAGATGCGAAATAATTTAATTTTTATCTCTATTAATTTCAAAATTAGGGACATGATCAATGTGCAATGTATTGACTTACCTGATAATATAAAAGAGGTGGTTGATAATTATTTCTTCACAACTACCGATGATCTTCTAGTTTTGGAACCTTCTCAAAATGGAATGCTCGATTATAAGAGCTACTACAAAAAATACTTTTCCAATTCTGATGAAATTCTATGTTGGATAAACAAATTCAATAGTTATTGGATAAAACCATATCATTTCACTCTTATTTGAAGAATAGTGCACCAAAAAATTCCCACTGATTTCTGTCTTGAATCATATGGTTCTAAAATTTTCTCTAAATGTAGAATGTGTAATAAGTATCGGGAAGACATAAATCATCTTTTTTTATCCTGTGACACTACTACTGCTATTTGGCATTAAATTTTTGATCTTTTTCAGTGCATATGGCTTTCGAACAGTTTCATTTTTTCTCAACTTAAAAGGATCGTAGAGTTCAAGAGATCTCTGCAGATTAGAAACTTATTTCTCATTGATGTTGTGGAGCTACTCTATTTCCTTAGATATGGTATAAATGATTACATTTTTAATAATAACTAATTTAGATTAAATGTAGGTAAAATGAGGATTCTTCTTTCCATTAAAGAGGCCGCTTTGATCGAAAATAATCCCTGTGACAACTTTATCAATGATCTTGAGACTCTTCACCATATTAGAGTTAATGGAATCTATCCAAAGCTTAACTACACTATTGATGTTTTTTGGAAAGCTCCTCCTCTTGTCTGGATCAAATTCAATGTTGAGAGAGCCTCAAAGGGAAACCCAGGCCTTTCGAGCTGTGGTGGTGTCTTTTGAGACCACCTTGATCAGATCTTTGGATGGTTCTATAGAAGCTGTGCCATTGCATTAGCCTTAGAGGTAGAAATTATGGGTGTCATCCATGCTATCTATTTTTCCAAGCAATTCGTCTGGAGAAATATTTGGATAGAAAGTGACTCGACTACTGTTGTGCAAGCCATCGAGAGTGGTGTTACTCACCTTGCATGGTCCCTCACCACCAGATGGATGGACTGCATGCACTATCTTAAAATCCTCAATTTCATTGTCCTGCACACCTATCGTGAAGCCAACAAGTTCACTGATGGTCTTTACAACAATGGAGTTCCTCATGATGTCATTTGGAGGGATGACCTCCCTCCTGATATACTTCCCTTTTTTATTAGAGATACCAAAAAACAACCTTCTTTTCGTCTTATGTAATCTTTCTATGTACACTTTATTGAATTAATAAATTTTAGTGTTCTGGTATTTGACTAGAACACAACCTTTAAAAAAAGGATATGGTTTTTTAAAACCTTATTATAAATAGTTCTATGTAAAAGATCTTTAAAAAGTCATAAAGGTTTAAAAAGGATAAATGAAAATAATTTGTAAACTTTTAATCTAAAAAAATATTTAATAATATAGGCTTCAAAAATACATAATGTTTTCAAAAAGTTAAATTAAAAATATTTTGAAAACATTTACCCCAAAAACAATCATTAATAATAGAGACATGAAAAATACCATAATGGTTTCAAAAAGGGGAAGTGAAAATACTCTGATTTTTTTTACTTTTAAGAGGATACTTAATAATGAGATCTTGAAAAAATAGAAATGGTTATAAAAAGAAATTATGGAGTGGGTGATAAATTTTTTTATTTTGAGTAGATGGATTTTTTTTGAACATTTTGAAATAACCTTTCTGAAAACACTCATCATTAAATGGATGACGAATCGAATATTTTAAAAATAATATGGGGGATCATCGGAGACAATTTTTTTTGAGTTTCTATTAGACAATGGAGGACATTGGTGGGAAGTAAAAACATGTGTATAGAAGATAAATCCATTTAAAAGATTGGAATTATTTTTTAAAAAATAAATTTTAATGAAATAATTGAATCATAAAGGGAGAATAATTTGTTGTGAAAAACTAATTATATAAAATAGAAAATGGAAATTCAACATAACATCTTTATAGGTTATAATTGTAAAATATTAAATGAATATAGTTAATGAACATTGATTAGGACCTATGAAAAAGATTTGATCAAAGAAAATATCTTGAAGTCTTTTTAAATTTTGAATCAAAACTCGATTAGTTGTTTATCTCATTGTTGATCATGTGAAATTAAATGTTAAAATTTCACTAGAATATCTACAGTATAGAAAGAACCCTAGGTTGTGTCTCGATGGATCCTTGGATCATTAATTTAAAAATAAAGTTTTTATTTTGAATGATAGGAATGATATTCTATTGAAATTTGGTTTTTTTTATTTAATATGGAAGCATATAAAATAAAGTGATACAAGAAAGCAGAAATTGACAGATGAAATTAAGAAGGATCAACTGGGGGAATCTCATGATGCTCCTCTTTCATCGCTTAAAGAGAAAGGGCTATGATATTTTAATCCCGATTTTGTAACACATAGAACCGGAATTCTACTGAGTTTAAACAAGGATACCACCTAGGGTTCAGTAAAAACCACATAATGATTCGCCAGATACTACCGATGATTAGGTGATTTGTGTTCGACTTTATAATGGAAACTCACCAAGGAAACACACAAATAACTCGATGCACTTTCCCGATTTGTATGTTATTTCAATTTTTTACCATGACATCAAATTACATGTCCCTGACATTGTTTATGTGATTTCAATTAACCAATATGAAATACACAAACAGCACTATTGAAAGGGGGAAGAAAAAGGGATGAACAGTGCATGAAACATCACATGAAAGGGTACCCCCAAACATGATCATTTGTGTTTGATTATGATGTACCATTATTTAAATCAATTAAATAAGAATTTAAGATGAAGAAAAATAACATACAACCAAGAATTAAAAATATAATTCAAAATAATACAAACATAAATCTTGGGATTACATCGCATTCCTCCTAAGGTGATCACAAGGAGTTCATAAATCCATCGGAGTGAAGGAAGAAATATATTTTGATGTATAAATAACCTTAGAATCCAAAACATCTAAGTATGATTATAGTACTTCTTTGGGACTCCAAAATTCCAACACATTTCCCCCAGGTTGAACTTCTAAATGGGGTTCCCAATGTTTCAATTTATTGGCAAAGTGGGATGATGTTTTGGGCACACTGATTTCAATAATCCACTTAGTCAATGGTTTTGGGAATCCATAAAGTCTTAAATAACATTGGAATTTTTTTTGGAAGACACAATGTTAATCTCCTTGTCAAATTTAGATGCCAGATAATGTATATAATAAGAGATATTTACAAAATACCTAGAAAAACTTTTGACTATGTGCAGATTCATTATATTGGATAGATTGGTTCGTTTGGGCATCTTAATTGATGAAATGGGATTTGATTAATTAATGAATGTTGTATCCCACTAATATTTGGATATTATAAAAAAATTTCAGCCCATTTGGATGTGCAGAGTTCATGGAACATGAAAAACTATGGACATGGGTTCATGGCATTCCATGTAGTTAGCCCATTTTCCTTCTACTTCATCATCAGCTCTCCAAATCTCCTCCACCTTCAATGAAATCACCAAAACAAGTGAAATTTCCCCTTATAACATTGAAAAACAAAAAATTATTGAATCAAAAATAAAGTTCAATTTTTTATAATAATTTTAATTTACAATACATATCTAATTTAATATAGTGGTATAAGGGTGGAATAAAATAGTGAATCGCTGTGCGATCAGAGGTATAAAATTAAATACTCCACTGAATATCATGAAATATAAGATGATCATGATACAAACTGAAATAAGTGAAGTTTTTTATCAATTTAAAATGAAACATAATGTATATCTTAAGAGTATCTCAAGGAATTAAAATTTGAGAATAAGAAACCATAATTCTTAAGATACACTATAATATCCTGACTCGGGTGCCACACACCAGTGCCCCAAGATGATTGGTAACATGAGCTCAAGAAAACCTCCTTATATGTTAGGGGATTTTGACTAGTAGTGAGGCTCAAATATATGAATCATGGGGATGAAATACCATCTTTATTATAGTAATGCAACAATAGAAAACTAATAAACAAGAAACAAATTATAATAACCAATAACCAGATATCATACCATAATAATAAATAACAATATCATATGATGAACCAAAACAATATACAATAACTAACCAAATTTATAAACATTTTATGCCATATAAGTGTCAGGTGTCAATGAAAATCCCAAAATAATGTCACTAACAGATCCCTAATGGGTACCAATACCATGTCTGGATCCCTCATTCGTGATCCATCCCAAGTCATACATTTAACATAGGTCACTTTCCCTTATCCTATCATGAAAACATGAATTCTATTCAGATATTGATCAGGCATATCATGTAGTGTGTGAGTAAAACTCAGTAATCCACCACCAATGGTGTATAAAACAATATCATGTATATTAAAGTGTATTTAGTATTATAAAGAATAAAGTACAATAACAAGTAAAATGTTTCATAGTTAATTATTATTTAATTAAACACAAAAATTACCCAGGTACACAATGAAAATGTAACCATAAATACCAATTTAGACCATTACTGGGGTCTGAACAATCCCCAAAGGATATCATATTTTATTACGTTACGGGTTTTCATTAAACAAATGATTTCCACATTCATATCATGGCTAATTGGAACCATAGTCAATTATCAATATCATGGGTTTATAATTCCATGTCTAGAACCCCATGATTATTTAGATCATCAGTCCCTATCACACAACACATTGTTATCTGATATGGGATTTTGAAACATCAGTTGTAAATCATAAAATTGATTTGGAATGACCAATTTCTCAACAGAGAAAGATATTTAAAACCCAAAACAAGATACAAGATCATAAGAATTAATATCCAAGAAAAAATAGATCTAGACCATCACCAATCAAGGAAATAATCCTTTGGAAGGATGATAGAAAGAAGTTGGAGAGGGAGAAAACTAATTAAGAAGAGATTACATGCTGACAAAGTGGTAGATCCTTTAATCGGATCATTAATTCATTAGGAGCAGAGTTTTTAGAGGAATATAATTCTCTATGGGACATATAAAAAAAGGATAAAATTTTAGGTAAATGTTTAGAGAATTAGGGTGAAATATTAGGTAATTTTAATAAATCTTTTAGGGGGATTAAAAACCGTGAGCATGGTTTCCAAGGATGGGAGACACATTTTTCAAAAACATACAAATTAACTATGTGACTCATCCTAGGGGAATATGTTTTCTCCTAAAAGGGTGAATGGTTTGGAAAAATATGCACCAACTATGAAATCCCCATATGTCTAGGGTTTTATAGGTTTTTGGTGTTAGGCATAAGGTTTTGTAAAAATATGCACCAACTGTGCACTACCCCCTTTTCTTCCCAAATTTTAAAAATTCACCTGAAACACAAAAAATGAAACCCACCTAAGATATAAAAAAGGGTAAAAGTTTAATTATAAATGAGTATTATACAACTCAAAAAAAGGTAGATATTTTACAATATTCCCACCTTATAACAGCCCATCCTTGTTCTATACTCCCAAGCATCTCTATGATTTGGAGGTAAAAATATAAAGAAACTAGGACCACATACATGCTTCTATCTACCATGTTTCATTCAAAACATGGCCATGTTCATACAATACATGAATTATAAAAATATTCCTTACCCGAAACAAATTATCACTATGTTATATAACACATATCATATGATCATCAATAGACACATCAATCTCAAGATCAACATCATCGACATAAATCACATGGGAAGGGTGATGGTGATACCGTTGAAGACTTGACATATGGAAGACATCATGAATATCACTATACCTCTTTGGAAGATTCAATTAGTATGCTAATGGATTAATTCTCTCTATAATCATAAAAGGTCCAAAACACATGGGAGTCAAGTTTCCCTACCTCCGAATCCTATGGTGACCCAATCTACGAGACACCCGAAGGAAGACATGATCAAAACCTAAGAACTCAAGGGGTTATCAACATATATCATTATATGAATTTTGTATACTATGCGACAAAACTATATATTTCTAAAACAATTGAACCAGTTCTGACGTCTCTTATATGAGACTTAGTCTCAACACCTCTTACTCACATACCTCTATCCATCATAGAGGATATCTGCGTAGCCTACCATAAATAGCCACATATAGTTCCATATGAATAGTCACATGATAAATGTTGTCATAGTAAAACATAATGAGAACTATGTGCTTCTCCCAAGACCCATAAATATCTTGAACACACACCCATAACATATCCATCGAAACCTATATACTACGTTCCGAATTCTTATTTGTCAATGGGTGGAATGAAATACCACAAAATACCTGCATACGAAGTACATTTTTTCAAGACTTGATAGAAATGTGAATTTAAACGCGAGTCATTATATGGAACTATTCTCTATGGAACCCTGTGCAGACAAACTATCTCCCAAACTTACAAGTCTCCCAACCGATCTATTGAGAATGTCTCTTGCATAAGAAATAAATGTGTTACTATTTTAAATAAGTCCACAATCACCCAAATAACATCATTATCCCAAGTCTTACCTTGGATACGCACCAAAAAATCCATGGTAACATCTTTCTATTTCCATTCCAGAATGGGAAATGACTATAGAAATACACCTGGTAGCTGATGCTCGACCTTCACCTATTGATAGGTGTATCATCTTGTAATGACACTAAAAAAAATAGTACATTAAAGGGGGCTATTTAGAGGGGGTTATGCACAACCCCCTCTAAATTCATTTTCTGTAATATTGGAGGGGGTTCTGCACAACCCTCTATAATAATCGAATTTAAAAGTGTATCACAACCCCCTCTATATTATTTATTATTTTCTTACTATGTAGTTGGATTTTTGAGATAGTTATGTTAAACATGTCACTACTTTAATAATTATTGGTGTTGTATATTTAGTTACAAGTACTATATATTCAGTTAGAGGCGCTAGACACACACACACACACACACACACACACACACACAAATACATATATTCAGTTGGATTTTAGAGGTGTTATATATATATATATGTGTGTGTGTTATAAGAATTTTTTTTAAAGAATATAGTGGGGGTTCACATCCCCCTCTAATGCAAGACATTAGTGGAGGTTAAAAACCCCCTCTAATGTAAGACATTAGTGGGGGTTCAAAACCCCCTCTTGAACCCCCACTAATATATTACATTAGAAGGGGTTCACAACCCCCTCTAATTTAAGATATAAGTGGGGTTATGAACCCCTACTATTTTGAAAAAAAATCATAATATATATAGTATATATTGTGTATATATATATGAATGTATTTATAAAATTTATAATATATTATCTTCATATAAATATATAAGATACACATATTGATATATATATATTTTATTGTGTACAAATAAATAATATATATATATATATTATATTTTTATTAAAATAAATAAGAGGATTTAAAAATAATTATATAAATAGACATTTTCGTTTATGTGTGTTAGATATAAATGCATTTATAAATACACATACATAATTTTATTTAAATAAATGTAAATATAAAATTTATAGATGTGTGCAAAAAATATATATACATATATATTTATATTTATATAAATATAGATACTTGTTATTTGTTTAATTTATTGAAATATATTGTGCAAATAATTTTTATCTTAATAAACTTATTAATATATATTAATACAATAATATATAAATTATATGTGTAAATTTATTAATATAAATATGTTTATTAATATATATGATTATTTTAATAAACGTATTTTATGTATTTAAATATATTGTTTTAATAATGTTTATTTTAATAATCTTATTAATATATATAAATACAAAAATATATAAATTATGTGTAATTTTTTTAATATATATATGTTTATTAATATATATGCATATTTTAGTAAACTTATTATATGTATATAAATATATTATTCAAATATTTTTTATTTTAATATTTTTATCAATATATATAAAGAGAATAATATAGGTACTATATAAACAAAATTTTATTTGGGGTGGTGGTTTAGGTATAGGGTTTATATCATAGAGGAGCGGGGTTCGAATCCCGCCAGCTTCAAAAATTTTAGAAGCTCTCCGAATTAAAGGACCTAGAGGGCCAGAGGAGTCCAGGGGTAGGACCGAGACACTCATAGAGGAGATCAGGGGTGAGGATGGACAGAGAAATGTATGCAAAGACTAAAGGATGGACACCTACAGACACAGACCGACGGGAGACACACGAGGATCGAGGATCGAGGGACAGACCACCCAAGGACCCGGGGACACTAGAGAACCGGGGAACAGACCTGAGACACACGAGGACCGGGGGAAGAGACAAAACTAAGAAACACGAGGATGGGGAGATGGGACAGACCCAAGACACATGAGGACTGGGGGACACGGGGGGATAGACCAAGACATAGGACAAAGACACAGGGGGTAGACTGAGACACCAGATACACACAAGGACATACCAAGGCACATGAGACATGCGAGGACAGACCCAGGAACACATGAGAAACATGAGACACATGGGACACTAAAGACACATAGGGGACAAGACCAGCACACACATGATGCAAGTGGTGGGGAATGGGGAGGATGGGGGACAAACATGGAAAGACCGAGACTGGGGAGATTTTTTCTTCAAAAAAGAGAAGCATTTGGGGTGGTTGTGTAAAACCGCCCAAATACAATTAACAATTAGGGGTGTTTTGAACCACCCCTAATAATTCTTGTAGAGGATGTTGGGGTTATAAATGCCTCTAGTTACAACCATTTATGGTAAATTCGCGACAACATTAGAGGTGGTTTAAACCCCCTCTAATACAACCACTACTAAATTCATCAGGAATTTACCAGTGCTTTCTCAGAACTGGCTCTACTAAGAGTAGGCAGGCACATTAGCGGTGGTTTCTCATAACCACCACTAATGTATATCTAAGGAGTTATAACCCATTCTAAAGTAAAAAAAATAACCCATTACAAAGTGCTATTTTTTTGTAGTGTGAACCCTACAATATCCTTTTTCATGCCCGACCTCCAATACTGTCGACATAGGTCACGAAACATTTTGATCAAACCCAGATGCATAACCACTTCAAGGAATGAAATTCATGATTCAGATACTCCTATATACTTATAGGAGAAATAACAGGAACCTGTACATTGATGATCTCATAATCATCTATGGTCCAATATGAAGGTGTCTCCCCAGCTTCAAGGCTCCCCTCAAGGAAAAAAACTCTATATCCTCATACTGCCTCTCACTGATCTGGCTCAAAAGTTTGGATTCCACAAATATTGATACAAGGTCTGTCTTACCATGGCCCTCTTGAACCCCAACATGCATCACTACCAGCAAGGTCATCATATTGCACACAAAACTAGACTTTGAAACTACTAAACTCTATTTTTTACTACTCAAAGCCTCATCAACATTGTTTCCCTCCCCAAGAATATATGATAGTTCAATGTCAAATGAATTCATAAACTCAACCCACCTCCATTACTAGAGATTCAAATATCACTGTGAGAAGATTTAATTTATGATATTGTGATAATTATACATAGTAATATTTTCACCCAAAAGATAATACCAACAAAACTTCAAGGCTTAAACCAAGGTAGCTAACTCAAGGTCATGCATCAGGTAATTCCATTCATGTGGAATCAAATTCCATGACCCATATTCATGAAATTGATCTCCCTACAACAACATTGATCCAGATGCTTAAAAAAACACGTTATACTTCTCACCATGCATGGGTATTATCAAGATCAGTGTGGAGGTCAAAATCCTCATCAAATCCTAGAAATAATTCCCACATGTTGTAGACCATTTAGACTTACCAACCTTTTTTATGACTAAAGGTGGTGCTTCCAAATGGTAAAAGTTATATATAATCATTTATTAGAATCTTGCTTAACACAAAACCCAGTGATATCCAAAAAATTATTTGGATGCTTCTAAGAAATAACTTCCTGCACATTCTATGGGTTCACAAACACGCCTTCATTTGAGATGAAATCACCCAAGAAATGTACCTAGTTGATCCAGATTTTAATCTTACATGTATTGGCGTATAGACGATCCTATATCAATATATTTAGAATGATGTAAATGTGTTGGGAATAATCTTCATAAGTCTAGGAGTACAACAAGATATAAAAAAACCACAAAATGATCTAGGTACGGGTGGAAGATTTGGTTCATCAAGTCCGTAAAAAATACCAGAACATTATTCATTCTGAACGTCATCTCGACGAACTCATATAGGTTATAAATACATCTGAATGTTGTCCATGATATATCATATGGTTGAACACTGAGAAGATTATATCCTGTTATCAATTCAATCATGGAGAACATAGATTCCCCTCTCAATTATTGAATGAAAATTTCAATACACGAAATCAGATATCAATTATTCACTATCACCCATTTCAACTTAAATTAATCAACACATAAGTACAAGGTTATATTATCATTCTTATCAAACAAAACATTAAAAACCCATGGTTATTTACTCAGATAGATTAACCCATTATACATTAACACTTACAAATGAGTCTTAAGTTCTTTAATCTCTATTGGTTCAATTTTATAAGTTGTAATGGAGACTAGATCAACGACTAGAATGATCTCAATCATAAAATCCACATCCCTCCAAGGCGGAAGCCCTAAGAATTCCTCCCAAAACATGTACTAGAACCGATCTACTAGGGGTGGAAGGATATCCTTCCTTTTAATCTAGAAAAATACTCGCATCCCGTGAAGTGATGTCCCCCAATTGTTGATAAACTGGTCATGCATGGCCCACATCGATATCCCACTCTACACGATGCACATAATTTTCACCCTTAAGAGATTTAAAGGTCACTCCCCTATAATAACAATTAATGAGAGATGAGTATCATGATAACATTTATGTACCCAAAAACCAAGTCAATGCCTAACATTTCAAGTATGTAATGATCCCAATGGAATCGATACATGCTAACCTTGAGTGAACACGTTTTTCATAAGAATATTTCTCTCGACCGCACTCTAAATAGTGTATCAATTGTCATAACAATGATCAAAATATTTATTTCTTGGATCAAAAAATTAACATGTTGTGATAATATAATGTAATGGGAGGAAGCAATATCAAATAAGGAACTATGAAGTTTATAATATATAATAATATCACCTCTAACCATTGACAGTCTAACCATGTTATCCACAAGTACATGATGAAATGCATGTAATTTTCATTCCCCTCTTCCCTGTGCTACAGTATGAGTCCACTGAGCCACACCACTCTACTGATATGTGAGTTCTTGACCAGAATTACCACTCCCACTACCCCAAATTCTATAACTAGTAGAAATCTAGTTGAAAGAATAATATAGTGTATAATATCTACTTCCATTACATTGATTTTTGCCAGATCCTCCATCATTACCCAGCTATCAAAGGTTCCTGTAGAACCACCATAAATTGTCCATTTTTCTGAAAGCTCAGTACTCTACCAATGGTTGGAGGAACCACCTATGAAGGCGACTCGACCTACCACATTTGTGGCATAGTACTCTAGTCATGTACTAAGTAACTGAACCATCCCCCTATCCATTTTGATTTCCACTAGTATGGTTTGGATTCTCATAGTGACGCTTCCTACTCTTGATAGATTTACCACCTAGTCATCTAGTAGAAACCACCTTTTCTTCACTATAATAATCTTTTAGGTTTCCCTCAGATATGAGAGTCCAATTAACCACCACAAAAAACTTCTTCAACCAAAAGATATTAACATGGGATATAATTTCACATTTAATCCCAAACTAAAATATTTTTCAGCAGTTTCCTCATCTCCCACAAACACTGGAATAAAGAGATATAAATACATGACGTTCCCTACATAGTCCATCATAAAAATATTCCCATGGTTTAGACTCATAAACTCGACTTCCCTCTCCTACATAAGAATATTAGGGTAAAAGTGCTTTGAGAACTTCTCTTGGAAGTCCTTCCACACTATATTCTCTGTCTATCCATCCCGAGTTTAGATGTCTCACTAATTATTCTCTTGACCACATAACATATAAGCATCCATTTTGAATATCTTCTCACAAGGAGTGTCTAAGTGGTCAAGTATAATCTGGAAAGGCTCAATCCAAAACTCAAATGCCTTAGGTCTACCCTATCTGGTGAATGTTATAGGGTGATGAAATTGGAACTCTCATGTTAGGGTGGACATTCTTTTCACAACGCACCCTCGACCTCTTTCCATAAACTGCACAAATTGAGAAATGTTTTAAGGGAACTACTCTTTGAATTCCTCACCCAATACTATCATGGTCGCATGTTCCACTAATATAGGAACATTTCCATCCATGTACTCCTATCGTCCTATCAAAAAGTGTCACCATGGAGGTATATCTCTATAGTTAGAAAGACACATCTTAGGACACATTACACAACTTTATCACATTTATGTAAGAGGGATTGACAATAAATCCATAAATGTTCATTCCCCCATATCATGCCACACAATCAAAATCGAGGCACTATCACTACCCACAACCATCCCTTATCTAGGTCATTGTTCACTAGGGGTAAAATAAATTAACATAAATAGGGTTCTCATTCAACACCCATTTGTCCACTATATCGACCACATTCAAAATAATTTGAAAATATTCAATTTCATATTGGGAACCATTTCCGTTTATTTTCACATGTAATGAAAACAAATTTTATTTCAAAAACACATCCTAATGATTGGTTTTATATGTGTTTCTAAAATGATTCATGTCACAACAATTTATGAGTGCCTAGATTGATGCATGTATACCGAACCTTCATTCCATACCAAGAAAGAAATAAAATCTCAAAAAAATAACATTAGACATAAAGTGAATCACCCAAGCAGAAATGACATAAAATTATAACAGAAAACATTAATAAAAACAATCCCATAATGGGTACCTGAGTTTTTACCTATACATGGGTTAACTACTCCAATGAATGGGCTCATGATCAAGGAGAAAATCTTCAAAGTATCCTATCTACCTTTCCCAAATTGTAATAAAAAAGAAAATAAAATATAATTGATCCAAGACCACTTTTTAACATCATTACCCAGCTACTACACACCGGTTCTCAGAGCTGGTTGGTCTCATGACCTCAAGCATGCATCCTCGTATTCTAGAGGATACCAACTAGAATTAAGGGAAAAATATATGTGTTTTGGGGAGACTATACCCTCTTTAACACAATAACACAACATCAGAAAATAAATAAATAAGAAAATAATAATAATATTCAATAACCATATATCATACCATAATAATAAATTCCAATATCAGATGATGAACCAAAATAAGAAACAATAACCAACCAAATATATAAACATGTCATTCTATATAATATTCGAGTGTTAAGGAAAAACCCATAATAAATACCCTAATAGATCCCAAATGGGTCTCCACACCATGTATTGATCCCCCATATATGCTCCATCCAAAATAAACAAACTATCATAGTTATATTTTGTTTATCTTGTCCTGTAAATAATAAGTCTGTCTAGTTACTATTTAGGGAGCCCGAGTAGGGTGTGAGTATAACTTAGTATGCCACCACCAATAGTGTTTAAAAAAATATACAGTCTATAAAAGTGTATTTGATTGTATAAATACAAATGTTCAATAACAAGTAAAAACTTTCACAATTCACTATTATTTAGTGAACTACATAATTACCTGGGTTCACAATGACTCCAAAACTATCAATACCTACTTCGACCCATTCTAGTGTCTAGGTAAACCCCAAATGATATCACATTTCCTTACATCAAGTATTTTAATTTTACAATTCATTACCACTTTCATATCATGTGTACATGGAACCATAGTCCAATTCCAATATCATTGGTGTAGAAACCATGTCTAGGACCCCATGAGCATTTGGAGCATTAGGTCCAATCACACACTTCATTTTTATCACATATAGGATTTTTAAGCTTCAGTCTCTATCCCACAATCTTTGTTATCACATATGGGCTATTGAAGTATTAGTCCATTTCCCAAACACGTGATCACATATGTCAAAATATCATATATACATTAAATTTAATCATCATAAACCTTATTATCAAACATTATCCCCATGATATACCATTTCAATTTAGAAATCAATAACGATTCATCATATTAATTCACATAAAATAATATGAATAATTAACCATTAAAGTGTTTTTCCAAATTTAATAATATAATCCCTTAACCCTTCAATGTTAACAGAAACATCCCTTAATTCCCATTATCAGCTAATTATTAATTACATTAATCAACTAAATTCACTATCCCATTAATTGACCAATTACATAATCCCATTAATTGACCAATTTGATAATCCAATTAATTAATTAACCAATTAATTAATTCTAATAAATATTCAATTTTCAAACATGGAAATTGAAATTACCCCCCCTAAAACAAGAAATTATGAATTAAGAATATGGTAATTGACATTTAGTCCACCTACCTAAATTTCGTTGATGAGTGTTTTCCAAATGGAAATCACCAAATTGATACAGAACGATTAATTTCAAAATCGTGGAAGTGATTTAAAACCCAAACCTAGATCCAATATAAAATGTATTAATATATAAGAAAAAATAGATCTAAAACATCACCAAAAAATTAAATAATCATTAAAAAGGATGATATAAACAAATAAAAGAGGGAGAAAACTAGTTGGGAAGAGATTTCATACGAGAAGAGTTTCATATCCTTCAATCACATATATTATTCATCATGAAAGGAGTTCATGGGTCCCTGGAATCCTCTCAAGGACTTGATTGAAATTAATTAGAACCTGTTAAGTCGATCTAGGGAAAATGAGGGTGAAAGTAGAGAGTTTAAGAAAATTTAATTAAAATTTTCTTAGGATTAAAAACCGCGCACTCAATTTCTTGGATTGGGGAACACGGTTTTTCAAAACATGTTCTTCAACCATGAACATCATCATAGGGGAACACAATTTCTACTTAAAGGGAAGAAGATTTGACAAAATTTGTGCCAACAATGAAATCCCCCTCTATCTAGGGTTTCACTGTTTTTTGGGGGTAGGCATATAGCTTCGGAAAACATTGCACCAACTATGCACTATCAAATTTTCTTCCAAAATTCACAAATTTAAAAGGAAAAGCCTCCAAAAGAAACCACAAAAGATATATAAAAATAAGGGTAAAAGAGTACATGTAAACAAGTATGAGCCACCTCTATATATGGTCGAGATCATATATACATGCTAATAAAACCCCTTGAAAAATATAATTATGAAATTTGATGTTTAAATTATAGGAATAAATATAATTCATGATATTATATATCAAATATGTTGTATAAACATCATTTAGATGAATTTATGCGTGTCAAAGAACACGTGTCCCAAAGAGGGAAGTTTTGGGAAGAAACCCTTACCAACATTCAAAATAATTCTTTACTTGATCCTAAATTCTAGAATAATTAAATTAAGTTCTGTAGATATATACCAAATAACATTATTCATATATATTTACCCTCCAAATTTATATATAATATATTTTAGTAATTATTTTTAATATAGTTCTTACTTTCTTCAGTTACTTGGGGTTTTTAGTTAATTTGTTCATAACATTTCTAGTATGTTAACCACAGTGAAAGGAATTTTAAAATAACTTTATGATCTATATAATTATTATGGATTATGTATTTTATTACTCTATTCAAAAAATGATTATAAAATTTCAAATATTATCCCCAAAAGATTCAAATTATTAGAAGTTACCTATTAAGTCCATTTAATCCGGTTAAAGATACTATTTCCAATTATAATTATTATCACTTAAATATTTTTATATATTATCATTAGAGAGTATTAATATTATAAAAATCATCATTTTTTCATAATAAATACATTTTTAATTCCATCCATATTGGGTTGTTAGAATAAAACAATTCATTCCATGAAGGCGGTAGTCCATACACTGCAAGATTAGCATTTATATTACTCAAAAAATGAGAGGGGTGAAGGTGGATAATAAGTGAACATTTCATAATCATAAATACATTATATAAATAATATATATTTATCAATTGAAACATTAATTCCATCCGTGAGAGTAGTGATGAAAAATTAAAAGTTTCACTTCATAGAGGTTGTAATACACACACAAACACTAAGGAAGATTCATTTTTTTCTTAGTTGGGGGAAGTGAATAAATAATGGGGTTTCCATTATTATAATAAAATTAAAAAAACTAAGATGCTAATGTTATAACACAATTATAGTTGGTTTATAAAGGGATTAATAATAATGAAACATTAAGAATTATGTGATACCTATGTTGAGACCATGAAATTATTCTTGATGATGGCCTTAGATTTGAAGGTATTAGGCCAATTTCTGGTGAATATGAGAATTAGGGTTTGTGAAGTTATTAAAAGAGAGTATGTATGGGAAGGGTTCAAGGTAATTTCAATATAATAGTTAGGTATTGAAGGAGTGGAATTGATCCCCATTTTATAAGTGAGGAAGACGAGATTTTCCATGGAAAATAATGTTATGCAAGGGATAATCATTAAAATGAATGAAATTTTGGTTAGATAGGTTTTTGAAGGTTGGTAAGGAAAGTATATATGACTTAAAAACCTAAAAAAATATTTCAAGATATCCTAATGTTCAAGTTAATTTTGTGAAAAAATCCCCCTTATATTAGTCATTTAAACACTTATTACTCTTAAATAAATATTATCATGTCAATTATTTTACTAATACAAATATAATAATACCCTTATTACATATTAATGAGATTTACCATCTTTACCATCCACATTACACTCTTCAATATTTATATTAAAAAGAAAACATTTTCTTCAACTTCAAACTCCATTTACGTTTGATGGTTTTCAACATAAGTCTTCTATTGACTCTCAGTTACTTTTCTGTGATATTCTATGGCTTGAAACATATCTCTAAATTCTTTTAAACTGTCATTTAAAAATAGAATATGTTCATAAAATTCAACCCAATATATATAATTTCAACATCACTTCCCATATAGAGCTTCATGTGGATCCATTTGAATACTTGAGTGGAAGCTATTGTTGTATGATAACTCAACCAATTCCATATATTGATCACATACAATTTTAAATTTCATCAATCAAGATCACATCATGTCCTTGGGTTTTTTATTGGTCATTTTATATTCTCCATTAGTTTGGGAGTGATAGGATATTCTAAAATTCAATTCAATATTATGATTTTGTAGACTAATTCTCTATAATTTAGAGGTGAACCGTAGATCATGATCAAAGATGATCAATGGGGGAAACCTCACCAAAAAATTTATTTATATCATGTTAATTTGTTCCAGTGCGAAATATTTTGTAATAGAAATGAATTTTTATGTCTTGGTGAATCAATCCACTAGAACCGATGTCACATTACTTCATTTAGATTCTTCTAGAGACCAATCACATAGTCTATAGTAATGTTCTCCCATTACCATGTGGGTATATACTATGGTTGTATCATCCACATGGAATTTTATCACTCTTCTTTAACATACTAACACACTAAGAACTTTTATGTGTACACAAAAATCTCATTCATCATTTTTTCCCTCTATAATTTATATCCAAGATCAAAAAATATCTTGGAACATTAGAGATATATAGAGAAATATGAGTTTTGAGAATAGTCCAATAGATTTTTATTTACCTTAGGTGATGATGGAACCAGAAGTCTAGTTCCAAACCGATTGGCACCATCTTGATTTTTGTGGAATTTATGAACCCTCCCTTCTATTAAAACATTCACCATATTTTGAAGCTCTAAATCAAAAATTCTTACCTCCTTGATCATCTCTTAGATAGATGGTTGAGTAATCATTTGTGGGAGGTAGGATGTATTCCCCGCAATTATGATTTCCAGATCCACCCATTTTATATCTTTGAGAATAGGGTCTTTATAAATATTTACATGGGATAGTGTATCAAGTTTATTTTTTTAAGATCAGAAACTATGTTATTCTCCTTTATAGGAGGGTTTTGAATAGATAAATCATAGTCATTAATCAGATCCAATCATCATCATTAATTCATTTTGATATATTTATGTGTGAATACATATTTTGAACTCTTTTCATCTATATATGTGTCACACTTCTTACCATAGAGGGAGTTTCACCAATTATTTTGACCATAGATCATAGCTGATAGATCTAGATCATTTATCAGGTAGTTATTCTTATGGATCATAAATTATCATGTTGGGTAGTCATTCACTTTATCATTTTTCAAAGTACACAACCTGACCCTTTTTTTGAGTCATTATGGTATGACAAAAAACCTTATCCACTTGAGGTTAGTGTGAGTACAAGTGCAGTGATTTGATTCTTCTTAATCTTCTTAAAGATGCCAAAAAATTATCTCATATATACAAACTATTCCCCCTTCCATGCTAACATAGATAATGGGATAGGTAATAGTGAGATGATTCTGAAAAATCATCAATAGTAATCAGTTAATCTAAGAAACTATAGATTTTTATGACACAAGTGGTTTCAGGGCATTATTCAATTGAATTTCTCTTTGAAGGGTCCATAAAAATTCCCCCACTGGTTATCACATGCCCCAATAATGTATCTTTGTACACCCAAATGTCACGCTTGCTAAACATGGCATACATATTCTTCTGTCTTAATATTCCCAACTCAATTGTTAGATTCTCTTTATCCTCCTCCTTGATGTTGGTGTATATGATAACATAGTTGATAAAGACTACATAGAAATTTTCATAGAAGTATCTAAATTTTATATTCAACAGATCCATTAATATTTCAGGGGAATTAGTGTGTTTTAAGGTCATCACTATGACCGTCTAGTGTCCATAATTTATATGGAAGGCTATCTTCTGAATATATTCCTTCTTCACCTTCATCTGATGATATCTATGAAGATGGTATATTTTTTGAGTTATTAATATCCTTATAGTTGATTGAACAAGTCATAAATACTTCTTAATGGGTGCTTGTTCTATATAGTTATCCTGTTGTGATCCTGATAATCAATGAATAACCCATTTGATCTATCATTTTTCTTGAAAAAGAGAACTGTTGCACCCTAAGGAGATGCACTAGGGTGTATAAAACCTTTGTCTAAATTCTCTTGAAATCACTTCTTTATGTAATCTATTTATATTACATGCATCCTATAAGGTAATTTCTAAATAGGATTGGCTCCATATATAACATGTATTGAGATCTCAAGATCATGATCTGTGGGATGTATAGACAAATATTTAGGAAATTCATCAATACATTCCCTTATAATTGGAATATCATTAAGGATGATACTTTACTTCGACACGACATTTTTAGGGAAGATATTTTTCCTCATGGGATATCATAACCCTCCCCATTGAGGTATTTTAAAAGTGAGATTCAAGATATTCATTACATTTTTGTAGGAACATGGGAAGGTTTAGGAATACAAAAAATAAATTTCCTTTTCCCAATAGTTAGTGTGAGATTCATATGACAAGAGAAAATCCATTCATATTATACTTTAAAATTACACCAATGTAAGTATTATGAAATTAATATTTAGAATATACCCATATATTTTAACATGATAAGAGTTTAACACATTGGTTTTAATGACCACACCTATAATTTTTTATATATTTGTCTAATTCATTATATTATGGATGTAATTAACTTTTTTAGAAAACATGTAGGATAAAAGAAAATACATAGAACTAGAATACAATAATTTGTATCCATTATTGAGTTAATATGTATTTTACCTTATATGGATATATTTTCATGTTCCACATTAGTAGTGGTTATGGAATATTATTTCACTTACTCCATTATCTTTGGTGGTTTTTGAAATTGATTACCCTCGGAGACCAATGGTTTAATGCACTGGCTCTCAAAGGTCCCATTAAACTTTTTGTTACAGAATTTAACTATAATTATTGCATTTAGAGTTTACTTTGTTTGCACTATCGCATGCCTGACTTATTCTTGTCTCTTTAACATTCAAAAGCTTGGAGGCCTTCTCTCCAAAAGTTAAAGAAATTTTGTTGTCCCTTTAGGGAAATTTACATGATGCTTCTTTTCACATATTTTACATGTTGGTGGCTGGATCTTCTATCCTACCTTTTCATTTAATCTCCCAACTTTATAATATATCCTTTAGTTCTTATCTCCATAAACATAAGACCAATGTCCAAACTACATAACTACTTTGAGAGAACATCATACAACATCTTCATAAATTATAAAGTCTTTTATGGATATTTGTTTTTCTAGATGTGGTTTTATAAAACTAAATAATATATAAATTTTTACATCATTTTTCATAAGAATGATGATTCCCTCATTGTACACCTTGGGAAATTTACCTCATAAGATGTAACTGATTCACTCTCCTTTTTAAGACCTATAAGTTATATCACCATATTTTTATGAAGTGTTTGGGTTAAATACTTATTAAAAAATATATTATTAAATTATTACCAATAAATTTCTTCTACCTCATTATTTCGCTACAAATTCTTGATCAATGTCCACCATTGAAAAATTTTCTATCCAAATGGTAGATGACGAGAGTAACTCTCAACTTCTTAGATAAGTGAAGCCAAGAAAAGATATTATCTATTGAGTTAACCCATTATTCCAAAACATGTGGATTGGAAGATCCCCTAAATTTCAGTGGTAATTGACACATAAAATATTTGATGTCAAGTCTATCCTTCTTGGATGAAGGTATATATTCTGTAGGGTTCAGGTTATTGTTCATAGATAAAGATAGCTGGGTAAGAATCTCCTAGTAGTTTTGAACTCCACCTCCCATTGTATTGTGAATTCCATTTAAAAATCATTTTATTTCCCCTCACATTGGTTATTAGTGGGATTTCTATTGGTTCGCACCATTTTTGAAAATAGAAAAGTATTGAATAAAATGTTTTTCCATAATTAATGAGAAATTTTTTATTATCATGTGAAAATTGATTCTAAATTCATCTATTATTGGATACAAATGTTTTTATTAGGTTATATTCAAAACCAATCTTATAGTATCATGTACTTAAATATTTTCTAACATTAAAAAACTTCTTTATTTATATATCCTTCATAATGGATTATAAAGAGAATGAGACCAATCAAAGAATATCCCCCAGAGTTTCTATCTTATTGTGTAGTAAGAACCCTTTGTTATGGACCTAGTGATGATCGAGTTAAAACCCAATCTACCCTTTTTGAGTTTATTACCCCTATGTGGATTTGTGCCATAACTACACCCACTTTCTAGTATCTTGACATAAATTTAATTTATAGTAAACCAGATACTCTATACTTGAATAAAAGTTTTGGATGTCTTCTGATATTTTAGCTCATAATTAGGGGTTTGACTATTTATTTCTAGTCTTAATTCAAAAATAAACTAAACCATTAATCCTTTTCCAAATATATAGATTTCGATTTTTTTACATGATTATTATATCATTTTTATAAAAAAATAAAAAATAGTAATAAATTTAAGGATTTAATAGTTTAGTATCATAGGAAAATTAGGTTTACACATCACTTATAAATCATAGTACATAAGTTTTTTGAATAATTCTTATTTATCATCCTAAAATATCTCACATTATACTCACTTAATTTAATAATCTATGGATATACATCAAATAATGGGGTGATATAAAATCCTAGTAAGGGGAGGGATAACATAGAATGAATAATATTGACGAATAAATAGTAAATGGGTGAGAATGATCATCTTAATTGTATAATTGGCTTGGAATAATCATTATAATACCGAGAGAATAATTTAAAAAAGGCACGGAATGTGGAATATTCATAAAAATGAAACAACATAACATAGTGGAGAAATAACACAAATAGTTTTGAATAAATATAGCACCATGTTCACTTATAACATATGTGCATAAATCATAACATCATAATTGCGAACAGATATATCCTAATTTTGATGTATAATATACATAATATCCTGAGATAAATAACATTACCAAATGAATTTTAGGTATAAATAATTTTGGGCCCACTCAACACATCATAAAATGATCATAATCATGAATGACACATAGACACGGAACGTATAACAATAGTTTTCAAAAAATAAACCAATATAAAAGAATAGGTTTTATAATCATAATTTATTAAATAACCTTTAAGGTTCCAAAATGAATATGTGTTATCATATTTTTTCATTAAAATATTATTGTTCATTGATGAAGTGACAACCCAAGTGTAGTCAAAGATATTTTTTTTGGAAAAATAAAGACTTTTCGAAAAAAAAACATTATAATTTGATTGGAAATCATTTAAATAAGGTAGAAACACGTGTATACCTAGAAAGAAAATATAGAGAACATTAAAATTAAAATTTATAGACAATAGTGGAATATATATATATATATATATATAGAAAATAATGTGAAAGAGGAGATAACATAAAAAGAAAGAGTTAGGTTCAAGAGTTCCCTTACCTTAAATCCTATTATGTTTCATCTTATTTACAAATCTAGTATAATGAATATTGGTTTATTACACCATGGAAAAAAAAATTATTATGTTAATTTTTTAACTATTCTTAAATTTTATTCACTTTATTTTATTTCTGAATTCTTTTTGATAAAGGTATATCATTTTGATATCCTATTTTCCTTAAAATATCCAATATTTTTTTTGATTTAATGATCATAATTTGTTGTTATTTATATATTATTGATATTAAATACCAAATATTAGAAATAAATATATTTATACATTTACAAATTATAAATAATTTAATATAATCATCTACAATGGTTGGGAAAGTTAGACAGTTGACAACGTCTTTGTAGATGGTTAACTAACCATTCGTGACACATTTTAAAAAGAGAAAGAATGAGAAGTTTAAAATTTAAATACATTGAAAATATAATAAACATAGTAGGTTAGAAAAATTAATATAATTTCAAAATACTACTCGATTAATAATATTATATTTGGGGTTGAAATAATTTAGAAAAAGTGGAATAGAAGAAGAAAATAAGAGAAAAAGTAGATGAAAAATTACCATCTTATTAGTTTTTCTTCTTTTCTATAATACCAATATCCATGAATGATTGTAGTTGAGTTATTGTAAAAGATGCCAAAGGTGATTAAGAGAGGGAATTTAGGTAGAGTTATGGAAATTTTAAGTGAGTGAGGAGTGGTTTTCCATGTGGATGGAGATGAGGTTTTCATAGTTACTGAGAGGGATATTTTTAAGTTATAATAATGAATAACTTATTATATCAAAGTTAAAACTTTCAATAATAATATTTTTGACATTATGAAATATATTTGAATAAAATAACTTGATTTTATAACTTCAAAACACTTTATACCATTAATTTACTATTTTATTCAAATGGGAAGGAGAAACATGAAAATAATGTTTACTTAAAGGGACACTTAAGTATTTTAGATTTTAGAGATTACTTTTTTTGGAAATTATGTTTATTTTTTTAAATGAACCATATATATTATAAAATTAATTTTAATTTTTTATAACCACTTTAATATTTATTAATTCATTATTACATCATAATTATGTTATAAAATTTTTGATATTTTAAAAACCATATTTTCTCTATTCACCTAAAAATTGAAGTTATAGAGAAAACTATCAAAACATAACGCTTAAGAAATTTAAAAACAGAAATTCTAAAAATGAAATTAATTTTATTAATATATTGTTTTATAATTGGTTTTAATTAGTGACATAAAATTAATGATTTTTTAAATTACATTAAAATATAATTTATAAAAAAATTCTTATTGTTTCATTGAGTTTTTAATATTGATAAATTTTATGGTTTTTGATAATTATATATTATTAAATTACTCATTATAAATATTATTTATTTTACAATTTATTATTTTGAGATGAAATTACCATTCCAATGGTTAGGTTATTGTTCCCAACTGTTTGGTTAGTTTTATAATGGTTAGGTCACTATTCCAATGGCTATATTACATCCTATAAATACAATTCAATTCCTTCATTCAACATTCACCTTAATTATTATTAGGGTTATATATTTTAATTTTCTAAAATATAAACTTTTTTATTAATATTTTATTTCTTTTTCAAAGTTTTGTTTGTGGGAGTGATAATTCTAGTGGATAGGGATGATCCAAATTTTCCCATTCTAATTTTTCTAAATTATTTTTTATCCCACAATAATATTTCGGATTTTTATGTGTTTATTTATTGAATAATTTAATGATATCAATTAATTAAATTATTTTTTGTTTTTTTCGTTGTCTTCATTGTTCATTATATTATTCAATAAAATATAACACTTATATATTTAGGAAAAATATCATTGATAATGTCTGGGATGTTAAAGGAACCATTTAATTTAAAAATATTCAATGTATTGACATCCCTTTACATTAAATTGTTTCACTATAAGGGTTATGGAACTGAGTTCCTAACACCACTTATTTATCCAAAAAATCCACTTTAAAAGATTCATGAGTTTTTTATCCCATAATTCTTTATTAATTAGGATACCCCATATGAAATAAATGATATTATTGGATTAATGGATAATTGTTTATTCATATTGAAGCATAAATTTTATTTTTGAATAATTAATATCATTATATTTAAGTCAAGATGAATATTCAAGTACCCAATTCTAGTTTATGCTAGTATTTGGTAGCAACAAATTCATTTATCTAAATCCTCTCTTTATACTTTTCAAGAGACATGAGTTGATATATCATGTTATAAGAATTCAATTCCTTATATTTCTTGATTAGTTATTCAAATATAAATGATATTCTTATAAAGTGTATAATTGATGCATCCTTATGTACCTCTTGTGTAAATCCTTATCTCATTATCTTGATCAATGTGGTTGATAAAGAAGTGTAGGGAATTATAGAACTTTGTAGAAATTTTCCTATAGTAGTTCAGTGTATAAAAGAACTGTACCATCCTTATAAATGTGTGTAGGTGAGGATAAGGTTTTTTACTAAATAACCATTGTGTTATAGTGATTTGTCTTACCATATGGAAATAATATTATAGTTTTATCTTGATTATAAAAACATATGTCATAAAAAAATTATTTATTAGTCTCGCACTATTTTATTGAAAATCAATATTTCCCTCCATTAGTTTTATAGTGTCTTATTTCATTGATATTTTAATATAAAGGATCTATTTTCCCATTCTCATTTGGACACCTCAGGATTTTGGTATATATTTATCTTTTAAAAGAAATGTGTTTTATATCCAATAATTTATAAAACCATTAACTTATGTGTATAAAGATTATAAATTTAAAAATTATGAAAATCACATGCTATTTAAATAAAATATAATTATAATAAATATATTAAATTTCAAATAGGAAATACTATTGATCCTAAAGAACTATTTTGAATTATTTTTTTATATTTTTTTTTTCATATTTGATTTATTTTAAAAAATAAATTCAAAGTATTAAACCCATGAAATTTATTATTTACAATTGTTTATAATTCCTTTATTGGTTAGAAATTTTTTATAAATGAAAATAAAAGTATTTTAATGTAAAAATATATATTTTTTTGTAAAAAAATTTTTTTTTCATGAACTATGTCTTTAAATTAATAATTGTAATTAATAACTATTTATGAATTATTGTATTTAATTTTTTAGATAATATATTCAATTAAACATTTTAACATTCATTTAATGGTTGTTACTAGGAAATGAATGATAGTAAATATTATTTTATACTTAAAAAATGATTTTTTCTAAAAACCATTTTCATTTCATTTTGAATGATTATTTTAAAACCAATTTGAGTATGTTATATAAATTTAATTTTATTAAATGTTTTACATATTTTAGAATAACCATTTAAATGTTTTTTAATGTGGCCACTAACTATTTTAGTTATAATGAATAGTAATAAGGGGATAAACTAAAATATGAGGTATAAAATATCAATTAAACTTGACTAAAAATGTTTTTTAAGTATTTATTGACCATATAATATATTATTTTCAAAACAATTGTAATTTGGAACTATTTATAATTGAAAATTACTTTATTATATTTTAATTCTTTAATTATTTTCATGTTTTCCACCCACCTCACTTAAAAAAGTACACCTCCTCTCCACACATAATCACATATTTGGAGTGATATAGTTAAAAAAATCCATAAAAACATCTCATATAAAGTTACTTATTCATGTTTTACAGGTGATCTTATTCTTAAAATACCAACCTAAGGGTCTTTAAGAATATATCCAAAGGAGGTTTCTCAAAGAAGATGTAATCATCTTCACTGAATCCTTTTAAGTTTATTTGTCCTTATAGCTTATAAAAATCATATATAACCATTATAAAATGTTCAAATTAGTATAATTAATATACTAAAATTTCATTATGTTGATTTTACAAACATTTTATACCTTTTTTCTATCATGTGATAAATGATGACATTGTTCGAACATATGTGTGGACCACTACCACCACGAGGTGATGTGATTCATTTCTCAAGTCTTCCATACATGACTGGTTATATAGATGGATTTAATTAATAAATATTATATTTATGATATTATTATGATATTGGAAATATATATTATTATTTATCATTTTTTTATTTCGACTCATTGTATAATGAATTCTTTACTCGTGTATATGTACGAACTACAATCTCTTTAAAGTGGTGTAATTTATTTTCCATCCCGATATTATATGAATAGTTTTAAAAGTGTATATAATGAATAAATATGATAATTATAACAATATTAATATTTTGGATATTATTAAATGACATCCAAGGTTTAATGACCAAAACTGTTGTACCAAAACATGCATGGAAAACATACCAGTTTTCACCTGAATGTTTATTTTGATGAAGAAATGTTAATAAATGTGTAATTATAAACTATAAGGGAATGTTATATTGTAAGAAAATATATTTATATCATTTATTTATAATAAATCTATCATTATTATACTGAAATATGATATTTCATATGAAGAAATTCAATATCTGAGTTAGGGGTTTATGTTGCAACTTAATTTTAATATGGATTGTTTATGCTTGAATATCCTTTGGTGTAATTAAATATTTTTTTATCTCTTAAAACCCATTTTTTATTTGTAGTTATTTTTTTGGTGTTTTCATGTTTTCATTTTATTTTCCTCTCTTTGAAACTTAAAACAATCAAGGAAATGATTTTTAAAATTAGTCACCCTATTTGGCTTTCAATCTTGTCCTCCCATTTCATTATTCAATAAAATTATTATAAGAATGTTACTTTATATGATAAAATGATTATTTAAGGGGTTTTATCCATATTTTACTTATTTTTCAATTTCTCAAATGGTATATTCATGTCATTTTTCAAATAACGTACTTGGAATCGTTTTTAAAAGTGTGAAAGGAATAATAATTTTAATATTTTCCACATGAACTAATGTTTCTACCATCATAATTGTGATGTTCTTTTAATATTAATTTACAATTTTCCATGATTACATTCAACTAACATATTTCTCTCAATATTCTATAAATTTTGAGTTTTAAAAATACAAAAGGAGAATGATATTTTCCCCATTTTCAAATAAGTGTTTCAATGGTCTTTTAAAAGTTTTTTTTTTCATCTTTGGAATCATACTTTTATGTTTATTATAATTAATTGGGGATATTACATAATTATACCATACCTTTAATTTGTATATATGAATTATGATTATGTGGTGATGAAATATTTATGCAACACATTTCTTTTCTATGTTTTATTTTTTGATGAATTTATGAATAAAATTTTTATCTTGTGGAAAACATTTGTATAGTTTTTATTATGTAAAAAGGTGGTCTCATTAAATCAAACCAATGAATTTGGAAATTATTAATATATCGTGAGATAATATATACTTGAATATAGAGTGAAACTAGTTTAGTAAAGGACTGTATCCGCCATGATAGTATTTTGAGTGAACCTTGCCAATGGAAATGATCGAATTTATAGTGGACCCAATCCAAAATGAGATTTTGTCCACTATGATGGACATATAAGTAAACCTTGAATAATGAAATGATTTGAATTATTATTATTATGACATAGTTCCCATGAAAAGTTCTTATGGTTATGATATACTCTAATGGGTCATTATTGATTAATAATGAATCCTTACACTTATGACTAATGACTTTTGAAATGATAAAGTTTGGTGACATGAATCATGATTTATGATCTATGGTTAATTGTGCATGAACATAATAAGTTATAATCATTATATTATACTCTTATACTTATCTTATGATTTCATATGATAATTGATTCATATATCCCATCATTACCCTTTCTAATAATATTATCTCACCCTTTCTTATGTTTCTATTTTTCCCAGGAAATAAAGAACTGTTTTATGTTGGATATGTCTTATTAGGGCAGTATGAGAGAATAAAATTATGGTATATGTTGAATATATTTCATGTAATGATTTGATAATATATCTTGTTTTAAATACACTATATAATTTTGGTCCTCAGTCTCTTATTATTGTGAAATGTATTGAATATTCATCTATAATAATACAATATGTATTTATGTTATAATTAATTTTTTTAGTTGGTATCAGAGGAGGGATAAATTATTTTAGGATATTAAGTTATGAAGAATATGAGGATATAAATTGTGTCACCCAGTTTTTTTCATGTCTTGGTTTTGATTTGGTTCATTGAAAGGACATATAATTTTCTTGGGTTTTGGGTGTGATTAATTTTTATTTTTTTACTTCCATTTAATTCTCATCACCCTAACATGGTTTACGCATATCTTGTTTCTGAGTTTTTAGAGAAAAGGGTGGTAACTTTAAGATTTGGGCCAACCGTGATCCCATTTCTAGATTTTAAAAAAAATTATTTCTTTTATAACTCCTCTTTTTATCAACATTTTTCACTAATTAAACATACAAAATGGCCTCCCATGACCTATTAAAACCACCATATTATATTTTACCCACATAAATATTCATAATCAAGGTGAATTTTAGTTATTTATTCAGGTATTGGGCTAGCCCAGGAGCCCAGTTCCAGTGTTCAAGAAATAATATGTTTCTCTAATATCATATTATTTTTTTAATATTTTTCGGTTATTACGCCTCTAAATCAAGACCAATAAAATTAGGCACACTCCCTTGTTACATTTCCCTTATTTGGAGCTCATATTCATCGATTATTAGGGTGAACTTCCCCATGGTTTCTCAAATCATCTAGATTTGAATAGGTAATTTGTTTCTTTCATTAGTAATTATTATTTTTACTCTAGTCCCCCAAATATTTTTACCATGGTTCGTGCAGATCTAATGAGACTTTAAAAGGAGTTCCAATCCATTCCCATACCTCAATGGGTGTATATCTATGGGAAGACAAAGAGTTTTCTAGTTTACAAGGTGATATTATTTCTCCTTTCTCCTCCCCCTTCCTCCCCCTTCCATTATTTCATGGTTTTCTATTCTCCCCTACTCATTCTAGAACTAGGTTTTTGTTATAACATTATTTTTTATGGGGGGTTTTTTCATTTCGGGCAAGTATTCATTGGTTTATGGATTATAAACCCTAGGTTGGTGATATCAGGCGCGCGTTTCCATTCCACCAAGGATATGAGGTAGGATATCCCTTTCACATGCATTTATTTTTTTTAAGTTTTTCCATATTATTTTTTTTCACCTAATATATATATTTATTATTGTTTTTCATCCTTTGGATAGTTTCCTTAGTGTGTAAAACAGTTGTTTAGGCCTTGTTTTGTGAAAATTAGTGTTGTTTTGTTATAAATGTGTACACCGTGTAATTACTTAAATGCTCCGTTAGATTACACTCATATTTTATGGTATTTTGAACCTGAATCAGTAGTTCAAATATTTTTTTGGCATTTAAATGATATTTTATACCTTTTTAAGTGCTTAGAATAAGTTTTTTGTTTAAAAGTGCAAGCCATGTGTTCGGTAAATTTCCCAATTGGATTTTATGTGCTTAGTGCTATTTAAAATGATTTATTTATATTTATAAATACATTGGTAGCATTAAAAATGGTATTTTGGGGTCCTTTTATTTCTGTCCAATTTTTTTTGGTTTTATAAATATATGGGTTTTTGGTGGTAAACATGTTTTGGCCCAAGTTGCTAGAAAATGGCCTGTTTAATATCATTTAAAAATGGTTGTTCTTTGGAGGTGTAACATGAATTTTTTAAGGAAGTTATGAAATTTATTTCTACTATAAATTATTTTTATACAACTCTTTATTAAAGTTGGGATTTTTACCTTTGAAAAATTTTATTTTTGAGAAATGCTTAAAGGCTCGTTTGATATTTTTCTTGTAAAAATGGTTTCCATGTGTATTTTTTATTATATCATTTGTGTCCATTTTATTGTCTATTAAATTGATTTATTAAATGGTTTTTGGGCTAAAAAATATGGTTTATTATGGTATTGGTGGTTGTTTTTCTTTAAAATATCATTTTTGAATGGATTTTATGTGCAAGCCCTCGTTATACTTCTTGAAATTGTTTTATTAAAATCGAGGTTTTTTATTAATCTGTGATAGAAATGTTAGACACGTGTATGGGTTATTTGATGTGTTTATTATTTTTAAATGGAATCTTCATGAGAAAATGGTATTTTATAGATGTGTAACTTGTTTGAGCACAAAAAAGGTAAAACCTTGGTATCTAGTTGGGTGGACGTGCACTGGTATGCTAGAGATATGGGGGGGGGGGGGTGTCCCTGCTTCACATAAAAAGTTTTACGATGAAAAAACTAGCTAAACTATGATGATATTGATATTTAGGATCACTAGGTTGTGGATGATTGTCCAACTATTGAATCATGTGCATGAGAATTGATATTTTTTATTGTTATTTTTTATAGAGATACAAGGTACATGGGGCCCATAAACGGACTAGTTCCTAGGGGTATTACTTTGTCTTGTGCTCATTGGCTATTTTGTACTCCCCGTCAGCATACAATGTTTTTAGTTGGTAAATTCAGAAGAATGTGGGTTTTATTTAAAATTTTACATTTTTTAAAGAAACTCTCTAGAAAACTATTTTCATTTTGAAGTTTCACATCTTTGAAAAATTGTTACCAGCATTCTTGCTTATAAAACTAGCAAGTTTTTTTCTGGTAAATTTGATAGCCTAGAACATCATTTGGAATTTTTTATATATATATTGTTTCTCAAACATTAAATTGATGTTTCTATTATTTTAATAGATATCCCATGGGAATAGAATATCGGGCTGACCTACTGTGTTTTAATACTTATGTCTATAGTCTTCTATTTTTCTCCCTTGTGCAGGTTTTAGCTTTAGTCAAGTTTCCTTGAGATATGTGTGATTTTTATTTTGGAGAGTGACTAGAAGGGTAAAATGGAGATAGCAGGTCATAAGGTCTAGATGTTTTAGTTGTATCATTCAGTTTCACTTCAAGATTTGTTGAATACATGATGACCAGTTTAGTTTTTATAAATGTGTATTGGGTTGTAAATTTCATTCCACTATTTGTTTGAATTTTTATATTTGTTCAAAATCATTCCCTTGTCTACTATAATGGTACCTGAAACTAGTTTCTAGCCCGTGGGGATTAGGAATTCCCTACGGTCCATGACATGGATCGGTTCAGGTGCTCGGTTTGGGGTCGAACTGAGTTGGATCGTGACAAAATGGTATTGAAGAAGGTCAACTCTTTGGGGATCGAGCCTTTTAGAGTGACCTTGTTATTTAGGTGATTTCATGGTATATGGGGTATGATTATCAGAACCTGAGGGGTAGTTTCTAGAAGAGCTTCTTGGACTCTTTCTCGTTGTGATCCTCATGTGTCCATGTGAAGTCCAGTTTTATTGGTTTCTTTTGTTCTTTAGGATTGTTCGGTGATTGTGATACTATAAGGGGAGTTGTACTAATGGCCTCTATGAGGTCATAGGTCTTGAAAGCCATGTAGATCTGGGGCATGGGTCCTAAGAAGGCTCTCTGTTTTGGGGGTGTGTTTGACATATGGATTCCAACCATATGGTCAAGTCACCCACTGACATTAGTTCCATTTTGTGGATCGCTTAGACCTATATTTAGTTCTGATTTAAAAAAAATACTTGTATGATGATTGTAGAAGTCAGTTTTAAAATTTTAATATGAGAACGGTTGTGTAATTTTGTGTTTTTTGAAACAATTCTTGGCGATAAAGAGGAAATTATTTAACAGGATTTAATTTCCATAATCTAAACTTATGGTTTCTTAAAATGAAATTTTTGGAAGGATTTCATTATTTTAAAGTGATTCTGAACTTTGTTTTAAATAGGGTGTTTTTGGACATTGAAAAGTTTTTTAATATGATGATTTTTTTTAGAAATTTGGTTTTTAGTGGATAGTGTTTTTCTAGAAATGGGTTTTAGCCTTTATGGTTGTCAGATTATAAAAAGAGACCTTACTGATTTTTTGAAAATGGGAAATGGCTATTTAGATTATAATGGGTGTTTTTGTAAGTTTTATTAAATGAAATAGATCGCATTTTTAATCAAATGGTTCTAGATGAAGTGTGGTTTTTTTATGAAATCTAAAAAATGGTTTTTTTACTTGGTGGTTAGTGTGCCTTTGGAAGGTGAATGATTTTTTAGATTGTCTGAATAATTTGGATTGGAACAATTTTGTTTTATTTTAGCCTTTGGAGTATTCATGGGTTCTCACTTGCATGGTTATATGGATATATGGATGGATGGATAATATCTCATGGTGGTTGAGTGCACGGGGTTGCATGGAAATGTGCATATGAGTGAAACTTGATGAAACACCATTGGTGAATGTGAAAATCCACCATGTTAGATTATTTTTCAAATGTGTTTTGAGATGAATCTTTTTTTGCATTTGTTTATAAACTAATGGTTATGTGTCTATTTTTCCTATGTATTAGAAGTTTTGTTTATTCGGTATGCTTCCTTGTGATTTGGGAGTCATTCTCTAGTTGGGACTTGAGAAGGGATCTTGTTGGGGGATCAGTTATGGAGAAATGTTCGCTGAGTTTCCAAAGATGTGTTGGATGTTGTGATATGGCCGTGAATATTTCTCGGTTGGAAAGATTTCTAGTTGATCAACCTAAGGATTCTTTCTCAGGATTCATAATCTATATCCACCTCTTTGAATAACTCCTTGGATCGTTTGCTGAAATATAGAGCTATTTGGGCTCAATTTATAGTGCCATCCTTTTATGGCGATTCTCTTGGTTATATCGAATATGTTCGGTGATGCATGGTGTGTTTCACAGTGTTCCTTGTTCATTTCACTACTCATTATAAGTAAGTTAGAATGGTGGTGTTTATTACTCATTCACTATTGTGTATTGGGTTTTTGTTTGAGCTAGTGTGTTCCATGAGGTAATGTGATTCATAGCTCCTTACCACGGCACATCAGGTGCTTCAAACATCAGGCTTCCTACTATAGGCCTCAGAGTGAATCTTTTCATTCTGTTAGGAAATCACTAGTGGTGTGGGGAGATCGACTAAGATTATTACTCCACTATTATTGTGAGGTAATTTCTATGTTTCAACGGTGGGTACTCACCACTATGAACTTCCTCTTATCATAAAGAGAATGGTGGAATTACCACTCATGCATTATCTATGGTTATGACTTCTTAGATGTGGGATTCTGATTAATGGCCCTATGTAGACCACCAATGTGAATCGGGTGCAGTCTTGGTTTTACCCATTCACAAGTGGATAGTTCTAGGTGGTTACTCTATTTATTTTATTGTTTTAGTTTCCCAATTATTGGGTCCCCTTCCCTCCCCACCCTGAGTGGTGAGGGTTTTGATTAGTGATGAAAGTGTTAGCCTAGTTCTTGTCCCCTTCGTCTCGGAGTGGGTGGTTTAAATATTATTTTTTAACCCTCTTTACATGGGTTTTAGGTTATTGTGGGAGAGTTTTGGTGGGAATGTTCAGGTGAGTCCCGATTCTAGTTAATTTTGAATTCTTTTTTGTTCAATTCTAGTTGGTCTCTAATGGTGGGGAGCCCCACACTAGGTATCAAAGATATTTCCATTAATGATTTGTTGAATGGTAGTTATGATTTAATGGTGGGGATATTTTTCCCTCCTCCACCCTAGTTAACTGGATTTTCTAAGAGAACTTTATTTTGGGTGATCATTGGGTTCATTAGGAGAAGGCCCAACAATCTGGTTCTTGGCTTGGTTGTGGAGGTGGTGGCCTGATCGTTCCATTTATCCTTAGGAAGTGGTTGTGAGTTGGTGTTTTGTTTGGGAAAGAGGATTGAGTTCTATTGATGGTGGATGATATTTCCTTGGATTATTAGGATTTATCATGTTGATAAGGAATCCTTAGATTTTTTTCTTTCTTCAAGAAAGTTTTATGGCTTTCTTGGGGTGAAAGGCCTTAATTGTGGGGAGAATTGTCACACCTGATTTTTTTCATGTCTTAGTTTTGATCAGATTCATTGGAAATCCTGATCCTTTTCCTGGGTGTTGGGTGATATTAATTTTTATTTTTAACTTCCATATATTTTAAATCATCCTACCATGGGTTCCCCATAGCTTGTTTTGGTGTTTTTGGAGAAAAGGGTGGTTACTTCATTATTTGAGCCGACCGTGAGCCCATTTCTAGATCTAAAAACAAAATTTGTTTCTTTTATAACTCCTTCATTTATCAACAATTTTCACACATTAAACTTCAAAAATTTCCTCCCAAGACCTATTAAAACCAACACATCTTTTATACCCCTTAGTAATTCATAATAATGGTGGATTTGGGTTATTTATTCAGGTAATAGGCCTGCCCGTGAGCCCATTTTTAGTTTTAAGAAAGTAATTTTTTTGTTCAATATATTATTCATTTCTTAATAGTTTTTGGTAACTAAACCTCTCACTCAATCCCAATAACCCTAGGATCACCCAAATTTTACATTTACCCTTTTTGGATCTCATATTAATCGGGGATTAGGGTGAACTTCATCAAGGTATATCAAATTCCCTAGATTTGAAGAGGTAATTTGTTTCTTTCATATGTTTTTATTTTTTTAACTCTTTTCCACCAAATATTTCTCCCACAGTTCTCCTATACATAAAGAGACTCTCCAAGGAGTTCCAATCCATTCCCATACTTTTAATGGTGTATATCTAAGGGAAGACAAATAGTTTTCTAGTTTCCATGGTGATATTCCTTCTCATTTATCCTCCCTCTTTCTCCTCCATCCATTATTTCTTGGTTTTATATTCTAACATAATAAATTTAGACAAAGTGTTCTGTTATTCCATGATTTTAAGGGGTTTTAGTTCGTTTGGGGCTATTCGTCATAGGTTTAGGGTTTATAAACCCTCAGATGGTGATATCAGGTGTGTGTTTCCATTCCATTAAAGAATTAAGGAATGATATCCCTTTCACATGACTTTATAGTGTATGTTTCATCATTTTTTCTTTTTCTCACCAGATATATATGTTTATTATTGTATTTCAGACATAATATAATTTTCTTGGTGCGAGAAAATGGTTTTTTGAGCCTAGTTTTGTGAAAAGTAGTGTTCTTTTGTTATAAACCTATACAAGACTTGCTTACTTAAATGTTTTGTTAGATTACACACATGGGTTATGGTATTTTGAACATTTTTTGTTAGATTGAATAATTTTATGGCATGAAATTTTACTTTATCCCTTTTCAAGTTCTTAAATTAAGTTGTTTGTTTAAAAGTGCATGCCATGTGTTCGCTAAATTGACTGATTACCTTTCATGTGTGCAGTTCAATTGAAAATGATTTGTTTGGATTTATAAATACATTGGTAGCATGAAAAATGGTATTTTGGGTCCTTTTATGTCTTTAAAAAGTAGTTTTGGTTTTATAAACAAATGGGTTTTTGGTGGAAAAAAAGTTTTGGCCTGAGTTGCCGAAAGATAACACGTTTGGAATCCTTTAAAAAATTATCATTCATTGGATGTGTAATGGGAATGTTTTAAGGGATTTATAAAAGTGGTTTTTTTCTTAAAATGATGTTTATACAAATATTTATTTAAGGTGAAAATTTAACCTTTCGAAAGTGTTAGTTTTGATAATTGCTTAAAGGCTCATTTGACATTTTTCTTGTAAAAATGATTTCCATGTGTATTTTATGTTGTATCATTTGGGGCCATTTTATGGTCCATAAAATTGATTTATTAAATAGTTTTTTTGGATTTCAAATCTGGTTTTTTATGTTATTGGTGAGTTTTTTTCCTTAAAAGATTATTTTTGGTTGGATTTTATGTACAAGGCCTCATTATATTCTTGAAATCGTTTTATGAAAATTTTGGTGGTTTATTCATATTTGAATGAAATTCGAGACATGTTTTATGTGTCTTTTATTTTTAAATGGAATCCTAATGAGAAAATTGTATTTTAGAGATGTGTAACTTTTTTGAGCACAAAAAGGGAAAACCCATTTATCTAGGTGGGAAGACGTGCACTAGTATGCTTGTGATCTGGAGGGGTTTTGTCCCTGTTTCACGTAGAAATTATGATAACGACAGCACTAACTAAACAGTGATGGTGATTATATTAGGGAACACTAGGTTATTTATTATTCTCTTACTAGTGTCTTCTGTACACAAGAACTTATATTTTTTATGGTTACTTCTGACCGAAATACGATGTACCTGGGGCCCATAGCCAATTAGTTCTTAGGGGTGTTCCAATGACTTGTCCTCATTGTTTATTTTGTACTCAATATCAACATATAGTGTTTTTAGTTGTTAAATTCATAATAATGTGAGTTTTATTTAAAATTTTATATTCTTTAAATCACCCCTCTTGAAAACTATTTTTATTTTGAAGTTGCACCTCTTTGAAAAATTATTACTACCATTCTTGTTTATAAATCCTGCATGTTTTGTCTGGTAATTTTTATAGCATGGAACCTAATTTGGAAGAAATATTTTTATATATTGTATCTCAAACATTAAATAAAATTTTCTTTTATTTTAATGTATGTGCATTGGGAATAGAATATCGGGCTAACGTACTGAGTTTTAATAATCACGTATATAGTGTTCATCAGTTTTTATCACTTGTGAAAGCATCAACTTGAGTCTGATCACCTTGATCATTGTGTGATCATTGTGTTGGAGAGTGAATAGTAGGGTCACATGGAGTTATTGGGTCATAAAGTCTTGTTGGTTTAGTTGTATCGTTCAATTGTTCTTCATGTTTTGTTGAATACATGATGATAAGTTCAGTTTTTATAAATGTGTATTGGGTTGTCCATTTCTTTCCACTGTTTGTTTTATTGTTTATAATTGGGAGAAATCGTGCTATTTTATACTCTAATGATTCCTGACACTAGTTTCCATCCCATAGGGATCGGGAATGCCCTTTGGTTCAGGCCATGGATCAGTTCGGGTGCCCAGTTTGGGGTCAAACTGGGATGGTTTGTAAAATAAATTATGGAAACCTGTGAAAAAATAAAAGTGTTATAGAGTGAACCTGAAAGTTTCATCTGTAGATAATATGGTTTAATAATTTACGACATATGAGTAATGATTTTCATTATTATATGATAGTTTACTCTAATTATTATATATTGATTCTAACAGTATGTGCTTGAGTTTTTCCAATGGACAAAACTAGATGAAATTATCTTTACAATGAATATGGTAGAAAATGTAATGATTGTACTCTTATGAAATTGATCAAAATGAGATATAGAATAAAAAATATCATTTCCATGATCACAAAAAACTCTCAAAACATGAATCATACTGATCTTCCAAATGATCTAAGGAGACTCCAATGAACTATTGAGTCTTTCATGAAGAAACATTCGACTTCTTTTTATGGGTCCTATGATCCATTAGTGGATGAGAAACAACACAATACCACTAAGAAGATATTTTTCATTCTCCATTTATGGAAGAATGAGAAATTTGTCCTGGGAGTGTATTATTTGTAATTATAAGAATACTATTAGTGAAATATTATTAATAATATTAAGAAAGAGGAAAAAATTAATTCCCAGGAATGTGCTGATTTTAAGAGGTTATTTTTTAGTAAGTACTTTCCCTAAACTCTTTACTTGAATATGGAATTGGAATTCCTTGAGCTTAATCATAAGGATTAAGAATCTATTGGTACATATGAGGAATTTTTTACAAGACTTATGAGGTACACTTTTTGTTTTATCATTGAACCTAAAAGAAAAATTAATGGAATATTTAGAGGACTAAAATCATGTCTCTAAAAGGTTATAGACATAAGTGAAATTATGAGCTATGAATTAATAATTTAATGAAACTCTAGGTAGAAATATAGATTGGATATTCCCATCATTATCATGGTTCTGATAAGAAGATAATGTTGGAGTTTAATGGTAATTATAATTATAAAACCCATGGAGGAAAGAAAGTGATACATTCTTTCTACCATAATTATGGAGGGAAGAATAAGTGAAATTGTATCCAAGGGATTAGTAAATGTTTCATGTATGGTAAGGAAATACATAAATAAATTTAATATATAATAGATGTAAAGATTAAAGTGAATCAAAATATTGGGTATAAATATTAGTTTAATACAACACCCACACATTAATGCTACAACATCAAGGAGTATTGGAATTATTTCAATTTGTGAATAAATATAATGGTTATTGATGAAAATTAGTGTCAACAAATTCTTAAGAAAAGTGGTAATGTGAAAGATTATGCTATAACAATGGATAAAGTGGATCACAAGAAAAATATGATTCAGGAATCACTTATCATCCACTCTAGAATAAAAACATTTCTTGTTTAATAATATATCTACCCACTATTTCATATCTGAAGAATTCTCTATAGGTATCATATAACCAAATCAATTATTAGATGTTTAATTATCATTAAAAACTCCTAATTATATTCTTATTACATCTCAAATATATAAATTATCTCTGATAGAGGTTTTTTGGAATGTGATTCTGGAAAATCATGTTATTATCCATCTCGGTGAATTTGATGTGTTTTTGTTCATGGAATGGTTCTATAGATATATATATCATATTGATTTCTAAGGAATAGAAGTCATGTTTGATATTCCAAATCAACTATTTGTTTTCTATTAGTGTATGGTTGAATATTAAATTCTAATAGAAATTAATTACATTTTATTCTTCTTATTACCTATACATGAGGGGTATCAATATAAAATGTTTGAAGAAAAAATAAACATTGATGATATTCTTATTATGTAGGAATATATTGATGTATTTCCTAATTAGTTTCAAATTATTACCCTAAATAATGAAATTGAGATTTTAATATAACTCACACATAGTTCTAAAACTATTTTAAAGACTCAATGTAAAGTAACCCTGATTAAGTGGTTTGAATTGAAGAACCAAATCTAGGAGATTCTTTATAAGGGATTCATTTATCCAAGTTATTGAGCATAATGTGAACTTGTTTTATTTATTTAGAGTAATGATGGGATAATATGTCTTCGCATTGATTATCAATAATTTAACTAGATCAATATCAAGATTAAGCATCCTCTACCATGTATTGATGATTTGTTTGAAAACTATGAGGACATCAATACCATTCAAAGATTGAACTCTAATATGGATATCATCGTTTGAGTGTCAAATAAGAGGATATATCCAAGATAAACTTCCCCATGATTTATGGACACTATGAATTTTTAGTGATTCTATTTGGAATTACCAATTACCCTACTATCATTAAGGATCTAATGAATAGAGTCTCTAGATATTGCCATAATTACCTTGTGGTAGTCATTATAAATGATATTATTATATACTCAAAGTGAAAGGAAGAGCATGAAGATCATCAAAGTATAATTTTTAAGACCATTACAGAAGAGAAACTATGTGCCAAATTTAGTAAATTGGAATTATTTCAAAAAAATTATCTTTCTTAGGTGACATAATTACATGTGAGGGTATATTGGTGGATCCCTCAAAGATAAAAGTTATCAAAAATGGCCCAGACCAACAATGGTGGTTTATATTTTTATTTTTCAAGGGATGTGTGGATATTATTGATGATTTATGATAAATTTATCTAGAATATAAAATCCACTAATAATATTTATGAAGAAGTTAGGAAAGTACCTTTGGATGGATGAATATGATGAAAATTTCTAGGAACAAAATCGAAGTTCAGTCTGTAAAACAGTTCTCAAACATCCCTATAGTGGGGAAGGGTTCCAGATTTAAATAATGCATCAAAGAAGGGACTGATATGCATTCTCTTATAGGATGACATGGTAGTAGCACATTCCTCATTTAGTTGATGGTAAATGAGAAGAATTAACCTATTCGTTATAACAACCCATACTTTTCTTTCATTGATATTATAACTAAATAGAATGATACTCATTACATAACATAAAAAAACTAAACAATAACTATATTGGTTTAGTTTATTTTTAAATTGGGAATTATAATAAAATTATTCATAAAACATCTACATAATCTCATTCTTACTCCCTCATTACTAGAAACCTTTTTGTTACAGCTTAATTAATACCTTTCTTCATACCATGGGAAAATAAACATAATTAAGGGTGATATAAGAGGCTTAGTAACAGTTAAAAAAGGATATATCAATAATATTGTAATCATAATCCATAATAATATCATCCAAGAATTTGAAAATTATATCCTACGTAATAATGATCATGATATCATGTCATGTGCTAAATATTAGAAGTTCATAGTGGATCAAAGAACATATCCCATGAGAGAATAACACAAGACACGTAATTTTTTGTTATGAATAAGAATAGAAAATCATTTCCATATTATTCAAGGAAAATTTCCAAGACCATTATAGTAGATAAATTTCTTTACTGAACCAGGTTTACCCTCCATTCTAGCTCTATATTTCTAAACCAAGTACACTCCTCATTCTAGACCTATATATGTCATGGGATATAAATATTTATCCAATAGATTAGAGGGAGATATGGTTCATTACCCCAAAATAATTAAAAATATACATATGTGTTCCATAAGAACAGAAATCCTTCATCATATCAGAACACATAAAAAAAAGAGTTTCATAAAAATTTCATCATAACATAACTTAGGGAAAATAAAAAAAATTCATAAGGATCATTCCTTAATAAACATAAAACATTTAGAGAAAGAATAAGAATGGTATCATTGAATCATATCTATAGTAAAACATAAGTAACATAAAATTATGTTATCTTAGATGAAAAATAATTTTGAGATATCACTTGAAATCATTATTGAAGAAACAATCTTTTGTATTTTGAAAACATTTTTTTAAAATGCCGTGTAATTTTAGAAGAAAACATTTTATTAAAAAATAAACTTGAAATATTATAATGGAATATTCAATGAATTAATATTTAATAAAATAATAAAAATTATATTATGTCTAATAATTTTAATAAAACATTCCACTCGTACTTTTACTAAAAATTTCACGAAATACCTTATTATGAAAATGAAAAAAAATTTCTTTAAAACTGTTTTATAAAAATTCACACATTGGTTAAAAAAAGACATTAAAAATTTTAGAATAATATTAATAATATTTTGGAATTTTTTTATGAAATGTAGACATGGAAGATAAATATTACTATGTAAATACTTATGTATGAACAATCTTGAATAACAATTAGATTATGAAATAAACCCTTACCTTATGTATAATATCCTTCACACGTTTCTGAAATTAATGTGTAATGGATTAAAGATTGTAATTAATTTATTAAAAAAGAATATTGATATTTATGATATTATATATGATCCTCTTATATCATATTATCACCCATTTGTCAATAATATTTCATTATTACCCTTCTCTCGGGTGTTAACTGCTTTATTTTCCTATGCATGTTTTATCATATGAGTCCCAGTTCTTGTGAATAAGACATAGTTATATCATATCAAGAATGATATTAACTTAAAATATATCATATTTATTCATTATATAAATTTATGTAATAATTCTAGAATGTAGAATATGTAAAAGTAATATCATCTCATCGGGGAGACGGTAGGTCGTACGTATGCACAAGCGACGGTATCTTTCCCTTAAGGTGAAACAGTAAGAAAAATGATGGTATATTAATTTTCATTACAGAATAAATATAATGTTATAATTATAAAACACAAACACACACACACAGAGACACACACACACACACAGATATATATATATATATATATATATATATTATTTCCATCATTATATCCATCCAAATAAAGTGGTTCTGAAAAATGAATTACACCTTAACGCGGAGATTATAAACCGTACATATGCACTTGTGGTACATTTGTTTTAAGTAGTATGGATATAAGGTGGAATATGGTTGTTAAATAATCATAATATCATATAATAATATTTTTTAAAATTTATTTATTACTTTATAATGGAACCAACACATGAAGATGAAGTAGAACAAGAAATAATCTTAAAAGAGATGGGATTGATGATTATATCTTATTTGGAGAAATTACATTAGGTCTCCTCCTAGGGAAACTAGGGTTGGTATTTTGAGAAGACCAGAATATCATGAATGTGTATAGGGAAGTTTAGAAGATATTTTTTTTGGGTATGGTCGAGATTGAAGACATAATGTGTTGTGGAGAAGTGAGGGAGGAGGTTCCTTTTTATAATTGAGGTGAGGGGAACGTTTATAAATTCAAAAATATTAATTTATAATAAATTGAATATCAATAAAAATACCTAAAAAGTCAATTTAATATAATATAATATTATATAAATTTGTAGTATCATCAAAAAATATATTTCAGAAATTTTTTGGATTTATTTTAAACCTTAGTATTTCGTTAACCCATGGTTAACCTATTTTAATTTTAACTAATGTATCAATTTATTTAATATTAAAAGGCTGTAATTTTTACTTATTTTTTGTAAATTAAATTATAAATATATGATTTAAAAGATTTACGACCATAATATATATTTTTTAAATATGTTTCATGATTTTTAAATAATTTAATAAAATATAATTTTCATAAAATTTCACTAGTGTCAATTTTGACACTATTCTTCACATGGACTTTTTAAATATCAAGATAATAAGTTAACTTCAAAAAATATATTTAATTATATCCTTAATATTTAAAGGTCATCTAGGATGTTTTTTGATCACATTAATTATGTAAAATTATAATTATTTTAATATTTGTAGTAAAATTTCTTTGATTTTCCATTAATAAAATCAATACAATAGTAGTGTTGTGTAATTTTTTAATATAATTATTTATTCATGAAAATTTAAAAATAAAATACAAATATGAAGATAAATATTACTTATTTCTAAATAATATTTATGACCAAATATATATTTTTGATAATCCTTTATTAAAAATGTTATTGTATTTAAAACGTGACTGTGACATTTTCAAATTTTTTTAAATAAAATATTATAAACATATAAATCTCATATAATTGGCTCAAAAAGAAAAAAATAATTTTTTATCATGAAAATATGTTTATTATGTTAAAAAATTAACATTTATATTAATTCATAACATACCTTTGTACCCATTTGAAAAAATAAAGGTTATTTAAGACAATGAAAGTTGTATTTTGTGACTTTATTTGATTTAAATATTATATAAGTAATTTTCATGGACTAGAATACATTAATCCAATTAATTTAGATCATTATGTGCTATGGGTAGAATTATATTCGTATAATAAAATTTTGGTTTGTTTTAGTTTATTTTTTAGTCCTTATTATTTTATTGTTAACCTAAATTACCCAATTTTCCATTTAGAATATCAACAAAATTTTGCTATGTTAATATTCATATAAGGAAAAAATAAAAGGAAAATATTCACTAAATCTAGAAATTATGAATTGAAATTTGGAATATGTTTTTTCAAAATTCAATTCATAGATTATTCGTAATTTAATATAAAATAAAACCATTAAAACACCATGAAAAACAGTGTTTTCAAAAAAAATTAAACATAATATGTTTATATAATAATTTTTTGTATAAAATCCACTTTAAGAACCATAATTAGATTATTTGAAATTTTAATTAACTAAATAAAATTTAAAATTATTATAAAACATAATTTTATCTTTTAAATACTTTAAAATAAAATAAATTTTTAAATAAAAAATAGTATTTTTCACTATTCCTTAAAAATAAATGTTTTTAGAAGAAAAATTATTTTAAGATAATTTTTACATTATAAATTCAAAAATGAAATAAATTTTTTCAAATCCATTTTTAGAACTTCTAAGAATTCATATTCATTCATAAATATAATAAAAACTTATTTTTAGTGAAAATGTATTCTAGAAAAATAAAATGATTTTACTAAAATTGTGTGATTATTTTCTATGCACTTAACAATAAATTAATAATGTGTAAGAGATTTATATTTATTTCATAAATTGGTTATTAATATTTATTATTACTCGTTTAATAAAAATGTTATACTAATAATGTCTCCGGGTTCGTTTAAACTCACAGTTGCATGCAAGACAAGCTATTGAACAATTAAAATTATTTAAAGAGAAAAATTTCATAAAAAAACTGGGTGTTACATTATTCCCATGTAAAATGATCTTTTACTTCAAAATTCATTAATATGAACAAACATATGAGGATACATCTAACTCATCACATCAAGAGGTTCCCACGTTGCTTCCTCAAATTGGTTGTTACGTAATAAAATTTTAACAAAGATAGTGGTCTTGTTTTGTAGAAATTTTCCACTATGATCTAGAATCTCTATCAGTTTTTATTAATTAGAAATATATTTCTCTATTGGTATTACTTCTCAGTTTAGTACATGTGAATGATCAATATTTATTTTCTTAGGAGAGATACCAGGAACACATTATGAACTTGAGAGAGATTCCGTGGAAGAACCAATCTATAACCTACCTTCCCAACACGATCAAGAAATTAAAAAGGATTGATATACCTAGGGATTATCTTGAACATATTTCCAAATCTCATCACTCCCTAATAGATTAGTATTTTTATGAATACATTGTCTCCCACTTCAATATATAGGTATTTTTGTTGATTTTCATCGTAACTTTTTTATCAACACCGATATTCTCTTATGTGCTATTGAATATATATATCACTCTCTACCACTTTTTTAACTATATCAATTACTAATAGATTTATTTCCACAACTTCATCCCCACATTGTGGAGTTCAACAGTACTTACCATAGTGGGCTTCATAGTAAGCCATCCTAATACTAGAGTGAAAGCTATTATTTTAATAAAACTCTAACAAAGGTAGGTGTTTATCCCAACCAAATTTGAAACCCATAGATAAAGATCTAAAAATGTATTCTATAGTTTTAATTTTCCACTCATACTAATAATATATCTGCAGATGATAAGAAGTTATGAAACTTAACTCTATGTCCAAATCCTGCTGAATATTTCTCCAAAACATTTATGTAAACCTCGAGTCCCGATCACATATAACAAAAATTGGATTTCTATTAAATATCAACACTTCTTTAGTATAAATTTTAGGAAACTAGTCAAGAGAAAAATACACTTTTATAGTAGGTAAGTGTGCTAAATTTTTATGGTGATCAACTATAACCCATATAGAATTATGGTTTTTAGATTTTTTGGTAAGTCTCATGAAAAAATCCATAACGATTTTTTAAAATTTTCATTCTGGTATGGGTAATGGTTGTAACAACCCCTTATACATCTATCTCTCAACTGTAAATTTTTGAATATGTAACCACAAAGAAACATACACTACAATATCTATCTCAATTCTATCCCACCAAAAACACTCTTTCAGTTTTCTATACATCTTGGTGATTCTTGGATGAATAAAGAATGATGAACTGTGAGCCACAACCAAGATATAATTATTTAAATTTTTTATTGGAGGGACACAATCATGGTTCTTGAACCTTAATATTACATCAAAACAAAATTTTAAATTAGGAACATTTATCACCTTCTTTTGTAGCTTGACATCTTCCTCCCACACCTCCTTAATCGTAACTTGTGTAGATGGTTGAAAATTCATTTGATCCAGATAAGATTTTTACCTTCCTTTTAAAATTTCCAGATCCATCCTTTGAAAATACATAAATATTTGATCTTTTTGATCTTTATTACAGATAGTCTAGAAAAGTCATTTTGACTGAAATCATCTTCCACCTTGTTCGCTTTCCCTGGGTTATAAAGTATTGAGGTGTCGTAATTCTTAATAAACTCCAAACATCTCATTTGGTATATATTCAACTCATTTTATGTGAAAATATACTTTAAACTTTTATTATCAATATATGTATCTCACCATTATCTAGAAAGATAATGCCTACATATATTTAATGAATAATTTTCGTAACTAACACTAAATAATGAGTTCGGTAAATTTTCTCATGGATTTTAAATTTTCATGACTTATAAGATATCACCACATCATTATTCATGGGAACACATCCCATCCCCTTGTTTGTTGAATCACTATAGATCCCAAACCTTTTTCTAAAATAGGGTAGTGTAAGAACAGGCAAACAAACTAACCTTATTTTTCAGATTCTTGAAATTATCTTCTTATTCCCCTACCCATATGCACTTAACTACTTAACGAGTCAACTTGGTGAGTGAACTAGATAATCATGAGAAATATTCCTCAAAAACATCGATAATATCCAGCCAAACTATGAAAAATATGGATCTTAGTTACCTTTTTTGGTCTAGGAAAATGTTAAACAACTTATGCCTTTGATGGATCTTCAGATATCCCCACTCTTGACATTATGTTACCAAAAAATGAAATATTCTAAAAGAAAAATTCAAATTTGGTAATTTTTTTATAATGATTCTACTTTATCAGGGTATTTAGTATAATCCTCAAGTGACAATAATTTTCTTCATTTCCCTTTGAATATAATAGAATATCATCTATAAATACTGCAATGAACTGATCAAGATTATATCTAAAGACTCTATTCATTAAATCCATGAATACATTAGGGGCATTAGTAAGACCAAAAGGAATCACTATAAATTAATATTGTACGTAAATTGTAAGGAATGTCGTCATAGATATATCTTAATTCTTGACCCTCAAGTGATGATATCCATAACAAAGATGAATCTTAAAAAAGGATCATGTTCCATGTAATTGATCAAATAATTCATCAATATGGGGAGATGATATTTTTTTTCTTGATAGTGAACTTGTTAATTTATCGATAATCAATGAAGTGTCTCATTGATCCATGTTTCTTCTTAAAAAGCGGAATAGGTTCACACCAAGGAGATGCACCAGGGAATATAATTCATTTTCAATATTCACTTATAGTTTCACCTTAATTTCTTATAACTCAATTAGTTCTATTTTATAATGAGTCTTTTAAATATTCATAACACCCTGTATGAGTTATTCTAAAAACTCAACTTCAAAATTCAATTCAAGACCAAGTAATTAATCCAGAAAAAAATTATAAAACTCCTGTACAATAGTATTATAATTAATAATGATTCACCCCCCAACAATATGAGATAAATAACCTCTATTAATTGAATTTAAGACCCACAATATGAAAGTAATTCTGACTATAAGTTCATATTCATACTTGAATTGATAGAATGTCATGGATTCATTTGGATTATGTAATGAAACTTACCCTCTTCAGTAATTAATATGAGATCCATAGAGAGATAGCCAATATATTCCAAGAATAGCATCAAATTCAACTAAAAGAAGGATCAAAATATTTGTAAGAACTTTCACAAAAGACTCAATCAAAGAAGATTTATAAACTTCTGATACGACCGTTGTTCCATTATGAGTTTTCACAGGTAACTCAACATATAATTGTTGAGTGAATATGAATATACCATTAGAAAATTATCTATAAATAAAAGAGTGGATGGTTCTAAAATCCAATAAAGCATTATACATTTTAGAGTGGATGGTAAGTGTAGGTTTCACCAATTCATTGTCATAATCGACATCAACAATAATGATCACATGTGATTTTCCTTTATATTTGACATTAAGAAGTTTTTGATATTGGTAATCATCGATATACCTTAGATTTTGGAATTGGTTATCATAATACCCATTTTCCTTGAACTTAATGAATTGAAATGTGGGAGGTTCATTTTATATATCCATTGTATATTTGAATCATTAGATATATTTTCCCCATCACTTCATTAATAAGTTGACTTATGGCCTTATTTTCCACACTTAAAAATTTAATAGTCCCTTAAGACATTTTCCACCATACTTCCTTATACTCTTTGAGCATAAAGGAAACATTATCTTATTTTCACTATGGTTTTTATATTTTCCCTTAAATTCAATTTTCCTCTTGTTTTCAAACCCATAAGATAGATGAGTAACTCTAATATCCATATCAACCTTGATATCACATAAAACAATTTCATCATAGATAATGAAGTCCCTTAGGGATAACTCCCATCATATAATTAGTTTTAAGCCACTGAAGAATCAATCAACCTTTCTCGTAGTCTTGATGATAATTCGATAAGCATACATTGAAAGTCGTATAAAATTTTACTCAATGGAACCTATATATTCATAATCCTTTTTCTTAATCTCACAAAACACTTTCTCTATATTAATTCTAAGAATAATTTTATAGTACTTATTGAGAAACAAATTATTGAACTTGTCCCATTCCATGGAGTAAATTTTATCTCATTACCTTGTATTATTGTGGACATTAAACCATTGATTCACTTCACATTCTAAATGATAGACTGCCAAAATTAAATTCTCATGGTCTAAACAATGGAAAACCTCAAATATATTTTCAATGGTACCAATCCATTGATTATCCATTAGTGGATTAGAAGACCCACTGAATGAAGGTGGATGCTGCCTCGTGAAGGGATCAACAAAATTTTGTTCCCTCCCATGCTCATTTGAAGGTAATGTATGATTCATAGATTGAGAAAGTGGTGAGATCATAACAGCAATATTTATCATCCAAGTTCCCATAACATTTGGTTTCTTAAGAGGAAAATTATTGCATTTCCCATCACATTCAGCATTAATTCAGTTCTTTCGGGTTTTATACATTGAATAAAACAAAAAAAATCATAGATTGAGAAACACTAATCATAGTGGGAAAATCACATAATCAAGGGAAATTACATATAAAATTTCAATTCAGGACACCATAGGTTTTATTCTATGTTATTTATGAGCTCCACAAAAACCCTAGGATTGTATCCAATGTTTAGAATTATCCTTACTGTTCTTACTATTGTTTTCTCATCCTAGTTTCGAAAGGTGTACTAAACCTTGATCTAATACCGACTATAATGGGACATAATGTTTTTATATAGATATTTAATCTAAATATAAGGTTATTCCTTACTTCAAAAAATAAATACTTTCCAAAAATAATATCATTTTAGTTTCTTTGGAATCATAGAATAATAAAAAACTAATTCAAAAAACATCTACATTGTATCCCTCTTATTCTTTAATTAATGGAATACTTTTTGAAACATATTACTTAATGCCTTTCTTCATATCACGAGGAAAAGAAACATAATAAAGGGTGAGATTACATGATTATTAAGGGTAAACTATGCAGATATCAATCACATCATAATAATAATCCATAAGAAAATAAAAAACATTGGAAAATTATATCATTCATATCCAAAATCATGATATCATGTAATGGGATAAATCATCAATGTTCATAATGATTCAATGGACATATTCCATTGGATAATGAAAAAAGACATGGAATTTTTTTATAAACATAATCATAAAAAATCATTTCCATATTAGTAAATTCTAATCACTAAGACCATCATAGTGGAAAAGTAAGTTATTGAACTAGGTTCACTCCCCATTCCATCCATGTATTTCGGACCGCTGTTCACTCCTTGTTACAGTCCTGTATATATCATGAGATATAAATCATTACCTAATGAATTTGATGAAGATATTGGACCCACACATAACATAAGTAATACCAGACATATACATTCCACAGGAACATAAATCCTTCATCATATAAAAACCCTTAAAATTATGGGTTTTATAAACACTTAATCATAAAATTACTCATTTAGAAGAAAAAAAACCACAAGTATCAATCCATAATAAACATAAACCATTTAAAGAAATAATAGTAATGGTATAATTGAATAATATCCAAATTAAACCACAAATAAAATCAAATAACATTATCTTATATGGAAAATAATTTTGAGAGATCACTTGAAATCATTCATAAGGAAAATATCTTTTATGTTTCAAAAACATTTTTTTTTCTTAAAATGACGTACAATTTTAAAAGAAAAATTTTATTTGAAAATAACCTTACAAGATTATATGGGATTATTTAAGGGATAAAATGTAATAAAAGAGGAAAACCCATACATTCTGTATATGTTAAAAAACATTCCTATTGTACTTTTACTAAAAGTCACAATGTATCTTTTTATGAAAATAGTAAAAATAACCCTTTTTAACTATATAGTAAAAACTCACACATGGGAAAAAATAACCTTAGAAATTTTATAACTATAATAAAAATATTTTTAAGAATCATGGGAATGGAAGAATAATATTTTCCACAAAATAATTACGTATAAATAATCTGGAATGAAAATAATATTCTGAAATTAACCATTAACATAATTCTAATTTCATTAATATGTATCTGAAACTCTTGTATAATAGTTTAATTTTTTTATTAATTTATACCAGAACCATATTCATATTTATGATATTATATATGATCCTATTATATCATCTTATCAACCAATTATTTAATAATATTTCATTATTACCCATCTATCGGGTGTTAACTACTTCATTTTCCTATGCAAGTTTTATCATATAAGGACTAATACTTAGGCATGTGATATAGTTACATAACTTAAAAAATGATATTATGGAAATAAATATCATATCTATTCATTATATACATTTTTATAATCATTCATTAATAGTGAACATAGAATATGGATCACATCAAATTGTGGAGATGGTAGGTTGAACGTACGCATGAGCAATGGTATCTTTCCCTTATTGGTGAAATGGTAATGAAAATGATGATATATTAATTTTGGTTCTAGAATAAATATTATTTAATAATATATATATATATATATATTATTTTCACCACTATACCCATCCAAAAAAGTGGTGATGAAAAATAGATTATACTAGGGAGTGGAGATAGTAAGCCTTATGTACGCACGTGTGGCATTTTTTTCATAGGATATATAAAAGGAAGAATATGGTAGTTACATAATCATAATAAAATCTCATCATATAAGTGAAACTTCATTTATAACTTTATAATGGAAGAAATACATGAACACGAAGTAGAAGAAGAAATAATCTTGAAAGAGTTGGTAAAGATGATTATATCTTCTTTGGAGAACTTCCTTTAGATATCATATTAGGGACACCAAGGATGGACTTTTGAGAATACCATAACCTGTATAATTTGTCTAGGTAAGTATATATGAGAAATTGGGTGGGTATTTTCGATCTTTAAGGCTTAATGCGATGTGGTGAGGTGAGGTAGGAGGTTCCCTTTTATAATTGAGGTGTGGGAAACTTTTATAATTTCAAAAAATATTAATTTATATTCTATTGAATCTCAATAAAAATACATAAACAATGCCATGTATTAAATTATAATATGACATAAGGTTGTAATATCATCAAATAAAAAATTTAGACAATTTTATTAATATTTTTTAAACCTTATCATTTTTATTAACCCTCAGTTAACATATTTTAATTTTAACTAAGGTAAAAACATTTATAATTTTAAAAGATTGTATTTTTTACTTATATATTATCAATTAAATTATAAATTAAATATTTATAACATCTTAGTCCATAATTTGTTTGAATATATTTTACGATTTTTAAATAGTTTAATAAAATAAAATTTTTATAAGATATCATTAGTGTAAATTTTGACACTTTTCATTACTTGGACATCTAATATATAAAGATAGAAAGTTAGAATCAAAAAAAATATTTTATTATATCTATAAGATGTAAATGACCTCTTTAAAACTCTTTTACCATATTAATTACTTCAAATTATTATTATTTTAATAATTTCACTAACATTTTTTTGATATTTCCATTAATACAATAAGTACTACATTAGTGTTATGTAATTATTTAATATACTTATTTGTGCACTAAAAATTAAAAATAAAATACCATGATTAATATAAATATTCTATTTTTATGAAAAAAATTTATATTATAATATATATTTTGGTTAAACCTATATTAAAATGGATATATTATTTAAAACATGAATGTGACATCTTTTACTTTTTATTAAATAAAAAATAAAAAATATAATAATTTAATAAAAGTGTCAAAAAATATAAAAATAAATATTATCATCAAAATATATCTATTAAGTTAAAATTTTACATTTATATTTGGTTATAACATACATTTCCCTTCATTTGGACACATAATGGATATTTAAGACAAAGAATGTTACATTTTGTAAATTTATTTGATTTTACTATTATATAAGTCATTTTTATAGAAAAGTTTCCATTAAACAACTTAATTTATATCCTTATGTGTTAAGTGTCTAATTATATTCATAAAATAAAATCATGGAATTTGTTTGGGTCATTTTATAGTCCTTATTATTGTATTTTTAACCTCAATTGCACAATATACCCTTTACCATGGTATCAAAATCTACATATGTTACTATTCATATTGAAAAAATATAAAAGCAACATATTCACTAAGGTTTGAAATTTGGAATGAAACTTTAGAGTAATATTTTTTAAAATTCAAATCAATGAATTTTGAGAATTTAATTTAAAATAAAACAAGTAAACCTCCATGAAAGATTGTTTTTTTTGAAAAAAATGCAATTTTAAACATAAAAGGATTATATATTAAACTCATGTATAAAATAATTATCAAATACAATAATTGAATTATTTTAAATTAAAATGAACTCATTAAAATTTAAAACTAATCAAAAACATAATTTGACTTTTTAAAGACTTTAAAAGAACATTGTTTTCAATTAATATCATTATTTTCAATATTCCTTAAAAATTAATGTTTTCAAAAACAATTATGATTATTTTGACATGATTAATTAAAAAATCTAATTAATTGTGTCAAATTAATTTTCTATAAATTCTAAAAATTAATATTCATTCATAAATAGTTGAAAAATAATTTTTCCAGAAAACATATTTTTTGAATAATAATGTGATCTTACTAAAATTGTGTAATTATTTTATAAGAACTTTCCAATACATTTATATTGATTTGGGGGTATATATTTATTTAATAAATTCATTATTCATATTTATTCATTCCAATTTAATATCAAGGTTATACTAATAGTGTCTTGAGGTTCGTTTAAACTCACTATTTCATGCAACATAAGTTATTGAAGAATTAAAATTATTTAAAGGGAAATAATTCATAAAAATATTCAGGTGTCACATTCATGACTTGGTACTAAAAATAATACTTTTGTCTTTGAATATGTAGAGGTATTTACTTTAATATTTAATTATTGACATATATATGGATCATTAAATCATGAAATACACATTCACCTAGAAAGTGTTGAATATGAGTTAGAGAGAATGTTTGTAACAAACTAAAGATTATAAATGATCAATAAATTTCCATCATATTAAGGTGAATAAGGTGGTTGATTCTCTGAGTTATAGGTAACATGATATTTTTTCCATGACGATAACATAAATAGATATTATAATTATGAGTATACATAGGATGAACCATGAAATCATAAGAATGGAAAAATATCCAACATTTCTCATATTATTGTTCGACTGTCTATTACTTTGAATATTAAAATGGAATAGAATTATGATTTGGAGATGAAAAAGAAGGTAACAAAAATTCTTGAGTTCATTCATTATATTGACAGAATGATCTGGTTTTGGAAATGAGTATGTGTCATATAAATATGATAATTAAATAGGATTTGTTTGAAGAATCTCATAGTTCATCATTACCTTTTAATCCAAGAAGTAAGATGATATATGAAGATATTAATCAAAATTTTTCTTAGGGAAACATGAATAAATATATCATAGATTATGTATCTCAATTATAGGTATTTAAAAAAGTCATGAAAGAGAAATAAATGTATAAGGGGATGTTATAACCATTACTAATACCTAACTGGAAATGGGAAAACACCAGAATATATTTTTTCATGGGAATCTACAAGAAATTTAAATGGAACAATACTCTTTGGGTTGGATTCAATCACCTTACAATGTCAAAGAGTTTTATTTCCATCAGTTAATATTTCTCTCCTGATCATCTCACCATGTTATATATTGAGGAAGTGGTAAGGATTCATGGTGTTCCACTCTCAATAATATCAAATCAAGATACAAGGTTTACCTAAATGTTCTGGATAAGTCTTTAGTATTATCTGAATAATTATTTTTTCTTTTACATTGTATATCATCTTAATAAAGATGTTTAGTTTGAGAGTAATATTAAAAAACTAGAAGATATACTACAAGATTTATCTATTTATTATAATGGATGATGGAATAAACACTTTTCTCCTATAGAATCTTCATAAAAAGAAATCATTCACTCAATAACTCAGATGGATCCATAGAAATCCATCTTTAGAAAGAAGTGAATAACTCCAACATGCTGGGATGAAGTTGGGGAATAAAAGCTATTATAATTTGACCTAGCTAAGGAAATGGGAGATAAAGTTAAATCCATTTTGTATCATATAAAAGTAGTTTATAATAATTAGAAAAGAAATGTTTACAATCTTTAGTGTGATCTAGAGTTAATTTTTGGTAATATGGCAATCCATTAAATATATCCTTGGAATAATTTCATGAGGTTTAGAAATAAGGGAATGTTAAGCCCCAGATATATCAGTCTATATGGGATATTTTATCATATAATGAATGTATCATATCAGTTGAAACATCCAACCAACCTATATCAAGTTCATATTGTGTACCATGTATCTTAATTGAGGAAATATATACATGTAACTTCCCATGTATTGAACTCAAAGACCATAACTTTGTAATACGATCATTCTTATGAAGAATAACTGGAAGAAATATTGGATTATAGATATAATGTTCTATAGAAAAGGAGTAAACACTTGGTTAAGGTTCTGAAGGGGAATAAAAAATTAAAGGAAGTTATATGCGAACATAATAATGTGATGAGATAGAGGTATCCTTAATTATTTCTATCATATTAACATAACTTCAAGTGAAAAATTATTATAAGGGGTAGAATGTAACACAATAAGATTGTGGAATATATATTTTTTCAAATATATTTTGAATCATGAAACCTTGAAAATATTTGATTAAATATTATTTATTATAAAATGAATAATATTATACTGTATTTAAATGATATATAATGGTGAAAAAAATATCTATTTCATTTAGGAAATATTATTGATCTTAAAGAAATGTTTTGAGGAATTTTTCTTATGATAATTTGTTTCATATAAAATATATTAAAAAATTAATTTATTGAATTAATGCTATTAAATTGTTTTTGACACATGTTGACAATTAATTCATTGGTTATAAATTTATTATAAATTATAACAATTTTTTTGAAGGTAAAAAAAGATTTTTTTTGAAAATATTATTTTATTTATGATTTTTGATTTTTTATTAATAAATTAAAGAAATATTTTTTGATGGATGATTATAATTATACCAAAATATAATATATTCAATAAGATTATTTAACATTCATTTAATGGTTTCTACTGGGAAATGAATAATAATAAATTCTGTTTTATGTATAAACATTTATTTAAAAAAAACATTTTTCTTTTGTAATCCAAACTTATTTTTAAATATAACTTTTTCTACCTATAGGAATTTAATTTGATAAAATTATTTCCATATTTAAAATAATCATTTATAAAATTTTTAATGATATCACTATCTTTTTTTGAAATAATGAATAATAATTATTATAAAAAACTTGTTACCTTAGTTAAGGTTAAAAAGGGATTAAAATGAGGTTAAACAAAAAGATAAAGTTTAAAATGACACATTAAATTCTATAAATTTGATTGTTTGAAGATATTTAATAATTATTTTTTCTTATCCTATAACCTTTTTCTATTTTATTTCACATTAAATTGAATATGACATTATTATATTTTAATATTCGAAGTATTTACACATTTTTCATCCACCACTCTTATAAAAGGCCAACTCTTGTACTCTATTATTCACACATTTTGAGCCATCCATTTTTTCAATGACATAAAAGAAATATTTTTCTCATCATTCTTAACCATTAGCTATAGCTTCTTTCATTTTTAAAATACTTACCCCAGGGTCATTAAAAAGATATCCAAAAGTGATTTTATAAAGAAGTGGAAATCAACTTACCTAAATCCTTTGTTGTTTATTTCTTCTTAAAAATCCTAAAAATATTTTAAAACCATATTAACAAAATGGAATTAGTTATAATTAATATACTTAAATGTTTATATTTTAATATTGGAACCATTTTCTATCTCCTTTCCATCCTATAAAAAATGATAATATCGTTCTTGCATGCATGTAGACTACAACCTCCAGAAAGTGATGTGATTTTTTTATGTTATCCATAAATGGATAGATTTAATGAATATATATCATATATAAGATATTATTATTATTTTTAAAACTTATCTAATTACCTATCTTTTATTATTCAAACTCATTTGAAAATGAAGGAATTACTCATGCGTATATGCATACCACCATATCCACTAAGTGATGTAATTAAATTTTCATCAATACCATATATAAATGGGTATATAAGTGTATTTAATTAATAAATATGATACTTATAACATGATTATTATTTTATATATGTTGAATTCATGAATAATTTTCATTTACCGAATCCATCGAATTGAAACTTGCATGGAAATCATACAAGATTTCACCTGAATTTTTGTGATAACGAGTAATTATAAATAAATGGAAAATCAGAAATTATAAGGGAATGTTATAATGTAATAAAATAAGGAATTATTTTTTTAATAGATGTATAATAAATCTAATTATTTGATATATGATATTTAGGTTGAATATGAAGAAATTCCGGATCTAAGGGAAGGGTTTATGTTGCGATCTAATTTTTAATAGGAAATTGGTTATGCTTAAATATCATTTGGGGGAATTATATGCTGTTAATCACCTAATACCCATATATTTTATTCACCTATTAAATTTTTTTACATTTTCAATTCTTTCCTCTATTTATTCAAATTTTGGAAGTTAAAATGATCAAGAAAAGGTATTTTTTAATAAAAGTCGACCTTCTTTCCACTTTGGCCAAACAAACATTTTCTATCAAGTCTATTTTATTTAAAATATTTCAATGAATGTTATTTTATTTTATAAAACAATTATTCAATGTTAATTTAATCCATAATTTTTTTTAATTGTTAATTTTTAAAAATGGATCTTCCTTCAATTTTTTGAATGAGGAAATTTTTTACATTTTACAAAAAAGTGTGAATAGAATCAATGTTTTAAATTTTACCGATCAAAAAAATTTCATCCATCATAACTGTTCATTGGTTTGATGTTTAATTTACATGTTTCCAATTTTATTTCCAAATAATATATTTTTCTCAGTATCCAAGATATTTTTTAATTATACTTTTGGAAAGAGATATTTTCACTTGTTTTCAAAAAAAATGATCAAATTCTATTTTAATGGTATTTATCATCAATGTGAAAATCCTTTGATATTTTTGCTAATTCAAGAGGTATATGATATAATTATACCATACATGTTATTTCTCAATTTGGATTATGATTATGTGAGGATGAATTGTTTTTGAAACCTGTTTCTTTTCTAGGGGTTATGCTATGATGAATTAATGAGTGTTTTTTGATCTTATGGAACAATTATGTGTGGTTTTAATTATTTGATGGGTTCATCCCTAAAGCCATCCATTTCATTATGTAATTATTTATATCATAAGAGATAATATAAAATGTAATGGACAGTGAACATAGTTTATTATGGGACACTATCCACTATGAGAGTCTTAAGAGTGAGCTTTGACTAATGAAATGATGAAATTGACAATGAACCAAATCCACCATGGATATTTTTAGACTATGGTACCCTTTGAAGTAGTTGATAACTACTGAAATGAGTTTTTGGATTATTATTTTTAAAAAATTCTTAAGACACGTTCTTATTCTTATGATATGCTCTCTTGGTTCATGATTGATTAATGATGATTCATTACTCATATGACTCATGTATTTTGAAATGATAAATATTTATTCCATGACACTTAATTTGTGATCTATGGATGATTGGTTGTGGACTACATATGTTATGATTATTCTCTCATACCAATATTCTTATCATATTCTTGCATGTTATCATTAATTGATATCTGCCATGCTCACCCATGCCGACCATTATGGTCACCATTTTTTATGTTTCCATTTTACCCAGGTTATGAACAGTGATTTTAAGTATGATATATATAAAATTTTTACAATGATAGAATAACAATTTTGGAGATGTTGAAGATCCTTAATAAGATATTTTTATTATGTATCTAGTATTTAGATACACTAAACCTTTATGGTCCTCAAGCATGTATTATTATGAAATGTATTAATTTTTCATCTATAATGTTACAAAATTTATATTTTCTACGACCAAGTCACCTCACTCAAAACCCAAAAAGTGGTCTAACAAGCTATTCTAAGGTATTTATGAATTAATAATTATAAAAATTCATTAAATAACACATCATGGTTATGTTGAGTATAATCCCTAATATTTATGTCCATGACATTGATTTCCTTAACACTTCCCTACAAGTTACACTTAATATCACATAGAAAATCAACCGTTAAGGAAACGACTGTAATTCAAACCCAAAATAATGATAAAAAATACTAATTAATTTAAATAAACCCATCAATGGTTGGTAAATTACTTTGAACTATTGTTCAATTTATAACAATGCAGTGGAAGGATATAGGTATTTAATATATTGATTTAAGGTATTTTATCATTTTATGTATATTGACCATTTTATCTTATTACATGATTATTAATATTATGTATATTTTAGTTATCTGGTTAACCATATCTAGATAAAATTTTAAAATTCAATTTTTTATTTTAATTCTATCATTCAAGATTGTTAATTAATTTCTTAATTGGTAGAAATAATGAATCCATAAATAATTAACCACATACCTAAAAAGAATAAAATAATAAAAAAGAAGTGATCATGAGCTTATGTAATTTCTAGTTAATATATTTTATGATAATATAATCCCTTTTGCAAGGTGAAAATCTCCTTAAACCATAAACTAGTTCTAGTTGTATCATCCCACCTATACTAAAATGTATCTCTTGAGTTGGTTTCACCTTCTCTCCGAACATGAACTACCTTCACTTTAATATGAGTTACACCCATTACATATTTTTTACTCACATGTAGGTGATGGTAACCAAAGGATTGGTTATGAGTTTTAAATAAATGAAACCATGGACATGAAATCCCTTACATAATAGAGTATGGTATTAAACACATGCCATATTTTTAATTTTTTAAATTAATTATATAAATCCCAATGAAATAAAATAAAATTAAAATAAAACAAGAACATATAGTGGTCAACAAAATCACATTATCATTAATTCATGCATAAAATACATATTTACACATATTTATAATTTACTTCAATTTATTTTTTATTATGATAAAATAAGCTCAATTAATCAAATTGGTTATCTCATTAATTAATTAATTAATTTTATCTCACCTAAATAGTCCTTGAAATACCATAATCCATAATATTAAATAAATTAATTTTATTTAAATTATATAATTTCATAGTGTAAACTTAGTGTTGACACAATCAGTAGTTCTAAATTTAATGCATAATTAATTAAGAATTTAATATTCTTTAAACCATTTATACATGTAATATATCCAAAATTAATGAAAAAATTAATTTTATTTTTGTATAAATTAATTTACTCATGTATAGGATTGAAAAAAATGTAAATCATATTAAAAAATTAATTACACCATATGAACTGAACCGCCATGTGTGTATTAATAATACACATTATGTGAATTAATTACATAGTGACATAATTTATTCATTAAAACATGTTTGAATTAAATAAACCACATATAAATTAATTAATTACATCGGAGTTGAATTAATTACACATTATTCATGAAATAATTAACCATTTTTTGTAAATTAGTTATACATGACATGTGAATTAATTGTAGACTATGTGAATTACACCAAATAAGAATTAATTAATTGACCCTAAAAATATTTCTATTAAATACACTACATTTTTATTAATTTCATGACCACTACATCATGTAAATTTTAAACACTTTTTGTGTCTTAATAACATGACCACCACATCATGTTCATTAATTACCTTGTTTCTCATATATCTATCACACACATCATGTAATAAAAAATGGAATGTTTTGAATTTGGTTTTTATACCTTGGAAACACATATAAAACATGATGTGTACATAGGTCGCAAGTTATTTTTTTTGGAATTTCATGTTCTATCCATGTTCGGTCAACATGAAGTGTGTATCAAATCCATCTGCATGCTTTTACAATAAGAAAAGCTAAGATTTTTCATGATTTATCCCTGTGTATTATTCATTGGTATATGGAAGAAACCAATGGGATACACAACATGCGGTCTTATGTTGTTTGATAGTAACTCTTGGAACCACTTGTTAGAATCTCTGACTCATTATTCTTTTTATTTTTGACCAATTTTATGTTATATGGTCAAGTACAAACAATGAGAAGATAAAACTTCAAAATTCAGATTTAAAGAATGAATAACCGAGGAAATAAATATGCATATTTTTTTATCAATAATAAATAAATTGTTATAAATGAATATTTTACATTGAAAATAAATGAATGTTCTAGGCATAAAAGAAGTCCATTTTTAGTAGTTTCTAACTGAACTTTTTTTCAAAATCAATAATTTATCCAAGTTGTACATGATAAAGATCATCATTACTGATGGAATTAAATAAAATACTAATTGATTATTGTACTAGAACAAAAAATATATGACCATCACATATTATTTATAATTAATTAATTTGGATAAATTAATAAAATGAATTGAATTTCACTATTCATTGATTAATAATATGACCTTTTCTTATCATTCCATAATTTTTTTGAGATAATTAAAGTGTATATTCCCTTTAAGGATTATCCATATGTGTACTGCGAACCTCCAAACATTATTGTGTAATTCCCTAGGTGTTATCACAATTTTTTGTCCCTTGTATAGTTCATTGATGATCAATGCATGAATTACTTAGTGCGGATGAAATATTCTTGATCACTATTTTCTTGATATATGGGGGATAAGGGTAACAATCTATTCTTAAGAGTAATATTAGATAAAACCTTTCTACATCTTGAGGGAATTCTTTCTTCAAACTTCATTGTGCATAGTGACCACCAAGTTATGAAACAACATAATCAGGTTTATATATTGCTTGGGTTAGAAAAATAATAATTTAACATGAGCCCTTGTAATTTTTTAGACTCTAATGAAACCTATGTATAAATAATAATAATAATAATAATAATAATAATAGTAATAATTTTGTGAAAAAATACATCAAGGTAACATTGTAATGTTTTTCGGATTATGTTTTTATTAACAAAGCAGGTATCCTAGGTATGTGGTAGAGTTCCAGAGAGATTGTTGACACTGTATATTAAAAAATATCCATAAAAAAGGTATGTATAATCTTGAAGTGGTAAATAAAATTATTTATACAAGTTGTAAGTATTTCTATAAGGACCCGGCCTTAAACATTACATATTCTTGAATTAAATGGATAATTCACATTGGGGATATTTTTAGGTTTAGGGTTTTAGACAATTATGTCATAATATTTAAATAACAACATGAATATTACATGTAGACAACTCTACTCAGTATCAATTTTTTTCATAAAATACAAACTCAAAAAACTGTCATTTCTAGTTCCATGTTTTAGACATCAAAACTTTTCCTTGATCCCATCCTTGGCCCTATTCATCTTTAAGTCATGTGAAAAACATTTAAAAATTTGGGATGAGCATAAAAATATCAGTAAGTGTTATAAAATAATGACAAGAAATAGTAGCCCAAATAAAAACCTATGAAACCATACTTTTCAATAATAACATACCTCATGAAATCATAAGATTTATGAATAACACACAGAAATCATAAATCATAAAGGTAACTTATGGCATTCATAACATATTTACATTGTAGCTATCAAATATACATAGTGATTCACATTTGGAATACCCATCACAGTATATTCCCTAACTCTCTTAGGAGAAACATTAACGTTTACCTCTGTCATGTTACCCAATGCATTGGAGAGCTATCTCAGGATCACCCACCATATGTTTATCACAGAACCACCCGTATATGTAAAAAATTCCCAATAAACATAATCATAACACATAACATAAGAATATAGGAGAGATAAAATTTCCACATTCCAATCACATTATATCAAATCAGGATATTGAAATAAACATTGCTTTATCAAACCATTTTCAAAACCATTTAAAACATTTAATAAAGTGATTTTTGAATCAAAGTGTCCCATACCACTTTGATGATTTTAAATAAATTTTCATTTGAAAACATTAATGTACATATAAATAAATACTTAAAACAATTTTATTAAATCATGGAGATTAATGATAAATATTTTGAAGATTAAATCTTTAAAACATTTAAAATTATATTTTAGTTAAAGGGTTTTTAATAAAATGAGAGATTTTTGAATACAAACAATTGAAGAATAACATTTAATAAGAACTTTATAATATCATGAGAATAATGAGATTCATGATATAATATTCCAAAGGATAGTATATACACCATATAAGAGTGAATTGGTGCATAACAACTTTGAAGTCTCAATGGAATGTAAATTGAGACGAAATCCCTTATAAAGATGGTATCCTTAGATTAAGGATAAATCAATGACATAATTATGTGTGAAAAATATAAATAAACCCAATATAAATGTATATTATGTGTAATACAAAAATATGTTATTCACACATATTTATTTCACAAAATAATCAAGAAGTATAAGTTGAACACAAGGAATTGAAATTCGGTGAAGAAGTTTCCCTTACAGAAATTCGACAGCCTAACGGCGTCACTTTAAAATTCAAAAAATGCGTTGATGAGAGAAAAAAAGGTTATCTCATAACTTGGAAATAAAATTTATAGAAATATGGATATATAAGAACATATCCCAACATAATAATATGTAAATTAAAAGAAATAACAAAAAGAAGTCTTTTTAAAAAAGAGAAGGGTGAAAGGTTCCCTTTCCAATTTGGTAACTTATGAATCATACACCCCATGAAAGAATGATTTTAAAATGAAGATGTAAATAAACATAAATTGAAGTATATTACACATAGTATATAATAATGGGATTTATATACACTACAAAAAAGTAAATAGTGGCAAATGTAGCATGAATTCTTATGGGAATAAAAAGTGAGATGAAAACCCCTTACCACGTTGTAATCAATTGAGTCATAAGACCAAAAGTTAATAATCCAAAAATTAATCACATAATACCATGAATATAAAGATAATCATGATAATATATATCAAATTTAAGTACACAATACACCACATTCAATAAATAAGTGGCAAACAATGGAAATCTCATGGAATTAAAAGTGAGATAAGAAACCTCCTTACCTCATGTCCGACTTGACTCGTTTGTTCATTGTTCTTCCTGAATAATAAACTAAAGTTAATTTATACATGATTAACAACATTTTTCAAGTATATTATTCTTTTTATATCACTTATTATCATGTTATAAACATTATGCAATCATTTAAGTTAATAATGGTCATTCGCTCGATATTTGGTACTTGAGTCAAAAATGGACTTCTTATAATTACAAGTTATCCTTGTGGTCAATAGAAAATTATCTCAAGAATTGTATTCACGATTTATATATCAAATATATCATATATATCTAGTATATATGTGTATTTATAATAATAAATACCATTTAGAGGTAAGAAATGAAATGCATCGTTCATGGAGACGGTATGCCGTACGTACGCATGAACACTACTTTCATTTCTATTTCGTATTTTAATGGAATTAAAACATTATTATACATTGGTATATTATAATTAAAGTATAATATCAAATATAATATCATTAATTCCATCCTTTATACATCCCACATAATTCATTAACGAGTCAGATCACTTTGAAGGGGCGATAGTCCGCACTTCCTCAAATGAAATTACCACATTTACCCATAATGGAATCCATAAAGGTATGCTATAAATGAAAAATACATAAGTATAAATAATACACAATCATAATATATATATCATATATAAATATATTTCCTTCATAATATCCACCATGAGAGGCGGTAAGAGATAATCGAACAATCATCGTTTCGTGTGGCGTTAGTTTTCCATCCACAGAAACAGTATGTTTTCACCCATTAGATGGTGGTGAGTGTATGTGTAGTAAGAATCCTTCTCATAACAACATCCTAGTATATTTAGGATACTTTTTTGTTATAAAACAAAGTAATAAAAAGATTTTATGGGTTGGAGAAGTAAAATAAACGAAAATATGTTAAGAGGAACTCTTACCTTTAATTTGGGTAACTCTCTTTGGTTTGAACCAAAGGACTTATAGAAGTGCCTTATTCCTATGTTAAGGCTTCTAGGAGGAGGATAGGGATCTTTAGATATTATTTTGGAAGGGTTTGGACGTTCCAAGGGTCTTTAGAGGTGTGAGGAATGAGTAAGAAGTGAGGACTTTATATAAGGGGGAGGAGGGGTTCTTTAGGAAAGTGTGAAAATATTATTTTATTATATAATGATATTTGGTTTCGAAAGGTCCAAAACTAATTTAAGTAGAATATAAGATGAATCATGGTCTAATTAAAATCATCCAATAGTAATTGGATAGGTTTTGGATGTTATTTTAATATTTATAATCTTATTCATTTAAATCATTTATTAATGAAGTAAATACTGCATCATTATTGTGTCATAAATAATTTAATTTATTTGGTGTCTAAAAAATTATAAACAAATAATTCCAATGTAGGAAATCTTGTTAGATTTCCAATGAATACTTATAGTAAAAAGGATAACTTATATAACCCCATGTAAAAATTAATTTACTAAAATATATTATTTTGTGTCATTTTTGCCATTACATTAAATTAATTAATCTAAAGTGTCATTATCACTCTTAAGTGGATTTATGGGGTCCAAAAATCACCTCCAAGATGAAAATGGTTGGCCATGACTCATCCAATAAGGTTGGGACATGTTTTAAGGTAATTTTGCATTATTATGATATTCTTTTTACCTTGAATTACCCTATTTACCTTTAATCGCGGTAAATAAAAGTCAAAAGTTACTATTCACCAAAAATAATTTTCATCTTATTGAACCACATTTTTTTACTATTAATAACCATTTATGTTGTATTTTCTAAATTCAATTCACAGAAGAGGTAAAATTTCATTTAAATGAAAAAGTCAGTTTTTAACTACTATTAAGTGGTTTCACTATTCATAAAAAAATTGAAGTTATTAAGAAAAATACCAAAAATTCAGCCTAAGCTATATTTGATATCCCAAATTAAAAAATGATGTCAATTTTATCAAATTAAAAACATAGAAGTTGCATTAATTAATTTAAAATTAATTTCCATTGTCAAATCAAATAGCTTGTTTGTTAAAAACAATAACTATCAAAATATTGAAACTTGTTTATGTCCAATTTTAAAGTGAAATTAATTACAATGACCAACATTGGATTAAATGGTAAAAATATATTTTAATTAAAATTTAAATCTAATTAAAAAGATAATATAACCATATGAATAATTTAGATTAAAAGGCACTTTTGAATTAAAATACAATATTTTTCACTATTCATCAAAAATGTTCTTTTTCATAAAAATAACAAAAAATTACCCAAATAAATTTTGATTTCCTGAATCTAAATAATAATTTTATTTTTTCAAATAGTACATATACAAATATCCCAAGCTAGATTTAAAGAGGGTTCGCCATCAATAGTTGGTTAATCGACCTTTTACTGAATATTAGAGTATTCATTCTTAAAATTAGATTCATTCATATTTTATGCCCCTAAATTTTATTGGATAAATGTAATAACATTTAAAAAACATGTATAATCATTTTTTAGTTATTTCTGTTCATTCTTTCCATTACAACAGCTATGCATTAACTACCATTTTAAATAATCATATTATATTATTATTTTATTCAGTATAAATCAATGTTGTGTGCAATGTAAGATTTCAAAGAAACCAATTGTTGTGTATCGGGTATGCCATCAAAAAAATCATCCACTTTAAAGTAAAAAATAATATTTAATTCACTAATATTAATAAATATGAAAATTGTTTACTCATTATTTACCTGGGATGTTACAGTTTCCCTATGTTTTTCAAATTTTTGGCATCCAAATATTTAGAGTATGGATTTCATCATGAAAGTTATATCTCCTATAAATCCTTATAAAAATATGGTATAGGAATAATTTTCAGGAATAATGGGTTTCACGAATTTCATTTCATGAAGGAATAGATCATCATGAATTAGTATCATGAACAAGTGAAGATTTTAGGGTAATGTCTGCAACTATGAGAAGCTTTGTGAATCGAAAACATATATGGTTATTTGAGAAGATTACAGAATCACTAAAGAGAGGGGTGATCATCTTGAAATGATGATTTCGTGTATGGAGTCTTTTGAAATTGTAGGCAATGCCTATAAATAAGCCTCTACCCCTTCAAAAAAGTAGCTAGATTTAATAAAGATTCTAAGGATCCAGAGTATAGAAGGTGTTTTGTGAAGGTGGTTCTTATAAAAATGTTCACAAATAAAGGTGATTCATGAAGTCTATAAAATATGACCGAAAAATATAAGCATCATGAATGAAATTAATTTTGTGAAGTCAATAAAAATAAGGCCAAAAGTTTTGAGCTTTACGAAGGATAAGTGAGCTTCTCAAAAAGTGGTTTCTTCCCAATGGTTGGTTTTGATTTGCGAAATAGGTGAGAATTGTGAATGTTATGGATTTTATGAAGGTGGTTTATACTTGTGATGAATTGGTCTTCTTAACAAAGGTCGTGTGATCAATGAGAATGTAGTGATCTTTGCAAAATCATTTAAAAGGAATTTCCCTATAAATCTTTAGTAATGTCATATTCGTCAAATGGATAAAAGTGGGACTTCAATAGTGTAGATATGTATAACTGATGAATTATTCATTATTGATAATTAAGGGACCATAAATTCTATAAAATATTTGTGGATACCTTCCAGAGTAGTGCGAAATGGAAGATGAAGAAGCTTATCCTTTCCACCCATAGTGAACTATTGAAAGAGAGATTAATTGAGTGACCCTTCAGAAGTAGTATTCTATCTCTAAACATTTTAGAGGTAGTGATCCTGGTTATAGAAGTGATCTATCATGAACCTTTTATTTTGGCAGTGAGCCTTGCTGGATTTGGTACATCCACACATTACCATTATATTCTCCTTTGACGTAGTCTAGTGGGGTTGATCCATTTAAAATAAATATGTCTAATGAATGTTTTATTTTATATTCTTGCATTTATACAAGAAATAGAGAGAGAATTGTTTTTTAATGAAGAAACAAGATCCAAAGGGGAATTTGTTTTAATCTGTCATACCCTAATCCCCCCACTCAGTGTATTTAACCTAGTTGGTATAAATAATAATAATAATAATAATAATAATCACTTGACACACACCAAAATCATGGAAAAATAATTATCATTTCTATGAATGAATAACTTAATATTTATGAATATAATATTTCAAATATCATTTCTCACAAGACCATTAAACATAGTCCATAAATCCTACTCTATATTTGTAGGGCCTTGAATAATGAATATTTATTTAATTAATAAAAATATCTACATTATTATCCAATAAAATAAATTCTATTCACTAAAATAATTTATAAATATTTATTAAATATCAACATAAAAAAATAAATAAATATTATTTATGTCGATAATAAAAAAATAAATAAATATCATATTTTCATAACTAAATAAATAATTATATAAAAACAATATATTTACTTAATATTCAACTCACATAATATTCTCTCAAATAACTAGTGAGTGAATATATTAGAATATATCAACATTAATAATCATAGAACTAAGTAAGAGAATAATTTTTATTAAATTCATTAAATTCATATAAAATTCAACTCAGTTTATGAATAAAGATAGTGTGTAACCCTATCGATTCCTTTATTAGTGGAATTAGGTTGTTATAGTTAAATTATAATGCTATCATCCCAAAAAAATCCAAGGAAACCATAAAAAAATTTTAATGATTCAAGGACAATAACCACATATGAAACCACACTATGTAATATAGTCTATTTATCTCGATATCTCTGATCAAGAAGGTAGTATACTTGTGTCATCAACCTATGTACCCAATGTATATTTCTTTTAATTTTTGGAAATGAACATTTAAATGTATTTAAATAGATATGTAATTTATTATAATGTTCCATTCCCATCAATGAGGCTTGATATATCAACTTTTAATTAATTGGGAATGGAAAAAATCCTTTTTGACATTATTCAATAATGCAATGCCACTGATGATACACACAATGTATTCTACCTCATCATGAGAAAATGTCATCATGGTTTTCGTCAATACATAAATATACAAAACTCAGGACACGAATTAATAATAATCATAAAAATATAAGGATCATTATAGACATATATAGAAAGGAATATCTATTGACACATATAAAATGTGGATTTGAAATTGGTTGGTTATGTTCTTATAATATCATGCTCTTAAAACTAAAATGGGTGTTCACCGTAAGGAATTTTCTCAAATTATAATAATTATCCACCCTTGATATCCTGTATCATATTTATCCCATCAAAAAATATCTTATAATGATAAAACTAGAATTTGATAATAATATAATAGGACTTCAAGGTTCACATAATAGTATGGAACTTCTATAACCATTTATTGCATCAAATATACTAAGAACATTATCAGATTCATTTTTAAATCGAATAATGATCAATATGTTATAAGTTATTAATTAATATTCAAAAATAATAATATTAAAATAATAAAATGTGTATTATAGTGGGTTCTAGGGAACCAAATCCAACCATGTTAGTAATGAAAAATGTAATGAATTATATATTGTTAGCAAAGTTATCTCAGTTTTTTAATAGAACAATTTCTAAGAATTATGAAAATTATTAACTTATAAAGTGTTCTAATTAGATGAAAAAATTAACACTATAATAATTTTTGATGTTGTGAAGTAGGAAGTTTGAATATTATTTTAATGTAATTGAATATTAGTAATATTATTCCTAAGTCTCATTATTTTTTACTAGTTTACATCCATGATGTTACAACCTAAATGTGTTTAGGGGAGTGTTTTATATGGTGTTTACATAGTGATATGAGATGAATTTAATTGAGATTCTATAAATTAAAAAAACCCTAAATGTGTAGAAAACATATGGTTGATCTAGTTGTATATTTTATAAGATATTATATTAGAGAGACATATGTATTTTTTTAATGTTCTTATAGGATTTTAAGGATATAAATGTGTTATGTTATTAAAAATGTAGAATCTATATTTTCCTTATTTTTTACTATATATATTTCATGAAGATAAATTATAATTAACCTCTCAGAGTATAACTATTTTGTTATCCCTAACTAATGTTCACCGTGTAATATTATTTGTTATGATGAAATATTAATGTTAACATGATTATGTTACTTTGTAGAGATATAATATTTTATCATGAGGCACAAAATGAGTTTCGTATGCTCGATGACCCCAATGTATATTCTAAAATGAGTGGTATACATTATGAATTTGGTATACTAGAGGTGCACGTTTCATAATGATATTTCCTCATACATGAGGTTAGTGAGATTATTAGGATGAATAATTGAATTCATTGATATCTTTATTCGGGAAGACACGATTCTTAGCTAATTAGGGGATGGTTGGGTGTGTTTCTAATCATGTTATCAGTTGGATCATAAAAAATGTTGCATATTTCCTTTCATATGATGAATATGAAATCTTAGATCCTTACTGAGATTAATGATGTATGTATATGGACATACCACGATAAAATATTCAATGTTCTTTTTTATCAGATGGGGGGATGTGATGTGATCATTTATAAGGATGAATTGAATGTAATGTGTTCATTTATTGGGATATTCTATACTTAGAGAATCCCGAAAATATGAGTAGCTTATATAGGATTGAAAAAATATTTCTCCCATGTTTACTCAATTTCATAGACATTGGGATTATATGAAAATTTATACTTATATGTGACGAATTTGTTGGAAACATGTATAATGATATATGTTCTAGATGGAGGTAACTTCATATCGCTTTTTTGATTTATTAATGTTGATGATTTTATATAGGTCTCTCATTTATTATAATTTTGAACTCAAAAATCCATATTTGTTTTCAATAATATATTGGTATGTGGGGTCATCATTGTTAGTAGGAAAAATTATAATTAGGTTTTAAAAAACTCATAGAGCTGATCTAAATGTGATTAATATTTTTTTAGAAGTAGTTTTAGATAATTATTAAAAACGAATTACATATGATATGAATTTGGTGATAGATTTCCAGTTTTTCTAGTTGAATGATATATAAAATAAATTTTGGATATGATTTTATATGTTATTTTATATGATTCAATATAAGGTTAAATGAAAAAAAGCTTATGAGACTTTATTGAAAGTTAGATATTAATGGAAATATTCCCTAAAGCCTTGTAACATTTGATTTATATTCATAAATATTATTTATTATGTCATAGAGACATTGTATGGAATTAGTATGAAAGGAATCGTATTATATTATTCATACAAACATATGATGATAGATATGAGAATTCTAATATTAAAGGATAGCATTCATATCATCTTTCAAATTGATATCATTATTAAGGGAGTTTCAAAATATTATTTAAATGATTAATGAATGAATAAATAGATATTTACAAGGGGTCATAAACCATTAAAACCATATCATATTTACTATGTAACAGATGATAAAATTAATGGGTTTACTATGAAAATCCCCAGGGTCATATAATGAGGCCAAACCGATTGTGTTGAGTTACTCAAATGTGTTCCATGCCTCCAATCAATTCTCCCTTTGTACCATAACTTTGTTTCTCCCTATATCCTTTCCAGAGTGAGATACCAGCATATCATGTGTGTGAGAATGATCATTTCCATATTATGAGTGATTATTTTTGGTCTATATATAAACCATGGAGGGATGGATATTTTGATTTTTTCCTTAACGATCTTTATTAAACGGAATTATTGAATATTGAGAAGTAATATCTCTTCATTTGAAGTTAATTTCTTTATTAACATTAATTTTTCATGGTTTTGGTTTATATGAATGGCAGATATTTATTTTTATGGATTATAATGAATTTTACTATATTGATTAAATGTTAATCTACTATTTGAATCCTTTGAAGAATATATTAAAGAACCTATTTTGGGGGTACAAAAGTGGATGGAAAATTACATATTTGCCCTTATTTTAAGGAAACTTTTACTAGATATTGTGGGAATCCATTATAGCTTCATCAGGTACCACTAGGTCCTTCTATAACCACACCCTCAGAACATTAACTCATAGGGTTTCTGGTACCTCCCGCTATGTACCAGCTGATGTCTGTAGTTTTAAACCATTGGTAACACCTCCTGTTAGACCATCTAAACCCCAAAACATATTTCAAAATTTCAATCCATATGAAAAATTTCTCTAACTTAATCACTAAACATCAAAATCCTTGACAATTTCATAAAATTAAAAATTACCCCATTATATAGATCAAAAAATTCAAATAAGACAGCATTTAACTATTTAAATATCTAATTTAATCAAATTATATACCCTTAATTAGTATAAATGGGACACGTATAAAAAACTATACACTATTTGAATTCTTATCCCCTAGATGTCTAAATAAATTCTAATTAAACAATCAAATCTTAAAAAAATTATTGATTCACAACAATTTTATTTGATAATTATTCCAAAACATTAAACACACACTTGATGCATCACTTCCAAATTGACACAAAATCCCAAAATTCTAAAAGATCATGATTCTCATAAAGCATATAAATAACTAGCACACATGTATGTATCCCTACTTTCTTATCATAAATTATATTCATAACTCCTAAAAACAATAATAAGCACTAATCACAATAAGATTATAGAATGAAAAGTTACATTAACACCATTATAGTTTCCATAAATACCACGATCGAATAAAAAATTTAAACTGATTCCCACCATATGAATTAATTTGGTTTTTTATATGCATGTCCTATTACTGAATTCCATTTTATTATCGATTTTCACCTATAAAACTTTTTACAAAAGTAAAATTCCTTTTTCAAAAATCATTTGTCAAAATAAATTTTGATAAATCATTTATTTTATGTTCTTATTTTACAAAATCTAATTTAGTTAAATACTTCCCCATTATATTTTATATCAATCAACCATTTCAAAATATAAATAAATTTATAAAGTAATTTCCATTTGAACATTAATATCAATAAAAGAGTATTTAACGTTTTTAAAATACTGAAAAATAATTTACATAATTGATTGTGTGAAAAAATAATCTAAAAATAATATAAGAGATATGATGTTTAATATATATATATAAATATTAAATAATTATCATTGTAAATAATATAGATTATAAAAAAATACTAAAAAAATGTAGCTATATATAGAATAAATAGGATTCTATGGGGATTATATTTCTAAAAAAATATTTATAGTATGCCAGTGAATGCATAATTTTTAACACACCTAGCTGTAATACATAGAATTATAAAAAATGAAATGTTTTGTAATATAATACAAAATAGAAATAATGTAGAATGATCAAAATAAAAACTATGAAATCATTCTATAATATATTTTTCAACAGTGATAGATCATTAATTTTTAAAAATATGGGTGTGTGAGTGACTTTAATTACTTAGAAAACATATTATATGATATTCATGAAAACAATAATTATTTTATTAATTATTATTTAATTAATTATTTCCATTCATATATGATAATTTATTATTTGTGAAATTCATATTCCCTAATATTCCACCAGACCATATGATTCATGAATCAATAAAGTTCATAGCACATGGATGAGCCTTATAACACTTTTAAAGTTTATTATTATATTAATTGAGACATTCAAGTACAATTCTCACTTGAACCTATGGTGCTGACTTAGTACTTTGATATCCCCATTTAACGTGGGAATACACAATGTAGTGGTTGATCATGACTCTTTATGGGTTAGTTATCAGGTCATGATAGCCCTAGATCTTATCTATGATAAGTAAAATCCCTTCAAGTAGAACACTAGTTTGATACTAGATTCACATGAATACATTGTTGAATTCAGGAGGGATTGATCAGGTTTGTAATTTATAGTACAAAAATTCACATACAAATATGGTGTAGTAAATCAGTAATGTAGATTTAGACCCATATGGATCATTGGTTAGAAAGAAACCATTCAAATGAAACCATTTTAAAATACTCCTCTTGTTCTATCTCTATGATTGGGTTTTTCTAAAACTAGATAGTTCATATTTAAATTCAGATAATATTAAGGGATTGGGTTCAATTTTAGGTCAAATGAAAAAGAATAATCCTAAATTTTTTTTGGAATAGTCCTATGACTTTGACTACGCAATAATGAATGTGTTACCAATTAGATCAACCTGTGTTGAAAATATATATTTGACCGAGTATAGATAAAAATAATTGATACATTACACTTAGATTCTATATAGAAAGAATTAAATGATAAAGGAAATAGCCTGCTAAACTTCAACTAGGTCAGGTTCATTCAATTGAACCTCATGTGGTCAATGCTGTGTAAAAGAATGTGGTAAAAATTATATTTAACATAATTAACAGTTGTAGGTTTACCAAGGTTCATATAATGGATTAATTTGGCTCAGAAACACCCCTACTCAAGACACCCAACCTAATGTGGATTATCTATGCATGGTGGTGTTGATCAAAAGAAACAAAATGCTAATCATGCTACACATAATCATGAAACATATGAGAAATAGGAAATCTAGGAATCGAAAAATTATAAATCCATATTTAAATAATTGAAATAAATGAAAATCTAACTGAATACTTACTCACAATCCAGAGAAAATGAAGAAATAGTAAGCATCGATGAAAGATGAAAAACTTTATAGAAGAGGTGCATTAAAATCAAAGAGGAAGGACAATAAAGGAATAACATATAAAGATTGGTGATAAATGAGAAATGCTATAATGAAATTATAAAAGTAATGCATTAAAAATGCGTTGGAAGAGAAAAAAAAGAAAAAATAGAATAAAACAAGACATGATTTATAGGTCTGGGCTTTCGAACACAACAGAGGTGATGAAAAAATTAGGGTTAAAAAGTACATGATGTTTAAATCCTTCAAGTCATGTACTAGATTTAAGTGTATTTTTTCAAATATCTTCTAATAATGTAATCGTGTTTCACATTGTGTATTTGGGATCCAAAAACTCATCTGAAAAATCATCATATATCTTTGACTATGTTGGCTCTCAAAATTCGCACAGAATATATACTCTAACTGCTGAGTATTTGATTCACTTTTTTATAGGATTCGTAATTTGAAATTCACACAACGTGAAATGTTTGTAAATTTTTAATGAGATTTATGTAATCTAATGTCTTAATGGGATGTCTTTTTTTTCCATAGCGATGTTGTGAATTATGTATACATACCATGTATGTTATACATGACATGTAAAGGGTTTTTCTATTTTTCATAATTTATTCCTTAGAGTCCAAAATTCTTAATTATAGTGAAAAAAAACCAAAACCCAGTTCATCATTTAATAAAACACGAATAAACCTAAAATAAATTCATCTAATATGCATATATAAATTCTATTTATCAAATTACCTCTCACATAAAAAATAGTCTTGTCCTTAAGAGAAAAACATCCCAATATTGATTCATAAATAAACAATTTTTTTAAAAAAACTATACATTTCAACCAGGAAAAATATAAGTGTAAAAATGAGAATTTATTTTTATATAATCAATCATGCAGATAAAATTAGTAATGCATCGTAGTTCATTTCTTTATCCATTCATTCTTCCTTTAATTATAATTTCATTACTCTTCCTAAAATACTGTACCCATTTCACAATTTACATCACAATAAATTTTCTATCATCAATCAAGGTATAATTTATCTATGGTTATGATCATACCTTGAATACATTCTCCTAAAATTAGTCTTTTATTAGTTCTAACATCTCCAATTTTTAAATAGAATTACAATATCAACAATTAAGCCTTCAAGATTATGGTTCAAATGGCATTGAGTCTAGGGGAAGGTGAGCAGAAAGTAAAAAATAAATCTTAAAAGGATGGTAAAATTTAAAAGTATAACGTATGAAAATCTTGAATAGAGAAATGAAGTAGCACCTTCAAAAAAAAGATTCCCTTATCCAATAGCTGATGGTCGGTCAAGGAGTATATCAGGTAAGTATGAAAAATGTACTATGTTCCATTCTTTTAATTTTTATATATATTTTCTGAAAATCATGAACAGTTTAAGGTATCACATCCATACCCTAACCACATATGATCCGCCATAGGATTCATCAGTATAGTAATAGTGATTTTTGACCTTGCTAATACAAAACCCAATAATTTTTTATTATTTTATATTTCATTTTTAATGGAATTGATTGAGAAAAGAAAATTCCAAATGTAAACAAAGACCACATCATATCTGTATGATGGAAGTTCCATCGCATGTATCCTCAATGTTACATCTCTTGTCCATTAGAAGTTAAAATTACCCTATAGTTGTTTAAAGGATAATCATTCATTGTACCCAGAGAAATGTAGGAAGAGATAATCAACTTGAAATGGATCTATCCTAATAAGGTTATCCATGGCTACTATGGGATGAATAAAAAAATAAGTACAAGGGGGTCTCAAAAATACTGGATCAAAAAGACTGAGTCAAAAATTTTAGATGTGTATTTGTCCAATAATAGCCTCAATAAGATCTCAATAAATGTTTTGATATGTTTAAATTCCCTAGGTGCATCTTAGAAAATATTCTTAAAAGAGAATATAAACCCATGGGTCTATAATTTTCTCAGGAAAGGGAGTATAGAATAAATAGAAATCACTCAAGGAATAGAATCTAGTAATGATACCTTCTAAAAAATTTTCAAGAATATAACATTATAATTAAATTATTAAACTCATAAATCAAACTAAAAATCCAAACCTCAGTAGAAATGGGTTTTAACTATGTCAAACGTAACTTTTTTATTTTATTCAAATGGGTGTAATGATATATCAATTTGAATGCATGATTTCAATGAAAAATGTCTCCAAGATAAGTGAAAATAGAAAATTATCCAAGTGTATCAACAATAAATCACATGAAATACTCCCCACACATAAAATGAGACAGATTCCACAAGGTTCTTTAATGAATCATGGGAGAGATATCAAATAAAGCCTAAAAATGAAATGGATATTTGAAATGGAAATTAGGGAATCAAGAGCTCCTTGTAGTGAATTTCATGCCATGGTATAACTTTTTAGATGATGATTTGAAATTGGTAAACCAACATAAATTTTTATAAACAAAATAACCACACTAGATAAAACATTAGTCAATAGGATTGGCCAATTTGGAGGAAGAAAAATTGAAGGTTCACACATTTGAAAATAGTGAAAATCAACTCAGATAAATGAAATAATAGAGTATAGTTATGTTTGAGATGACCTACAAACTAAAATTATAGACAGATAAAAAAATTGATCCTAATCACATGATTGAAATAAAAGAATCAAAAATATGGTTTTCCTCCAATAAAGTGATTACAATAACATTATCAGCTAGAATCTTTCCTATTTAGGTGAATTCGAGGGTAACAAAGAATTCTTTTTGGAATGGCTCTTGGTAAATTTTTATCCTTTTCCCATTAACCATGAATGTTGGTTCTATATCATTATGAATCTCAATATCTCCATAAGGGAAATGCTTAATGACATGGTAAGTACCCTTGCATCTAGATTTCATCTTTCCATGGAATAATTTTAATCAAGAATTGAAGAACATAACTTTATCCCCCAGTGTAAATATTAGACACGAGATTCTTAGGTCATGTTACTTCTTTGTATTTTCCTTATAAATCATGGAATGCTCATAATAATCCTTCCGTATTTATTCTAGCTAATCTATTTGGAGATTTCTAACTTCTTTATCTTTTTGAGCATCCATGTTCAGTTTTTCCTATCAACTAATAAGATCGTTTCTCTAATTATACGAGCATATGAAATGGATTTCTGTACACTATTCAAAATGGGGCTATGTCAATCGGTGTTTTATTGGATATGCGATATGACCAAAGTGCATCATCAAGTTTGATACTCCAATCCATTTTATTTGTGTTCAATATCATCTCTATGATTTTTTTTTGATTTTTTTATTTTACACTTTTACTTTCATTATTGTGAGTTGGTGGTAGGGAGGGCCGTTCTTATATCAAATGCTATATTTTTTAGGAAATTCTTTAAAAATTTATTAGTTACGTGAGTTCCCTAATCACTAATGAGTGATTGGTTAAATATGAATCTAGAAAAGATATTTTTATTTAAAAGGTTCATTAACTATTTTTCTATGTCGTGGGATGTGGCATAAACTTCAACTCATTCTGATATGTATTAAAATTATATTAGGATGTAAAACATACCATGATACTTAGGGAATAGTCCCATGAAATCATTCCCCCATATATCAAAGATTTTGACTTCTATGATGGTATTTTTGGGAATTTTATTTATTTTCCCTCGAGTGCCTGTCTTCTAGAACTGATCATGGGTTTGAGAATTGTTCTTTGAATATTTATGAAACAGGTGATATAATAGCCTTATCTTAAAGATTTTAACTGCGTAATATTTGGTTTCATTATTCCCTTATACTAGTTATGTATGAAACGTGCCGAGTATTTTTTTATTTTATCTTATGAGATGTAGAATTATATTAAGACATCAACATGGTTCTTGAAAAGTATTTGGTCATCACAATAGTAATGTGTGACTTCAAATAATAATATCTTTCTCTACTGAATGATAAGGTCAGGGTAAATTGATCCTAATGTGATATAATTTTCAATATTCAAAAAGCAAGATTGAGATTGGGTATTTATCACAATAAGGGTTTCATCCGGTAATTCATCTTCAATGTCAGGATTATCATCAACCTTAATGATGGGTAATTAAGGTCTGGATAAATCATTATCAATAAAATTATTTGGTTTTTTGTATCCTTGATTATGATTTTGAACTCTTGTAGCTGTAGGATCTACCATATGGTTCCTCGTTTGGAATACCTTTTTTTAGTAGATAATTTATTTCTGCATGATTAGTGTAGACCACTACTTTAGATTGTACAAGGTATAAGAAAAACACATCAAATATGTATAAGACTACCATAAGTTCCTTTTCAGTAGTCGTATAATTTATTTGAGCAGTAGTCATTGTGTTCCTGGTATAGTAAATGGGATAAATGTTTTTTCCAACTCACAATCCTGAGATAGTGCCAATAGAGAAGTCACTTTCATCACACATAAAATCAATGTCCTTATCCCAATATGGTGAAATTATGAAATTAGTAGCCACCAGACTATTAATCAACGTATAGAATACCCTTCAATACACTTTAGTGAACTTGAAAATAGTGCCTTTTGATAATTAATGAGTCAAGTGGTGGGATACTTCCATAAAATATTTAACAAAGTGGGTGTAGAATCTTATGTGTCCCAAAAGGATCCTTGTCACTTTCACTGTTATAGGATCAGGTAATTCATTCATCACTTTTATTTTTTCTAGATACACTTCCATGCCTTTTTTAAGATTTTATGTTCACGGACTATGACTACTTGGACCATAAAGGGAGATTTTTTTCTAGTTTAATAGCATGCATTTTCATTTACAGCATTGTAAGACTAGATCCAAATTACTCAGCTATACCTCGAAGGATCTACCATATACCAAAAAATCATCTGTGAAGATATCTTGGAATTTATTCACCATATCATGGAATATATGTGTTATGTACTGTTGAAAAGATGTTAGTTCATTGTATAAAGGAAGTGAAATATGTATATATGAAAATCTTTAAAGGGGACACATGAATTTTGTTTTGGAGTAGTCATGTGGAATGAATTCAACTTGATTGTATCCTCAATATCTATCCAAGAAACAATATAATTTTTTCCATGTATGTATTTTTAGAATTTGATCCATATATTTTATTAGAAAATGTTCTTTCTAAGTTTCCAAATTGAGTTTCTAATAATCAATGCATACTCACCGTCCAGTGATGGTTGTAGTAGAGATCAGCTCATCTTCATCATTTTTCAAAATAGTTAGGCTACCCTTCTTTGGAATGACTTGTAGTGGACTCTCCCATTTTTTATAAGACATTGAAATTATTATTCCATCATCTATAACTTTCATAAATTATTTCCTATATAAAAATTGCATTGTCGGGTTGAGTCACCTCTGGGGTTTACGTTTGGGTTTATCATAGTCTTCCAAAAACATTTGCATGTTTATATTGTGGGGATGATCCCATTAAGATCATCCACTTCACATAAAATTGAGGTTTTGTGACTTTTTAGGACATAAAAAACTTTTACTCTTGTTTTTAGTTCATATATGTGCTTATAATGATTGGAAGTGTTTTCGAAGTCTTTAAAAATGACTTCATTAGTGTGTGTTGTAGATATTTTATTTCCAATTTTGGCGGATTAATAGAAAAGGGTATGATTGGAGGGATAGTTTCTATTGTCAATGGTTTAAATTATTTTTCATTCTCAAGATCATTGTATTCAACTTTAGTGGTGTAGAGTATCTCTATGAAATAATCAAGCGTTATAAAATCATCTCCTTTATCTTTAAGAATGATTTCTTAACTATCAAATGAATCATTTCATTTCATTGTAGAATTTTCTATGTCAAAAAAATCATTCATCTCCAAATATAAATATCATTTTCCTTTGATTTATATCTATTACTTCCTTCCTAGTGGCTAAAAATTTCCATCTTTAAATAATTATAATGTATCATTCTTCTTCCATGTAAAAAATTAGAATATCTTTAAGGAAAATAAACTAACTAGATTTGACTAAGATATCCTCGATAATTCTTCGAGGATACTTGATGGATCAACAGACCATTGAATTACCACAATTATTTGTTTCAATTACTTAATACCTAGCTTTTGAAATAAACTCATTAACATAATATTGATGCTCTTGCTTAGATTGTATAATGGTCATTCAAAGTTGTATTCCCCAATAGTGCATAAAATAAAAAAGATTATAGGGTCCCTCATATTTTTGGGATGATTCTAATGAATGATAGTAGATAATTAATTATTTAAATAAATGATACCTAAGTCACCCATCTTCCTTTTTTGAAGTAAATTATTTGAAAAAAAATTCATAAGTAGGAATTTGATAGATTGCTCTAACGAAAGGGATGTCGATTAGTAATTGTTTGAAAATTACTACAAAATTCATATAGTTCACTTAAATATTGCCTTGAATCAATATTTTTTGTAATGGTAGATGGGGTTTGTACACTAGAAATCCGTAATATAGTTCTTCTTTTTCAAGTTTCTGTTTTATCAATGTTTTTTAGTAGCTTTATATTTTAGACTTGTTTTCTTTACCATCTTCCTATGTTCCATAATTTTAATCCTCACCAATTATTTTCACCTATTTCTCAGGTTCCTCCAGCTTATTTTCCTCCACTTTTCCTGTTTTAGGAATGTCCAACACTTTCCCACATCAAATAACTATTGCCTTTTCTTCTTCGCTCAGGTGTATCTCAATGTTACTAGGTAATGAACCCGATAATTGTTCTTATAAGGTCTTTTAGATTTAACCCATTTTATGCTAGAGGTTACGTAGGGATGATCTTTGGTTTTTATCTCTATCATAGTTTTTTTAATTCTCTGAACTACATTTTGAACAAATGTAGAGAGAAAAGTTTCATGTTTAGTCTAAAGAGGTTGGATTATTTTTGTTGTATTTGTGGAGTTGTCCAGAATTATTGTTGGGATATCATTGTAAGAGGATACTAGTGTAATTTATATTGAGTTCTAGGAGTTGGAATTTGAGCTAGGTATCTAGGTGGTCCCTAATTCCTTTGTGGAATTTGAGCATTCCACTCCTGAAAATATAATTGGTTGGGATGATATTACGAATGTTGGACCAGTCTCTATAGGTATTATTGTTAATGATATTTTCAGGGATGATGTTATTAATGATTTTGGTAATTGTAATTAATGAATTAAAAATATTGTAATTGGGAATCCTCTATACTTTCTATAGAATCTTGGTATTGGTGTGGATATATAGACATCACATAAGATCGTATTTTCATCACTAGAGTAGGAGGGGGTGGTGGTCTAGTAGGTAATTGAAAATACTCGATCTTATTTTTCATGGATTCTACTAATTATACTGTTGGAACAGAAATCCTTGGAAAAGATGGATCAAGGATGGAAAACACAATTTGGGATAACATTTGATCCTTATAAGTCACACAAATCACCAAATGGTCTTTCTTTATGGAGATCCATCGCCAAGACCCTTACCACCATGAACGGTGTGCTTCCGACTATTCGACGAGCTTCGTGAATGCCATAGAGTAGTGAAAAAATGCTCCATAAATCTGACCAGCTTTGTAATACCGTTGTAAAGTAGTGAAAATACCACCGTGAGTACGAGAGATCCGCCTCAATTCAAGAAGCACGATTTACTTTTTGGTGCACCTCTGAGCATCATGATCCCATTCGCCTATAAATAGAAGAGTCACACCCACCAAAAAAGATCACTACCGTGAACTTTCACATTCTGAGCACCCATTTCTCAAAGAACCCCTTAATATGGGAAACAGTGAGAAAATGCATCCCACAAGGACTTTGAGTAAAGTGAATCATCTTTTCCTTTGTTATAATTTACATCCGCTTCAAATAGGGATGTCGTTCACGAAGCTCGATGTGTATCACGAAGGTAGGAGTCCCTTTGGGGTATTCGAGGCTCTATAGAGTCTTCATCCTTCATTAAGAACCCTCTAAATACATGTATAATACATTCCTTAGATGGTTCACCATGATTCAAGAAGCTCATACCTTTGTGGAGACCCCTTTTACCATGATTCTTGAAGCACCCTCCTTCGCGAAGCTCTTTCTCTTCACGAAGCAACAGAGCTTTAAAAATCCATTCTTAGAGAGGCCTTCTATTCCACAAACCTCTCTCTTACATGGCCTTCCAGGTTCGTACAAAGTTAATTCATGGTCACTGAAGTGGTGTTTCATGTTTCATTGCCCAACCCTATGCATCTTCGCATAGGCACTCTAACAGATATTGTTTCATCTCATAGCCTTGATAATGTGAGCCCCTCAATTGAACACTCCTCCACCACACTCCCATTGAGGATTTTTTTTCCTTACATACCCAAGGTGCATGTTGGTGCAAGTTGTGAAATTCCAAGGGATGTGGAGTGAGTCCTCATATTCTGAGATGGAGGATGTTAAAATACCAAGCACCTTCTTCCCCAACACGTGAAATTAAACTATGAGTTGCTACATGCACGGAAGGCTTAGGAGGATCCAAATGATAATGATCATCAATTCCATATATATATATATATATATCTTTCTCCCCCTCTCTCTCTATCTTCCCCTTTTGGATTTTCTACCATGTGCGCCTCGAGCAGTCTCCACATAAGCCTGGAGACACCTTGATACGATGTTTCCTATTCAAGGAGCCATATCTTCCTCATACATCAGGACATTCTCCTTGGGCTTCCCTCTGATAGAAAGTCCAAATATTTATCTCCCTTGGCCACTAGCCATGTGTAATCCCCACACTATCCTTCAAAACCACACCCTTCATGAAACAATCTTCTGCTCTACTTCTATCTCTTGTTTCTCACACCAAATCACATGGGATTAGAGTTTAACAGTGACCATGCCATCCCAATAGGCCTCTAACCATGCATAATCCCCATTCCCCTCATCCCACATGATGATAAACTACATCCCACCAAACTATGTGGAATTTTATCCCTATATTTTGAACAGGGTACGTAGGAAGCCTTTTTAAGGTTCAAGAACCTCACTGCCAACAATCCAATTGTTCCATGTGTTTCATGTTAGTTCACCTTCATCCAAAATGACGTTAAACTATATTCCCCTCCCAAATAATAGGGTTTATATTCCCATCCATTGGGATACATAGGAAGCCTATTTGAGGTTCAATCCCAACTAATGATAAACTATGCAACTCCCTTCATGGGACGTAACCTCATGATGTGATACTTTCCCTTTTTGGGATTCATATCTTAGATCTTCTTCTATGAGGTGTTATGATCCCCAATGTATTATAACCATGCATTATCCCCACACAACCTATACTCTTCCAACCAAGAGTTTCCCTCTTTCAAAGGCCTGCTTACCACGTGTGAGCCCATGGCATGCCTTTAGGTCACTGTCCTTTGTGTACATCCCAATTCTATGAAACATTCTTGAACAATATGGACTTTGATTTCTAGGCATTAGGATTTGTAGAAATCCTATTTAGAGGTTATATCCCATCATTTATGTCCCATCCTGGTCTTTCCATCGAGCCTTTCTGTCCTGGGAAGATCATGGACCAACCCATTGGTTCTATTTCCTCTTGGCCCTAATCCATGCACTATATTATCTATAGCCTCCTCCTCGGGTTTCTCATCACCCCACTAGAAGTATATGGACTTTGATCCCTACATTAAATGTAGGGTATATAAGAAACATCCTTGAGGTTCAAACCCAACACTATCATCTTCATGTTAGTTCAATATTATTCATATTCACCATTCAAAACTTCCTCTATACCCATCTGGATTTTACCTTGGCCACCACATCCAGATGAACACATTCCATCCATATGCCCATATAACCACGAGTAATACCCATCCATCTGCTCCACTACCTTACCCTTATCACTGTAAGGTCATGTCTTCACCACCTTTTGTAGTGCACAAGCAACTGATCATGCGTAAGCCCCAAATCACCCTTTTCTAACTATGTGGGTTTTGATCCCTATATTCTATACATGGTACATATGACACATCCATGAGTTTGAATCCTATACAATGGTGAACGTTGTTATCACCTTATTCAGGACCCAACTTCTCTTATCCACCCTTTATGGTGTTCATATCCACTTTCACGATGTGAAACAGTCACCTTTGTGGGACACAACATTCTGGGTCTGACATCATTGGGAATTTTGACCCATACATCCAGTAAATATTCTAGGTGCTCCCTCCTAGGGACATATCAATCTGATCCACTCTTTTCAGTGTTCTATTAAGTCTAATACATTTTCATAAGTTGTTAAACCTGTGGCATACCCTATGTTAAACATGGGAAGATAAGGAAAACCATAGAGACATGAATCTATCATAATATTACTTTCATTTGATGTGGGATTCATTAGGCTTCCACACCCTTGGGAATCCTTCTAATAAGGGATAATATAGGTGTACTAGGGTTCCAGCATCCACACATGGCAACGATTACTGATGTCACTACTTACCTGACCGAAGGTTTCTTCCCTGACATGAACCTTTGGAATCTCCCGATAGAATTGGTGTAATTAATCGGCATCTACAAATAGATGGAACTATGAAGGGTTTCATGAACAACATCTTAATATTTAAGGGAGACCCAGACTTGGAAATGAATAATAAAGAGGAATCCATGAAAGGAGGGTCTAATATCCCATCATCCCATTTCGATCAAGGAGTCGACATTGCTGAAGTGGTGATGAATGACGCCCACCTTTAGAAAGTGAGAATGCCGAATATTCTGTGTAACCAGTGAGAATCAGACATGCCTAGGTGGTGCGCCCTGAGAGAAGCATTGGAAACATAAATAATGAACCCAAAGTGAAACTTTCATCCATCAACCCTAGGTATTAGTAGCATTCAAGATATCAAAATCTAAGAATTTCACCAGATCTAGCTATTCGGTGCCAGGTACCACCAAGAAAATAGTGGGCCTTGTGTAGATCTCACCAGAATTTGGGGTAGTTAATCATTGGGATTTTGGTCTGTGACATCATCAATGTGGATCTTTCAATCTAGCCATGGAAGACTGAATGGAACGGGTGAACTAGGTAGTAATTTTATACTATTTGTCATAATATTAAATGCATCTTACTTTGCAGGAACCAAGCTACATGAACCCAATCACCTCTCGGACACAGACATAGGGGTAGGGGAAATGCTAACGTGGCAATCCCACACAACTCCACCTTCTCCATGATGACGTCCACAACCACGACTATCATGCCCCTATTCCTCATCTCAAACTCAAATTTTATCTTGAAGAGGGTGATTGACACTCTTATTCAATGATAAAAACAAGAAAGTTGATCCCAGTGAGGGGTATAGACTGCTATGAACTAGAGGTTTTTGTGCCTCACCTTCCATGCCTCCCCCACATGCCACGTAGGGAGCCGCTGCTCCCCACTCCGACATTAAATTGTTTTGGGAGCCTCACACTAGAATGATCCCATGATTCACTCCAATAATCTAATGAAATGAGGGATGTGAATGTCATCTCAGATATGACCATTGCTTGAGATCCGCCAAGGAGGTATCCCACAAGGTCGCCTAAACACCATCATCTGGTCCCCTAGGTTGAGGAACATGTCTCTTATACCAGTGTGCCATCATCGCCAGTTTGAATGAACTAACATCATTGTTAGAGAGAGACTTAAGAAGACTCCCATTAGAGATAATTATCTTATACAACATTAGTGAACCATTCCACCATAGATTCATACTATCAACTACCTATTATTCTAGATGAGGGTTAACTCTATGTATGATCAGGATTGAGACCCCAATAACCCAATGGGTAGGCTAGGATGACTCTACTGGTTGCTGGAATAAGTTGCAGTCATTGAGGGATAACCCATGATGTTGAGATCTATCATGTAGGTCCTCCCTATACCATCTCTTGTCCAAGAGGAGGTCCTCCCAATCTTGTTGATGTCCATCACAGAGGTCCTCTCCATTACCATGATCTCAAGTATAGAGACTTTCCACATATTTAAGGTTATCAGTATGAAGTCCCTCCTCGTACGACCTATACCAACCAGAATAGAGTTCCTTCCAATGCCACAGGTGGCCGACATGGAATCCCTTTCCATGTCCTTACTATCTCCAGTGGAGGCCCTCCCCACTCTAGCACTTCCAACCCTAGAGGTCCTCTCTACACATTCCACACTTAGCATGGAGGCCATCCCCATGTCCTTACCATCTCCAGTGAAGGACCTCCCCACTATAGTAATTCCAACCATGTAGGTCCTCCACGCACATCTCGTACTTATAATGGAGGTCCTCCCCAAACCCAAGCTCCTCCCAATGTTCTGTTCGACATCTTCCAAGGTGATCCTCACACCCCAGTGCACCCAAGTAGAGGTCCTCATTGATCTCTCACCCAATATAGATTCCCTACATATATCCTTATCAGCAATCAGAGTGTTGGTCCTCCCAACTCCCATGATAGTCCCAAAAAAGGTTCTCATGGATTCAACGAAATCAATCATGGGGGTCCTCAACATGTTCCTACCAACTCCGACAGAGGTCATCCCCGCTCCAGAACAAATCTTCCTAGATATCCTCACCGATCCATCCCCAACCTACATAGAGTTCTTCCCTATGTGGAATATCATCCCTTCCTTGAATATCCATCCTATGGTATAAGGGATAACCATCGCTAATGAAGGAAGAATCCTGGGAAATGATAGATCATGTTCAATCCAGTTTTCTATTTAGATTATGAAGAGGAGTGGGATTTGATGATGGAGCCTTTACCACCATACTATGAATAAGGGTGTTAGGTAGGAACCTGAAATTTCAACTTCATCCTTCCCAAAAGTGAAATGCACTAGATCCCTGAGGCACTCCGTAGGTACATACATGAGGAGGAATATTTGTCTCTTTTTAAGGACTTGCTATGTAGTCCTCTCTATCATAACCACAATCATTCCCTACGTCAACATAAGATTGTAGAGGGTAGTTCTGGGGGATGGTAGATGAAAAGTACCCTCCAAATTCATCTCCATTATCCACCATCATTTCACATGAAGTGGGGATCAAAACCCCGTCACAAGGGGATGTGATAATGAAGTCAGTACTGCCCTTGGGAGATGAACCAGTGTGTCGTGGCTTGTCATCCCACACATCATTCTCTCCACTAGCTAATCATCCACCACATCAGTCCATATCTGTACTGCTACTAGATCCTTAGTGGCCAAGAATTGAAGAATCAGGCAATCAAGTGATGAATACCTCTTATGAAAGGTGGAGCTTCTATGACATTCTTGCATCAGACCATCTTCCCGATATGTTTTGGTCAATCGCTACTTCAAACTTCAGTATTCCATAACCACTCACCCAAGATGAAGTCATGTGTTTCTACTGAATGATAGAGATGACACACTTATGTCTTCATCATCTTCAGTTTTTCTGTCCAAAAATCCAAGAAAATTATCAATATATCAACTAGAAATTCTCCCTGGTCAAGCTTGTCTCGCTTCCTGTGGCTCATCACCATGTATCACCGGATTATCACCAGACTCTTTAGAAACGATGAGTTAAAAGATTCACTATCCTCCAATGAGTTATTGAGGAAGAATATCCACACATCTATATTTATTGTTGGGGATATAATGATTCCCTTTAGTTTAGCCCAATCCTGTGATAACTTGACTTACCCATGAATATCGAGGATATGCCTTTGGGAATCATCTTAGTAAACATGTTTATCCCTGAGATATAACTAGAAGGAGGTATTAGTGTGGGTTTTGGAGAGGATGACCCACTCCATGGGTTAGAAAATCATATAAAGGACCCTATAGGAATCCGTACTTGTTATCAAAGACAATTTATTGGCCTTGGATACCCTTTAGAGTCTTTCCTTCTCATTCGGGACCACACCAATGGTAAAGAACATACTAGGACCCTCAAGACCTATGACCCATCTGGATCGATGCAGAAGATGGAAGATGATCATGAGAAAGCTGGACTACTTCAAAATCATACAAAACAGAGGAAAATTATTGACGAGCTCCTTTCCAAGAACCTTGAAGAACACCAACCAAACTGTGGAAATCCCTGATATGATCCCAACCATCCTTTGTCCGGGAAGCAGGGGCAGGTACAAGTGCCCTAGGGAAAGTTTTCCCCCATTGATCTTGACAAACATGCATATAATGATAGGATAAAGGCTAGATCCTATGGTAAGAGGTCGTGGTATATATCACCGAATTCAACCGGTCTATGTGAGAATAATCTCCAAGACATGTCTCCATAGTCTGCTCCTCCAGCGGCCCCACATGCTTCTCCCCAAGTCATCCTTCTAGAAGCTCGTCAAGTCATTCCACCAGCCACTCCATGAGCCATTGGGCCCACCTATCATGTTGAAGAACCCACCAAATGAACTGGTAGTCAGGGATCCTCTCCATGATAGGAACCCTTTCTTGGATGATTTTTTGGACTTTCTCATCGCTCGCCTCAAGGCCCTTGAAACCTAATAGGTGGTGATCCCACCTAATTGTAAGACATATCAGACATGGGTGGATGATATGCCAGCACCAATGAGATTTAGGAAACCTACTTTATCCCCCCTTAAATGGGATGGGTGACCCCCTGTAGCATCTAACCCACATTATCTCAATGTGTCGACCCATGCTAGGAAATCTAATGAAACAGGTGGCTTATCACTCAAAACATCCCAGGTGGATTGTGGGATTTTTCTAATAAGGATCCGAATCTATAAGAAGTTTTCTATCAAGTCAAGAAGGTATGCTAGTTGCCTCCCACATCTCTTGTAAGATGATAAGATATGACTGAGACCATTGTTGTTTCATATATAGAGGTCCCCAGGTGAGTGGATTTGTTTCTCAAATAGCCTCCTCGGCAGCCTCGCTAATGGCCTCATCCTCGGGCCCAACCTTAGGCTCAGCACTTCCCACCTCAAAATCGGCAGGCACCACCCCATAAACCACTGCCACCCAGGTGAGATAATATGATTCCACCTCTTATCTAGAATCCATCCCCTCATCTGATATAGGATCCCCGAGTCATTTTCATGAATATGAGAATTTAGGTATACACATTTGAAGAGTCTTAGGTTCCAAGTTATATCTAGAGTGCCTTGTACCAAGGGATCTTAATGTTTCTAAACTGTAGAAGACCTGAGAAGGCTAATCTCATTGATCGCCCCAATTACTACCTCTATGAAAAATTTCATGGACAAAAACACAAGAAAATCTATAGCATCAAGGACTGGACCATGGACTAGGTTGGAAACAACATTGTAAAGTTGGGTCCTAACCTAGAAATAGTAACATGTGTTTTTACAAAGCTAGATGGTGACAGTGAGGGGGGAATGAAAACAGGTCTCCAGATGTGGGTCTCAAAATTATGATAACTGGATGGATCAAAAGGTATTCCCTTGCTCTCATAGTATCATCCATACCCATTTGAACCCACCTAATCCCTCATAGGTCAACATGCTTCATCCAGCCACTGCTTATATGTCTCAATCTCAAGCTTCTATGTCCCGGAAGGGCAGACACCAACAGTAAAAGGGATAGATAATCCCCCTCCTCTTCCAAATACGTCTTTTACACTTTATGACTTCATGCACCTAGATATGGGAATAAACCGTTGAATTCATTAGAGCATTAGAGTATTCTTCAATTGATAATTATGAGAATGCCTCAGTGAATACTATTGAGCTGGTAGACCCTTACATGGTCCCTGATGACAAGGAGTGCTTGGAAGATCCTCTTAATGTCCCTAGTCAACACCATCATCGATGAATCCATGGACACACGAATCATAAAAAGTCACCGGCCAATTATTTCATCCAATACATGCATGCCAGTGAGACCAGACATCATGCTCAGTGCATAGCTGATCATACACAGTCTTCTCATCCTATCTCTTCATATTTTTTCCCACCACTGTTTATGAAACTTGACTAGGTACAGCTTTAGTGACCACACCATGATTATCCTTTCATATCTGTGACTAAACCTAAGTCATCCAACATTCATCTGGTATTAATTTTTCCTGATTTAGATAGTCACAACGGGATATTCCCAACGCCACCTGAAGCAAGTCGTTTCGACCAAAAGTATCAGTCATACCACATTCCATAGAGTACCTCCTTTCTATAAGAAATATGCACCTAGTATGGCAGTATGATGTGCTCATGATCCTTTCTAGAATTATTAAAAAACTCTTGATCTTTGAGAATATCCACCTGTCTGAAGATATGCGTGAATCTCTCATAGAAACTCTAAGAAGCCCTCTCTAGTTTGAAATAGAGGCAGCGGTTGAAAATGCCTTCCATGACGAGGAATATGAGCATGCAGAATGTCAGGACATCATCTCATTCTAAGGAAAAGAAAAAGGTTCACCCTAAAAGGGAACATTATACTATTATAAATCACTATCCAGTTCAGTGACACGGAGTTCCACCACTATCTTGTTGACATAGGTTCTGGGATCAATTTCATCTCAACAAAGTTTCTCCTCAAAATAGGGATGATAGAAGAAGATCTGATCCCCTCTGACCTGAAGATTCATGGTTATAATAGTATAAAACAGACACCTCGCAACAAGATTCAGTTACAAACCTAGTTCAGTGGTCTAATCACCAACACTAGATTCATGGTTTTGTTGTAGGACACCACCTACATCACACTGATGGGTATACACCAGCTCTATTTACAAAAAATAGTTCCTTCCTCATATCATCAATTCCTCAAGTACTCCCCCAATGGTCGTGTTGGAATGACCCAAGGATACACATCAGCCTTTTCTTCTTGTGAATCCCATTACATGGATTTTAGAGACTACATGAGTAAGGAAAAATTGGTTCAGACTATTGAGGTTGATAATACTACTATTTTCACTGACCCATGGACATTTCTTTATGATTCCTTTGTCCTCCCAATTCTCCTATTGGATATGATGACCCTATAATTGGGATTATACATATTTTCCCAGGAAAGAGTGAGGATATCATTCTAAGGTATAAGGAGAACCATAGGATCACTTCTTACTCCTATATGAATCAGGCCTAAGTCATACTGGTGCCCCTTACCCCAATAAGGTATCAAGACATTCTCCCCATGGTAAAAATAATACACCATACATTCTTGTTTCAACAGGATGGGTTGAACCGACTCAATCTGACTCACCACTAATACTTTGATATTATCAGTCACAGAACCTTGGGTCAATGTCTTGAGGGAATCAGATTGAAAGATTTTTTTCCCATGGTTTCAGTAGTGTGGGAGTCTCCTAATGAAGATTCCACCATATCTCCGGCTGGCACTAGCATTACTTCTGGATTATAAAACTCATAAGATATCCCCATACCAATGATCCTCTCACTATGTATGAAGAAGAGGATTTGGAGGGTACATTTTCCAAATTTTAGGAAGGTATCTCCTCCACTATTGATGAGTTGGTACAAGTGAATCTTGGTACCGAGGACAATATGAGACCAGCATTGATCAGTGCAAAAATTCCTATAGAAGAGTATCTATAGTATGTGGATTTCATGAAGCGGAATTAGGATGTATTTTCTCAGAGGTATTATGAGATTATAGGATTGGACCATCAGATCACCATCGACCACTTTGGTCTCATGGTAAGTCATTGAAGGTTCAAACAACCTCCCAGAAAGAGGCAAACCTCTCACAGTGCCGTGGTCGAGGATGAAGTTGATAATCTCATCAAAGTCCACATAATCAAAGATTTCTAATACCCAAGATGGTCAGAAAATATTGTCACCATTAGAAAAAATAAAAATACAGATCAAAGTTTTCATCAAATTTCAGGATCTCAACCACCACTGCCCGAAGGAAAACATCCCCCTTCCCGTAATAGAGCTATTGATCGATTATACCACTAGATTCCAAGCCCTCTACATCGTGAATGGGTATTATAGATATAATAAGATCCAAATATCCCTCAAGGTTGAAGAATACACCACCTTCAGAGCATCTCAATGTAATTGTTTTTACCAGGTAATTCCTTTTAGTCTAAAGAATGTAGAATCCACCTACGGGTGTGCTATACACCATATATTAAAAATAATCCTTAGGATGTCTGTCGAATGCTATGTGGATGATCAAGTGGTCAAATACCACCAGCATCAGTACTATATCAAAGATATCAAGAAAGTGTTCAACTTCCTCCCCTCCCACCATCTAAAGTTGAACCCCCTGAAATGTGCCTTCTTGATTTTGTGTGGAAATTTTTTCAGCCTTTTCATCAGATATAGATTCATCACAATCAATATAGAGAATATCAAGGTCATCAGTCAAATGCCTCCTTCAAGAAACCTTCGAGAGATCCATGAAATACAAGGCCACATATCCTACATAAATTGATTCATTTTGAATCTGGATGGAAAGAGTAATCTCTTCTCCCAACTCATGAAGAAATTTGTTTTCTACCAATGGGATGAATAATGTCAAATCACATTTTAGGAGATCAAGAAGTACCTGCTACAGCCTCGAGTTATGATGCCACCCATCTCCAACAAGGCGATAGTCCTCTATGTGACCACTATAGAATTATCCCCAAATTCTCTTATTTACTAGAAGAATAATGAAGGGATAGAGAAAAATTTATAATATCTCAGTCGAATAATCCTATAAATAGAGACCATATATCCCTCTATCATGAAGAGATTCCTTGCACTGGTTTTTGTAGTGAAGAAGTTGTAATACTATATTTAGTATCCTGAGATACATATTATATTCCATGTGGATCTGCTAAAGTATATTCAGAACACCCTGTGTTGACAGTCCATCTAGCTCGGTGGGTAGTGATCCTTCAGTTGTGAGACATCAGGTTTGTCATATAGAAATCTATCGAGGGTCTGGTGCTGGAAGACTTCCATGATTACCATATAGCTCTTGTAGAGTAGCTTCTAGATCTTTATTTCCTAGGTGAGACCATCTTATCAGTGGATCAGGCCATGCCATATTGATAGATGAACTTTGATGGAACCTCCTGAAGTACAACCGAAAGAAGGATCAGTGACCCCAAACTCAACATAGTAGGCCTAAGTATCATATTCATCATACTGACAAAGGCTATTTACCTTATTCATTCTTGTTGTCCAAAGGATTCACCAACAACAAGGCAAAGTATCAGGCCCTCATCACTTTTCTAGATATGTCCCTCGATATTGATGTTCCCCACCTACATGTGAAGGGGGATTACAAGATGGTTATCAAGCAGATCAATGGAGACTACATCGTTAGGAAGCCAAAGCTCATTCCCATGTTAGAGTGTGCTCTCCAACTGATGGCTCAGTTCCATTACTGGACTATGGCCATTCATATTCATCATTCATATAATGGTTGAGTAGATGCCTTGGACAGTGTTCTCATTCCGCTCACAAAACATGGCAAGGATGATCAGATTATTCATGTGGTGCATCGAAGGTTCATTTCTCCCGTTAGTTTGGAAGATGATGATAGCCATCAGGTAAGTTAGTTTACTGCAAATTCCTCCACACTAGTACCTCCAATTCCCCCTTCCAGGATAGAAGAGACCTCTGATTGGATAAAACCCTTTTTCTAGTAACTCTAACATGTTAATCTAATGATAGGAAGACCCGAATGTGGGGGAATCTATCGGCGTGCAATGCAGTTCACCCTCTATAGTTGTCCTAGCCTTGAGCATATCCTCTACAAATGAGGGTTATATGGATTTCTCCTTCACTATATTCAAGGAGACGAGATTAACCATGTCATACGTAAAGTAAATGTTGGTTCTTGTAGAGCTCATCAGGCAGGCTTGAAACTCTCCCACCAGATTTGAATAATGGTTTACTTCTGGTCCACCATGGTCTATGAATGTATCGAGTTTTCCAAAAGGTGTTACATGTAATAGATCTATTCCAACCTTGTGCATCGATCACTGGAACCCCTCTAAACTACCAAGTACTCATTGCCTTTGTGGTTTGGGGACTCTATGTCATGGGACTATATCCAACAGAAACAACTTTCTAGTGTAGGTTTATCCCGACTGCCACATATTTATTTTCCAAGTGGGAATAAGCGATACTACTCAAGGAAGTCAAGGCATGTTACGTCAATTATTTCATGGTCAACAACATCATATATAAATTCAGATTTCCTCACACAATCCTCACTGATAATGTCACCAACATTAAAGTGGTTGAGTCGAAGAAACTATACAACAGGTAGAATATTCAGTCTTACCTAAATTCTTGCTATCACATGTAAGAAAATGGGAAGATCGAGGCATTCAAAAAGACCATCTCTAACATTTTGTAGAAGATGGTTGGTTAGAACATGAAGAGTTGTGCAGAAATTCTCCCCCAACACTCTCTGGGCTTACCGAACAACGACTCACAATTCCACAGAGGTGACACCATATTCCCTTATGTATGGATCAGAGGCCGTCCTTCCAATAGAGATTTATTTATCGTCGCTCCGAATAACTATCCATGATTAGCAGATGTCAGAAACGATATCATATGTGCATCTAGATGAGCTGGAATCTCTCAATGAGAATAGGCTCAGGCCTTGCACAATCTAGAGAGGCCCCAGAACAAGATAGCGAGAGAATTCAAAACAAAATTCTCCTTTCATTCCTCTAAGGTGACATGGTATTGAATCTGGGGATGCCAATAATACCTGGTAGGAAGTCACCAAAATTGGAACTGAAATGGGAGGGGCCTTATATCACCAACAAGGTTTACCCCAAAAACACATACTCATTTTTTCACCATGGGTAGCGAGCGTATTAAACCTCCCACTAATTCCAAATTCCTCAAGGAGTACTTCAATTGAGGACCTTTCCATTTTCTTCATCGATGATACAAGATGTAAAACTGCCCAACATCACCATCCCACATGACACAAACTATACCCTTGTCCTTACCACATGATGTTAAACTGCATGGAATTCAAGAACTATGTATGGATTTATTCCCATACTTATAGGATTTGTAGCGACACCTGGAAATTTTGTCTTCAAGTCCAGCCCCAAGTCTACTAACCTCCCCTTTGTTTGTTTCAGATAAATGACATAAAACAACTCAAAATCACTGTCCCACATGATGTTAAATTGTACCCATATCCTTACTGCATGACATTAAATTGTACGACATTCAAGAACTACCTATGGAATGATTCCAATACTTTTGGGATATGGAGCAACACACAGACATTTTGTCTTTAGGTCCATCCCTAGATCCATTAACCTCCCATTTCTTCATCTAGGCTGCAAGATGAAAAACTGATCTGTACCACCAACCCACATGTTGTTAAACTATACCCACAACCTTACCACATAATGTTAAACTACATGACATTAGAGAGTATTTATGTCTTGATTCCCATCCTTATGGGATGTATAAGAACACCTAAACAAGTTGTGTTAAGGCCCAACCTAGGTTTGAATCCTCCATTCTTCTGGGGGGCTACATGGTGTGGTATGCCACCTCCTTATTTTGTATTCACGTCAGGTTTATTACATCACCATGTTGTGTATACCCATTAGAAAAGTTATATTTTCCTTTGGTTTTGTCCTGCATGATGTTAAACTACATGATCATCCCACATGATGTTAAACTATTACATCCTTACCATATGATGTTGAACTACTTGTCATTCTCTATATGGGAATCAAGATATATAACTGCCCAACCTCATCATCCAACATGACATTAAACTACACCAGTTACCCGCCATCATGTTAAACTCAAATCACCTTTTTCCCTTTTGTTACATACTATATGATGTTAAATTGTGAGTCAATTTTCCTCACATGATGTTAAACTGACCCTTCATCCTTACCGCATGAATTTAAACTACACAACATTCAGGAACGATGTATGGATTGATTCCCATACTAATGGGATATGTAGGAATTCTCTGACCTTTTTCCCTCAGGTCCAACCCTAGGTATCGTAAATCCAATTATCTATTTGGCCTCTTATACTATGTATAGTATCCCAAGATCACATGATGTTTTGTGGACATCTATTGTCCTCATTCACATTGTTCTTGCAACTACTGCATAAAGTATCCCCTTCAAGGGACTCCCCCTTGAACAACATCCTTACCACATGATGTTAAAATAAATGGGTCTTCAAGAACTAGGTATGGATTGACTCCCATCCTAATGAAATACATAGGAATGCTTGAACATTTCACCTCCGGGTCCAACCCCACATTCTTCGACCTTTCTGGACCTTTTTGGTCTTACATGGTCTAAGTTCCATGACCTCAAACTAAGATCCATCCCATCCCACATGATGTTAAACAACTTTTTCTTACATGCAAGACATTAAACTTCATAGCTTTTGTGGACATTTTAGCATGAACATAAAAGGAAAATTCTCCCTTTTCCATACATTATGTTAAACTAATGCTATGTGATTACCACATGAATTTCAACTACACAACATTCAAGAAATAAATATGGGTTGATTCACAACCTTATGGGATATGTAAGAGTGCCTAGACATTTTGTCTTCTGGTCCAAGCCAAAGTTCCTCCCTCTCTCACCCTCAGCCTATGGTTCTTTCTTGGAGCATGTGGTGTGGTGCATGCTTCTATTTCCCTCATTCACATATGGTTTCGAATAGCCACACCATGTTCCTCCATTAGGAACACTTATCCACCACCCATGTCCATAAAATAAGACGTTAAACTACATGGGTCTTTAAAAAAATGTATGGCTTTATTCTTATACTTATGTGATATGTAGGAACGCCTGAACATTTCACCTTTGGGTACAACCCCAGTTTTATCAACCCATTTTCACCTTTTCCCTACTAATTTTATCGAGTCATCTACCCTAGTTGAATCCCTGGACCTCTATTCTACCTCATTAATGTGCTCCGATGCACCGTGGTATGAAACTTAGTGTGTTGGATTCTTCACAGACATTTTCTCACTCAACCACCACTCTTTGACTACCCAGTTTTTAGGTCTCCATCACCACTGACATCCAAAAGGACCCCAAAATTGTATGGATTCTTCGCCTTAAGGACCACCTACCATTCTAGGCCAAAGTCCTGAAGGATCTTGAACGACATCTTGAGATAGGTTCCCCCCACGTTTTGAATATGGTCAGTATCCAACCCTTAGTTGTTTGTTCCCATCCCATGCCACACGATATGGATACTGCACATCAAATATAGTATATAGTTATCCTCTATCGTTACTCCAACCACATTGCTTCCCAAATGTTGGTCTCGTAATTTATATTCCCTATAACATCCTTTTTTCTAAATGGATCTTCAATACTCTCACTGCTATCCCTCTATGCACTCTTACACGTTGAGTGGGAGGACCCATGTCATGGGGTTATCCTAGACTCCAGAACTCTATTACCATATTATGTGCTTCCGTATGTTGTAAATATATTCTCCTACCGTTATTTCTCACATCGAGAATGATTCACATGGGCCTATGGGTTCTGGAAAAGGTTTATACTTTCACGGAAGAGTCATACACCCTATGGTATGAACTCTATGACCTTAAACTAAGAGTTCAAGTACCAAATTATAGGGATCAAGACTTTAATCTGTGTAAAAGTTCTCTCAGTAATTTATGATACAGTGCGAACCACTTTGTTCCTTATTCATGGAAGTTTGATTTCTGAAACCATGATAAATGTTTTTTGCTTCAGAAATCTCATTTTCATGGTCCAAACTCTATGACCTTAAACTAAGAGGTTATGTCCTAGGAATGTGTGGTGTGGCATGGACTCATTTTTTCCTCATTCCTATCAGGTTACCTTCTGGTGTTGGACTATGTATTTGAAATTTGTAGGACTCAATTCATGGTCCCAGCCTTATGACCATAAAATGGGTGTGGGTCTCCCCCCAAGAATATGGTATGTGGTGAAGACCTCTTTGGTCCTCATTCACATTGAGTTATTTTATGTCCCACCACTAAAAATTTCCTCCTTAGGACAGTCTGAAAATTATGACCTTAAACTAAGAACATTAGTGCTCAAGTTCACATTACATTAAAATTCCTAACATCAATTGTCCACGTTTTGGATGATATCACCCCCTTTAGAATTTTCCATTTCAATTACTTCCTCCTAGAACTATTTATGGATTTATTATCATCCTTATGAGATACAAAGGAATGAACAGAACATTTATCCATGGTCCAACCTCTATCCCTTCAATCTATCCAGACACTTGGTCAGGGTTCTTTTGAGTGTACGAGGTCTGATTGATCCTCTTTGGTTCTTAGTCATTTCATGTTTACAATAGTCACGCCATGTACAACCCTAGAGAATACTCCTTCCGACATTAGTCCTTACCGCATGACGTTAAACTCCATGGGTACCATCCATGCTTCACACATTCCCATTATTTGGGTCACTACCACATTTGAAATGAGAAAGGAACCCCAAATGGTATGGATTCTTAGCCTTACAGATCACTTACCATTTTAGTCCAACGTCTTGGATGATCTCGAATGACATTTTTGAGACAGGTCCCACATTATAAACATGGTCACCATCTGAACCTCATTAGTGTGTTCTTATCCCAAGTCACACGATATGGATACTGTGTTTCAAATATTGAAAACAGTTATCCTAAATCATTTAGACACCTCCATTGTGCCGTAAATATTGTGTGCAATGATTCATATTTTCCTACCCCTCTATTCTCAAACACCGCTGGTGTTATCCCTCTGTACATCCGTGTACTTTGAGTAGGAATATTAGACTGGTCAGTATTTTACAGCCCAATATTTCTCTTTAATTATTATGAAATCTCATGTGAGGGTGAAATCCTAACATCACCCCTTGTTTCTGACACTGATCATGCATCACATGGTTTAAGGTGTCTTGGTAGAGTAATAGCTACATGTAGGATTGTGCTACCATATGGTCTGAGATCTATAACATGAACTAAGATCCTTTTCAACCAAGACATATGATGTTAAACTGTTACACCTTGTACCAACTGAATTTAAACTGCAGAATCCGTACATTATGACATTAAATATCATGGAATCGTCCTATCATACGACCACAAACTGTGACACCATCGTCCCGGAAACACGATGAAAAATGGCACCACATTGTGATGTTATCACTTGAGAGGGAATCACCATGGGAACTGGTTATCCACCATGTCATTTTTCAAGGTCTTCATACAGCTTGATTCCTACAGTGACTCCCAAAATTTTCATCATGGGCTGATCATTAAAAAATAATATACATTGATAAAATAAACAAACAAGATATATCAAATGCCTCTTTCTCACTGTGCATGGGTCAGAGTCGCACAACAAAATTTCCCTGATAACTAAGAATATCTTGATTCCTTATTTCATGGTATATATAGTGATTCCTGGGTCATCAATATTGGGTTCAACCATAACATTTCCCCCCTTTTCATGGAAAATCATCATCGTCCTCACCACATGGTGTTAAACTACACTAGATTAAAGAACTATGTTTGGTTTGATTCCTTCCCAAGAAGGATACATAGTGACCCCCGGATATCTTATCCCTGGTTCTAGACTCAGAATTGTAAACTCCTTATTTTGGTCCATTTTGTTGAATGTGTGATGTGGTGTGGAATTCTATTGTTCTCATTTATGTATGGTTATGTAGTACACCACACATGTCTAATTTTGGGTGAAAATGTCCTAACTGTTTAAAAATAAACTATGTCACAACCCCCATCCTCACTACATGACATTAAACTACACCAGATTCAAGAACTATGCGTGGCATCATTCCCTACCCTCATGGGATACATAGCGACTCTTAGAAACTTTTTCTTTGGGCCCATCCACAAAATCAATGGTCCAAACTCCATAACCATAAAATAAGATCCAATTTTCTCGATGCACGATAATAAACTTTGACCCTACCCTGAAAAAGTTCAGGATTCCCCCTGATAATTATAGGATGCTTCAACATCCTTTCTAGAGATAATTTCCCCCTCCAGTGTTGGTCTCTAACCACGATGATATTTGATAACTATGCATGGCTTGACTCCCATCCTTATGGGATATGTAATGACACATGAACATTTTGACTTCAGGACTAGCACCAAGTTCACTTATCTTTTTATCCCTTTTCACCCAATTCTGATGGGAACTCTATGACCTTAAAATAGGATCCCCTATTCTGTGTAACATGACTTTAAAATGTCATCTAGGGTCTAGTTAGTACGACCTTAAGCTACATGTGAATTCCTAGTCATATGATGTTAAAATATCCTATTCATATTAATCCTTACCACATGATGCTAAAATACATGTTTACCATCTTCATTGGAATGATGTAAAACAACAAGGAATTCTAGGTCCCCACAAGAGATATTCTAGCTGGAAGTAGGTTTGATATTGATTCAGACCAGCATTCCCACCCAATGCGCCTTCAATGTGGTGGTGTAATTTCAAGAGTGTTGGACTCCATTAAAACATCTCATAACTCCATCCCAATGGTTTGTGTGACCTTTATTTGGATCCCCATCACCATTCATGTCTGGAGAAACCCCTAATAGTCTGGTCCTATGCCATTTTGGCACATCTACTATCCTGGTCCAACATTTTAGAGGACATCAGAAGATATATTGAGTTAGACCCCGTGTTTCTGAACTCGTCCAACGATTGACCATTAATCATTTTCCCCATTTTAGGCTAACATGATATGGATACTACATTTCAAAAAAGGCATACAAATATACTGTATCGTAATTCCACCATGACTATGTTCAAAATTGATTGCCTTTTCATTCACACTTCTCATTTCCCTTTGTTTGTATTGGATAAAAAACCCCTTGGGTTATCTCGTTCATGTACTAGAAACACATTGGGGAAAACAAGTTGGATACTCAGAGAACACTATTATCCAGTCACAACCCCATCTCTCTCAACCTGAATAAGTCAGGTGGTCATTAAGAAAATTGTAGACCATAAGTATTTGATGATTGGTTGACACTCTCAGATACAAAGAGAATGATTATGTGGTCGTCCCTTGTTTCTCACACCGGTTATGACCCACGTGGGATTATGGGTTGATTATTAGTTCTTTCCCGGATATATTTAAGATTCACATATTAAATAATGAAATATTTCCATGAATATTGTCTAAATAATAAATAAATATTGAAATCTATTCTTAATTTTGGAAATACACAGTCCCTTTGGATGGGCCCCTTCGATGTAGCATCTCAGCTTTTCCAGTCTTTGGAATATGGCAACCAGAATATGTTATCGTCACATGAGCTCCCTTCCTTCCTCATTTTCCATGGGGAGAAGTTTATTATCCCTAATATGTACTTGATCCATCTCATCCTAGATGTCGTCCACTCTGCAAGATGCTTGCCTTAGCTTCTCTTTAGCTTCGACCAACTAGACCGGTAGTCATGATATGAGTTCCTATTGGGTGTTGTTAAAGGAAGAGCACTCCCTCATTCACATTTCTAAGCACTAGAAATATTTTTCATCCTTATAAAGCATCTATATATTGAAATACATTCTCCCACTTCAAGGAAACACTAATGATATGGTCACTCTCTCGTACCGTCTCAGAAAAGTAATCCCATATCAGCATATGTTGACTTCGTGCATCTACCCCTCCAGCACATAGCTCGCACAACTGAAGATGAATTGATACCATCCATGTTTTAAACTATAATTTTGGGATGTTTTCAATGAATCTATTAATTAGTTTCTATGATAGGTGGTGGAATTCTCGGCTATCCTCCACATCAGAGGCGGACCCATCCATCTACTCTCAGTCAGCGGGTTCATTCTCTGGGAACACATCTAGAAGTTCGACATTAGGATATTCCTCTAGAATGATATCAGATATGATAGGTTAAATATCATATGGTTGATCTTTATCACCGGATTCCACCTTGATATGTTTAGGTTCCACCATGTCAGTGGTTCTACCCACATCCATGATCATCATGGTCTTGTCAGCTCGGATGTCTGATTCCTTGTTGATTGGTATTCCCCTTATGGAAGTATCTCTAGAACCCCCCAAACATCATTACAAATAGAATGCTCCATACATGAAGGACTGTTTAGACAAGGATGATGTGATTTAACATGGTTGGGTGGAGCATTGTAATGACTCTATGAGGAATGATACTTACAATGATCCAATAGTTTATTTCTCCCTTGGGTTGTTACTATTGGGACCCTAGGACATGGCCCCATCTATATGGTTGGGAGATCTAAAGATTCCATAGGATCCACCTCAGTTTCCGAAACCTTGTTGGACCCTGCACCCACCATTACTTCAGACACTAGTCCTAGATATTTCCCCTCTACATCTATTCTTCCATGGGAAGGGGTCTTTTGTGTGAGTCTCTCCTATATAGACCAGATTTTAGTTGTGAATATTAGATAACACAAGTAAGATCTTAGAATAAAGGAATGTATTAGTGATTTACTTAGGATTATAAATTAATTATCCCATCTCCGAGGCTGCAACATTGCCTTCCTCCAAAGGGCTCCCTTTGTCACCATCTCCTCCTAAGGACCCATCTGATTCCTTGGGAAGAGGATATCTCTCCACTAGATCAGTAGTGGAAAGTTTTGGTGGAGATGTTAGGTCATTAAATAACATCAACCGATTCATCATTAGATGCAGGGTGACCCAAGAGTTCACTATGTCCTCCAGCTCGACCACTTATAACTCACCCTCTTCCTGGGACACAAGGAAGTCGGCACTGGCCTGACCCATCTCTAGAACATTTGTCCCAAACTAGTTAATATGGTACGACATTTTAGAATATTTGAGGACTTTATTATTGACCTCCCAAGTTTCCCACACTTGAGGGTAGACAAAATCTTCAAGTATATATTGGAAACATAACTACTTCCCAGGAGTTTTGATATATATCCAGCAAAATCCCCTTGATGGCCTCCCTTCATCTTGGGTTTTCCCAATGAGGGATACTGGGACTGATTCCGCCACTCATATTTCACTTATGTCTGATACGATCTTTGGAATTATTGGCCCATATGATGATACTCTGATACTGTAATGTGTGTCGGCCCTTCCACCATGACACACTATTTCCATTTTCTGACCCTGACAATGTAGAGGATGGGGAACCCCATTTCTAGCATGGGTAGTCTGTCACTTTAATGATTCTTTTTTGGTGGGCTAATTCATAGCTATTTGTGTATTCATAAAATAGACCAAAAGAGTTAGTAGGTAGAGGTAGATCATACTGTATCTTCCCATATTCCCATGTGAACATGATCCATAGTTGACTCATCACACACAAGTGATACCTATGACATACCCCAGGTAAACGTTCAGGGTAAACCTTTGTAGGCACCAAGGCCACCTCACAACGTGGCGTGGTCTATATGTCTTATAGATAGGCTCTCAATCTACCCCTTCGATTAGAAATCCACCTCAAAAAGGCTGTGATATAAGAGGGATTCTCCTTAGTCCCTCTAACTTCATTGGTGAATAATTCAATTAGAAATAAGAATACATGAAAATTGAATCCTTCCACTTTCCAAACATTGTTTAGAACTACCATTAGGTTCATCTTTATTGGTAAAATTCCCACCATATTTAGAATGGCCGGTCAAAAGTTTAATGTAGGAGGGGAAGTGGGGTTTAGATATTTTTATTCCCTTATGTTCTCCTCTACCCAGATGTAAAGAAAGAGAAATAGTTTGCATATATGTTGTAGATTATTCCACTCACTAATGTGCCAAAGCACCACTTACAGCTTTACCAACACTTTTACCACAATGTTGTTGCGATTACCCGTCACCAGTATGGCCACTATAATAAAAATTCTTGACCAACGCCCAATGTGTGAATCCTTGACTATCAGCATCCATCCGTAAATGAGTGTTGATATAAACCTGAACAACCTATCCACTGGTTGCTGCTTGCTATTGACACTGTAACCCCATAACATCCATTAGCTTTCCTATGGGATTTTCTAGTAAGAACCTTCCTTACAATACTAAGCCCCTATCATGTAGGTATTCAGCCTCATAGGTAGTTTCTTGGGTGCCTCCTCTCCCTTAGTAGGATGATCTAGTGGGAAATTCAGAAAGTGACTAAACCACTACTTAATGTTGATGTCCTTAACCAACTACTTGTCTTCACCCAACACTAGGTCCATCAGTGTCTTCTCCAGCCATGGTATCTTCTCCAGTATTTCCCACGTATTTTCTATATAGAGAAACTCATCATACATTTCCCCTATAATTTGAATACCAGAAATATGTTGGATGTCCCAGAGGCTGATTCTGACCTCCTCAAGATGAAGATGGAAAGTGTTGCTCCTTGAGGACCACCTTCTCAGCAGTTCTAACAACATGTGTTTTGGTTGGATCCAGAATTAACAACACTATTTGGGGTAACATTTGGCCCTCATGAGGCACAAAAATCACTAAAGGGGGCTTCTTCACGATGCTCCATCACCAATACCCTTAACACGACAAATGATGTGAAGCCGACTATCTAAAGAGCTCTGTGAATGATGTGATGTAGTGAAGAAAGGCAATGTGAGTCTGACTAGCTCCTTAAAACCATTGAGAAGTAGTGATATAAGTCACTATGATTCTTGACGGAGCCACCTCCATTAACTAAGATTTATTTCCTTCCTAGTTCACCTCCAAGCTTCACTATCCCCTATGCCTATAAATAATAGAGTCACCCCCACCCCAGAAGATCACTACCCTAAGCATTCGCCTTCTGAGTTCCATTTTTGTGAAGCACCATATGATCCAAGAACTAGTGATAAAAAACATCACCCAAGGTATTTTAGCATCATGATTCATCTTACCCTTTGTTCTAATTTTCCTCCACTTCAAGTGGGGATGACCTCCATGAAGCCTCACAAGCATCGTAAATGTATGAGTCCATTTTGGGAACTCCGGGCATCGTGGATAATTCAGCCTACATGAAGGACCCTCCAAAAACATGTAGACTCCATGCCTCAGCTGGGTCTCCATGCTTCTCAAAGCTCCTCCCTTCTTGGATACCCCTTTTAACATGCTTCACGAATCATCCTCCTTCATGAAGCTCTTTTGATTTGGAATGTAATATAGCTTCACAAAGCCCTTATTAGCGAGGAATTTTTTTTTCTCAAAACTCATTCCCGTGAGGCCCTCGAGGGTCATACGAAGTGATTTACTAGTCACTTTAGTGGTGTTTCATGGTGTGTTTTTCTTCTCTATGTTTCTTATCATAAGCACACTAACGACTATTGATTCTTCGCATAGCCATGCTAATGTGAGCCCCCCAATTGACCAATTCCCCACCATATACCCATGAGGAATTTATTGTGCTTTTCCTTCCCCATGTGTGGGTTGGAACAGGTTATGTATGTCAAAGGGATGAAGATTGAGTCCTCATTATTCGAACTGTAGGGCGTTAAACTACAAGAACCCTCATATACAACACATGATGTTAAACTGTGATTTTCTTCATGCAGGGTAGGTCTAGGAGGATTTGAAGGAGAATGAGAATCAATGAAATCTCTCAATTTCTCTATCCCTCGAATGGGATTTGATTCTATGTGGGGCTCAGGAAGTCTCTATGTAAGCCCTGAAAAACCTTGAGAGGGTGTTCCCTGTACACTGAGCCATATCCTCCTCACACACTAGGACATCCTCTTTGGGATTCCCAAATGGAGTAAGTCCCAATATCCATATCCCTAGGATTTTAGCTATGTGTAAGCCCCACACCATCATTCATGGTTGCACCCTACTCGACACATACATTTGGTCAACTACTATCTCTTGTTTATCATACTGGGAAAGAATCAAATGGACTTAGAGTTTAATAGTGACCATGACATCCCCATGGGCCACCAATCATGCATAAGGCCTATGCCTCTCATTTCACATGATGTTAAACTGAATCCTACCAAACCATATGTACTTTGATACATATCTTCTAAACAGGTTGCATAGGAAGAATCTTCGAGGTTCAATCCATTCACTCTCCACAATCAAACCATTCCATGATTTTAATGTCATTTCACCATCACCCCACATTATATTCTATTGAATTCCCCTACAAACTACGTGGGATTTGATTCTCATCCACTATGATACCTAGGAAGCCTCATTGAGGTCCATTACCAACCAGTGGTAAACTATGGTACTCCCTCCTAGGGATGTACACTCTAGATGTGATACTCTCCCTTTTTGCGATGCATATCCCAGATATGACTCCCTGTGGTGTTTTGATCCCCATGGGAAGCTAACCATTCATAATCCCTACACAACCCATAATAATCCAACCAAGAGTGAACATCATGCAAAGGGAAACTAAGCATGCGTAATCCCCTGGCATGTCTTTGGGTCACTGTCCTTTTTGTACACCCTGATTCAATTCCACATTCCTGTACTACGTGAAATTTTATTCCCAACCACTAAGATATTGTAGAAGCCTCTTTGAAGGTTTGATACAATCATCCATGTCCCATATAGGTCTTTCCATTAAGAGCTTCTATCTTAGGAGGATAATGCTCCAACCTAGAGGTTCCACTTCCTCTAGGACCTTTTCCACATGCTCCATTATCATGAGCCACCTACTCAGGTATCTCATCTCCCCACAATAACTATGTGGAATTTAAACCCTTATTTCAAAATATGGTACATAGGAAACCTCTTCGAGGTTCAAGACCATAACCATCATCTTAATGTTGGTTCCATCTCATTCATCTTCACCCTTCAACACTTCTTCCATATCAATCATGATTTTACCCAGGATGCCACATCCTAGTGAACTCATGCCATCTATATGGGAATATAACCATGCACAAGCCCCAATCATCTACTCCACTAGATTACCCTTATCACGGTAAGGTCACATATTTGCCTCATTTTGTAGCACTCAAGAAACTGATCATGGGTTAGCCCCAAATCCACATTTCCAAAATACATAGATTTTAATCCCAATCTTCTAAACAGGATACGTAGGACACCTATATGAGGATCAATCCCATCTAATGGTAAACCTTGCTGTGACCTTTTCCAGGAACTAACTTCAATGATCCACCCTTTATGGTGTTCATATTAGCTTTCATTGTTTGAAACCTTCCCCTTAGTGGGAAATCCCATTATGGGTCCACCCTCAATGGGTATTCTATGCCATCCATCTAGTAAACCTTCCAGGTGCTCCAAACATGGATGTATTCATCTGATCCACTCTTTTCAGTGTTCTGATCAGTCCAATACATCTATGAAAGATGTTAAAATCACGGCATACCAAGTGTTAAACATATAAATTTAAGAAAAAATCATATACATGCCTCTATCATAAGACTACTCATATTTGACGCGGTATTGTTTAAGATTTCTTTCCCTCTAGAATCCCTTTAATAAGGGACAATTCAGGTGTATCAAGGTTCCAACATCCAGAAATGTCAGTGATGATCAAATTGACTACTTCCCTGACTGAAGGTTGCTTCCCTAACTTGATCCTTTGGAATGTCCTAAAAGATGTAGGGTAATTACCCAGAGTCCATAAAAAGAGGGCACTGAGAAGGGTTTCATGAACAATGTCTTAATCTTTATGGGAGACCCATACTAGGAGATAAATTATTTGGAGGAATCCATGGAAGGAGTGACCTATATCCCATCATCCTATTTTGATAAAGGATCAAACATCACTGAAAAGGTGATGAATGCCACCAGCCTTTGTAAAGAAAGAATATGGGGTACAATATGAAACTAGCAGGCGTCAGACATTCCTGGGTGACATTACCCAACAAAGCATTAAAAATGACTTTGAGGTGGGTACTTTCCTCCACCTGATGGATTCTATGCGAAGGAAATCCTCTATTACGTTTTTTCACAGACTATAATTATGGGAATCATCATCAAGAATAGTTCATCCCACTTTGGAAATCTTAATCATGAGTCTTCCACCAGCAGTGGTGGATTCTACATTTCCTGCAGTCATTTTATGTTCATGGTAGAATGTTTTCAATTGTATCTAAAATTCTAGTATGTGAAGTGGGAAAATGTGGGTTATCTCCTTAAATAGATTCCATTCCTCCCAATATGATTCTATATCCTCCTAGGTAATGTTTTAATGTCATTTATTAACTTCCATGTTTGGATGGGTGGAAAATAATGTCTGGTAATTTCTTGGACATATCATCACCAGTCATGATCGTATCTTGAGAATGACTTTTGAGCAAATCCTTGTCCTAGTTGCGGAAGGAGAATAGGAAGACAAGAAGTATTATTATATCAGATGACAAACATTTGTTGTTAAAGGTATCAAAAACCTCTAAAAATTTATAAATGTTCTCATGGGGTTATTCACTTTGGATCCCAATTAAATTGACCAATGTTCATGTGAAAGAGTCTAGGCTTAATTTCAAAATGTGTGCATCTAAAAGGGGGGTCACACAATGTTATGTGCAACACCACTTATGGGTGGAAATCCATAGTCTATTATGGTGAGATCATATTTCAAGGGTTGATCTCCTAGATTACCAGGTGGCATATATAGTTTTTTTTCTTAGTAGGTTTCTATAAGATTTTTGTGGTCAACCATTATGAAGTAGTGACATACAGTTAAAGACCGATCAATATTAGGATCAAGTTGAATTAGTTCTTGACATTCAAGTATTATTGAATGAGTTAGAGTTCCCTAACACATAAACTATATGATAAAAAGATAGAGAGGATTCATGTTCACATAAAGGCGAAAAATGTAAAAATAAAAAGGGGGAGGAAAAAGAAGGAAGGGGGAGAGGGTGATATAATCTGAGGTTCGATCTAAAGGCCACTAGGCCTAGAAAATAGTAATCTCAGAAATCATTGCCAAAATTTATTGTGCCCACAAGCATCGAATAATTCACATGAGTATTGATCTTATTAAAAATTTATTGTCCAAAACTGCACTTACTACAAGGGAATAGTAAAGCAGTTTTTTGGGGTCGAACCCGTAAGTGTCATTGTTTGGAAGGTAACCATTCAAAAAAACCATTTCAAATCATTCCTCACAATCACTATGAAAGATTTTATTTTTATAAAAATAGTTAGTTTGAATTTAAATTCATATACTAATAAGGGACCATAGTCAATTTTAGGGATCTTGGAAGAATTAAATCTTAAATATGGATTGGTATAGTCCTACAACTTAGGTTGCGAAGTAGTGAAAGTGTCACCAAATTGTTTTAGCCAAACCAGTTGGATCAACCTATGTAAAAAAATTTCCTTGTTCTAGGTATATCTAATAACCTAGAATCATTATGCATAGCTTTTATGTAGAATGCATCAGAGGCTAATGTCCTTCGCTTTCAAAACTCCAACTTGGTCAGGATCATTCAATCACACCTCCCAATGTTAAGGATATGCAAGAGAATGTGATGAAAAACTATTTTTAACCTATCAACTAGATGTAGGGTTACCAAAGATCATATCATGGATTTATTAGGCTATGAAAAAAATCATACTCTTGACCCATAACACTAAGGGAATTATCCACACATGGCAGTGTTGATCAAAATAAATGAAATACTAAACAAGCTACTTATAATTCTAAAATTAATAGGAAATAGGAAATCAAGGATTAAAAAAGTAAAAAGTCTATGTTTAAACAATTTAAATCAAGTAAAATCAAATCATATTATTACCCTCAATGTGGAAATAATAAAGATACAACAAGAGTAGATGAATAATGAAAAATAGTATAGAAAACGAGTATTGAAATGAAAGAGAAAGTGAAACTGATTAATAAAATATGAAAAAAGATGGTATTTAATAAAATAAAAAAATTAATCAATTAAAACTATTTTAGAAGAAAAAATATATGAAAATGAGGCATGAAAATGAGATAATATTCATAGGTTTAGGCATTTAAGTGGACCAGAGGCACATGAAAATAAATTGGCTCGAAGTGAACAAGACATGTAAATACTTCACATCATGTACTAGAATTAAATGTCTTTGTCATGACATCTACATATCATGTAACAATGTTTCACATCATGTATTTTAGATCAAAAATCTTATCTATAAAATCAATGCGTATATTTGACTGAGTTGGCTCTTGAACTTCATAAATCATTTAAGCTATGCACACCATGTATTTGATTCACTTTTCAGTGGGATTATGATTTTGAAATTTTCATGGATTGTAAAGTATGTACACATAAATTATGAGATTCACATCCTGTAATGTCTTCATGAGGGGAATTCGGTTTATAAGGATATCATAAATGAGGGAAACATGTTGTGTGTGTAAACACAACATTTAAAGCCTATTTTTACATATTTCAACATTTCTTTCTTTGATTCCAGACTTCCTAATTCCTATGAAAAAAATACCAAAACCTAGTTCATTATCAAATAAAACATAAATAAACCTAAAATAAAATAATTAAATATGCATATATTAATTAAGCTTATCAACTCCTCCATTAGTATCCATGGGATAAGTTCAGACTCTACTAACCCCAAGAGTACTCATTGATCCCCAATGGCTGGTGACAACAACCATGGGTATCGATTTTTCATTGGGGGAATGATTTACCCACATTATAAAAAAAATACTATGTTTTGAATAGAATATTCCAAAAAATAGGAATGTATCATCCATCAGTCATAATTTTAAAAAATAAATTTATAAAAAATAAGAATAATGAAATTGAAAGAAATCTGGAAACACTCTGAGAAAACTAATACATAAAAAATAAAAACACCATATCTATATGGATGTTGTAAAAACACTAGTTAAATTTCCATATAACCCAACATACTAGATACTCTTGTTCAATGATCTAAATAATACTCTAAATTATTTTGGTGATTTTTGGACCCTAATATTAACAAACTTGGACTCATATGATCCAATCCATCATGAATTATGATGGAATTGACATATACAAATTTATTGATTTATAAAAATACATATTAAAACTAACCATATACCTGTTTTTAACTAACATACTTGAAGTGAAACTATATGTCCAGTAGGGTGTACATTCATGGTGTGAGCATAAATATTCTGTAGGTTTCCACCAATGATGTCTTAACTTGCACAATGAATAATCAGATGTATTAATGAAAATGTATACTAATTTATATATTAATATGAAGAATAGTTTTCATAAAACAATAAAGGTTTCAAAGTGTTAAAATACTAGCCAACTATCAAATAGATACTAGTTATAACATATACCTCCTTATATCACAAGGTTCCATATCTATATGAAACTTGTTTGAGATTTTCATGGAAGATGAGTGGTCACACCAATTTGGACACGCTTTTCCAAATCCCATTTAGGGAATATAAAAATTATGTCAATATGGAATACCTACCCCATAAGGAAAATAAGTGTTGTATGCTATAGTTAGGGAAATAATTTAACATTTCCCTTCATGATAGGTGAAAGGGGTATACTATGTCTTGTAATTTTAAATCATACCTACTTATGTAGTCAATGAAAATAGTATATATCCCCTCTTTTACCTGATAAATTTATTAAAACAATAACCATGATTATTTACCCACCACTAAATTTAGAATCAACATGATCAATATAAAAAACTATTAAATTATTTTTATATTCAACCTTTTCTATCATTTAATCATGATATTAATTTCTGTCATGTGAAAACGTAACATAATAGGAAACCAATCCATAGTGTAAATACAACATGTATAATAACCATGTTTATTTACATTAATCTAAAATAGAATAAATAATTATATAACCAATTCTTTAATAGATTCTTAAAATAGACAATATGAAGCCAAAATAAGATAATGTATAACAATTTAAGTCATAATAATGAAGATCCAAACATAGAACCAAATATGGAAATGAAAATAAATAATCCATAATAGTATTAAGCTAAGTGAATTATCTAAATAATGTAATGTAATTTTTTAATAAGGTTGTATCTGTTATCAACCACGAGTAAGAGGAATTGGAAATAGATTACTATTTTTTAGCTATCCAAAAATTTATTATGACTATTTAAGGATACTGTAGTATAATTTCAAGATTTTGAAATTCTAGAGCTGGATAAATTGAAATATCATAGAGGACCGACGCTGTATTCCTAAGGGTAATTCTGATACCTTGAATGAAATTTAAAAAAGTAATGTGACTTAATCATTGTGATATGAATTTTTACAAGAGTTGTTTTATAGATCATATGGTTCTTTGGAAAAACTATAAGGTTTATATGTATTTCTTAAGGGTTGTTTTCATTTCCAAATGGACATTAAATTTTTTTGAGATAGAGTTTTGAAAAAACTTAATTGTCATTTACTCTAATTAGAGAATTTATAAGGGTCATAGATCTGTTTGACAGGAGTAATTTACTCATTTAAAATATCATTTGAAGTAAAAAATAGAAAAGGTAAGGAATTACTGGAAAAACATAATAAAAAATTTACTCTTACATAAAGATCAATATAGGGAATTTCATAACAGTCATATCCTTCCCAAAATTTTTATGGGAATATAACTCATTGGAAGATATGTCTAGAAGATGTAGCTATAAGATACTTGTTCTATTCATTCACGACATAGACATCACAACTATTCTAATGAGTTTATATTCAAACTGATAATGAGGAATAAAGTGGAATCTAATTTTGTGAAGTGAGTTATAGCCATGCCATGAAGATTTGGCCACACCAAAAAGATATTCATATAGGATATCATGGAAGGAATTTAAAATAATAATTATTTTCATAGAATATTTTTATGAATAGTAAAATATTGATTTTTTAGAGTTATTTTACTAAAGTTTACATAATATGAATTTAGATGGATATTTTTGGGAATTTAAAATTTAAATATTTGAAATTCATTATTAGGATAAAGTTTGACAAATATTTGATATCTATTGATCATTTTTAACATTTTTTTGAGATTAAAGAGGAATATCTAAAAACTATCCTAGAAATATTATTCACATAATTCTGTTAATATAAAGACAAAAACATGATGAAAAGTTTTATTGTTGATATTTCAAAACCAGATACATTATGGTGTTCTAGGATTTATTTAAATAAGTGAATAGAAAATAATGAAAACATAATTTTTTTACATAATTAATAATCTATATTAGGGTAATAGAATTTACTATTTTTCATCAGTTTCTTGTTTTTTGAGATATATAAGATCAAGGTGTGTGTGCATGCATTCATGAATAGTTCAATCCTTCTATAATATTGATAAGGAAGGAAAACCTATTTATTATTATTTGTTTACTAAATTTTATATATAATACCATGTATGAGGAATAATATTTTACTCTATGATATATATAAATTTATATGCACTAAAGAACTTATTTAATCACAAGATAAGGATAACGTTTTTGATATTGATGGTTCATATTTGAACAACAATGTAGTTTATATTTCAGGGAAATGTTCTAGGAAGTTCATATCCATTATTTTTCTTATATCCTTGAAATCTACACTAAATTCAAGGGAGAAAACTACCTATATTATTTATTCTCATGAAAATTATACTAAAGATCTAGTTTTAAGAACTCAAACCAAACCCAGCAAGCATTGCATGCCCACATTGGGATTTTACACTATAAAAAACTTGTGTGATTTTTTTCATTTAAAATTTAGTATTATTTGAATGTGCATTGGGATTTCAAGAAGAGTGGATCAAGACCATAAAAAGTCACGATGTTTAATTTCAAAAATGGAAACTGTAAAAATATTACCGTTGATTCATCCCACCCTTATGAGTGGTTCATCAATTGACATTGTATATTCATACAATATCAATGAAAACCAAGTTCCCTATGAGATCCTATATTAATTAATGGTGAAGCATTGACAATATGATTTTTTTATATAGTAGAGGCATTTTAATATTTTATGGAAAAAAACTTCATGACTTGAAAAAGATATTTTTCCATTATATCTTATCACAAATGGTTGAAGTGAGTTATGTTATGACAATGAGGTTTACACCAATTGGGAGAGATTCTCCATTTATATTTATAGAAAAAATAAATCTGGAAGTAGATGGAAAATATTGAAATATTATTCCGTCATCCTTGAATGTTAAATATTATAAAAAAATTAATGGGGCTCAAAATAGCTAAGGAAATATATAAAAAGTTAGAGAACATGTTTTAATGAAATTTTAATACTAAATAATCCAAAATGAAAATTTAGAGGGATAAATTTGAAGACACCTAAACAGATAAAAATAAGGCAGTTGATGAATAGTTCACAAGGTTGAATGATATTATCAGTCACATAAAGGGGTTTGAAGACACATTGTAAAATTCAACTGCAGTAAAGAATCCATTGAAAATTTTCCAGATAGGTTTGATCAAATGAAAAAATCTCCAGAAAAGAAGAAAGTCCTATCCATTAAGGAGTTTCATAACAGACTTCTCAACTATGAATCATTGAAGGTATTTTTTACCAAGGAAGGTCTAGGATCAAGGAGAGCCTGATCTTGGAAATTTATTAAGGAAAAGTTAAGAATGAGTACAAGATCAGGTATTACAAGGCAGTTTTCACATCAAGGAGTGAATCACACCATGCATGCCATCATTCCCTAAGTTGGTATAATAATCCAACTCTCTAAACGTCCACATTAATCATGATTCCAAGGAAACACTCTTTGAAATGGAATCCACCGCCTGATTATCCTCTCTATATGTGTGTGAGACATATAGGTCAAGTTGGGTAATAAAATCCATATAGTAAATCCAATGGGGGTAGAATCTTCCAGGGGGAATTCCTCATTCCTGACATTAGAGCTATTACAACATTTTCGGAATCCGATTCAATCTAGAGGGATTGAGAATTAAGATGGACCACATACTTGACTATGTATATTATTTATCATAACTAAGATTCCTAGGTAGTCTCTCATGTGATATAGGGATGGAAACATCCTTTAAAAACTCCCCAATGTGTTTGGAAAATACCCTCACATTCTGATTTTCCCAACATGCCTAACACTGCACCATAAACATTCACTTTGTTCCATGTTTCAATGGGGGGGGGGTATACATCAAACAAATTTACGGTTAATGGGTTGTTTGGATTTACCTAAAAATCCTAATCAGTTGAGTATATTTAGATCATTTATATCATCATTCATTGTGAAAAACTTTATTTTCATATTATCATGGACATCCCAGTGCAACAACAGGGGCGAAAAAGAGTGGAAGGAACCAACTCCTCAAATAGTTTCAGGTTTTGCGCCATCCAGATTACAACAAAAAGGGAACCGATATCCACCATTAGTAGGCAATAAATATGCTTTCTCATCCCAGCAATGAAAATAATAGCCATCATCCCCTCTAATTATCTCCCTACATTGATATCCAACCCAAAAATATTCCCTGCAGAATCCCATAATGACATCAAGAAGGTAAATTCAAAAAAATAGTAGTTGAATTTCTTCAGCATCACTTAAGAATAAGGTAAAACACAGTCAATATGCTGCCCATCTCTTCTAATCTAGTCATAATTGGTTAGTTTTATCCTTTATAGTATCTATAGAAGGATAAAACATGATTGATATATGAAGCCTACCCTGAATTCAACAAGCCATGATGGAACTCTAGAGGATCATCCCGTCTTAATATTATAATAGTCCTTAAGAGGGAGTTGTCCATTGACACTAGGCTTCCAAAAAATGGTGTCAACATCCATGAAGGCTAAATTTTGAACATGTATCTAACAATATCCAATGGGAATGGGTGAGTATCATAAAAAACTTATACTTAATTTCATTGAGTGTGGTATAATTGGACACTTTGTATTGGATTTCCCAAAAAATAAACTTTTTTAGTACGAAGATGAAGGGGATGATGAAAGTCCCCAAAAAATTAAATAGGGAATAATATATAAAGATTTCATCAAATCTTCCATGAATAGAGAAAAGAACCAAACATGAAAAAATATATACATGTTATGAAAAGAAGAGGATGAATAATATACCACAAGTAGTTAGTATGCTGAATTTTGAGGTGAAAAATTTAGTAACTTTATAGTTTTTTTTGAAAAACATGAATAAAGACCAACTAGTTAGGTAGAAAGAGATGAAAACTATACTAAAAACAAGCTAAATTGTGACATTGAAGTGTGCCTTGAGAGTAGTAAAATACATAAGCAAGAAATAAAATCCTTGATGAAAGAGTTTTTTAATTTTAGAGAAATAAAAAAGACAAATTACACAATAAAGAAAGTGATTATATTTTGAAAATTATAATATTTAAAGTGAATGATGTTGAGGAAGAGAGAATTTTGAATGTTTTTGAGAAGAAATTTAATAAAAATGAAGAATAATTTTACATGAATCAGTCTCTATTTCATAAGGATGATAATTTACTATTTAAAATTTGAGTTGATTATTATAAATATCTGTAAATAAATATTCATTTGTGTTTTGATATTGAGTTATTTTTTACAAAACCCAGGTTAAAAATGCACCTGTGACATGAATTATTTTTAAATAGGTTCTAACTAATAGTGCAGATTCCATGAGAAATTATGAGATAGCTTGAGTTTAGAAAAAAAAATGAAAATATCCATTCTATATCAATAGAATCTATATGCATTCTAAAATGGAAATTTTCCCCAAATTGAAGAGTGTAAAATATGTGTACAAATTCATAATTCTATAAATCACATTTCAGAATAAAAATTTCATTAATGAATTGATTTTTGAGGATATTATTGATGTTGTGTTGTATTAGAATACAATGATTATAGTTAATATAATGATACGACTCTTACATGAAGATAGTGAATGTATCAGTTGAAGAAGACCCATACCTTGGATAAAAGGAGAAAGTTTGAAAAGTAACAAACACTGATCATATATTTACTATAGTTATACACCCAAAATAGATTTAAATATTTTGAGGAATTCCATTGAAGGTGTAACAAGAACGTTCACTATACTGAGGAATGAATGACCATGAATCCAGGACTATCTAAACAAGATGTTGATGGTAAGAGAACTCAAAGAGTTAATAAAATATAAAATTCACTTACTATTAAGGAAAATTGTAGAGATATAAAATGACAAATACATAGATCCACAATATTTTATTTCTCATCAAACATGACTAGAGACAATAATATATTGTATAATATCTAATAACATTATTTTAGAGATGTTACCTTTAATAATAAAATATATTTTAAGAGGAAATGTAATAGAGTAGTTGGTATTATGTCCCAAAAGCTGAATTTAAAATATTATTTTATATATGGTATGAAAAATAGTTATTTGAGTGTAAGAAATATTTATTATAAATAAAATTATATTATCTTCAGAAGAAACAGTTATCCATCAAGTGGATAATTGATAGAGAATTTAGAGCTATAGGTGAAAGAAACAATGATAAACTTTTCCAAATTATAAACTATTAGGATTATTTTTATTTGATATTAAAAAATAAAAACAAATTGTATAGAATATTGGGACAACTTTTTCAATTAATTTTAGGTAATATTTTTAAAAGAGAACTCTAATTTTTTTTACCTCATTTGAAGAGATACATATAAGACATATATGAAAACTATGAGATGGGGAAATGACACAAGGATGTCACAAAATGTTGTAAATATATTCAACTAGGCCAAATGAGTTGATACAATCCTATTTGTGTCCGAAAGTAAGGCATACATCAACTTTAGATTATCCTTATTTTATCTCATTCACTAATGATTTTATGATAAAAATTAATGTGATGTTCATAAAGTGTAATTCAGAAGGAGTAAAAATGTTTAAATTATTTTAGAGAAGAGTTGAAAAATATAATTTTGTTCGTATAAAAAATAATAGATATGAATATGTTTGATAAAATCGTTTTTTCTTATATGGGGAGTACCACCTTCATGAAGTGATGCAATTCATTTCTCATAACCTCCATAAATGGATGGTTATATGGATGGATTTAGTGAATATATATGATATTTATTATATTATTATGATTTTTTGAAGATATATTATTATATATATTTCTTTATTTCCACTCAATGGAAAATAAAGGCATTAATCAGACGTACGTAAGGACTACCATCTCCATAAAGTGATATAATTCAATTTTCATCAAAACAATTTATAAAATTTTATAAAATTTTATAAAATTAATAAATATTATATTTATATAATGAATAAGTTTCTATAGATTATAAAACCGTGAATAAGGTTCAAGGAATGAAAACTTTGAATTGATTCTTTCATATAAAACAAACTAGTTTTTAAGAAAATGTTGGTTTAAATGAAGAATTGGAAATTTAAAATTATAAGGGAATGTTATATTACAAGAAAATTAGGAATATTAATCTATTATAAATTTATAATAAATCTAATTTATTTGTAGTAACTAAATTATTCATACAAAGAAATCTAGGATCAATGGTATGTGTTTCTCCTACAATCTCATTTTTATTCAGAAATTATTTATGATTAAATATAATTTGGTGTAATTTTGTCTATTAAATCCATAAACACATATATTTTATTATCATCTAGTTATTTTTGAGTTTTTCATGTTTTTTACTTTCATTATTCTCTCACTGGCACTTAAAAGGTGTAAGAAATTTTTTTTTTGAAATGCCGACCTTATTTCCACTTTGTCCATTAATACTTTTATTACACGTCAATTTTATATTAAATGATTTCATGAATGTTATTACCCAGGACAAAATGATTATTTAAAATCATTTTAAAACCTATTTTACTTTATTATAAATTTTTTAAAAGAGATCTTCTAATTTTTTTCCGAATGAGGAACATTTTTATTTTTTACAAAAGTGTGGATGAAATCTTATTTTTAATGCTTTCCACAAAAATTGATTTTTACTCTATAATTAACTTTATTTGATTTAATTCTTACTTTCCACATTTCTAAGATTATTTTCAATGGAAATATATTTTACAATATTTTGGAAATTTTTAGTTTTAGATAAAATAAAGGAAAATGATATTTTCCCATGTTTACAAGGAAATGTGAAAATACTTTCTAATGGTATTTTTCATCTCTTCAAACATGATTTGATGTTACTTATCTTCACTAGTTATATGATATAATGATAACTTATGTGTTCTTTTTATGGATGGATTTTTATTATGTGTTGATGAAATTGTTTTGACACTTATTTCTTCTCTATGGGTTATGCTATATTGAATTGATGAATTATTGTATGATATTGTAGAACACATATGAATGGTTTTCAATATGTGATGGGTTCATACCTTAAATACCAAAATTTAATTGAGTAATTATTTATATCTCATGAGATAATATGGAATAGAAAGGGCAGGGAACCCTGTTCAGTAAGAGACTCTATCCACTATAATAGTATTAATAGTGAACCATGAAAAAGGAAACATTTGAATGGGGAGTAAACCCAATACACTTAAATAATCTATTCACTATGATATTATCAAAATTAATCATTGAATAATGACATGATTTTATATGATTATGATTTTTCCACAATTCCTATGACCAATTTTTATACTTATGATATTCGCTTATGGTTCATGATTGATTAATGATGATTCCTCACTCTTATGACTCATGTCATTTGAAAAGATAAATATTTATATAATTAATCATGATTTAGGATCTATTATTTATTTTAATGATATTAATATGTTATGATCATTATCTAATACCCTTAGGATTATCATCTGTTTAAATTTGATCATTAATTGAAATCTCTCATGTTTACCGAAACTGAGCCTCCAACCCACATTTTATATTGATTTTATTTTCTCTATGTTATGAATAAATATTTTAAGAAGGATATATATATTAATGGTATAATGAGATAGTAATATTATGGGAGATGCTGGAGATTATTCCAGAAATACATTGAATTTTTATATATTTCTCAATGAAAGTAAAACATTATTGTCCTCATGCATGAATTATTATGAAATGTATTAAATAATAATATAAAATAATAAAATATTTTTATTTGTTATGATCAGGTCACCTCACTCATCAGTATGAAATATGTCTAACAAGATATTAAAACATATTTTGGTATGAATAAATTTTGAACTACCTTAACTCACATCTCATTGATCCATTGATTGGAACCCCAATTCTTCAAATCCCAAACATTAATATACATAAAACTTGAATACTAGTTAAACTATGTCTTGTATAGGCGATGAAACCTGAATGAGAATGAAGTTAAATTTACCCCAAACTAAAGAAAAAAAATTACCAGATAATTGAGAGAACCACAAAAATAGTAGGTCAATCAATAATAACTATGGTCCAATTTCTAACATCTTTTTAAGAGGTTATACTTATTTAAGATACTTACTTGAGGGATTTGTCAATATGTGTATAAGTACCGTTTATCTTATTAAATTCTTATTAACATTAAGTATATTTTATATAAGTGATTAATAGTCCATAGATAAAATTTATGCATAATCCTATTTTTATATTAATTGCAAATTTCATGATTGTTAATTCATTTATTAACTGATAAAAATAAAGAATCCAGGAATAGTTTTCCACACAAATAATATGAATGAAATTATAAATGTTGTGTGATTATGAGATTATTTAATGGTTAGTTTATATAGTGGATAATAATCTAACCCCTTTTCTAGGGAAAAATATCCATGTACCATAAACATTTAATAGATACAATATTCCACCTATACACAAATATATCTCTTGAGTTGGTTTCAATTCGTCTCTAAACATAAAACTCCTCCACATGCCTCCGAGTTCCATCCATTTTATAATATTTTAATCACATGTTGGTGAGGGTAAAAAAGGACAGGATATGTGTTTTATGTAATTAAAAGAGTGTACATGGAATCCAATACATAATAGAGGTGGTGATGACACAGAGGATATCATTTTAATATAATAAATAAATTATTACATACTCAATGTAATAAAACAATTAAATGAAATCGAGAACATATATTGCAATGTCCAAGAACATGACCATCAATGCGTGGGACATAAACATATTTATAAAGTCACTAGAATTACCTTTAATTTTTTATTTTATTAAGATAAAATAAAATCTAAATAATATAATTAGTATTCTCATTTTTAATTTATTATATAATTGAATCATTTTATCTTATTTGAATAGTTTTTTAAATAAAATCATCCATAATATTAAATTAATTAATTTTTTTTAAATAAAATATGCATATAGTGTGAACATGGATGCAACAAAGTGAGTAGTTATAAGTATAAAATGGATTTAATTGTGAATTTAAAATTATTTAGACCATTTCTATATTACCTGTATCCTAATTTAATACCATGTTAGATTTTATTTTTGGAGAGAATAATTTAGTCATATATAGTCTAGAACTACATAAATGTTATGTAAAAAATTAATCATACCATGTGTATAATACACCATTCATGGGTATTGATAACAAAATTTTCATGAATTAATTTCACCATATGTGACATAATTACACCTTTTGAGAATTGATTAATTATTACATGCGTGAATTAACTACACAACATATAAATTAATTAATTACATCCCATGTGAATTAATTACACATTATTCATTAACTAATTACAAAATATGTGTGAATTAAATTATACATGACAACTAAATTAATTTAAAAAAATGTGAATTACACCACATGTGAATTAATTAAAAGACAACCAAAACATTTTTGTTAAATAAATTATGTGTTTAATAATTACACAACCTCTATGTCGTGTGAATTTAAAACACTATATATATATTAATTAAATTACCACCATATCGTTTAAAATAATCATCTTATTTATTATATATTAGTCACGCACACTATGTAATAAATAAATTATGTGGATTTGAACACATATTTTACAACCTGAAAATTCATGGACCAAATTAATTGTACCCAGGTCACACATTACGTTGTTCGAAATTTTATCTTCCAGCCCATACTAGATAACATAATCTGTGCCTTAATGCACTCCATGCATATTCATTACATGATGTTCCATATTTCTCTTGGTTTATCATTTTATAGTGTACATAGGTACATGAAATTTACCAATGGAATACAATCCAGGGAGTAATGTGTTACCTGAAATATACTCTTGGAACCTCTTAATAGAATCTATGACTCATTATTCTTTTATTTATAACATATTTCTAGATATATAATTGAGAATAAAGAAGGAGAATGGAATAATTCAAAATTCAGATTCAAAGAATGAATAATCAAGAAACTAAATATGTATATTATTGATCAATGATTAATAAATTATTATAAATTAAAATGGGATCCCTTTGACAAAGTTTGATGGTTCTGAGAAAAACATAAGCACTTATGGGTAGTTAATTACTCGAAAATTTGTCACAATAAATTAATAATCGATGTAAATGATGTGGACCATCATTAATAATGAAATTAAATTTAATATTAATTAAATATCACCTAGGAACCAAGAATAATATATCATCAAATTTAATTTATAATTAGTTTATTTGGAAAAAGAAATACCTTGAGATGAATTTTTTCTTCATTAATGAATCAGATTACTTTTTTATTTTTATTCCCTTATTTACGAGAGAGGATTAATGTCTAGAATCCCTTTAGGGATGATCCATGTTTTTGAACTCCTTTTTTTAATGATCATAAAATCATGATTATAATAATATTCTTGAATTTCATATTTCATTGTATGTATCTTATATTCTGAGAAAGGTGATGAAATTGACTAAGTATGAGTCACCAATAGCCACCATTGTTTTCAAGATACCGTTGAGGTTAAGTCACCATCATTATTGAATCACTGTTGTGCTAATACATAGATAGACATGTCACCATCGAGAGAGAAGTTTGAAAAAGTTTGAGACACTATCAGTAAGACACCATTAGCCTAAGACACTGTCCCCATGAATATATCGCTATGTCTGAGACACTATCAGATGACACACATCCATAATATAAAATTGGAAAAGGATGAACTACCGCTAGCTAAGAAACTACCATCCATAAGAAACCATCATCCACACACTACTATACATGAATGTTGGAAATGTTTAAGACACCACGAGAGTGATACACCTTTAGCATCATGCCACCAGAACAAGACACCACCTGAACTTGAGACACCGCCATAAAAATCCCCCAATATTATTTTAATTACATTATTATATTAAAACTATTTTTATATCTATATTATTTAAGTTAATGAATAATTTTATTTTAGTTATTTTCTCTTAAATTCTCGACATAACACATTGAAGTGGATGTCAGATGTGCTGTATGAGGATGTAGAATATCCAAATGCGTGTTGATATTTTCCTTGTTTCTGTTATTAAGAAAGGAAGAATCCCCCCTCATGCATAAGATAATAAATAGCCATGTGAATCATACAATTATCAAGGTAAGATATTGTGCTAACTGAACACACATAGAGCAGAGGAGATGTATTGCTACATCATCAAAATGTGTGACTGAGGAAGACAAAGCATATAAAAAACAACCACATTCATTAAATAAAGAACAAAATCCTTTTAAAATATGTTCTTATATTGTTTTCAAGATAACTGATATCAATATTTATTAAAAATAAAATCAAGGGTCACAAGTTTTATTTCAACAAATGATAAATTTCTAAACTCTCCACTCTGTGATTGATTAGTTTTGTTAGATTAATATTACATATTAGGAAGTGTGTGTTCATACTCTATTTTATCACACACATGTTGTTTCCTATACTAAAATAGAAGATACATGATATCTTTTTATATCTCTTTTATTGCACTCCCATGTATAACTCTGGTAAAGGTCCTTGTGTGGCATATTTTGTTTTTACTCCCATGTATTACTGTGGAAGATGTCATGTGTGACCTGAAAAGTTATAAAATATTATAAGACCTGATCAAGGTTGTGATAAAAATGATTATTTTATATAATCTACTTTTTGATGGGTGAACACCAAGTAGAGAGGACTATGTTTCAGCATGATACTGAACCTATTATTTCAAATCTTCGTTGTGTATTTTTTTATTTTATTTCATATTTTATAACTAAAAATATTTCAACCAAACAAAAAACTAATACATTGATAGTTAATCTCTATTATTTTTTTATAATATTTTAAATAATTAATTTTTTTTCAATGTACTAAGTAATATTGTATATTTCTTACCTGAAAACTAACTAATATTTAAGAAATTTTTTGAAAGATTACAACTTATAACGATTTACTATATTGATTAGTTGGACCATTTTAAATTATTTGGGGGATTTAATATTAATCTATTTTAATTATTAATTTTTATTGTGTACTCAATTCCACCCCTTCTTGAGATAATTACTCTGACCATTATTTTATATTAAAATAATCATTCTTTGGTATTAAATTTTTCAAAATATTTTTAACATTGAATATTGTTATGATTTAAAGATCTTATATTTCTATTATTTCTAAATTTAATTAATTAAATAGATACTCAAAAAGATGGGGTTAATACTAATAGACCTCCTTTTATTAATGGAAACAATAATCATCAATGGAAAATTAAGATGAGAGTGAATATAGAAATCAAGGGTTTTGATATTTGGTCTGCTATAGATGATGAATATGTTATACCTGATATTGCTAGAATTACATAGGATGATGAAAAAAATATATTACAATAATAATTATAAAGAATTTATTTCAATATACTATTTACTAGGATTTTAAGAGTTCAATCGAATTTTTATATGAAAAACTACTGAAGAGTTTTGGGACTTTTTTCGGTTTCCTATGAGGGAACGTCAAATGGCTATGAAATGTGGATTAATACTTATACTATTATATATCATAACATTAATATGATGTATGATAAACATATTTTTGACATGTACCTTAGGTTCAAGGAAATTTTGAATATCATGATATTTCTTGGAAAACATGTATATGAAAATAACTAGGTTATGAGATTGCTGAGATGTCAACCAGAAAGATAGAGAGACACATTTGTCTCCTTAAGAGAGTCATGTGATGTCAACAAGATGCCATTCAAGGAGCTGAATAGTAATATTATGATATATGAAGAAGAGATAATGGTTAATAGTGAAAAATATGGAGAGCATAAAAAATTAGTAGCCTTCAAGACTACTACATCCAAACAGAAGGATAATGAGAATGAAAAGGAAAAATTTTAGGTAACTAACTCAAGTGATAGTGAATACCCACTTATTAGTGATGTGGATATCTCTCACCTTGCCAGAAGGTTTAATAAGTATTATAGAAACAAAAATATCTTAAAAATATCAAACTATAAATGAAGGTTTTTCAGAAAAAGAAAATCGAATAAATAATGGATTAAATATGATGATCCAAAAGAAGTTCTCTGCTATGAGTGTAAGATGAAAGAACATATAAAATCAGACAATCCAAATATTAAGTATAAATAAAAATATGAAGATAAGGAAGATAAAAAAAAGGATATGAAAGAAACATTGAGTGCTTCAAAGGATATATCTAGTGTTTTATATTCTTTACATGTGGTGAAACTTTATTGAGAAAACATGTGTTTCATGACTAATGTCAGTGTGGTACCTTATTTACTAACTATTTCTAATAATCTATCCATGCATAATTATGATGATTATTACAATGAACATTATGATGATGATAATATGTAAAATGAAGAATTATTTTAATTTTGAAACATGAAGGAATATTCCTTTAATGAACTAAAGGAGAAGTATAAAATTCTCAAAAGATATCATCCTGTAACTAAATGTAGTAAATATGAACTGGCTATTGAAAAAGAGAAAAATTCTCAACTTTTCAAAGAGAATATAGATCTCAAACATTCAATTGGGAAATTAAATAAATTCCTAGAAAATTTTATATATGGTAAATAAAATATTGCTCATAATTTAGGTAACCACATTTCACATGAGTATGTCAATGGAACTGGATATCATCCTGATTAGAGGAAAATAAAAAAAGTACATTTGTTCCTAAGTCCAAATAAGAAATTTATTTTGAAAACTATTTCTCAAAAATAACTAAAAATGTATTTATTTATAAAATCCTTGAATATTTCTATAGGAAACCCATAAATAAATTATAGTAACCAAATCATTGTTTAGTAACATTTGTGGACCCAAATATATCTGAGTACCAAAGTCATTTCTTATATAAATTTTGTTTTGTACGATATTTGTTCTGAGACCTCTTGTAGAACATTATGGTACTTATATAGTAGTTTTTTATGAAATATGAAAATATATTATTCATTCTTCATGATCCTTATTAATATTTATGGTGGTCATGTAACCTTTGTTGACAATGAAGAAAGAAAAATCATCGACGTATGCCAAATCAGTAACAAAAATTTAGTTTTAATTTATAATGTCATATATGTTGATGGATTAAGACATAAACATTGTAGATTTCTCAATCATATGATCATAATTTTTATTTATTATTTTAAACTGATTATTCAAATTTTTTTATTATAAATAATCCTTAAATTTTAGTACTTTGAGAAATTATAATGTCTATGAAGTTGATTTAAATTATTTAGTTTCAAAAAATGTTATATTATTAAGTTCATTTCAAAAAGTGTATTGGCATTAAAATTGTAGACTAGGTCATTTCACATCAACTCACATAAAAATTCTACAAGAAAAGGTTAAGTTATGGATCTACAAAATCTGGAGTTACCAACTCATATAGTCTCTAACCCCTATCAAAAATGGAAAAAACAAAAATATATATTAAATTAATAAAATAAGTGTCAACTTCTCAGCCTCTCTAGTTGGTTCACATGGATTAATTTTTAACATCTAGAGTTTCTATTTTAAATGGGAATCACTATTTTTATGTTCTTATAGATGATTTATCTAGGTATACTTGGTTATATTTTCTATATCACAATAGTTAATCTTTCTATTACATTACCAAGTATGATAAGTTTGTATAAAATCATTATGGACATAAAATTAAGACCTTAATAAGTGACAATGACTGTGTGTTTGAAAATAAATGTTATGTGTATTTTTTCTCACATAATGTCTACACTCATAAATTATCTTCTCCTAGGAACCCCCATAAAAATGGAGTTTTGTAAAGAAGAAATAAAAAATTACTATAGGTAGAACATACCATGTTAAATTAGTATGATCTAACTATATATTTTGGGAATAAGCTATCAACATAGCTTGTTGTATCATAAATAGAGTCTTGATAAGAACTATCCATAAAAAGAAAATTTATTAACTATTGAACAATAAGAATCATAATGTTAATTACTTTATATATTTTTTGTTACGAAGTATATATTCTTAACAACATGTATTATATTGTAATATTTTCTTTTAATAGTTATGAAGGAATTTTTTTTGGTTATTAAAGCACAAGTAAAAAATATAAAATTTTCTATAAGAATTCCAAAACTATGGAAGAATTTGTTCATTTAAAATTTTATTAGACTGATACACATGATCCTAATACCTCTTGAGAAAACCATGATGATGCTTTATCTCTTTTGATTCTAAATTCTAAACCTTCAGACGCTAATGTCAAATAGTTTGAAAATAAATCTAGTTCTTAAGAATTTCCAAAACTTCTAGAACCTGAATATGTAGAACCTAAAGTTACCAATCCATCATTTACTCAAGAAGCCAGAACCATTACATACCATCCTTTAGATGTTGTTATAGGATATATAAATATTGGAAAGTAAACTAGAGTTTATCTAAGAAATCATTGTGAGAATTAATATTTATTGTATCATCTTGATCCTAATAATATCAAGGAATCCATTAATGATGAATTCTAGTTAATATCCTTGAAATAAGAAATAAATAAATTTGAAAGAAAGAAATTATGGGAACTTGTAGATAGACCAAAGTGCACCTTGAATATTTTCACTAAGTGGGTGTTTAGGAATAAGGTGGATAAGTCAAGAACTATAGTTAGAAACAAATCTATACTTGTAGCATAAGGTTATAGTCAAGAGGAAGGGATAGAATATAAGGAAACATTTTCACCTCTATCCAGACATGAGTCTATAAGAATCCATCTAGCCTATGAAACTCATTTATATTTCAATATTTATCAAATTGATGTTAACGGTTCATTTATGAATGGTTTTATAATTGAGGATGTTTTTGTTGAATGACGACATTGTTTTTAAAATTCCCAAGTTACAAATCATGTTTTCAGGTTTACAAATGCCTTATATGGTTTAAAATAGGCTCTTAGATCTTGGTATGATAGGGTAAATAATTTTCTTATTTCAAAAGGCTTTTCAAAAGGTATTACAAACCCTACTCCTTTCATAAAACTAATTTCTAATGATTTTTTTGTAGTAAAAATCTATTTTGATTATATAATTTTTTTATTCAATAAATTATAATCGTAAGGAATTTTCTAAAATAATTCAAAATAAATTTTAATCGATTTTAATGTGTGAACTCAAATTCTTTCTTGGATTTCAAATCTTTTGAAATAAAGAAGGAATTATTTTGAATCAAAGAAAATATATAAAATAAATATTAAAATGATATAAATTGGTTAGAACTAAGAGTAGTGATAATCATATGGGTACCACCTATAAATTGGATCTTGATGAATATGGGAAACTAGTGGATCAAACTGGTTACAGAGATAAGATTGGAAGTATTATATATCTTAGTTCTAGTTAACATTAAATAATTTTTAGAGTGTTTATGTGTGCTCACAATCATGATAATACTAAATAGTCACACATAAATGATTTTAAAAAAAAATTTAAAATACCTCAAATATACAAAAAATTTAGGATTATTTCACCATAGAGGGGAAGCATTTGATCTAGTGGGTTATTATGATGCTAATTTTTTTGGTAGAAATTTAGATATAAATATAACCTATAGAACATGTTACTTTTTAGGAAAGTCTCTAGTTTCTTGGTGTAGTAAAAAAAATAATTTTGTTTCACTGTCTACTGGTGAAACTGAATGAATAGCTGCTCATAGGTGCAGTGCACAATTTTCATGGCTGAAACACACTTTACTAGACTATTGCTATCAATTATGACATGTCCCCATAATATGTGACAACAAAAATTCTATTAACATATGTAAGAATAATGTTTCACACTCCGGGAAAAAGGACATCAATATAAGAAATCACTTTTTGAGGGAAAATTTTCATAACGGTGATATCACTATTGAGTTTATTGGCACAAAACATCAGTTATATGATATTTTTACTAAGATGTTAAATTCGGAGAGAATGAACAATATCAAACATGTGTTAGGATTAATTAATTTTGGTTGTGTTTAATTTTTGGGTGACAGACTATTAGACTAAAAAACCATTGGTATGACACACCGTTGGTATGACCCACAGTTGGGTGACACACCATTGGGTGACATATCATTGGTTGTTCATTCCTTTGAAATTTTTATATTCTAAATATTTTGAACCAGTTGTCTATTTTTTATGGTTTATGATTACTTCTATGACCCGATACATATTTTTAGCATTACTATATTTAAGTTCAATTATTTAGTATTATTTTGATTTTGATTTTTTGAAATACCAAAATTATAAATGATATGAAAATGAATCTATGTATATTTTCTACACACCTGAATCCCAGTTTGATACTTTCGAGACCCGAGCGACCTCTCTTCACCCAACCTTCAAACCTATACATTTTCTCTTAGCCGAGAACTGAGAAACCTTAATTGATGTGCATGAAAAGGATGAACCACCCTTCTATGTCTTCTCAAGATGAGTTGAGACCATCTTAGAAGAAAAAAGAGAGAGGAAAGTGTGTTTGTTTCTACAGAACATTTTCATTCTGTTCATGCTTATATACTTATATCATCTAAAAGAGATGTTGAATAAAAGTGGATATTTACAAGAAAGACCCAAGTTATCAAATTTATTCAAGACCAATATTGATTGGATTGGTTTTCTTTGAATGAAAGTGCATTTATCCTAAGATTTTTGATGAGTTTTTCTAATATTTTGAGTTTTGATTCAATGATGAAAAATAATATAGGATGATAACACGAGTTAAGGGTCACAAAATGATATTTATCTTAAAACAGTCAGGAAAGTGCTTGGGAGTTCCACATGAGGAAATTTATGATGATTACCAAGCACATTTTCTTGAGGATATTTACTTCTTTATCTATGAAGATTATATGATATAATTAATTGGTGATGGTATCATATGGAGACCAATGGCTTCTGAATTAGATGGGAAGTGTAGGCTGCTCTTAAAAATTATTCAACTTATGATCTACCATAGAAAATGTGATTTTTCCACCTTGAGATATCAATATGTTTATTTTTTAAGTCTTATTAAAAGAGGATTGGTAATCAATTTTTTTGCAGATATCTCATTGTTCATTTGTCATAGATAATAAAACCCTCTTCAAGGTCTACCTCCATGACTGATCCAAATATGATTTCATCCATGAAAAGGAAAATGGATCTATCATAGATGATGAGAAAATATTTTTTGATTGTGGTGGATTTTATTTTTCAAGGGATATCTATTCAATAATTAGAATAAGATGTAACTCCTAGAAAAGATAGTGGATTGAAGTTAATGAGATGTTTTATGAAGAATTTAACCTAGTGGATCATCGTACCTAACTAAGTGATTTTTTAACCCATGATTAATACCTGATGAAGTTTTGGATTACTTAGATGAGGATGAAGAGGATACTGTCTCTAGAGAAGAAGATTAAGAGGCTTCTCTTGATGAAGGATGTGAATTAAACTTGTCTCATCAACCACCAAATATCACATTTGGTGCCCCAATAACTCTTAAGAGTCTTCCTAAGAGATAAAATATTGAAAAAAGTGATGAATAAGGAAACTTATGTTTCTGGTGAGGCTCAGTTTAAGAATAGTTTTAAAACTGAGGATGATGAAGCCGATGAGAATGAGGATAAGGAATAAGAAAATGAAGATGAAAATGGAGATGATATGAATGGAAATAGAAGTTATGATGATGATTTTGATTCTAAACCAGGTTTATTAACAAGAAAAATTAGAAGGAAAGATGTTGAGATGCATGTAGAAAATCTAACTTCCCCTGATGAATATTTACAGAAACCAAGTATTAATGAGTAATTGGACACAATGATTAAAAATAAAGATTCATTTTCCGAGGGGGACAAATACACCTCTATAGAGATATTTTATGAAGTTCTTATAATTGATAATGTTAAGGTCCAATCTATTTTTACTGGTTAGGGAATTTTTTATTTGGTTATGGTGGGATAAATTAGTGTTACTTTTGATATAGAACAATATGTTCCTGATAAAGATAAAAAATAGATTCTTTCTTCTGAGTAAGGACATGGTGATATGTTTTGTATTTTGGCTTTTGATGAGCCTACAGTTGATAGTCTTAAAGAGGTTGAAACTATTGTTGGGAAGAAATTTTATGTACCTAGATCAATTGTTCATTAACCTTATGTCAATATGGAAGAATTAAGAGTTGTTGAATGTGATTTTACTACTCAGAGTGTTGATACTAATTCAATTTTATCTACAGTTATGGTAAATCATGTTTCTATACCTACTGCTTTTGAGACTTTAGACTGATGGGTTGATCCCATGTTTGAAGAGTGAGATCAGTTCAATAAGAAACCACCAAAGGATGGTGTACCTAATCTTCCAAATTAAGGAGATACTAAGGGATTAATGGTTGATCGAGTGGAGTTTGATGGTGTATTGGAATGTTTTCCACTATGGGACCTCTTTCTCCAGCTCCTCCTTCTGTTGTAACTAATGTATTCACAATAATTATTTTGAATGCATTTGGTAAAAAGATAATTTCAGACTTCAATAAGATGTTGATAAGTTAGTCTCATATTCTAACCAAGTTTGGTGAAAATGATTCCCAATATTTGTTTGAATTGGTTATTCAACACACACAAACTAGGATGAAGCATCAAATTCAATATGTTGTGATAGAGACTAAGAAAATATGTACTGATCTTGAATATATAATGCTGTTGATTAGAGAATTGAAAAACTCCATTACTACCTCTTTGGATGGTATTCTTAAATGTCAATAAGATACCTCTTCAGATACCTCCACAACATCGATTACATTTGATGTTGATCATATTTAAATAGCAGCCATAGATGAATTTTTAACTATGTCTAGTTGACCAAAAATTGGATATCCTATGATTCTTTTTAAAATTATTATAAATTTTGAACAAAGTACTCATTATGATCATATGATGATCAGAAAATATTTCAGGGATATAAATGATGACATAGAGAAAATCCCAAACTTCATTAAATTCCATCTCTCAAAGATCTATACAAATCATTCCATGTATTCAAACATCAATATTTTGGTTGAGAATCTACTGATTCCCCCATTAACTCATTCTTTAAAGGAGATGGTTCTCCATTTAAATGAAAAGAATCCTGTGTTGAGTTGTCTTATGGAAGAGAAGGGTAACTTATTTAGTAAAATGGATGAGGTGGCCATATTATAATGGATAATATAAATTTGATGAAGCCTTTTCATCATGTGCATGGCACAACAGTTGTTTCTCATGAAGCCATTCCTATCACTCTTCAGATATCTTTTCAGCCAGGAGTGACTAGAGACTCTCATGCACCTTTTCTTGCTCTGTTTGAACCCTTTCTTGTGCCTCATACAGAAGCTATAAGTCAGACTGGACTAGTTATTATTGTGGAAGATCATTCTCTTTAAGCTATAACTGGACTTCCAAATGGTGTTCCATGTACATTTACTACAGTACCTTCAGATCCTATTGCTTTGGATCTAGAGAGAGCCAATGACAAGGGAAAATCAACACTGTATCCTTCTATACAACCTTGAGAGCATTGTAGTAAACATATTTTTTATGGGATTAATGTTTTGTAATAAATTTTTTGATTACTACTTTACGCATTACCTTTTATCCACTTTATTCATGAATCATTCTCTATTATTCCAATTTTATTACTGTAAAAAATAATTTAATCTATTTATGTTTAACTTTTGGATAATCCCAAAAGGGGGTGACTTATATGGCATCCTAGTGATGTTTCCTTTTATAATTTTTCATTTTAAATATTTTTCTCTTTGATACTTGGTAATAATATTTTTTTCTTCTTATTTTTCTTTAATACAATCTGCATAAACTATAAATACTCATTCATACTTGATATTTTCATCATACCTTTGATATCATGTTTTATATTTATGATACCTTTATACCATGATTTATGATCATTAAAAATAGGGGTGATTATTGAACTCCTTTTTTAATGATAAAAAAATCATGATTCTAATGATATTTATGAATTTCACATTTCTTTGTATGTATCATGTATTTCGAGAGAGGTTACGAAATTGACTAAGTATTAGACACTTCCAATCACCATTTTTGTTAAGATACTATTGAGTTTAAGTCACCATCATGACTAAATCGCCCCCACATTGACACACCGCCAGACATGTCACCACGAAGACTGAATTTTGACAATGACTAAGACACCGTTATCCAGACACTATTATCCTAAGACATTGTCAGGATGTATTTCTTGATAATTCTAAGACACCTTTACAAAAAACACCTCTAGAGTAAAAAAATTGTATAGTATGACCTAATTCTACATGAGACACCACTATACATGAGCCACTGTCACACACACAACACCAGACATGAATCTTGGAATTTTTTTGACACCACTAGAGTCAGACACCATCAATGTCATGCTGCTAGAAAAATCATCATCCAACCCTAAGACACCTCTAGACTTATCCACGGCCAATATTTTTTTACATTATTTTATATAAACTATTATAATGGATATATAGTTGAAGTTATTGCATAATTTTAGTTTAATTATTGTCTCTTAAATACTCGATATAATGCATTGAGGAGGATGTAAGATGTGATCTACAAGGAAGAAACATATTTTGATGCATGTGGATATTCTCCTTGATTTTACTATTAATAAATGAATAAGACGCCATCATGTTCAAGAGACATAATATACATGTGAGTCATACTTTTATAAATATGAGATATCATTCTTACTGAAGACACATAGAGATGAAGAGATGTACTACAACATCTAAGAAACATGTGAATGAGGAATTCAAAACTTATAAAAATATTCATATTTACTCTTTTATAAAATACGAGTTTTAAACACTCTATTATTATGAGGTCTTCAAGATAAATTGAATCAAGATGCACTGCGAATCAAATCAAGATTTGGGAGATGCATTTCAATAGACATAGCATTTTTAAACTCTACACTATATTATTGATAAGTTATATTTAAATCATTCATATATATTGATTAGTATGTGTACAAACTCTCATTTATCACATGCACCTTATCTCTTGTTATGAACTAGAAGATACATGATATATTGTTATCTATATTTTATTTTAATCTCATGTATAACTATGGTTTAGTTCCTTTTGTGACCTATTTTGTTTTTACTCTGATGTATAACTGTGGAAGAGGTCTTGTGTGACCTGGATTGTTGTAAACTATTATAAATCAAAATCAAGGTTGTGGACTGACTTATTTATTTTATATAAAATTCATGGTGGTGGGTGATCACTATGTGGAGAGGACTATGTATCTTCTTTAGACTAAACCCCTTGTTTTAAATTTCCACTTTTTATTTTTGTTTTATTTTATTTCCTATTTTAAAACTAAAATTGTTTTATCCAGAAAAACTAATACTTTGGTAGTTTATCTTTATTAGTTTTTTATAAGTTTTTAATTAAGTAAATGGTTTTTAATGGACTATTTAATATTGTATATTACTTACTCAAGAACTTGTAAATCATTATGAAAACATTTGAAATATTAGAACTTATATCGATGTGCTATATTGATTAACTGAGTAATTTTAAATTAATTAGTAGATTTAAAATTAGTGAATTTTAAACATAAATTTTTATTGGGTACTCAATTAACACCCTTATTTAGGTAATCACTGTGACTAACACAAATGTGCACTATGAACCTTCAAATATTTCTGAATGAATCCCTACATTCTAGTAAAAAATATTATATTTCTTGTATCATTCTTAGATGATCATCACATGAATTACATAAAGAAGAATGAATCTTCTTGATATATCTTATCTTGATAGGTTCGTAGTGATGTTTCACTCTCTATTCTTGAGAGAGTTATAGGAGAAAATATCTCTAGGGATTGGGAGAATTATCTCTTTAGTTTTGATTGTCCATAATGACCATCATGTTATGAAATGACATAACCATGTTCATATATTTCTAAGTTTAGAAAAATAATAATTTCACATGGGAACTTATCATTTTTTTAATCCTCAGTGAACCCCATGTCTATGTAGTAATACTAATAATATTTACTTGAAACACACCAAACTCATGGGAAAATATATTTTATTTCAATGAATAAATAAATTAATATTTATTCATAAAATAATTCGTATATCATTTATGACCATAACATTAATCTCATTCCACCAATCCACTTCAGTATTTATCAGGCCTTCAATAATTACTATTTAATAATTGATAAACATCACTATATAATTCACCAATAAATAAATAAATACTATATTCTAAAAAATAACTAAAAAATAATTATTTAATATTTATGTAATTAAATAATTTTTTTTACTTTGAGAAGAAACAAAAATTAATAAATATTATATTTTTATTATAAAATAAATAATTACATAGAAAGTAAATATTTTTTGAGTATACAACCCACATAATATTCTATCAAATAATTGGTGATTGAATATATGAAATTGATGTAATATGAAAAATTATTTAAACATGTAGTAGAATAATTTTTATTAAATATATTAAATTCAAATATAATTTAATTGAGGTTCTGAATTCACATAGTGTGTACCCTCTAGGCTCCATTCTCATTGTGATTAGGTTATTTGAGCTAAATTCCAATGTCATCATCCAAAATGAGACCAAAGAATTCATAAGGAAATAAGATAAATGAATAAATGAAAATAACAATATATGATAACAAAAACTATATAATATATTCTCTTTATCTCAATATCTCTAATCAAGTAGGTTTTATACTTGTTTCATCGACCTATGTGGTCGATAAAACTATATTTTTCATTTTGTAAAATGAAATTTCCAATAGACTGGCGTGATTATAGACTTAATCATGAATTTGAATTACCATCAAAAGGCCCTGAGATATCAACTTATACTAAATAAGGATTAGATAAATCCTTTCTTACATTTCTCATTAATGAAATTTCACTCCTGATACAGCCAACATATACTCCATCTCCATGATCATTTTTCCTTATGATCTTTATAGATTTATAAAAATAAACAACTCATGACATGAATTAATAATAATCTTAAAGTATAAGGATAATTATAACCTTCCACAAAAAGGAATATCCATTAAAAATTATATAATTTGGATTCGTAAAAGGTGGGTCTTGTTCTAATAATCTCATTCTATAAAAATTACCATCATCACGGAACATGTGAATGTGTCTTAATGTCCTATGGGGCTCCACCCCTAATATCCTATATCAATTTAGTCCCATAAAATTATATCATCTAGTGATAGATTTGGTATTTTAGAATATTATCAGAGAACTTCTAGGTTCTCATCATAACAGTGAATTTATATAGCATTTCAGTACAAATTATAATATACAAACATTGTCACATTCATTGTCACATAGAATAATGGTCAAGATGTGATATGAAATTAATAATATTCAATATCATTTATATTTTATCAAGGAAATGTGTATAGTAGTTTGTTCTTGGGAACCAAATCAAACTATGTTAGTAATGGAAAATGTAATGTGTTACATATTGTTACCATGATTATCTCAATAATTTTTTTCATGGAATGATTTCCAAAAAATATGATAATCTAATCTTAGAAAGTGTTTGAATTAGATGAAAAAATTACCGAAATTATATTTTGTATATAAAAAACAAGGTTTTCTTATGAGGTAAAAATACCTTCTTTTTCGGTTTGAATGATTAAACATGGCCTTATGTGAGTGCCTAACTTGATAATGATTGTTTTTAGGTGCCTATGGATTTTCCGGAGCCCTAAACTAGGTTCTAAGATGAAAATGGCCTGACACACGGTTAGTACAAATTTGGTAGAGATGTTAGAATATTTTGACAAAACCATTCAAGGCTAGAAATATGGGGCTTACATGCGACACAGTTTTTGGAAACCATGCGGGAGAAGGTGCAGGCCCATTTGAGTAAGTCTGTAGTGTTTGAAGAACCTGAGAGAGTCTTTTCTCATGTTTTATTCATGGTTTGTAAACCATGTAGGTAAACCGTGAAGCCCCTATAATTTTGGATGTTTTGAAAATTTTCAATTAAATAAAAAAACTTTTTAAACCAAAACTAGGGTTCTCTCCATGTATAGATCCCTCCCTCTATTGATGCTCTCAAGGGTAAATATTCCAGGATTTGATCTAAACTCTCCATACGACCTATGATTCGTGCTAGGTTGTCTAATTGGATATAAAACGGTAAGTCCTAAATTCTGTTTTATACATTCTTGATTCTTAGGGCTGTTGATTGTGATATGTTTATTTTAGGCTCATATGTCCTCATTTCAATTTCCTCATCCATTATTCATATTTCTCCTAATCCAAGTGGAATCAGGACTTGATACTAGATGATCACTACCCTACTGAGCTGAAGTAGATTTTTTATACTTTTCTTTTGGGTTTTGGTCTTTTTTAGAGATATCAGTCATTACCCAACCCACCATACATGTTGGATCGAATAGTAGATATAAAAGTCTATTAGATGGAACAATACAAGAGGGGGGGTGAATTGTAGGTTTAAAAACTTTGAGTTTTAGTAACAAAGAGATTAGTTTAAATGAACTTAAACTAATACAAATACAAACACCCACAATTGTATTGAAAGTAAAAGGTAAGATGTATTGTAATACTATTGTAAAGTAAAACAATTGTATTCAAGATGAACACAATAATCAGAGTAATACAAATATGATTGATTCTACCTTAAAGCGTATAGAACCAATTGATACAATATGTAATAGAACAATTGTAATTGAAACAATTACAATTGAATATGTAAAAGAAGAAAGGAAACAATACAATCCCTTTCTAAAACAAACAGCGGAAATGTAAAAGTAATACAATTCTTTTAACCCAAAGAGAAGGGTTATCCTTTCACCTAGGATAAAAGGTCTGTCTCACCAACACCTTGGTGAGCCCTCGATACGATTATCGGCACGTCTGTCTGCCTATCCCTGGCAGCCCTCGATACGATGATCGGTTCGTCTGTCTGCCTATCCCCGGCAGCCCTCGATTTTGTAGGTAATCGGCACCTCTGTCTTTCAATCACTTGAAAGCCCTCGATACGATTATCGGACGCACAAAGCTTGATGAGAGAAGTCAGAGTCTCTCTCTCTAGAATCTTCGTAGTTCACAATCTCTTTATTCAATCTCTTTGCTCATCGTTGTCTTCTCAGCTTCAAATGACCTCCTATTTATAGGCCTCGGGTTCCAACGGTCATATTGCCTCCAACGGTCATCTTGAAACAGAAAGCACGACATCGTTTTGATTAGTATATAACTAACTCAACGACATCGTTTTGTTAGGACAAGAGATATATAGAAAAGTAAAACATGAGTATGATTCATATGCAGAGAGAGTATTTTTGACAAAGTACCAAAACAAATAATGATTATCTGAATAGTAGTCAGTACGATACGATCGACAGAGTCAGTACGATACGTTTGACAGAGTCAGTACGATACGTTTGACAGAGTCAGTACGATACGTTTTGGTCGATACGATCAACATCGTACGATACGATAAACATAATAAAAGACAATTTGTTATTTTACAAACATATGATATAATACATTCGAGATTTCCAAAACAAGACAGAATATATTTGTGATTTCCAAAACACGATGTAAAAGCCAAAAGGGGACTTTTGACTTAACAATCTCCCCCTTTTTGGAAAGCACAAACACACAAAGTAAATGAAACAAGAAATACTTATCTCCCCCTGAGTTATTGAAAACTCTTCTGAATAAGAATTTGAATACAACTAACTCCCCCTTAGGTATTGACTTTCCTAAGGATTGTATTCATAGATTTTCCTTAAGAGCATTGTATTGCATTCTCCCCCTTTGTAAAAACAAACTTTGTAAATATTCTCCCCCTTTGTGATTTACAAAAAGAAAGGAGTATTCTCGAATTGTCTGAAAGGATTAGTAAAACAAGACAATTGGATAAAAGAGAGAATTATAAGAGTTATTACAACACAAAGTTTCAAAAGAAACAAATACAACAATCATTTCTCTCTTTCCTTCTCCTTCTTTATCAGCTCATGAAGCACGGCTTTCATCTTCTTGATCTCCTTCTTGTCTTCAGAAATTGATTCACCCTGAGTTTTGAGAAGCTCCTGTTGATCCGCAAAAATCTGATCTTGATTTTTGATGGTTTCCTCCTGAACTCTGATTACCTCTTCAAGGGTATCAATTCTGCTTTGCAAAGTTTTGTTGTCCTTAGACAATTCAGAATTTTGTTTCTTCAGAAACACCATTTCATCTTTGAAAGATGAAACCTTCGAAACTTCTGATTGGAAAACATTCATCCTTTCTTGCAAGTCTTTTACTGAAGGAACATCGGTTCTTTGAGAAGATAAAAGATTCAGCCTTTCAACCGTTTCTTTATCAAGCTTATTGAAAGCAATTGCAAGATCATTTGAAAGTCTCCTTATATCTTCAATAGCAACTTCATGGTCATTGATTGAGCTCTCTGTTTTGTACGACCACTTAGTCATCTTATTACATGCCTTCCTGTGAACAACTGAGCTTTCAGAAAGAACTTTCAAATCGGCTTCTACAGACAAGACTTTCTTCCTTAACTCTTTCACGGATCCAAACTTCTTTCTCTGATTTTCAGTAATAAAGTCAATCTTTCCTTCCAGCCTTGGAAAATAAGGAATAGTTTTCTCCATTCTCCTCAAAACATGAACAATGTAATCACTCTTTTTGAGAGAGATTGTGTGCTCTGAATCAGTATCATCATCGTACGATTCTAGTTCATGTGATTTGCTTGATTCAACAACTAGCTGTTTGCCTTTCGCCTTTTCTTTCTGTTTTCCATCATCCACTTTATCACTGATGACAACAACTTTGTCAGAATGAGAAGATTGAGCATCATTCTTTTCTTTCGATGACATCCTGTCCGATGATCTTTCCTGATCGGCATGAGGAGTTTGTTGAACACCTTCGCTCACCTTTTGAACCGATTCCTCTCTACCTTTCTTAGAGCTTTGAAGAAATTCTAAAAGAAAATCTCCTTCTTCTTCTTCCACTTCTTCCATCACTTGTTTCCCTTTCTCTTTCTCAGACTGACTTTGTACGATGGGCTCTTGATGTACTTCCACTGTTAATTGAGCACTTGCATCTTCAACAGCTTTCAAGACTTTAGAAATATCAAAGTCCTGAGCCTTTCTTTTCAACAGAGTCTTCTTTTTCTTTTCAGCTTGAAGGGTTTCTTCTACCCTTATCCTTTCTGCAAAGGCTTCAGCAGGGTCAAGTCCAAACTTTGGATCACCCTCTTTTCTCTGTTCCTTGTCCTTTCTCCACTTTGCCACAACTTCTTTACTATACCTCGGCTTCTTCTTCGGCTTTGAACTAGTCTGTGGATCAGACTTTCGAGTAACACCGGCCGATTGATTATCCTTGGCTGGCATAGGTGCCGATTGATTTTCAGGCACTTCAGCTTCTACATCTCTGACAAAAAGTTTTGAATTTGAATCAAAACAAACATTCAGCTTTTTCATCGTACTCTTATTAATCAAAGATGGCCATAAATCCATAGGTTCTCCTTTCAAAGGAATATTACAGAACTTCATACTCTCAAGAATGAATTTCGTGAGGATGGCTGGATACATTATTATCTGGGATTTAATCCCTCCTTTCTTGACATTCTTGATCGTTTCAAAAATGTATCCCATGAGATTTACCTTCCTCATGTTCACGAGGTAGTCAAGCATAAAAACATCAGAAACTTTAAGGGTTTCTCTATCCCCTTTCCTTGGAACAAGGAAACCTTTCATCCATAGAGTTACAAACCTATTGTCCGGTGAAAGATGATAAACTTTTCTCTTTCCCTCATTAACAACAAACAAAGACTTTTCAGCATTTTCTCTATTGAAAGTACCAACTTCCTCTGGAAGTTTATGAGATGGACAGAATGCATCACCTTCTATAGAAACATTTAGAAAATGCGCCGCTTGTTTCACAGACATAGATAACTTCCTATCGTACACAGCGAAGTTAATATTCATATCCTTGTCAAAAGAAACGGTTTTGTAGAATTGACACACTTCGTCAAACAGAACTGGATCTTGAGTATCAGGCTTTTCCACACAGAGATGTTCCCATCCTTGAAACAAAATAATCCTCTTGATTGTAGAATCGTACGCATCAAAGAATTCTCGTGATACTAACCTTTCTCTGTGAAAGTCTTTCTCTGTAAAGGTCTTTGAAGACATATCAGCGGGAGTGTTGGCAGAAGATTGAGACATAAAGATGATGCCGATTGGGAAGATCGTACGATTGATTATAGCCGGTTGAGCAGAGCTTCGCCTCAATTCTTGGATAAACGATGTGGGTTTGGGAAGGGGAGGGGGTATTTATAGGCAATAAAGAGATGACTGTTGATCTTCTACGGTCAGGATTAAAGAAAAAGCAGATCAACGGTTAGAAATAAATAATTAAAAAAAATGAAAAAGAATACCTGTCGAAGATCGTAAGGTGATTGCTGGTTTTGGTGACATTACGATAGAAAACAATCTCAATACTATCATCGGTCGATTCAAAAATTATTTGAATGGTACGATGGAAAAGAATTTCAATACTATCATCGGTCGATTCAAAAATTATTTGAATGGTACGATGGAAAAGAATTTCAATACTATCATCGGTCGATTCAAAAATTATTTTGAATGGTACGATGGAAAAGAATTTCAATACTATCATCGGTCGATTCAAAAATTATTTTGAATGGTACGATGGAAAAGAATTTCAATACTATCATCGGTCGATTCAAAAATTATTTGAATGGTACGATGGAAAAGAATTTGAAAACGATAAACAGAAAAAATTGAAATAGTCAATACGATAAACAGAAAAACTGAAATGGTCAATACGATAAACAGGAAAAGAAACATATAAAAAGAGAGTAAATATTAAAAAATCAGAAACATAGACATAAAGAAATGTCCTCCCCCTTTCTACGAGGAGTTTCTTACTATTAGGAGAGATGTAAAACAGGAAGTAGATATGAATGATTATTTTAATGTAATCATTCCTAGCTTCTGTTTTATAAATTCAAATCTATCGGAAGGTAAGGGTTTTGTAAAAATGTCAGCAAGTTGTTCTTGTGTTCCGATGAATTGTAAAACAATATCTCCTTTTTGTGTGTGATCCCTAAGAAAGTGATGCCTAACATCTATGTGTTTAGCACGAGAGTGATGTGCTGGGTTTTTACTAAGAGCTATGGCACTTGTATTATCACAAAGAATTTGAGTTTTGGAGAAACTCAAACCATAGTCAGTGAGTGTGTGCTGCATCCACAATACTTGAGCACAGCAACTTCCAGCTGCTACATATTCAGCTTCAGCAGTGGAGAGTGCTACCGAGTGTTGTTTCTTGCAGGACCAAGAAACCAAAGAATCTCCTAAGAAATGACATGTTCCAGATGTACTTTTTCTATCCATTCTACAACCACCAAAGTCAGCATCTGAAAAACTTTTTAAAACAAATTCATTTCCAGAAGAGTAAAAAAGTCCTAAATCCATAGTGTCTTTTAAATACCGAAAGATTCTCTTTACGGCTTTTAAGTGAGACTCTTTTGGATTAGATTGATATCTTGCACATAAGCATACAGAAAACATCAAGTCGGGTCGACTAGCTGTCAAGTATAGCAAACTCCCTATCATACCTCTAAAAATTGTTTGATCTACTGGTTTCCCAGTTTCATCAAGATCAAGAGTATTTGAGGTACTAATTGGGGTGCTAATACTTTTAGTTTTGTCAAATCCATACTTTTTGAGTAAGTCTTTAATATACTTATGTTGAGATATATAAGTTCCTTCTGGTTTTTGAGAAATTTGAAAACCTAGAAAGAATGTTAACTCACCCATCATACTCATTTCAAACTCAGATTTCATTAAATTTGCAAAAGAATCGGTTAAAGATTTCTGAGTTGATCCAAATATGATGTCATCAACATAGATTTGGACAACCAAAACATTTTTGTTTTCCATTTTGATAAAAAGAGTTGGATCAGCTGTACCTTTTCTATAATTGTTTTGTAAAAGAAATCCTGTAAGTCTATCATACCATGCTCTAGGAGCTTGTTTAAGACCATATAGAGCCTTGGTAAGTTTAAAAACATGATCAGGATGTTTTGGATCTTGAAAACCAGGAGGTTGTTCAACAAAAACTTCTTCTTGAACAAAACCATTTAAAAAAGCACATTTGACATCCATTTGAAATAGTTTGAAATTGAAATATGCTGCGAAGGCTAATAGAATTCGAATAGATTCAAGTCTAGCTACAGGAGCATATGTTTCCTCATAGTCTATTCCCTCTTGTTGATTATAGCCTTTAGCAACAAGTCTTGCTTTATTCCTTACAATGATTCCATTTTCATCACACTTGTTTCTGAAAACCCATTTTACACCAATTACAGTTGTTTCTTTAGGTCTTTCAACTAAAGTCCAGACTTGATTCCTTTCAAATTCATTTAGTTCATCCTGCATAGCTTTGATCCAATCATCATCACCTAAGGCCTCACTTGGACTTTTAGGTTCAAATTGGGAAAGAAAAGCAAGATGTTCTATTTCATTTCTTAAGGAATTTCTGGTCCTTACAGGTTGATTTATATCACCAATGATGTTATCACTGGGATGATTCCTAAGAAACAATTGATTTGGGTTTTGTAAAACCTGTTCATCAACATATGGTAGAAAATCTTCTGTGGTAAATGTTTCAGAAATACTTTCTTGAACATTTTCCTTATCAGAATGTTCTTCTAATATAGGTTGATAAATATTTTTGGAAAACACATCCGAGAATGTAGGATTGGGTTGGTTGAAAACAAAAGGGTTAGTTTCATCAAATTTTACATGTACTGTTTCTTCAACAGTACAAGTGTTTTTATTGAAAACTCTATAAGCCTTAGAGGTTGTGGAATAGCCTAGAAAGATTCCTTCATCAGATTTTGGTGCAAATTTGTGTAGATTGTCTTTTGTGTTCAGAATGAATACTTTGCATCCAAAAACTTTGAAGTAAGAAACTTTAGGTTTTCGGCCAGTCCATAACTCATAAGGAGTTTTATTAAGAAAAGGTCTAGTTAAAACACGATTTATAGTATAACAGGCAGTACTAACAGCTTCAGCCCAAAAGTGCTTAGCAATTGAGTATTCACTCAACATGGTTCGAGTCATTTCCTGAAGAATACGATTTCTTCTTTCAACAACCCCATTTTGCTGAGGAGTTCTTGGTGCTGAGAAATTGTGAGTAATACCTTTCTTACTACAAAAAGTTTCAAAATCTGAATTTTGAAATTCACCACCATGATCACTATGAATAGTTATCAATGGTAGGTTTTTCTCATTTTTAACTTGGGCTCTAAAAGTTTTGAAATATAAAAAGGCTTCAGATTTCTTTGTGAGAAAATAGACCCATGTAAATCTAGTAAAGTCATCAACTAAAACAAATACATAGTATTTGCCTCCAATGCTTCCAGATTGTGAAGGACCAAACAAATCCATATGCACAAGCTGTAATGCATTAGAAGTTGAAACTTCATTAATTGATTTAAAGCTAGTTTTATGTTGCTTGCCATATTGACAAGGATCACAGACTTTTGAAGAATCATATCTAAGATCCGGTAGCCCTTTTACAAGTCCTTTCTTTGAGAGTTTTCTTAGGTTTCTCAAATTACAGTGTCCTAGTCTCCTATGCCATAGCCATGATTGGTCTTCTATTACACTTAAGCAAGGTAAGTTTTGGTTCCTAAGGTCTTCTAAGTTAATAGTGTAAACATTCTCTTGCCTATGGGCAGATAGAATGAATTCATCCTTGGAATTGTGAACTAGACACTTATCATTTCTAAAATTCACAAGGTAACCTTCATCACATAATTGACTTATGCTGATGAGATTGTGCCTAAGACCTTTTACAAATAAAACATTTGAAATAAGAACTTTTCCAAGAAAAACAATATTACCTATACCAACAATCTTTCCTTGAGCATTATCTCCGAAGGTAACCTTTCCACCTTTTGTTTTGATAACCTTTTCAAAGAAATCTTTGTTTCCAGTCATATGTCGAGAACAACCACTATCCATGTACCAAATGTTCTTATTGGTACACTTCTGATTCTCCTGAAAAAGAAACAATTAGATTTTTGGAATCCAAACTTGTTTGGATCCAGAAGAGTTAGATAAAAGAATTTTAGGAATCCACATTTGTTTTGCAAAATGAGCTTTATGAAATCCTAAGGATTGAGTTTTGTTAAGAGAACAATCTCTTCTCCAATGTCCACCACATTGACACTTGGAACAGAAAATGGTTTTTTGAGGAACAAAATAGTTATTACTAAAAACAGGTTTGGAATAAGTATAACCAAGACCAGAACGATTTCTCAATGGTCTAATTTGAGAATACATCCTATCAAAGTTTTCTTTTCCATGAGTGAAGTTTGACAAACACTTTTTCAAGGATAAAATCTCTGACTTTAGTTTTAAAACCAAATTCTTGTTTTCTAAAACATTTGAATTTGAACTAGAGTTAGATTCTAATATATCTTTCTTTGAAATAGCAGTTTCAAGATCCTTCGAAAGTTTATCCTTTTCAGATTTGACTTTCTCAAGGGTTTTCAGAATACTTTCAAAATCAGCAGTTTTCTCATCAAGATCTTTAGAAAGATCTGATACCTCTTTAGTCAAAACAGAAATTCTAGAATTTGCTTTTTCGAATCTCTTTTTGAGTTTAGAATTTTCATTTTCAAGTAACTTAGCAAATCTAGAAACTTCTTCAAAAGAAGGTAATGTATCATCTTCTGATGATGAGGGTTCATCATTTGAAGATTCATAATATCTATTATCAGCATAATTTGCATTTAAAGAGACATTTGTAACAGCTTCAGCATTATGTACCTTAGCCATGAGACAATGATTTTCAATTGGTAGTCTGGCTAGAAGTCCAATATTCCTTTGTCCTGACGTCTCATTATCTGAAGAATCATCTGAGGAATCACTACCACTTGCACTCCATGTATCGTTAGCTTTCAAGACCTTCTTTGTCTTATAAAACTTTTTCTTGTTTCTTTCAGAGTGTTTCTCTTTTCTATCTCTCCTCTTTAGTAAAGGACAATCAGGCCTTATATGTCCTGCTTTCTTGCACTCATAACAAGTTACCTCAGAATCTTTCCTATCTTTCCTGTCTTTCTTTTTGAATCTATATTGAAAATCTTTCTTTCCAACAATCTTGTTCATCCTCCGAGCAAGATTAGCTAACTCATTATCTGAAAGATTACATTCACTTGAATCAGATACAACAACTTTCTTGGATTTAGACCTCGTAACCCTTTCAGGTGTTTTGGCTTTAGATGCAAAAGCTACACTTCCATTCCCATTCTTCTTCTTATTGAAATCAGCATCTCTCTTCATTCTTGTCTCATGCTGTAGAAGAGTTCCAAAGAGTTCATCAAGAGTAATCTGGGAAACTTTTCTATTTTCATCAATAGCTGTTCTTTTTGACTCCCATTCATTTGGCATGATATCTATAATCTTGTCAACAAGAGCATCATCATCAAGACCCTTTTCTCCCATAGATTGTAAGCTGTTGACAATTGTCATAAACCTCTGTTGCACTTTACATACTGGCTCTCCATAAGGAAAAACAAAACCATGATACTCTGCTCGAAGCATTGCTCTCCTTGTTTCTATAACTTTGGATGTACCAAAATGAGTGACTTCTAATTTCTTCCAAATACAGTTGGCTGCTTCACATGAAGATATCTGACTATATATATTCCTGGTCATAGAGCATAATAAAGTATTGCGTACCTTGTAATTCAGTTGATATTCTTGCTTCTCTTGATTGGTAAAAGTACTAACTTCTTTGTCAGGTATTTTGTAACCTCCAGTAAGCATAATAAAATTGTCTACACCAGTATTGATGACGAAAGTCTTCATACGATCTCTCCAATATTCGTAATCATTCCCATCAAAGATTGGTGGTCTAGAAGGATTCAGATTATCTATTGATCCGATATTCATTCCTGCCATCTATAACAAAAACAACTTTTCCACTCCACACGTTAGTGTAGTAAGTATTTAAGATAAGAAATAGAGCTAGTAATACAAATCAGTGGAAGACCTCCTCTGATACCAATTGTTGGATCGAATAGTAGATATAAAAGTCTATTAGATGGAACAATACAAGAGGGGGGGTGAATTGTAGGTTTAAAAACTTTGAGTTTTAGTAACAAAGAGATTAGTTTAAATGAACTTAAACTAATACAAATACAAACACCCACAATTGTATTGAAAGTAAAAGGTAAGATGTATTGTAATACTATTGTAAAGTAAAACAATTGTATTCAAGATGAACACAATAATCAGAGTAATACAAATATGATTGATTCTACCTTAAAGCGTATAGAACCAATTGATACAATATGTAATAGAACAATTGTAATTGAAACAATTACAATTGAATATGTAAAAGAAGAAAGGAAACAATACAATCCCTTTCTAAAACAAACAGCGGAAATGTAAAAGTAATACAATTCTTTTAACCCAAAGAGAAGGGTTATCCTTTCACCTAGGATAAAAGGTCTGTCTCACCAACACCTTGGTGAGCCCTCGATACGATTATCGGCACGTCTGTCTGCCTATCCCTGGCAGCCCTCGATACGATGATCGGTTCGTCTGTCTGCCTATCCCCGGCAGCCCTCGATTTTGTAGGTAATCGGCACCTCTGTCTTTCAATCACTTGAAAGCCCTCGATACGATTATCGGACGCACAAAGCTTGATGAGAGAAGTCAGAGTCTCTCTCTCTAGAATCTTCGTAGTTCACAATCTCTTTATTCAATCTCTTTGCTCATCGTTGTCTTCTCAGCTTCAAATGACCTCCTATTTATAGGCCTCGGGTTCCAACGGTCATATTGCCTCCAACGGTCATCTTGAAACAGAAAGCACGACATCGTTTTGATTAGTATATAACTAACTCAACGACATCGTTTTGTTAGGACAAGAGATATATAGAAAAGTAAAACATGAGTATGATTCATATGCAGAGAGAGTATTTTTGACAAAGTACCAAAACAAATAATGATTATCTGAATAGTAGTCAGTACGATACGATCGACAGAGTCAGTACGATACGTTTGACAGAGTCAGTACGATACGTTTGACAGAGTCAGTACGATACGTTTTGGTCGATACGATCAACATCGTACGATACGATAAACATAATAAAAGACAATTTGTTATTTTACAAACATATGATATAATACATTCGAGATTTCCAAAACAAGACAGAATATATTTGTGATTTCCAAAACACGATGTAAAAGCCAAAAGGGGACTTTTGACTTAACAATACATTCCATAGTAGCCCTAGTTTTGAACTGGTTACTTGAAATAGAGTTAATCAAACCTATTAAAATGACCATTGTTTACTTTAGATGATTTGGTGATTGATTCTTCAACTCGAGGCCACCCATGGGGTGTGACATGCCATTTCTTTGCTTTTAACCTCTGATGAACTACCTAATGGGTGTGTTCTTGAGTTTTCCAAGTTTACAGAAGCTCAATTATAATTAAATGGGATTGAATTACATGATTATGATATGTTTTTCCTCTTTTCCTCATGTTATAATAATGTACCATGCTTAAATTAATTAGATGTCTAGAATAAAATTGGTTAAACAAGGAGGGTATACTCATTGGTTAGTTTATAATTCTTAAATGGATTGATAGAAATTTTGATAAATGGGTGGGTATACCCATGTGATATGTTTAATTGAAATGGTTGATAAATGTGTGGGTATACCCATGTGACTTGATTAAGTGGAGATGGAATATATGACTGTGTATACTCATTTGAATTTTTAATAGAAATGGATTATATGAGTGGGTAGACTCATATGGAATTATTTTGTTTAATTGTATGATTGCATAAATAGAGGCCATGCCTCGCTCTCCATGGATATAGAAATTAATGGTTAATTCCATGGATATAGTGTGCTCCCAGGGTCTTAATTCCATGGGATTCCTTGGGCCCTGATACCCTTTGGATCAAGCATGCTTGGAATCACATAGGAAATTTTTGCACACATGCTCATAGGATTCCAACCAGTGCCTATATTGAGTTCCTGTCGAGATGTTCTTGGGAATCAGTGAGGTTGAATTGGTCTTATACACGTTGGATCCAACCATTTTTGGTCTAGACTTTATTATGCGGTATGAATGTGGGATATATAGCTGACTATATGGCACAGTCATGGGATGTGTGACATCCTCAGTTATACAGGATGGTCGTGGGTTTGATATGTTTTCTTTATACAGAAATCCCATTTGGACTAGATATATATGGATATACGGCAAGGCCTTATTGCATTTTTCAATTGCTTGTAGCTTCCTTTTTAGGATTTTGACCCTATTTTGCAGGGATCCTCGAGTGGATTCTTGTATCACTTGTTCTAGTGGATATTTCCCATGGGGACATTGTTTCTGTTTACCTATTTACTTACATTTGTTTTTGTATTTTTCTCTGTTTTTTTTAGAACTGTATAGACTTCTAGGTGGTTTCCTACAGTGATTTTTATCACGCACCTTGTTTGTACCTCCTTGGGGACCCAAAAAGTTTATATGGTTATAGGTAATAATCGGGGAAAGCACCCGAACAGTGATTATTGATCATTTAATTAGAAAAGGAGAGCATGGGACCAACCTAAGGCTTTTGATGCTATGAGAACTTTTGATCTTTTTGGATTTTGGATAATCATATTGTAATTTTCTTCCATGTAACTGTTTTTTCTATTTTCTAGATACATGTATCATATAGATCATTATATATGAGACACTTCTGGATTGATATATTTTCCGGTCTTTCTTGTCTATTTATATGATTTCTTCTTATTGTATCTACTTACCACTATGAAATGTGATTGGCTTCCACTGTGATATACTCTGATAATTAGTGAATAGTATCCCCAAAGACTCACCTAGGCCCTCACAACTATCTAGAAACCTTTGGAATTTTGGGAGATGAGCTTGAGGCCATATATGCAGATGGGGTCAGGGAACTGTTTAGTGGAATTCGGTTTCAGGATGTTACAAAGTGGTATCAAAGGGATTAATTTCTGGTTTGATGTATTGTTTGGCGAAAATAGACAGGGATAGGGAGGAAATGTAATTTGGTAATAAGATGTGCCTCAGAGTAGCTACCCCATGTAAAAGGAAAATCTAAATTGCCTCGAATAAAATTATTATTTCTGGTGTTGACTATTACAGTTGATTTTACTTCACCATTAGGTGACACACATGATTTATGATGATACTATTGATGCAATTGTGGGTTCTATTTTTGATGCAACCTAATGAGATGAGGGTATTCCATCTCATGAATCACATAGTAACTTATTATAGATCACATTACCTACATTATTCCATGACTTTTAGGATGCATTACATGATGAATGTAGTTGAGATAGGTGTTTTAATAGTCATGCCTACTTTTGTGATATACTTTGTTCAGAGGATAAAGGAGTGACATCATCTTTCAATTTGTATGCTGTATGGCCCCTCATGGATTGGAAAATGACGAACCTTTTAAATTCAATTGATAAAATGAATTTGAAATGACTGATTATATGGACATCAAATTCTGGTTCACATGGTCTTATGGTACCTCATGGATCAGAACTTGGTGGACCATCAGTTAAATCATCTGAACAAAAGACTATTAAATGAAAATATAATGGAAAGGAAAATATAGACTTGATCTAGACCTGAATTTTGAGTGGTCAAGAGACAAAGTTTCTAGTGATTTTTTGGTTGTTATTTATACAATCCTAGATTTAGCAGAAGGCTATGGGTTATGATTTAGGTTTAATAGGGGGTTTGACCTCTCCCTACAATTTTTATATAGAACTTTTATGTCATTCTTTTTTAAGTCACGTGTTTGGAATTGTAGAGACATGAGACTACAAAGAACTCTAATGGTACTCCACGAGGGAGGCAATGACCATATTCCAAAAGAGGTAGGGAATTTACTACATGTTAAACCACCTTTAGTGCCAATTACGGCGCCAGAGAATGTTTCTGACATGGGTGGTGAGGCATAGTTTTGAGAGTGGTTCTTTCACAATATAATGATTTTTAGGGGGCACCAATGCTTGCATTGGCTAGGGATGTGTGGAATGGGGTGTTTTAGTAGAAACATCCTCTCTTGTTTTCGAGGGATGGAAGTCCAAAGGCTACTGATCTATGGATTGAGACCATTCTAGTTATCTTCATGCATCTCGAGACGCCTCTTGAGAGGAGGGTGAAGCTCTCCACCTATGTACTATGTCGAGCGGATAAGTGTTGGAGGGTGGTTCTGAACTGGGCCACTAGGCTACGATATATGGGGTGGACTGATTTGTAGACCCGGTTCTGTGACTTCTTCTACCCCATGACTCTATTGGAATAATTGGATAGTGAGTTTATGTGTCTATAGTTGAGTGCAATGTCAACTATGGAGTACATGACACACTTTACAGTGTTGCATAATTTTTCACTGATGTACTTTATAGATGAGATGTCGAGAGAGATATGCTTCAAGGAAGGTCTTAAATAAGATATCAGATCTCAGGTCAATGATTTCATATTGACTTGTATCGCTAATATTTTAAATTCTGTAATGATTACATAGGTGAACCTGATGGAATATAGGTGTGCAGAGCATGGCAGTGCTACTTCTCAACCCAGTGGTTCTACTTAATCAAGTGGGAAGCACCATTTTGAGGCTTCCTGTGAGATGAGTGCCAGTTATGCTCTGAGTGAAGGAATCTCAGTGTTTTGTCACCAATGTGATATTTGAGGCCAAATGAAGAATCAGTGTGACCACAATGTAGTCGAGTGCCAAGCAGCCAAGAAGATGGGGCATGTGTAGTGGTTTTTTAGGACCTTTCCACGAGAAATGAGTGGTAAGGGGTCAGTTCTGACACCGGGTTATGGATAAGGTTCCTTTTCTTTAGGTCATGAAATGAATTGTAACAGTGCTATCTGGTTTGGCCAGGGTAGTGGTGGTTTTGGTAGAGGAATCCATAGACCGATTACACCGAGATATCAGAGCTGGCCTACTCTGGGTAGTGAGGTTGTGTCACAAGGTCCTGGTGTAGGCCAATTATATTATAAATAGCCTACCCTATAAGAGAAAGGTTCCAGACAATCTATGTTGAGATTTACGATCTTTGAAGCCTCTACTATTGCATCTTCTCTTTTTTTATATAGCTGAATCTCATAGTTTAATATTTGCACCTGTGGTGAAAATCATTAGGATTTTTGTTCTTTATTATGAGAGTGTTTTTATGCTAGAAAATACATTGGGGATTAAGAAGGAGGGCCTATGCCTGTGATAAAACTACCCCTTTGAGGTTGGGGGTGTCACTTCATCTTGGATATGTATGTACTTGAGATGATAGGGTTTGGGTTCATATTAGGTATGGACTGTCTATTATCTTATTAAGATGACTTTAACTATCAGATGGTGACTTTTAAATCACAAGAGGGTGCAATGTTTATTAAAAATGGTGAATTGGATGTCCAGGTGAGCCGAGTTGGACTAAAAGATCATGGGCTGGGTAGTATGACATCCCAGATTTTTAGTTTGTTTATGGATGATTAGGGAGTGATTCAGACAGAATTTTCTCAAGTGGTGGATCACTATAGGGATGTGTTTCCTGTATACTTTTCCTTTTTACCTCTAAAGAGAGATGTTGAGTTCTCCATTGAGCTTGTTCTAGGAACTTCACATATATATATATTCCTCATTATAGTATGGCTAAGATAGAGTTACAGGAGATCAAGAGGTATCTAGAGTATTTAGATAAAATGGGTTTATTCGATCCATCACTTCTCCATGGGGTTTTCTAGTCATTTTTTTTAAAAATATGAAAAAACTCTTAGTCTATGCATGGATTATTAGAGACTGAACCAAATAATGGTAAAAACCTGATATCTCTTTTCCCTAATAGATGACCTCTTGAACTAGATCTGTGGAGATCAGGTCCTCTCAAAGATTGAATTGAGATTTTGTTATCACCAGGTGCATGTTAAACCATCAGATTTACCTTGTACAACCTTTCATAGTAGGTATGGTCTATAAGAGTATCTGATTATGTTGTTCGGTCTAACGAACATGCTAGTGGTTTTCATGGATTTGATGAACTGAGTGTTCCATCCTTATGCAGATTCTTTTGTGGTGGGTTTCATGGATGATATATTTTTTTATTCTCAAAATAGACATAACCATTAAAACCATATTGATATAATTTTTAATACACTGAGAGAGCATCAATTATATGATAATATCACAATGTGCCACTTCTGGATGGATCAGATTAACTTCCTAGGTCACATCCTCATAGAGGCAGGAGTGTGAGTGGACCTAGAGAAGGTGAGACCAATAGTTTCTTGGGAACAAACCATTAACATTTTGAAAATCTGGAGTTTCATAGGGAAATATAGTTACTACATGAATTTCATATAAGACTTATCATACTTAGAAATGTCATTATTGGGATTGACAAAGAAGTGTGTGATATTTTTATGGTCAGATTCTTTTGAGGTATCCTTTTAAGAGTTTAAAGGAAGGTTGAGATCAGGACTAGTCTTGATACTGCTAGGGTAGGGTAGGAGCTGCAATATGTATTGTGACACATCAGGTATTGGACTAAGGGCAGTTTGGATTCTGGGAGATAGAGTCAGGGTGTATGGGTCTGGGCAGTTGAGGCCACATGAGAGGAATTAACTAATGCACGATCTTGAATTTTTTATGGTTGTTTACGCACTTAACTATCAGAGAAACTATTTACATGGAGATTGTTTTGTGGTGTACATGGACCACAAAATCCTCAAGTATATTTTTACAGAGCATGATCTGAATTTGTGTCAGTAGAGGTGGGTGGAGTACCTAAATGTTTTTGCCTTTGAGTTTTCCTACATGCCTAGTAAAGGAAATTCAGTGGCCGATTCACTGAGCATGAGGACTCAGATAAAGGTATTGCAACATTCTAGTAGTGAGTGGAATCTTATGGAGTTGTTCCCTGAGATGAATCTAGAGGTGCACAATTGACACGGGATGATATATATTTCATCCAGAGTGTCACCTATACCCTACTTGATAGAGTTAAGAAGATGCGACTATTGGATTATGAGGGCCTAGTCATATGGGAGAGTGTGGCGAGTGAGTACCCTCCCCCTGGTTGGATGGTAGGTGAGGATGAGATCTTGAGTATCCATGGATTTGTTTTAGTTCTAGTCGATATATGTGAGGATCTGATGTGGGAGTCTCATGATTTGGCTTAGGAAGCGCATCCTGGATTCATCAAGATGTACTGTGACATGGGCCGTCAGTACCAGGGGAAAGGTTTGGAAAGAGAGGTAGTTTGTTTTGTTACAAGGTGTTCAACCTATAAGCAGGTGAAAGCATAACATAAGTGACCAACCATGATTTTACAGTAGCTACCTATTCTATAATGTAAATGGGATGATGTTTTGATGGATTTTTGACTAGTTTACTGAGGTTTCCTTGAGATTAAAATGTTGTGTGGATTCTTGTTGATAGAATCATGAAGTTTTCTTATTTCATACCGATCAAGGAGGCCTTCAATGTTGATAATATTGTAAGCTTGTACATCTGTGAGATATTATGACTCTATGAAGTCACGTACACTATCATTTAGGATAGAGAAACATGCTTTACATCTCATTTTTTGAAGATTTTTCAGAGGGTTCAAGGTAAAAAGGTGATTCTAGGCATAGCATACCACCCTCAGGCTGATGGCCAACCAGACCGTATGAAACATGTGATATATGACATGATACAAGAATGCGTCCTGGATTTTGAGGGCTATTGTGAGAGGAAAATTCCATTGGTTTTATTCACCTACAGTAATAGTTATTAGGAAATGAAAGAGATGAAATCTTATGAGGCTTTGTACAGTAGGCCATGCTAATCACTCTATGATTGTTTGAGGTAGGTGAGTCTGCTTTAATGGGACCACATATCATATAGGAGACTTCTTATTAGGCCTACTTGATTCAGAAGTTGATGGTTATGACATAGTCTCATCTGAAATCTTACACCGATTGCTGCAGATGGCCTCTTGAGTTTCAGTTTTGGGATCATATTTTCTTGCATGTTTCACCAAATTTGGGAAATAGGAATATCAATAGATAGACTAAATTTCACCACAATATGTCACATAGTTTGAGATCTTGAAGAGTCTCAGGTCGGTAGTGTATCAGTTGTAGTTACCTCAGAGAAACAGATCTATGCATGAAATCTTCCATATATCTCAGTTTCTCTACTATCATTAAGATCCATCTAATGATTTTCATCCCTTGGAGGTTGAGCTGTCGGTTAATGCATCCTTTTAGGTTAATTTGATACGTATCCTTGATACAATAATGATGGTTCTACGAGTCTGGTCAGGTCATCTATTAGGGGTGCTATGAAAACATTATCGTTTATATGAAGAGACTTGGGAGTGGGAGGCCGATGTAAGTGATCATTGGCCATACTTTCTCCTAGAAGAATCATGAACACCCTTCAGAGAGAAATTTGGGGAAGAATTTCTATAATGGTGGAAGCTTATATGAGCCCAAGATTTCATATGAAGTAAGGATCCTTTATTTCTCAATTTGAATACTTAAAAAAGGCCTTATGTCAGTTTATAACTTGATCATGTGTGTTTTGGAGGTGTAAAAGGCTTGTATGGAGCTCAAAACCATGTTTTGGGAAGAAAATGGTCTGGTGCACAGTTAGTAAAAACCATGCAGGGAAGCTCACATAGTTTAACTAAACCGTGAAATGTTGGATAGAAGGGGCTTACATGCCACATTATTAGAGGAATCCATGCAGAAGGATATACATGCCCTTACGGGGAGGTTTCATTTTTTGCAGAACCTGACAGAGTCTTTTTGTATGGTTTACACATGGTTTGTAAATTGTACAGGTAAACCATGTGGGTGCCTCTTGAGCTACAGGAAACTGTACAGGTAAATCGCGTATCACCTATAATTTTGTAATTTTTTTTAAATTTCAATTAAATGAAAATTCTTTTAAAACATAAATTTTCATTTCTCTCCACATATAGAGCATTACTTCTATTGAAGGATTTGAGATAAAATCTCTATCCGACCTCCAATTTGATCACATTTTGTCTCATTGGATCGACAACGGTAAAACCTACATTTCTTTTAATAAATTTTCATTTCTTCTAGATATAGATTACATTATTTTATTTTTGGATAATATACCCTAGTTTCACATTCTTCTTTTTGTCATCAGATTTTTCCTATAGTAGGATGAATCAGGACTTAATACTAGATGATCACTCCACTACCGAGCCAAAGTTGGTGGTATATACTTTTATTTTAGTGTTTGGTTCATTTAGAGCTATCGACTATTGTGCCTCCTGCTAAACATTAATGTGAGACCATGATTTTGAATCAGATAAATGAAATAGATGTAATTAGACCTATTACGAATTCCCATTGGTTCTTTGAGATGCATTGGTGGTCATTACCCAAACCCGAGAACACCCATGGGGCCCACCATGCCTTTTATTTGGTTTTTACCTTTGGCGAACCACCCAAGGGGTGTTTTCATGAGTTATCATAGATTAAAGAAGATCAATTATAATTAAATGGGATTAAATTACATAATTATGATATGTTTTACCTCTTTTCCCTGTGTTATGATAATATTTCATGCTTAACTTGATTATAGGGTGTGAATGAAATTGGTTATATAAGGTGCGTAAACTCAATGGTTAGCTTAAATGGATAAATGGATAGTTAACAATTGTGATAAAGTGGTGGGTATACCCATGTGATATGTTTAATTGAAATAGATGATAAATGGGTGGGTATACCCATGTGACTTGATTAAGTGGAAGTGGAATATATGAGTGGGTATACTCATGAGTTGTTTTAATGGGAATGGATTATATTAGAGGGTATACTCATATGAAATTTATTTGTTAAATGGTATGTTTGTATGATACTTTAAATACATTCCATTGACAGATCTCTATAAATCTAGAATGTGATTGTGGACACCTTGGATGAAATATGCTCCATGGGTATGGATTCTGCGGGATTCCTCAAGCCTTAATACCCCTTGGATCTCACTTTCGTAGACTCACATAGGACATTTTGGTACAAATTCTCCTAGGACTCTGACCAGTGCCTATACAGAGTTTCCATCGAGAGACTCCTAGGACTCAATGAGGATGTCTTGGTCTTCTACATTAGGGATCTGGACCTTTGTTGTTTACAATTCATTATACAATATGGTGGTGGGATATATGGCTTCTCTAAATAGAACGGTCATGGGATGTGTGACTTTCTTGGTTACATGACAAGGTCATGGGTTTGATATGTTTTCCTTGTATGAAAAGGCCCCGTGGATAGGATTTTTATGGATTTATAATGAGGTAGGGTTTCTTGTTTCTATTTCTCATAACTTTATTGTTCGGATCTTGACACTATTTTGAAGGGATCCTCAAGATGATTTTTTTATGTCATGTTGTAGTGGATACGTTCCATGGGAACATTTCTTCAGTTTACCTATTTACTTATATTTGTTTAGTATTTTTCTTTGTGCTGCATAGAACTGCAAAGACTTCTTAGTGGATAACTATTAGGATGTTTATATCATACCCAATTTGGACCTCCTTGGGGACCCAAACATACTATATTGTAGCAGGTGATAACATGGGAAAGATCCCTAACACTATTTGTTGATAGTTGATTTTGTGCAAGAGATCATGTGACCAACCTAAGGATTCTGATGATATGAGAAATTTTTGTTCTTTTGGACTATGGATACTCCTATTGTTCTGTACTCTTATGTATCTATTTTGGAATTTTTCTTGATTCACATATCATAAAAATTATTTTATATGAGACACTACTGGCTTGATACATATTCATGTCTATTTATGTGTTGTATTCTTATTGTATTTTCTTCCACAATTGAATGTGTTTGACTACCTATATTATATACTCTAGTAATGGGGTTATAGTATCCCCAATGAATCCCCTAGGCCCTTGCTACTAGTTGGAAAACTCTATCATTTGAAAATATGTTCTAGAGGCCATGATGGAAACTGAGCTCATGGAACTGTTGAGTGGAATCCGAGGCTGAGACGTTACACATGATGCTATGAATAACTAACGTTTGAAAATTTTCTTCAAGGAGTTGAAAATTAGGAATATTATTCTTAAGTCTCACTATCATTCAATCTATTTTAGTTATAATATGTTATAAAAAATGAGTTTTTAGTGGGTTTGTTTTATGTGGTGTTCACAAAGAGTTGTGGCTAGAATTTCATAAAGATGTAATAAACTCAGAAAAACCCTAAAAGTATAGAAAACATAAGGCAAATATGGTGGTATATTTTATTGGATATGATATGATGAGAACTTATGTATTATTTTTTAAATATTATTAAAATATTTTTACTATTTAAATGTCTAATTTTTTTCAAAATGATGAATCTATATTTCTTTATTGTTGTCTATATCTATTTCAAGAAACAAAATGATAATTAACCTCTCCAAGTGTAACCTTGAGTTATCCCTATATGAGGTTCACTATATAGTATTATCAGTTTTAATTAAATATAAATGATAAAATGAGTTAAATTTGTGTAGAGATATAATATATTCTCATGAGTTGCAAACCATGTTTTGAATAGTTGATGACCCCCAAGTATATACCAAATAGAGTTTCATACACTATGAACATGGTATACTAGAGTTTCATGTTCCATAATGATATTTCATCATACGTGAGGCTAGAGAGGTACCTGGAATGAATAATTTCAAACCTTGATACCATTATTTTGGAAGTCAAGAGTCTTAGCTAATCTGTTGATGGTTGGGTATGTTGCTAATAATGTCATCGTTTGGAACTTAAACAAGATGCGTTTTTGTTCTCATATGAAGAATATGACATTTGGGCTCTTGATTGTGATATATTGATAATGTCCATGATCATACATAGATAATGCATCAAATGAATTTTTTTATCATATGAGGGGAAATTGTTTTGATCATTTTTTTGGACCAAGGAGAAGTAATGTGTTCATCGACCTGGTTAGTCTATACTTAGAGAATCATGAAAATATGAGAATTATATATGGGATTTATATACAACTTGTCCCATTTTTATTTAATATCTTATACAAAGGCATCATATGAAAATTTATACTTCTATATGATGCAACATGGGGAAACAAGTATAAATATATATGTTTCTGATATAGATAATTTGATATCCCTTAGAAGATTTTGTATCCTTGATTCTTTTATAGAGGCCTCTTCTTGATTATTTTTATTAATATAGGAATTGATATTTATTTTCAATATTGTATATGTTTGTGAAGTTGTAATTTTGCATCGATTAAATAAGAATTTTATTTTAAAAAATATAGAGAGTTAATGTAAATGTAATTGAAAGTTTTTCAAAAAATAGAGTTATTGTTAATTATTGACAAGGTATTATATATGATATGATACAAGGTGATATTGATGACATATTTATAAAAAGGGTTTTAATGTTATTTGAAATTATTATTGGATATGATTTTTTTATTTATTTTCTATGATACATTATAAGGTTAGATGACATAATGTCTATAGGGCTTTACTTCAGGTGAGATATTAATAGAGATATACCCAAAAGCCATGTAACATATTATGTATACTCAGATATATACATTATTATTGTACAGATATATTGTATGGAATTTTTGCAATATAAATAATGTTATATAATCTATACTAACATCTTATGATAGATATGGGCATTCTAATATTTAATGATAACATTCATATCATCTTACACCTTGATATAAGTATTAAGGGAGTTATAAAAATGTATTTAAAAGTTAAATGCATGAATATATAAATTTGTATAATGGTTTACAAACCATTGTACGCATATGATATTTATTCATACATTATGTAACACATTAGAAAATGCATGTTTTCCCTAGAACATCATGATGGATATATAATGAGTGTAAACTTGTGGTGATTAGTTACAAGAATGAGTTCCATGCACCATATTAATTATCCCTTTATCCCATTGTTCTGTTTCTACATCACTCTATTCCATATTTAGATACTATAATATCATGTATGTGTGGATAATCCTTCCCATATTATGGTTGATTCTTACTTGTCTATATATTCTTCACAGAGGGAGGATTATTTTGATTTCTACTCAACAATATTTAATATACCCAATCACTGAATATCAATAAGTAATAACTCTTTATTAAATGGAATTTTTTATATATTTATGGTTTTAGTTTAGATGAATGGAATATAATTTGTTTTATGGTTTATAATCATTTGAACTATGTTTATTAGATGTTAATGTATTTTTCAAACACTTTCAATAATAAACAATGGAACCACTTTTAGGGCTTCAAAAGAGGAATGAAAATGAACAATTTAACATTATGTGAAGTAAAATTGTTCTTGATCCTTTTGGGTACCCATTAATGGTAAAATAGGTACCCATTAGTCATTCCAGAACCACCCCTCATTTATTGGACTCACTAAGTATGCCTTACCTCCTAGTGGATACCTGTTGGTTACTTAATGTCCTCTACAGTTATGATCTTATGGAACCACAACCTCTTAATTAGACTATATAAACCCCAAACCATATTTTAAAATATCAATCTGTATATAAAAACACCTAATAATTAACCCTTAAACATAAAAATCCATGTTCGTGTCCCAAAATGAAAAATACCCCTTCGATATATACAAAAATTCAAAAATATCACATTGAAATATTTATATTTTTAATTTAAATATATAATATTAACTTAATATATATAAAATGGACACAAGTCAATAAAAAATCTGCTATGAGAATTCTAGTTCCCTTGAAGTCCAAAGAAATTTTCATTTAATATTTATTACCTTACACCATCCTTTATTCACAAAAACTATCTTTGATAATTTTTCCCAATCATATTCCAAACTCTTGATGCATCACATCCAAATTCATAAAAAATAACATAATTGTAAAATATTCTGATATCCTTAAATATTATAAATCACTAATACACTATAATTTATCTTGAATTACTTATCATGCTTTTGATTCATACATCCTAAAAACAATACAAATCACTAATCACAATAATATTTCCAGATCAAAAGATACATTATCAATATTATAGTTACCTAACTACCTCAAACCAATATACACATGATCTAATGTGATCCCCACCATATAATTGATTAGGGTTTTATGATGCATGCCCTATATTTTAATTTTATTTTATAATAGATGTCTGCTATAATTTTTTTTATAGAATGTGTAATTCCCTTTTCAAAAATAAATTACTTAAATAATTTTTAAAAGATTTTTTTCATGGTCTTCCCCTTTTAAAAATGACACTTTAGCAAAAAAAATCCCTATTTTATTTTTTAAAAATAAACCATTTAAAAATACCACTAAATTTCAAAAAATATCTCCATTTAAACATTAATATTTGTAAAATTGTATCTTGAATTTTTGAAATACTAAAAAATAATTTCAATAATTTATTACATGAAAAACAATTATGAAAAGGTGATAAGAGATAAGATGTTTGATATATAACTCTGAAAAATGTATCGTGATCATGAATAGATTTTATAAAAAAACCTAAAAATACTACTCCATAGAGATAATAAATATAATTAATGGGGGATTACATTTTTTTTCTATAGTACACTAGTGAACAGAGAATAAGTAACATGCACAACTCTAAGACTTATAACAAGAAACATATAACATGTTAAATAATACAACACAAAATGGAATGAAATTAGCATGATAAATATCAAAAATAAGAAATCATTCTATAATATATTATTTAACAGGGAGTATAACATTGATTTTAATAAATATGTGTGTTTAGGTGACTATTTAATTTTATAACATCTAAAATGATATTCAATAAAACACTAATTACTTTATTACTTTTTAATTAATAAATTAATTACATTCGTATATGATAATTTTAGTATAAGTTATATTTATATTCTATAACATTATTCAAGACCATATTATTCATGAATCAGGGATGGTTTTAGATCTTAGATGGTCCATATAATCCTTTTCATGTTTCTTTATGGATTACTCAAGACATTCAAATAAAAGTCTCTCCCGCACCTATGGAGCAAAATCAATACATGGATATCCCCTGGTAACTTTAGTTTGTACCATGAATAGGTTGATCAAGACTCTTTATGGGCTTTTTATCATGTCCTGATATCCCTAGATATTGTTTTCAATAATTAAAAATATTTTTTTTAACAAAACATCAATTTGATACCAACATTAGTGACCTTGGACCTTGCTAAGATGCCCATGATACCAGAAGCATTACGTAATACACAAGGGTTGGATACTAGTATAATGGGTTCATAATTTTCATTGGGGGAATTATTTTCACACTTCATATAAAAATACAACGCCCTGATTAGAATCTTTTAGAAAATTGGAATGGGTCATCCATATGTTATAACTCTTTTTAAAGAACATATAATCAGTAATTGTATAGAAATAACTAGAAATATGTAAAAACCTATTGAAAAAAAAGAAATGGTATAAAAGAATAAAAAACCATCTCTTGGTTTATGTTGTAAAAAAACATTCATGGTTTAAACACAGTAGTTAAAGCCACATATAATCCAACAGACATGATACTCCTGAAAAAAGATCTAAATAATAAACTAAACGATTATGGAGATGTGTAGATCATGATATTAAAAAGTGGTGAAACCTATGATCTAATCCCTCATGATGGTAGAAGGAATAAAAATACACCATCTTACATCTATCCCATAATACATATGAAAACTAACCATATAACTATTCATAACTGACATATAACAAGTGAAAATATATTTCCACCATGGTGTACGTTCATGGTGTGAGAATAAATATTTAGTAGCCCACCTCCAATGTTATCTAAACTATAACTATTAATAAAAATGTTTATGAATGAGTATTTATACGCATTTTGATATTAATATTATTATTTTTTCATAAAACAATCAATGCATCAATGTATCAAACTACATTAAAAAATTTAAATGGATACTAGCCATAAATTATAAATCCTCATATTAAGATGTATCATATATATATTAAACTTATTTTAGATTTTTATAGAATCTAAGTGGTCACTTATATTAGGGAATTTTTTCTCCACATCACATTTAGGGAATTTGGAAAACTATATCAACGTGGAATACCAATCCCACATGGAAAATGAATAGTTCAAACTAGAGTCAGGGAATCATTTTAGTATGTCTTATCATGATAGGGGAAAAGGTATATTATGTATAAGAATTGTAACTTGTACTTACTTATGTATTGAATGATAATTATATATATCTCATTTCTATATGTTCAATATATATAAAAAATTACAATGGTTATATACACATCACTAATTATAGTATCTACCGGATCAATATAAAACTGAAGTAATATATTTGTATGTTCAACATTGGATACCATTTAAAAATGATATAAATAAACATCACATGTAAAAATGAGATAATAATAAACTAATCTATGTAGTAACTACAACATAGAAAACTAGTATGTATATTAACATGAATCTAAACATAGAATAAATACTTAAACACAACTTTATGAAAATACTAATAATAATCCATATAAATCAAAAATAACATAATGGATAACAATTTAGGTCACACTAATTACAATCCAATTAGGGAACTAAATTTGGAAATGATAATAATTAATACATAATATTACTAAACCAAGTGAATTATCCAAATAACCCAATGTAATTTTATTAGAAGGTGGAATCCAATTTCAACCATGAGTAAGAGTAATTATAATGATATTAACTTTGTTTTTTAGATACCATGATCATTATTGTGATTATTTATGGATGTTATAGTACAATTTAGATATTTGTAAATTTTAGAGTTTAAAAATAGAAACGTCATAGAGGACCCACAATGTTTTCATAAGGGTATTCCTGAAACTTAGAGTAAAAAAATGTAAAAGGTTGTGAAATTCATCATTGTAATATGAGTTTTCATAAAATTCATATTCTTTATCATAAGGGGAGTCTAAAAAACCATATGGTGCATATGGATTCATTAAGGGTAATTGACATTTCCAAAGTTCCATTAAATATTTTTGAAATGGTGATCTAAAAATTCATTATAGTCTTTTACTCATATGTGATAAGTCATAATGTTCATGGATCAATTTTGTAAGAGTCATTCAATCATTGAAAATATCATTTCAATTGAAATAACTAAAATGGTATAGAATTAATAAGATAAATAATAGTAATTTTACACTTCCATAAAGGTCAATATAAGGTGTTTCATTGTGGTCATATATTTACCAAACTTTTGGTGAGAAGATAAATATGTTGAAGATATTTCTAGAAGATGAAGGCAGAAGATACTTGACATATTAATTCATCACTTAAGCCTCACAAATACTCTAAAGGGTTTTGATTCAAACTGAGAATGAATAATAATCCCGAAGCTGATTCTGTGAAGTGATTTTTATAAATTCCATATAGAGTTTCCCGTAATGAAATGAATATTAATATAGGATATCATAGAAAAAGTTGAAAATAACCACTTTAAGTAAGTATTTTAAGAAGAATAAAATCTTGGTTATTTTTGAGTTATTTGATCAACGTTTAAATAGTATGAATTTAGAGGGATATTCATGAGAATTTCAAATTGAAATATTTTAATTACATTATCATGATGAATTTTGATAAATATTCAAGATTTTTTGACTAGTGTTAAAAATATTATTGAATATATAGGAGGAATCTCTAAAAACTATTATGAACATATTATTAACATTCCTCTATTAATATAAATAGGGAAAAATATAGAAAAGACTTATTATTGATATTTTAGAAGTTAATACTTTCGATGTGGTAGAATTTTTTTTATAGAAGAAAACATAAAATAATAAAGGTAACATAATTATATTACATAATTTATCATCTATATTTAGGTAATTTAATTTACTATTAATCATTGGTAGAAATTTTTTAAGTGAAATAAGATCGAGGTGTGTGTGCATTATTTTATACACAATTCAATTGTTTTGTAATCTTGAGAAGGATGATCAACCTATTTTTTATTATATATATATATATATATTAATTTTTAAATAGAATTCATAGTTTAAGGAAGAATATTTTATTCTCTGATATAGATAAATATTGAAATTCACTAAAGATCTTTTTCAAACTCAATATAATAACTTGAAAGAGATAGATGGTTCATATATGAACAATTACATAGTTTATATTTTTAAAATTTTTTATGGAAATAAACTGAACCTGTTTTTTTAAAATACTAAAATGATATATAATATTAAAGCATGAAAAATAACCTCAAATTTAATTACGTGAAAATTATAGTGAAGATCTAGGTCTATGAACTCATACCGAACCGAACAAGGATTAGGTACCCATATTAGGACTGATGCTTATTAAAATCTTATAAGGATTTTTTCTTTTTAATTTTTGTTATATATGAGTAAGTGTGATATTTGAATAAGGGATAATAAAGACAAAAAAATTTAAATGTTCAGAATTTCGAAAAATTTAAATTTTAATAACATTACCACTAATTCATCCCACCCTTCTTAGTGAAGCATCAAATGACCTAGGAAATTCAAGTGGTATATGTGAAAAACAATTCCGTATGAGATAATTGTTTAATTAAATAATATTTATATAGGATATTAATTTTTCTTATAGTATGGGTGTTTCAAAATTCATTGGAAAATACATTTATTATTGAAGAAACTTAATGGTCCCTTATATTTTATCACAAAAAATTTGATATGACTGATATTATTACAATGGGGTTCACACCCCTATGAGACATTATGCTATGATATTTATGAAAAAGTTAAATCCAATAGTAGTTTTATAATCCTGAAATGAAATTCTATCATCCTGGAATGATAAATAATAGAAAAAAATATTGGGTCTTAAAATATATAAGGAAATATTTGGATTGTTATAGAACATGTTTGAGAGAAATGAAAATGTTAATTAAGTGAAACAGAAAATTTGAAGATATAAATTTGATAAAAAATTAGTAAAATTGAATTAATTGATAAATCTTTCTCAAGGTCATATTCAGTAGTTATTTCATATCAAAGGTATTGGAGACACTTTGGGTGATTCAAATATATTCAAGTATCTAATGAGAAGTTTTCCTGATAGGTTTGATCCAAATATGTCATCCTAAGAAGAGAAGAAATAATAATCCAATGAGGAGTTTCATAACACACTTCTAAATAATGAAACATAGAAGGTTTTTGTGTTTAAAAAAGAATGATAAGGAAGAAATTTCATACAAATATTTGAAAAGAATAATGATAAAGGAGTAGGATTTTAGGGACTCTAGGGAATAAGAAGATGATGAGGAAAATGATGAAGTGTATATGATGATATTGGAATTTATCTATTAAAATATCCAATGTTAAAGGGTTATATAAATGAAAACATACAATTATGTTATTTAGGTGTGGTATAATTGGAACATTTATAAATGATTTCCCAAGATTGAAAATTGTGGAGTACAAAGATGAATAGGATGGTGAATGTCCCAAAAAAGTAAATATTAAAGGATATCTGAAGATGTCATTAAATTTTTTGAGAATAGAGGAAAGAAATAAAGGTAAATAAACAGATTTATGTTAATAAAGGAGGAGTATTAATAATATCTATTATGTAGTCAGGCTGAAAAATATTGTGTTGTAAAATTTAGTAACATTATATTTAATGTCGAAAAATTCATAGAAAAACCGAGAAACGAGGGAGAAGGAGCTGAAAATTGAAATGAACAAAAAAAAATTTGTAGAATTTAGTATTCCATGAGTGTAATAATCCAAAAATGAAGTAAATTCAATCATTTATAAATGAGGCTTTAAATTTTGAGAAATAGAAAAATAAATTACACAATAAATAAAGTGATTGTGTTGAGAAAATTAAACATTTTAAAGTGCATGTTGTTGAGAAAGTGATAATATTGAAAGTGTATGAGAAAAATGTTAATAAAAAGAAGACTAATTTATAATGTATAAAACAATGTATTGTAAGGATGAAAATAAACTATTAAAAATGACATATTATTATGATAAATATATTCAAAAATGGCTTTGTTATGTTAGGCTGTTGAGAAATGATCCACACAAACTCAGGTAAATGTGAAACTATGACACAAAAAAATGTTAAATTCGATGAAATTAATATTATAGATTCCATGAAAAAATTTAGGCTGGATTGAGTGTATAAAAAATATTAAATTATTAACTATATATCAAAGTGATCTATATGTATCATAAAAGTTATATTTTTCCTTAATGTAAAAGGGGGAAATAAGTGCACAAAGTCAGTAAGCTAGAATTAACAAATAGACTGAAAACATTCAATAAAGAATTAGTTTTAAAGGATACTATTAATACTATAGAGTATCTAGGCACCAATATTATGGTTGATCAAATAATATTTATCTTTTATAAAGATAGTAAAGGTATTAATTTTGGAAGAGCTATCCTGTGAGTAGAATGATCATGTCTAAAAATAAACAAGCATAGAACAAAAATTTACCATAGTTTTCCATCCAAAATAAATGTATTTATTTTGTGGAATTATTTATAAGGTGTAACCAAAAATTTTAATTGGTAGAGGAATGTTTGACCATGACTCTAGGACTAACTCCATAAGATATTGATGGTAAATATACTCAAAGTGCTAATAAAATTAAAACGTAAGTTATTATTGAAGGAAATCATAGATCTAGGAAAATTATAGATTATTGGATTATTAATAGTTTTTCTCATAATATATGACTAGATAAACTAATATATTGTATAATATTATGGAACATGATTGTGGGGTTGCTCTCTTTGGGAATTAAATCCATTAAAATATGAAAGGTAATGAAGTAAATGATATTAAATCCAAAAATCTAGAGAAAAAAGAATTCTTATATTTATATGTGTTTAAACATAACCTGTTAAGCGTAAGTAAGCATTGTGTTAAAGGAAATAGGATTATTTTTAGAAGAAACACCAACCTCATTAATAGGATATGATATGGAAAATTTATCACTAGAGGTGAAAAAACCAGATTTAAATTATTTTTAAAATTATTGACTCAAGAGATTATTTTTATTTGAGAATAAAAAATGAAATAGATATTGAATTGAATACTAGACACATTTTTCCAGTAAATTCAAGTTATATTTCCATAAGAGATGTGCTAAAATATTAAAATAAACTTAATAGAATAATATAATACATCTTTGAAACCCATTATAAGGGAAAAATGAACCAAGGAAGTCACAATGATTGTAAATATATTCTAGTTGGATATGTGAGTTGATACATTAATATATTTATGGGAAAACAGGGCATGAGTTTACTTTTTATGATCTTTATTTCATCATACTGATTGTTGATTTTATAAAAATGATTATTGTGATATTCATAGTCAGAAGCAGTTGAAATGTTTCAAATTTTCTGGAGTAGTGTTGGAAAATATTTGAATGTTTTCATCAAGAATAATAAATATAAAAATTGTATGGATTTCATAAGAATTTGTTTTGAAATAAAACATTTCAAATCAAGAAATTAAGCATATGTATTGGAATCCTTATATAACCTATAAAAATGGAATAGAAAAACGAAAATATAAAATCTTGGTTGAGATTAGTAGAACCATATTTTATAAGTATAACATCTCAATGTTTTACTAAATAGAGGTACTATTGAAAACTATATATATCTGGAACAGGTGACTAATGAGAAAAAAAAAATCAAATATGATATCATTTGTGATCTTGTATAATAAGAAACAAATTTTGGACTACCTTTGTGTGTTTTTAGTAATTGTTGGCCGAAGAATAAAATAAAAAATATTTGAATGTTTAATGAGAAAAATTATAAAGTTATCACTATTGGATATTTATTTTATGGATAAAACTATAGGTTCTAGAATAAGATACTTTATAATGTGGTTAAACGTTATGAGACAATAATCACTGTGAAAACAATAAAAAAATAATGTTCCCAATGAAGTATATTTTTAGGAATCTTAGGATTAAATTGAGTTGATTTATATGAAAATCAGTGAAGAATAATCATATAATGAGACACATGTGATGATATTGACTCCGATCTGACCAGTGATAAAGGTGAGGATACTAAAAATGAGAATCTAAAATATCTGATGTTAGAGAATAATGAAGATATAGAAAATATAATTTCAAATCAGAGTGCACCATTTCAAACATGAATAATATTGATATATAAAAACCAAATAGGATATAAATATAAAATATAATGAGATTTCATATATTAAGATATTGAAAAAAAGAATTGATTAACATAAAAATTAATTAATTAAAACAGATTGTATGTAATGAATCATTTGATCGTATACCTGGACTAAACATAAAAAATGTAATTGGGGCCATGTGTGTCTTCAGAAATAATCATAATGATAAATGTGAAGTTTAAAGGAACAAGTACATAATTTTATAAAAGTATTTTCATAGATTAAAGTATTTTATTTTGATTAAACCTTTTCTCCTATGTCTTGGATTGAAGAGATAATAATGTTCATAGATGTTGCAGATCAAAACATGTTCAACAAAAGTTAAATTGATGTGAAATATTCTTTCGTGAATGGATATTTTAAGTAATAATAATACATTTATAATATCAAATGTTTTTTATAGAAAGATAATAAATAAAGGGTTTTAAGATAAATAATGATATTTTTGTGCTACAATATTCCTCAAAAATTTGGCACTCAAATTTGAATGTATTCTTGAATGAAACAATGTTAACAAAGAGAAAAGTTAATATAAAAGTTTATATAATGGAAATAGAGGAAGGTAATATCATTTATATTATATATGTTGATGATATTATTTTTATAGGATAACTATAGAGTTATTGTAAATAATTTTATGGATAGAAGAAAACCCATTTCATGATGTCTATATTAGGTGAATTGAGATATTTCATGGGACTACAAGTGCAATAAAATGAAGAATTTATTTTAATTTATATAGAAAATATTGAAAGGTAATTATTGAATAATTTTGGAATGGAATAATCCAAACTAGTTTCCTCACACATATAGTTTGGGATGAAGTTTGGAAAGTATTTTGAAGGAAAGGGTGTAAATCTAAATCAGTTTTGATGTATGATTAGATGATTAAAATATTACAGTGTTTCTGGGTCTGATATTGTTTATAGAATGATCATGTTTTTGTGGTACTGAATTCATGTAAAATAATCAGTACTAATATCTAAAAAGATAATCATTATCTATATCAAATAAACCATTAATTTTAGGAAATAAGTATAAAATAGGTGAGAACTTGAATATGTAGAGATGTATTGATACTAACTAGGAATATGAATATGATTATATAAATTCTTCCTCAATTGGAATATTTCTCTTGGCAGGAAGCTGTGTATACTATAACTATAAGATTAATTACTGAAAAATATGAATATGTGGTTCATACATGTTAATTTATATAGATGATTTGGTTGAAACAATGATAAATAATTATGGGTTGAAGAATGATAAAACACTCAGAACTGCATGTGACAATCCATTGGGTACAAAAGGATGAAATTTATTCATTCCAAAGATCACCATACTCATATCATCATGAAACCAATGAAAAATTACAGATTTGAGACATTACTCCCCCTTAATTAAGATACTTTTGGAGAATCCCGGACTATTAAATTGATCTATTTAAAATGGTGTTGAAGAATTACACAACTCTATACCATTTTCTTTTGTGAATATTGAGCTGTTTTTATTATAAATGGGTAAAAAAAGTATAATGAGTTTTTTATTAAGGGGGAAAGAATCTATGTTACTTGTAATTTATTTTACTAAGGGAAAAAAATATCACAAAATAACTACATTATCATGTGGTTTGGTTTCAGTATAATATGATAGGAAAATGCTGTACTTTGATGTTTTCTAGAGTAAGTTATTATAGTTAAAAACTAATTTAAAGGATAATATTAAAGAACATAAATGAAATGCTGAATAACATTTCATTTATATTCAATAATGAATAAATTTTTTTAAGGTGATTAACTATGTTATTTAATTAATGTGACCATGTTATTATTTTGGGGATATATAGTATAATTATGACTAGGAAATTATATAATTATAGATACTTCAAGGTCCTAGAGGACCAAACCTGTATAAATAAGATTAATTATTATATTTATAACAAAAAATGGAAAAGATAGAGGGCTTTGTAAGTAAAATATAAATTTTTATAATTGTTGTTTTCTTATTTATAAGGGTCATCTAAAAAGCTGTAAGGATAATTTAAATTTCATTATGTGAATTAAAATTTCATAAGGTTCATTGACATTTTGTAAGGGTCATCATATATTTCATAAGGTCCACTTGAAAAATCTGAAGATTCATTTACTATTATGTGAGAATTCATAAGGATCATGGATTAGTTTTATATGAATCATTTACTATTATGATATATCATTTGAAGTGGAGAATTTAAAATTCAGGGAGCCACTAAGAAAATATAAGACTGAGTTTACTCATATATAATGAAACATATAAGGATTTTCAAAAGGGTAAACTCCATGTAATTTTTTTAATGAGAATATAAAAATCTTGAAGATATTTCTAGATGATAAAGCCAAATGATGCCTAATCTATTCATGGTTAAAAAATTAAAAGTACTCAAATTGTTTTGACTTAGGAACAGAACAAATAATAAATCTAAATTTTATTATGTGAAGTGAGTTGTATCCATTCTGTGCGGAGTTTTCCTTTCAACAAATACATTCATACATCATGCATTGAATGAATTGAAAATATGCATGAATTTTAATGAATATTTTTAAAAATAATAAAATTATCATTTTTGTAGTATATTTTGTTGGAGGTTTAAATGAAATAATCATTAATTTATATTGGAATGAACATATAATTGGAATAATTGAAATCCATTATCATAATTAAGCTAGATAAATATTTAGGAGTTATTGACTAGTATTAGTGGATTTGTAACGAACATGATGGAATTTTGAAAAACTATTATGAAAATATTATTCATGTAATTATATGAATATAAAGTGGAATGAAATGAGGATAATATTTATTATTGTGATGTGGGAATTAAATAATATGTGGTGTTGTAAAATTATTATTTTTAAGAAAGGAAAAAAATAATGGAGATAAAATATTATTGTTTTTCTATTCTTCATGTATGTCGAAGAAAGTGAATATGAAACTAATCATTTAGTGTATTATTTTATGAGGATAACAGATATCTATGTTTGTGTGTAAATACTCATATATAGTTTTATCATTATGAAATCTTGATAAGTAATGCCAATGTATATTTTTTTCTCTTATTGTTCGTCCAGAAGTCAAAATACCTATCCCGAGGAGGAAGATCCTTTTATCTATTTCAAATGCATCCTGAAATGACAAGAATATCTTTTCCACACTAAAGAGTAGAATAAATTTTTAGATAACACTGATTCTAGTATAAATAAAACCATAAATTTTGTTCTATTAAAAAAAGTTCATGGAAATACAATGCCCGTGTTTTTTAATAGTATGGATAGCTATGTAAGAGTTAATAAAGATGGCTACATATATCCAATATTCACATGATAATTAATGTGATTTTATAGGTCTGGAAACTGAAAAAGAACCTAGAAAATATTTTATACCCACATTGGGAATGAATCATGTCAAAAAATTTTTTTCCCTATTTTCATTAAAATTTATACAGCGTACGAGTAAAGGTGAGATTTGTAAAAGAGATGATTATGTCATAAAAATCCATAGAGTATAATTTGTACAAATGTAAATTTTAAAAATTATACCATTGATTCATCCCCTCTTCCCATTGGTACATAAACTGACATATGCACCTCATTATCTAGTATGTGATTGGATAGATACAATGCATACACATTAAAATACAAACAATGTATTACATTAGACAAAAAAAATATTGTGCATACTTATAGAAGGAAATATATCATTATCAAGAAATGTTATCAACATTTTAAAAGAATAAATTTAAAAAATGGATAGTGAAAAAATAATTTATCCATAGGTATGATATAATTATTTCATCTATATTTTTCGAAGTTAAGGTTCCAATTTTGAACATTTTTAAATAAAAATAATTCATCTAGTTCCTAAAGTAAAATTAAATTTTAAATAAAACATTAGAAAAATAGAACCCATTATTATAATAACATTTAAAATAATTGGTATATTTAGTGTCATTAGAGAAAATAAGTTCAATACATAAATTTTTATAAAAGAATCAAAATAATTTTTTATAATTTTTTAGGTTTAAAATATAAAATCCTACAAATTTATGAAACTGAACAATTTGAAGAAGTAAATCATTCTTTCCATCCTTATCAACTCATCCATTATCTCACTAAAAAATAAATCACATAACCAATGTTTTATTATTTTTATTTTACTTATAATACTTTTTTTCATGGAAACAAGTGATTCCCTTCATAACACATTGTAAAAATGTGAAAATGCGTATTATTTAACAAAATATGGTCAAATTACTCAAGACATTGCTAAAAATGTTCACTTCCAATACAATGTTGTTTAATCCTTATGTCATTTTGAAATAATATTTAGAAAAAAATTCAATAAATGAATTCATGAAAGGTAGCAAAGTTCACTATTACACACCATAATATCATGGAATTAAGAGTTTTAATACAAGAAGGAATTCTTAGTAGATTTTACAAAAAAACAGAGTGTAGACATATAATTTAAATAAGTTATTCATGGAAAAATAATTTTTCAGAAAAAATATAAATAAAAAATAAGAACGTGAAAAGATATTATAGTCCATTGATATAAATAAACCATTTAATCCATTTTTTAATTTATGCATTAAAATGAAATATAATCTTAAAAATTAATTTTTATACTAAAAATAACTTCCCAAGACGCTCAAAACTTTGGTTTTTAATTAATTACATATATAAATACCATTACATTGGTTCACATAAATCCACTTTTAATATCTTATAAATTTATTATGGAAATAATATTAGAAATAATTTATTCATATTTTATGATATAGATATTGAAGCTTTATTATTAATTTTTTATATTAGTGGTTAACATGTTCAAGGAATGGCCTGAGAATTTACCCGAAGGGTTGAGACCACCTGTAAAAATTATTATCATGTATCATTCTACAATAACCAATAAAAATAATTTATTAATCATTAAATAATTTTGTAATAAAAAAATTTCTGATAAAGAATAAAAATAAATCAATATTGACTATACCCAATGAAAAATTTGGTAGATAAATCATAATATACAACAAATATTATGATACCAAAAAGGGAAAAAATATTATCAACAAAAATATCTATAAATATAACTGTAGAAACATAAAATACATAAAATAAACATTATCTTAATCACTATGTATTTTAACAACCATCAATGGAAAGAAAAAAAATATACGTGTTTCCTTCCACTAATAAAAGAGGAATTCCTCCATGGAGAATGAATTTGACCATATAATAGTGAAATTTCATCTAAATCACCCACTAAAAAATGGGAAATATGAAATGAGGAGTAGAAGAGGGAAGAAAAAGAGAATAGAGGATGTTTATATTAGTTTTGTAGATGAAACATTGTATTGACCAAGAATTTCATAAATGGAATTTAATTTGGAATATATATAAGTGTTTCATATTTAGTAACATAGTATAATATAAAAGGGATGCAACACATAATGGTTTATTTCACCAATTTAGATCGTTAAATTTATATATGTAATATATATATAAGAATTGAAAATATTGCAGTGGGTAAATAAATATATAAAATTAAAATTACAAGAATTAAAAATTTTGGATCATTTTGATCCTATATTGTTATAGCCGCCACAAAAAAAATTATAAAAGACAAAAAATATTTCAAAAAAAATCAACCTTTTGAAAAAGTAAAACAAGGGAAGTAAAGAATAATTGAGTAGAATGATGAAAACCAATTTATAAGAAATTTCTAGGAAATAATAAGACCGTTATAATAGTAAGTTGACCACTGAAACTGTAATAAGATCACTAGGATAGTAATTTGACCATTATGAATAGTGACATGAGCATTCGAATAAAAACCATTCCAATAGAACAATATATCGCTTTTCATGGAACATATGAAAAAATAAAGGAATTATATCGTAAATAAATTAAATAAAATAACTAAAAAATAGATGGGTGTCACAAGGAAACATAATTACTTTCTTTGTAATATATATATATATATATATATATATTACTAAAATAAAATTTTATGATAAATTTAAAATCTTGAAATAAGATATATCTTCATGAGATTCTTTAATAAAACTATATTTATTTCTATATAAATTATAATATTATTCCATGAGTTCCTATGTAATCATAAAGTTGAAAATGTCAACAAAACTAAAATATTTTATTAATTAAAATTTTAATTTATAAAATAAATATCTAGTATTTATAATATTATTTTGATAAAATGTATTTAATTTTATAATTCATCACATATATATTTTTGGTTATGGAAATATTTTGAGAATTTTAAAAAATTCTATAATTTTTTTTAAATTGTAAAAAATAAAGATGTCTATTTTTGATAAATTTTCATGACATAAAATATATATAATAATGATGTGATAATGAATATAGCTGAATAATAATCCAAAAATAATATCTTTTATTAATATAATTATTCTTAATTATTTAAAATGAATTTTAATCCTATAAAAAACATTTCAACGTCAAAAATTGAAATTAATGTTTGAAAAAATTATCATTTGTAAAAATTACTTTCCAATGACAAAAGTAATTAAAAAATAAGATATGAAGTTATAAAACTAAAAAATATCATGAATACAATTATTTTTTTCAAAATCAAAGAGTTACAACCATGGGTGGCCGATGAAAATTTATTTTCCAAAACATAAAATTTGAAAGACTTTATTTGAAAAAATAATTGACAACTCTCCTTAAATTGATATAAATACCCACCTCTCGAACACAATTATTTATATCCCAATATATTATTAATATCCCTCCCTCTATAAGTATCTCATTAATCTTTTTCTTGATGTACTGAAGCTCTCAAGGAATCAATCATCTATATTTTGAAATCGATACTTAAGGTAAGGGATTCTCTTATATCCCCATTTATCCTAATAATTACTTTTTAGTTAGTAATATATTTTTGTTTTTATATTCTCATGAACCTATGGTCATTACATTAATATCAAAATGTTTTTCATCTAACAAGGGACTTATATTATCTCTCATTAAGACCATTCCATATACTACTTTGTATACCCATTTTTCTGGTGAAATAAATCTATGATTTTTCCTGCCTCCCATTTTATGTTTTGAATAACATACAATATTTTTATTCATGGGTATTCATATAGATGTAATTATAATTAATTTATTTGGTATTTCAAATTAGATAACCCATATTCCCTTATCATGGTTTAAAAATGATGAAAATTTCAAGTCTCTAATCACTTATGTACTCTAATGACTTTATATGAAGACGATTTGTTATCCTTCACTGGTTATTAAGGAAAAATTATTATAATGAATTTTTAAAAAATGAATTAAAAAATATTAAGTATATAAACCCTAAATTTTCTTACTTTGCTATTATATCTTTTTTAAATATATAAAACATAATAAAGATAAAATATATGACCAAAAGGTTTACTGTTTCAGTAAAATTAGGCTCATAAATAAATTAAACATTATATGAAGATAAATATTATTTAAATTATTAAAATTTATCCATCTAAATATATCGAGATCTCCTTAGTACATGTAGTCACTTAAGGATATGCATATAAGGAATGGTGAGATAAAAGGCTAGTAAGGGGAGGAATACAGGACATGAACCAAAAAAAATGGGTGATAATAAACAATACAATATTTTTATTAGAATAGTATATTCATAAAAATAATTATGGAAACATTTGATAAGGAAACGTAATGTGGAATATGTAGAAAAATGAAACATCATGTCACCATGTTCAATTACCTCACATAGTTGTGATGAAAGAAAACATCATTGTCTGCGCATAACATATATGCATAAATAACAACATACTCACAAAGAAAAATGATAAAATAATGTTCTTGTATAATAAAAATAATACCATGAGATATATCATATAACCCAATTCATTAGTGGGGTATATAATCAAGGTTCCACTCACCGCATCATAAATGCACATAATCATGCTTTCCCCATAGAACATACAACAATTGTAGTCATGAAATAACCCATGGAAAATATTTAGTTTCTTACAAAATACATTCATTAAAAATATTTGGGGTTCCAAAATGAATATGTTCGATAATATCTACCAGAAATATCATCATTCTTGAGAAAATAATAGACATCGCAAGATGATTTAATGATGTATTTTGGAGGGAAATACTTTTTTGATAATATTAGTATTTGGATTAAAAATCATTTTGGTAAGCTGTAAAATATTTATATGAAAAAGTAAAGGGAAGATTAGTGAAATTATTGTTTTTGTAAAATGTGAGAATATACGTGTCGAAAATGAAGAGAAACATTGATATAACATAGAGGAGGAGTTGGGTTTTAGAATCCACATACCTTAAATTGCAATTTGTTTTTTCTCTTTTCTATCTCTAGAAAAATATACGTAGGTTTCATACAAAATTTAATATAAAGAGAATTAATTCCTTTTTTTATTTATTTAAAATATACTAATTGTATTATACTTCTCAATTACTTCTATTAATTTGAAATTTTTTTGATATCATGTTTTCTTAAAATATATCATATTTTTCATTGATTTCACATTTTTTAAGGACATTTAAAAAATATAGAAGCATAAAAAATGTATATTTAAACTATTATATATCATAAATAATTATTTATAACCTGAAATAATTTTTGTTATATGAAAATAAGATGAATCCACCTTTATTATAGGATAACTGGGCATTATCAAGAATGTTGTCCAAATGAGGAGAAAGAGAGGTATAAATTATAAATACTTCAAAAATATAATTTTTATTATATTTTAAAATCATTAATATAATGTTAAAATAATCCTAAATTAATATTGGAATATTTTTTTTAAAAAATATTAGTGAAAAAAGTTAAGAGAGGGGGAAAATGATAAAAGAGTTGATAAAAAATTACTCTTTTTTGAATGTTTCTTCTCTTGTATAACAATAGTCTTCAATGATTATTGAATTTTGTTTTCTATATCATATGCCTTAAGGTTAAAATGGATTAATATTGAGGATTTGGGATGATATTGGGTTTTTTTAAGTGATTGAGGAGAGGTTTTCCAAGGGGATGAAAATGGGTTAATTATACAAGAAAAGTTGGGTATTTTTTATTTGAAATATTGAATTGAATATTATATCCTAGTTAAACCTTGAAATACTGATATTTTTAACATAAAAAGTCCAAAATAAATATAATAAATTTGTTTTAGGACTTTATTCCCATTTAGAATTAAAATTAAAATTTTTATTTAAATGTAAAGTGAAAAAAAATGAGAATTTGTTTTAAAAAATAATTGTGACCATAGACTTTGAAAGAAATTTTTAGGTTTGTAATTAATGTGAATTGTTTTTTAATGAATGACTTATAAAATTAAATATTTTTTGTTTTAAATTAATGTTATATAAATTTTTATGTCAACATTACATCATGAATGATGTAATTCAGGAGGCACCAATTTCAAAAAACAGTTTTTTTCAATTCACAAAAAAATTAAAGTATTTCAGAAATTTACCAAAAATAATTGGAAAATATAAACGTGATGATTTCAAAATTGAAATAAATTTTTTCAAAGTAATTTTCTATCATAGGTGATATTAATTTTATATATAAATATATTATTTTTATAAAACAAATTAAAATATAGTTCGGTAAAAAAATGTTTTTATATATTCTTTTAGAGTATTTAATATTTATATTTATTTAATTAGAATATAATATTTCTCTTTTATTTAGTTATTGATGACAAATATTATTTTCTTTATTTTTTATTATTTTTATTTCAAATAACTATCAAATGGTTAGGTTACTATTCCAAATGGTCTGGTTACTTTTTAAAACGGCCCCATTACTTTCCCAATAGTCATAATATCTCCTATAAATATCTCTTCATTGTTTCATTTATCGTTCACTACAATTTATCTCAAGGTTAAATATTTTCATTATTTAAAAATTTTGAATTGTTTACTAATATTTTCGTACATTTTTATAGTATTTTTGTTGTGATATATGATTCTAGAAGGTTGGTGTGATCGATATTTTCCAATTGTAGTTTTTATATTTTTTTCCTATTATGATATTTTGAATTTTAAGGGATTTAATTAATAACTAATGTAATGATTTTCATTAATTAAATAATGGGTTTTCATTTTCTATATGTTTTGTATGTGTATAATACTAATATAATATAATGTAGAAGACATTTATTTCAAGAAAAAAATATCATCTATAAATTTTATGTTGTTACATTCATCCAACATTTAGAAATTTCATCCTCAAAATTTAAAATCATATTCACAGTTTAGAATAGGATAGGGTACTTTTATTCATTATTTCCTCTCGTTCTCATTATGCCTCTTCATTTTTATGGTTCTACCACAACACTTTGAGAATTTGAGTTTTCTTTTTTGCGTAAAACATTGTGTCTACTATCCCATATCTTCACCAACTGATCCTCATTTGAGAGGCCATTCTACAGTTTTACCACCTATAGATTTAATATATATGAGGGACCATGTTTTTATTTCCTCTAGAGAGATAAAAGTAATACATCTTGAACTTGAGCCATCTTAAGTGGATGTACAAGCTGATATGCCACTACTCTTATGAGATTAGGGAACTAAAAGGGGACAATATTCCTAGGGAAAAACTTCTCATTATTTTCAAACCACATGATTATATTCCACAATGATATTAAAATAAATAAATTTCTCTTCAACTTCAATCTCTATGTCCCTTTGAAGTTTAAAATAGCTCTTATGTCAAATATGAGTAGATTTTATATATTTTTTGATGACTTAAACCATCTCTCTCATGTCTTAAAAAAGATTTAGTTAATGTAGATTTCGTTCCCCAAATTCATACCTACATATTTGAGTTATACACCACTTTCCATATAGATATTTATAGGGATGAATTTTAACACTTGAGTAAAATCTGTTGTTGTATGATAACTAAAATAATGAGAGATATTTATCCCATACTACATTTAGTTCAATTCAGAAGAAAAAAAATGTCCTTGAGTGTTTGAATAGAACATCCTGATTCTCTATCTGTTTGGGGGTGATAGGTCATCTAAAAATTCAATTTAATATTTAGATATAGTTGAAGAATTGTACATAATTTAAAAGAGACAGTTAGATCACAATCGAAGACAATAAAAATTAGTGACCCATGTATCCTCATCAATTACATTATATATATCATGAAATGTTTTTCTAGGGAGTAATATTATCTAATGGTGATTAAGTGGGTAGCCGTGGTGAGATAATCCATCACAACATATATTACATTGTTTCCATTGGATGTCATTGGATGACTAGTGACAAATTCCATGGGGATGTTCACCCATTTCCATGTGGGTATATGAAATATTTCCATTATCCCCTTATACTTTTAGCTCTCTTCACTAACATAATATCATTCCAAGAACATTGACATATATATTGAATTATCCTTATACAATTTGCCCCACCAAAAGGTTTCTTAAAGTCCTTGGTATGACTTGGTACTTATAATATGGAAAGAGAATGTTGAGATTTTTTCATTACCTAATATCTCTTTCATTGTCTCTGGTGATAATGGCACAAAAGACTAGTTCCAAACCAAATCACATCCTAATCATTGATATGGAATTCATGAATCTTCCATTAATTTAATGATTTCCACTTTTTTTGAATCTCTATATTATCCTTTTGTGCCACCTTGATCATCTCTTGGATAGATGGTTGGGAAATCATTTGGGAATAGTAGCATTCTTTCCCCACGTTTATGATTTATAGATCCCTCAGTTGAATATCCATGAATATAGGGCACTTCTCAATCTTCATCATGGATAAAGTAGCATGTTATTTTCTTCTAAGAGAATCGTCAACCATGTTCACATTTTTTGGATGGTAGTGAATTGAGAAACCATAGTCCGTTATCATCTCTAACCATCTTCACTAACACATGTTGAGCTCCTTGTGTGTGAATATATACATTAGATTCGTTTGATCAGTATATATTTCGCACTTTTATCCATGAAGGTAGTTTTTCAAAATCTTCACGGTGAAGATCATAACTTCTAACTCCAGATCATGCATCAAGTATTTCTTCTCATGGATCATAAATTTTCACGAGGTTTAGTATATAATATTTTCATTTTGCACGAGTACACAAGACAAGAATTTCTTCTAAGTATCGTTATATATTGAAAAAACTTTTCCACTTTTTTTAGTGTGAGTATAAATACATTAATTAAACTCTTTTTGACATCCTTAAATATTTCCTCATATTCATCTATCTAGATATACATTACCCCTTCTTGAGTTAACTTATATAGTAAGAATGAAATTTATGTAAAATTTCTCACAAAATATCGGTAACAACCTAATAAACCAAGAAAACAATACATTTATGCAACCCCAGTAGGTCTGTTCCATTCATCAATTTCATTTTTCTTTAATGATTCCATATATTTACCCTCCCTTGGGATCACATTCTCTATGAATGCGACTTACTGCATCCAAATTTCACACTTTCTAAAATTAGCATATATTTTCCCTTCCCTCAATGTATTCAACATAGTCATTAGATTGTATTTAGGTTACTAATTTATCGTGGAGTAAATGAGGATATAATTGATAAAAACTACCAAATTATTTTCAAGGTATACTCTAAAGACATTAATCATAAACTCCATGATGATTTCAAGGAAATTAGTAGGTCTGAAGGGTACCACTCTGAACTCTTAGTGACCATAACCTTTATGGAAGGATATCTTCTAAATATATTTCATCTTCACCTTAATCAGATCATATCTAGAATGATGATCTGCCTTTAAGAAGTATGGATCTCATTATATTTGTTCAAAAAAAGTCATCAATCCTTGACAAAGGAAACTTGTTCTTTATGGTTATATTTTTGAGCTTCCGATAATCGATACACCATCGCATTTATCCATCATTTTTCTTGAAAAAGAGCACAGGTACTCCCCAATGTCATTCACTAGGGTGTATAAAACCTTTTTAAAACTTTTCTTCCTGGCATTTCTTTAAATCCTATAGTTTAATAGTGTCCATTTTATAGTGGAATTTCGAGATTGGAGTGGATCTACATATATGCTTTATTGAGAACTCCACATCACGATCCTGTGTAATTCTGGGTAACTCTTCGGGAAATACATCTATTTATTACCTCAGAATGACCAGTTACACAATATTGATACATTACATAGACTCAACTATTATTCATGGTATGATTATCTAAAGTGTATCATCACCCATACCATTGAGGGATTCTTCAAAGTAGATTCATGATCTTCCATGCATTTGTACAAGTGTATTGGATGGTTTTCAATATAGAGTGATATTTATATTTCATGATAGTTAATGTGTGCTCTATAAAGAAGGTTCACATAAAAGCCCATTATAGATTCAAATTAAACCAAGGGAAAGATTAAAATATTCATTGGAATAATATTCTCATAGATCCTAACTAGATAATAGTCAAACACATGTGTTGCAATGATTACACCTCTAGGTATTTTTATAGATATCTTTACTATAACGTATTGGGGCTTCAATTCCATATTTCAAGAAAATGTGTAGGGTATAATGTAATGTGTATAACTCTATTAAAAATTCAACAGGGATTACTTAATATTAAGCATACCATTTACCATTTAATTTTATTGATTATTGTTACACCATTCTATTAGGATGTAAATTTTATAACAAAACAGAAGTCACCAAAGAATGAATAAATAATTTACTCTTTTGTGGAAATTAACTCTAAAGGTATATCTTATAGGATCCTTATGTCTATAATTTTTATAAATGATTATTCTATGATGTTTAACAATATATATAGTTATAATTATGGTTTTTATTATTTTTTATTACCCTAATTCCAAAATTAACTAAACAATGCTCTAATACAAACTATAGTGACCTAACATTTTATTACATGACTATTACATATTTTTTTAAGATAAATTACATAATAGATATACAATCTAGTATCAAAAGGTTTAGTTTCTTAGGAAAATGATGATAATACATCAATTTTACATAATAAAACATAAACCATATTTATTTTATTCTTACTTATCCATATAAATCTCTCACTATCTCTTTAGTTCCTGTAGTCACCTGAGGATATATATCCATGAAAAGGGATAACTAAAATACTTGAAAAGTGGGGAATAAGAGACATTAATCAATTTTACATGGGTGAGAATAATGAATATCATAATGTCATAATAATAATATCTAAAAAAATATTTATTGAGGATTAAGATAAAGGAATGTAATGTGGAATATGCATAAAAATGATCCATTATGTATTATCAGTCAAATTCCACACATTGTTATTAATAAATATTACATCATTTCCTTGTATAACATATGTTATTAAGTCATAACATCATCTATATGAAAATATCTAGAATCTTGTACAAACATAATAGACAAATATATAATAAGATATATCACATTACCCATTTCATTGGAGGGATATATGATTTTAGGCTCACCCTTGACATCATAAATTATCATAATAATGTATGCCACTACAACACATTAAACCATAGTCATGAACTAACCCACGGAAAAGAAAATGATTTCATAAGGGTTTATTAATTAAGAATTTCATGAATAAATTTTTTTCCCCAAATTAATAATGGTAACAATATATCTAGAACACATATCATCATTATTTTGTGAATAAGAAAGAACTCAAATTGAGTAAAAATGTGTTTTTAGAAAGAAAAGTCCTTTTTAAAAATAATTTTATTTGGATCAAAATCATTTTAGAAAGGTTAAAAACATATATATCCCAAAAACTAAAATCTTGGAATAGTGAAAGGATATTTAAGGAATATTAGAAGAATATCCATACTAAAATTAAATAGAAATATAGACAACCTAAATAAGAGTAGGTGGGTTTGGGAATCCCCTTACCTTACATCCTACTTTATTTCATCACCTTTCCATCTCCTAAATAATAAACATAGGATTATTAAAAAGTTTCACAATAAGTGAATTATATAATTTTTCTATTATTTATAAATTATAATCATTATATTATCTTTCAAAATTCCTTTAGTTAAAAGGAATACTTTTTAATATAATTTTTTCCTTAATAAATTCCAAATTTTCATAAATTTTTTATTATTTGTTAATGGTCATTTATTAATGCAAGAATAATAAAATACATATATTTACAGTTTTACATATAATTTTTAATTTTTTATAACCATCCATAAGGTTGGTTAGAAGGAATGAAGTTTTAAATATCTTTGTTGGTGGTTAATCGACTATTATTGGGAACATTTTCCAATAGAGGAAAACGATATGTATAAAATATTAATACAAAAAAAATAATTTTTATAGTAGGTTAAATTCATTGATATAATTTTAAAATACTACCTAATTAATAATTAAATATTTGGTTTTGAAATAAATTGAAAATATAGAGAATAAAGGATGAAAATTAGAGAAGATTTGATAAATACATAATATTTTTTGGCGTTTCTTATCTTATATAACACTATAATTACATGATAAATTGAGCTAGTTTACTCATGTAAATATATATGTTTTATAACATATTATTTTAGAGGATTTGACCAAATATCGGGCCTAGTTATGTGAGGGAGGAGTGGTTTTATGTAGGGACAGTGATAGGTTATATATTCATGAGGAGAGGGGTATTTTTGAGTAAATATATTGAATACAATACTATATCAAAGGTAAACAATTTAATAGTCTTAAATTTGATATAACAGATAAAAAATAAACAAAATAATTTGTTCTTATCACTTCAAACCACATTATAATTCAAATTCAATTATTTTTAATTAAAATGGAATGTGAAAAAATGGGAAAATTGTTTTTTAAATAATAATTTTGACTTAAAGTTTACTATGTAATTTTTAGGTTTGAAAATAATTTTTATGATATTTTAATGATAAATTTATCAGATTATTTTTTTTTTCGATACTCATGTTCTATAACTGATTTTTTTATTACTACATCATTAATGGTGAATTTCAAGATACACCAGTTACGTTAAAAACTATATTTTTTACTATTCAAATGAAAACTCATGTATTTTATAAAATTAAAAAAATTCACTCATAAAAAATTTCAAATTTCTGATTTAAAAAACTGAAATTGTTTTTATTAGTGTAATGTTTTATCATAGGTAATCAAAATATTTGCTACAAATAATTTTATTTCGATGAAATATATTAAAATATAGTATAAAAAACATGCTTATATTTTAGATGGGTTTTTTTATTATTGATCTTTTTTATGGAATTATAATAATTATATTTTCTTTAATTACTTATGATAAATATTATTTACATTTTTATTATTATTTTTGAGTCTAATTATTATTCAAACGGCCAAGTTACTATTACCAACAATTCTGTTACTATTAACTACAATCACATTACTTTTCCAACACTCATATGACCTCCTATAAATAACTTTTTATCCATTATTTTAACATTCACTTTAATTTCTATCAATGTTTTATATTTTTAATTTATAAAATATCTATTGGTTTAATAATTTTTTGTTTCTTTACTACAGTTTTGTTCATAGGAGTGATGATTTTTTCAGATTGGGGTGATTCAAATTTCCCCTTTGTAGTTTTTATATTTGATATTTTCTATCCACTTGTAATATTTGAAATTTTAATGGGTCAAATTATAGAATAATGTAACGATTTTCATTCATTAAATAAATCATTGTTGGTTTCTTTATGATTTTTATGAATATAATATTAATATACTATAATATAGTGCACATTTATTTTAAGAATAAAATTTTCATCTGTAAAATTTGGGTTATTAAATTTAGGGTGTGTCTAGATATTTCTCTAATTCATTGGGTGAATTATTAATCCTTGGTGATGCAATGTTTATGTTACCTTGGTGAATAACCATAGTAATATGTTTTATGATACATTGGTGATGAAACTTGGTTATATTCTTTTGAACATCTCTTTTTAATATTATAGACACATTTCCTTGTTATGAATCCTATTATTATGATTATTAAAGCATGTAATGCATCATGTTTTATCCATGATGATTACTCATGTTAATTTCATTTTTAATCCATTGTCAGTCTTTATAATCCCTCATTTATATTTATGAATGTCATAAGGTAATCAGTTGATGTGAAGTGAACTTGGATTGAGTAATAAAGGCGTCTTTCAAAAGGATTAAAAATTTTATGTTAAAATTTTCCTTTTATACACAATGTATTTTCTTCCTATTTTCCTTGAAAATAATCCTCATCAGGTCATGAAATGTTATTAATATAATATTTTGATAATTAACTATGTTTAAAATCATATTTTAAATATACAGGGTAGCATAGTTGGTATAAAAGGAATGATTTATTAATTTCAGAAAAATTTTACAACTGAAATTTTTTTTTAAAAAAATATAAGGATAAGTCTAAACCTAGGATCCATAACTACCAAAAATTTTATATAGGAAACCAAAATCTGAATTCCATAAAAGGTTCCCATGGCTTGATCATAGAATTCATTAAGTGGTGTTCACTATCCCCGCGCTAGCTCTGAATAATCACTATGGAACTAAGAATTAAAATTATCACCAAAACATATTTCTAATGGAATATAATATTGAATAAGAATATACAATCATGATGTTAATGGAATTATAGTCCTAATGGACTGGTTACTTGTCCAAATATGATACCTAGGAGAGAGAATACACAAAATCCTGTGGAGAGGAAAGGAACATCTTATGAAAAAATAGATACATAGTGTATATACCCTTATCCTCTATCTTGGAATGTAATAATATCATCTCATCATGTATTCTCAAGGTATATAGATTTCCTCGTAATCTATACGACATGTAAGCCTAACATTTTACTCAGGGTGTGTGTTTGGGGCCCTAAGTTATGTAGTGGAAAAATATATGGCATATACACTTCGTCACATGGTATGTTGAACCTATGGTATTCCCATGTCATGTATCACAATTCATGTAGTGAAACATAGAGTGGCATAGTGTGTACATGCTAAATTCCATGTAATTATATGGGGTGTCTAGGCATGTTTGACCACACCTCAAATCATGTATTAAACAGACCTACATGGTGTGTGTGTGTGTGTAAATTGATTGTTTCCACTATAGTGGAAGCATCCAAAAGGGAATGACCATCATTGGGGTTTGTCATGATTGATGATCAATCCAAGATTTACATGATTATAAACACCACAAACAACATAAATGGATAAAATAATATAGAAAACTAATAAAGGCTTGAACCAATGTGTATGATCATCACATATTATTTTTAATTTCATCCTGAAATTAATGAATTACCTCTAGAAAAATATTTCATTGTTGTAGGATCTAAAAATGTTTCTATATCATATAAATATTTTTGTGTAGTAATAAAGAATAAATTCCCCACAATAGTGATCCACATGTGTTCCAAAAACCTCCTAACGTCACCATATGAATATCTCGGTTCCTGCTTGAATGATATAATTCTTGCATCGTTCACCTTTGACCGCCCTGAGACTACTTCAAAGAAGGGTTCTCTTTAATCTATATAGACATGAGAGTGGTAGTGGAGTGGGATCACACTCCTTTCATAAGATAATAATTGGAGAGGGAGTTATCTAGGGTCTTCAGAGAATTCTCTCTAGATATCATTATAAAAACAAAAAAATTAATTGTCCCTATTAAGAAAATACTACAATTGGGTTTATATACAATAAGGGTTAGTAAATAATAATTTCACATGTGACCTTTATTATTTCCATAATCCCTAAAAAACCCCATATCTATAATTATAAGTATAATTAAAATATTATTATTCCTTAACATGAATTAATCCCTTAAATTAAATTAAAAATTATTCATTCAAATAAATTTTAATATATATTATTTCTCACCAGACCATTAAACTCATTTTTCCATTATCCTACAATATTTATTAGGACGTGAATACTGACTAATTTTTAATTAATAAATATCACTCCATTATTTTCTATTTAAAAATTATATTCATTAAATAGAAATGAAATATTTAATAAATATCTTTCTCAGATAATATTCTATTGAATAACTGATGATGGAATGTAAGTGATCAACAAAACATGAATAATTATTAAACCCTACACGAGAATAATATTTATTAAACATGTTAAATATTAAATAAAATATATTATTTAAAAAATATTTTGGATACACATAGTGTGTGACACTCTAGGAATATTTCTTAGTGTATTTATTTAGGATATTCTATTACCATAGAAGGGACTGAGATATCAACTTCCATTAAAAACAGAATTGGAAAAAAATTTCTCATTATTCTTTAATGAAATATTTAATGTGATTAAACCATGGTTTCCAACCTTCCCATGAACATATTTTTTCGTATATTTCATCAATAAATCAAAGTATGTAACTTATAATACTCATTACTGATAATCTTAAAGTCTTAATATCAATACACACATCCATAGATATGAAAATGCAATGACACATATAAATTTTGATTTTTTATTGGTTGGTATCATTATCATAATATCATACACTAGATAATAAGAAGTTTATATATCATGAGAAGGTTTATCAAAGTAATATTAGTATCAACTAATGATATCCTATATCATTTGTTTCCATGAAATGATTTCATCCAAATATAGAACATATATTTAAGAATAATGCTATGAGAACTTTAAATTATCATCATAGTAGGGAACTTCTATAACCATTCAGTGTGACATCTACTTTTAGGATAGTATCACATAATATGTTATGTATAAGAAAAATTATTATGTGTTAAGGAGTTTATTAATATTGAAAAAATGAATATAGGTTACCATAAGTTAACAAAAGTTTTTTTAGGTAACTAAATCCAACAGAATCTTACTTTCAATAGAGCCAACTCAAAATAACCTTCAGTCTGCTAACTCATACATGATACTCAAGGGTTCCTCCACGTTTTCATATGTTGGAAATCTTCTTATTGTAACTTCAATACTCTAGGAAAAATCCATGAAAAGGTGATAATTTCAGAGTATGATATTTGTTCGTTTTTGTTAGCTTGATTTTTTTGAAAGAACCACCATTATAGTATTATCAAAATACACTATTATAGGGTCATTACTTCGAGGTATAAAATCAATATTCTAGATAGTGTTTCATATAAAAAACATATTACTTGGTTTCTGAAAAAGAAGTTATACACTCAGACTCTCCTATAGAATCAGAGACAATTAATTGTTTTGAACTATTCCAGCTCACAACTCCTCCGTGGAGATAGAAAACATATCCGGACTATGAATTTAGATCATTCTAATATATTTTTAAATCCATCATCAATATAACCCTTGATTACTAACTCATCATATCCTCTACACACCGAGAACATATCATTAGTTTATCTTAGATACTTGAGGATAACCTTAACATTACACCAATATTGGCATCTTATATCTTATTGAAATCATTTGACCATGATCAATGAAAAGATAGAATCAAATCTATTGCATAAAATGGAATACGTGATTGATCCCATCACTAAAGAATATGGGATCTCACTCATTATATATTTCTCCAATTATGCCTGCGGAAAACTTTCATTAGAAGATCTATACCATGTGACATTAGGAACAATCCCCTCTTGGATTGATCCATACTAAATCTATTTTTTATCTTCTTAATTTATATACATTGAATTAATCCATGAATCCTCTTGAATATATCACAAATAATCTTGATCCTGTGAATATAGGCTGATTCACCTAAGTCATTCATAGAGAAATAATGGTATAACTAGTCCTTAACAAACTATAAATATGGTATATCATTTCAAAAAATAAATATATAATCAACATATACTTGTATGATAATGAAATAATGACCACTAAAGTTATTTTAAATACAAGGCTCACATTCATTTTTAATGAAAACAGATTATTTTATAGATTCATCAAAAAGAATGTTTCATGACATGGATTCTTGATTTGATCCATAAATATATCTCTAAAACATTAAAATCTTTTTAGAATCACTGGGATTCACAAGCCCTTTTGGGTGTGTCACATAGAAATATTCCTAAAGGTTCCCATTATGGAAATTATTTTTATGCCCCTATACCAAATTTCAAATTTCAGGTATGCTGTTATTTCAAGAATAATTTTAATAGAATTTATCATTGAAATTGGTGAAAATGTATCATCATAGTAAATTCATTAATGTTGTTTAAACCCTTTACCCACTAGCCATTTTGTATTGGTATTGACCTTACCTTCCATGATTAGTTTTCTCTCAAATACCCATTTTCACCCTATGGTATTTATATCAACTAGCACATCATACAAAACCCAAACATGGTTTTGATTGATGAAATCCATTTCAAAATTCATGGATTTATTACATATTGTATCTTATGAGATTTCAACTACCTATTTTTTAGGATTGAGCTTCATCATTTTTAACCAATAATGAGTCACCATATTTTGTGACTAGAAAACCGTGTCTCTTTGATTATCATACCTCTCTACTGATCTTATGTAGTAATTGTTTTTCAAGAACTACTTTTCCATGGGGACCTATGGAATTTATTCTTATAAAAAATCTTGTGTATCTCGAGAATTAAAATTTTCAAATTCAATCTTTCAATCACTATATTTTTTTGAGTGTGTGCAGCCTCTCAAGAAATACAACTTGACTAACGACAATCATTTTCTTTTTTGAGGGGTTTTATAGGTAGTATCACTTTTTTCCTTAGGATATCCTATAAAGATACCCTTTGGGCACCTAGGTGCTAGTTTGTTTCAAGAGAAGGCCATTAAAATGCATCACAACCGCATACTCGTGTATGTGATAAAATGAGTTTCATTCCACCCCATAACTCGATGGAAATTCCATTTTCCACTATAAATGGTACTCAATTAAGTGTGTATTCCATAGTTTGTAATGTATATCCCAAAAGGAAAATGAAATATCTCCATTACTAATTATCAACCTTACCAAGTCTAACGTGGTATTATTACTACTTTCACTAACACCATTCCACTGTGGTGTGTAAGGTGGAGTCAGTTTAGATAGAATCCCAAATTCCTGTAAATGTTTAATAAACTATTGGTTATGTTATTCACCACATTGATCCAATTAAGTATTCTTTATCTTATTTCAAATTGTTTCTCTACCGCATTCTTATATTCTTTGAATTTCTCATTGGAATCATACTTATAACTCATCATGTATACATATCCATATCTAGTTAGGTCACCAGTAGAAGTTATGAAGTAAGAATACACAAGAAATGATTTTACTAGAAATTTTCATCACAGATTAGTGTGTACCAATCTAAGAAAATATGTGTTCATTTCACCATATCCAAAAAATTGTGGTTTGGTACTTTTTTTTGTAAAAAATCAAGGAATCTTTCTAGTAGTTTTAGATCAAATAGTCTAAATATCTATCATGATAATTTTTTTTTTGAAAAACTTCTTGTTTACATAACCAAGACAATGATTCCATATCCAGGTGTTATATGAGTCATGTGAAAATGATTTGTTATCTATTGATATTACTTGATTTTCATAATTATATACATAAATACAATTATTTAAATTCACTATACAATAACAAATGTAGTCCTAATAAAAGGAATAAATTTTATTTCCAAACATGAAAATAAAACCATCTACATCTAAGCATGATAATGAAATTATATTCTTAGTAACAATTAGTAAATAATAACAATATCTTAAAAAAATATCAATCATGTTAGAAATGAAATTTGGTAGTCACTAATGGATAGATTAACAAGCTTCACATCATTGGTAGCTCGTAAATCCACCTATCCTCTAGAAGTCTTTCATAATATATATTGTTCTTGTATTTTGATATAGAAGTGAGAACTTAAAAGAAATATACAATACCCAATGTGTAGAGAATTAAGGATTACACATGGTAAAAAATTCAACTTTATCTTCCCATTTCTTTTGGGTGTATTTCCTCTTCCAGAGGTCTTTCTTTCCACATGAAATTCATAAAACTTATTGTTCCTTATCCTGCCTTTAGATCTTTCTATTCTAAGAAGGATAGTGCTCAAGAGCTTTAGACTTGTAATATTTTTTGGGAAACTTCATCTATTTGATCCTTTATTATTTTCTATAAAGACCACATGTTTTTCACAACCCAATTATTTACTATCTTGGATAATTATAGTAAGATATTCTAAAAGGATCTTATCTTTATTGGTTACTGTTAGCAATAAAACTGGAGAAGGACTTGGGCAGAGTGAAAAGTAGGAGAACTATGTGAAAATCATTTGGGTATTTAATCCCTCAGATGTTTAAGAATTCAAGTATCCAATAATCTTGACTACATGAGGTATAAATAGAACAAATTATCCATGTTTTTTTGTAAATAAATCATTTGATATCTCATATCTCGTTGGTCTTAACTTCCCTTGATAGATCTCCCAAAGGAGATACATCTTACTCTGTGCATCAATGTCCTCATTTTTTCTTAAGAATCTCATTGGTCATGGATGATAGAATGAAACCCTGAACATTTATAGAATTGCTCAAATTTTTCTTATAGATATATAACTCTTCCTCACTGGCTTTATTGTCCGGAGCACCAGGAATAGGTTATTCAAATACAAAAAAATTCCTTTCCAGGCATAAATAACATGTAAACTCCATTTATATTCTTGGAAAAATATACCAATGTGAAGGTAATCCTCTCATGTCTGGATTGTAGTGATACATTTGAATTTATTTTCATTTTTGTTTATAAAAATTATAGGATTATAGATTTATTACTTCATATGATAAATTTTATAAAAAGAAATAAATATTATATTATACAATTTCTAACTAATTTAAAGAAACATAATATCCCTCACCATTTGATTATGATTTTTTTGTATCTTAGACAATCTAGTGGAAATGATCAATATTTCCCTTCTCATCACCCTAGTTTTGGCCAATAAATAAATTTTAAGGATTTTTGGTTGGGATTAAAAACTCCAACTACATTTACTCCATGTACCTTTATTTATTGACTGGACTCCCAAATCCTGAAATCATAAAATTGGATTTTCTCAACCTCTGACTCTTAGTTACTCAATATCCTACATTTGAAATCAACCATTTATGTTAACTAAGATAAGTCAATCCAAAAAATCAAGTTATAATTATATGATAATTGAAATATACCCAACTTTCGGTTTTCAAGAACTTTAAACCATGTTATGATTATAACCTGTGTAGTGGAAGGAAATACCGACTTAATATATATAATTTAGGGATTTTATCATTATGAATAAATTTAATATTATTTCCTTTATTAAATTGTTGTTAACATTAGTGGATTTAATTAAGTTATTAAGCATGTCTTAGAAAATGATTATGTATAGGAAAATTTATTTTAGTTCATTCATGCACTCTTTTTAATTCATTAATAAATGTGATTGCATTAAAACATAAAACATGAAATAAACATGATACATGATATAAATAATATAATAAATTGGTATGGTCATCATAATTTAGGAATGGTTGGTTTATCAAGTAGATGATAAAATAACTGTATATCTAGGGGAAACACCTTGAACCATTTATGGTTCGGGTTGAAGCATTCCACATATCCACCTATGTATCAATCTTGGATTGATTTTTCATAAGATCCAAACTGCAACTACTTACACTAGCATAAAAGTTCCATCCATTACATATTCTTTTAATCACACGCTGATGAAGGAATTAAAGGATTTTTTAAGGGTTTACATAAAAGAAATAATTGGAACATAGACCATTATATAATGAGAGAATAGATGAATCACAATCTTACAATTTAACTTAATAGTAAATTAAATAAAACCATTGAAATACAAAATTCCTGATCTACACTCATTATCATCTACATTATTGGAATGAATTATGAATTTAATAAAATTATTATTCAACTATGATCATTCCTATTTAAGATAAATCACACTAAAATCAATTAATTATCTTCTTTAATTAAGAAATACATTCATATTAATTTTCATGCAAAGCTCATTATGACTCTCATCCTTCATAATTTTAAACAATGTACCAAATTATTTTAATATTAACCATGTACAAAAATGTAACTTGGATGTAACACGGTGTGTACCAATATAAACTACCCAATGTTTCTTATACCAGCATACTTTTAACTTTTTCAATATGTGGCTTGTATAAATTATCACATAATTTCAAAGCATATACTTTAAACATAATGATCATATGGAATGAATAGTATTTATATATATCATGTTATTCTTAAATGTGTGTTTAGTAATAAATTTAATATGAAATATACATGATATATAGATCCAAACATTATGTAGAAATTAATTAGAAAATAATATATATATATATAACCCATCAAATGGAATGTACTATCAACATAATTAACACATGAAATACATTTTTCTAAGGTTTTAATAAAATAATAAATAAATTTTTAATTATGTATAATTTATTAAAATTAGACGATGCATACATTTCAATTTACACGATGTGTATTAATCTCAAAATATATCCATAGCACATACCCAGGGATTCAGTGTGTAACTGTGCCATTGAAAGTATTAGAGTACATTATGTGTACATGGGTTACATGTTTTGTGGTATCAAAGTTACATGAACACTAATAATGTATGAAGGGTAAGAGATTACGTAGCCCATACATGACTAATGGAATACACATCATGAATATAAGTTACACGACATGTACTTCACCTGACCATGTGCTAGGATGGCTCTATTAACATGCGGTGTAGAATTAAATTCACCCAGTGTAGTAAATACACGTAGCTAGAATTAATTATGAATTAATCTAGGGTGCATTAACACTAGTACATGCTGTATACAACCAAGTTACACACATTTCACTCTTGTGTTATTTAGAAAAACTCTTCTTCACTCGATATGTGATCTTCAAATGTATTTTGTTCATAACAATAAATAATTTGATTATATATTTTAAAAATAAAAAATATGAACAAATATCTCCCAATTCAAATTAAATAAAGGTTAAAATAGAATTGAAAAGTAATAAACAAGTAAAATTCAATAAATTAACTTTAAATAATTATAAATACTTATAGGGCCCCTATAACACCACTTGATGGTTCCGGGTGCTATGAAAGCATATATTGGGGCATGCCCAACATTATTGTAGATCATGGATGATGATTCATCCAATATTTACATGATGATAAATTCCATGATCAATGGAATTGAATCAAAGAATATAGACAATGGATAAAAACTATAACCAAATAGTAGGATCATCACATGTTATTTATAATTAATTTACGAAATTAAAAAATTACTTTGAGATAAATTCAATCATTACTGATGGATTTGAAATCATCTAAACATTGTACCATAATTTTATTTTAGGAATCAAGAATAGATTCCTTATAGTGGTGATCCTAATGTTTTCCAAAATACCCCAAACACCATTCAAGGAATATCTAGGTGTTAGCTTGACAGATTCTAACATTTGCATATTTCATATTTGATCATCCAAATAACTACTTCAAGGAAGTTTTCTCCTGGATCTCTCTAGTATAGGGAGTGGTGGTGGAGGTGGATCTCTCTTCATTCATGGGGGAATTATAGGAAAGAAATATCTCTAAGTCTTTGATAGTATTCTCTGCATATCTCATAGTTAACAACAAAAAATGAATTAGCTCTAGTAAGTAAATAACATAATTTGTTTTAAATACAGATAGGGCTAGAAAATTAGAATTTCACTTGTTCCCTTTATTATTTCCGTAATCTCTATGGAACACCATGTTTATAATAGTAATAATACAACTTATTAACATGTGATAAAACTAAAAATTAAGTAAAATATTATTTATTAAAATAATATTAAATATATATTATCTCTCATCAGACCATTAAACTCTGTCCACCAGTTATCCAGAATATTGATCAGGTATTGAATAATGACTATTTATTTATTAAATTAATATCCGAACATTATTTTTTAATAAATAATTATATATTGTATTCACTAAAAAACAATTAAATATTTATTAAATATTATACTCCTGAAATAATATCTCGAATAACTAGGGATGAAATATATGTGATCAAGAAATGATGAATAATTATTAAATAATATGTGAGAATAATATTTATCGAACTTGTAAAATAATAAATAAAAATTTATTAATGAAATGAGATTCTAGATAAACATAGCATGTGACCCTCTAGGACTCTTTCTCAGGGGCCTCAGGTGAAGAATCTTAATGTCCAAGGTTAGCATCGAGATATACACCCACAAACCAATAAGAAATAATTTAATGCCTTAATGAAATAATACCATATTTGTATTTTTATAATGTAATATAATCTCTTTATCATGATATCTCTAATAAAATGGGTTTATTGTTGATGCCATCATCTCATGTGATTGATGTATCTTTATTTGATTTTTCATAAATCAATCGTTCCTATAGAACACTATGGATATGGATTAATATATTATATATCATTTCCATAAAAGTTTCAAAGATATAAACTTCCATTAATGAACTTAATGGACAAATCCATTCTTGTATTATTCATTAATGAAATATTACTCATCACTTACCCAATATATCCTACCTCACCATGAAAAAATGGCGTCATGGTTTTCATCAATATATCATAGTATGTGACTTGTAACAATCATTGTAATAATATTAATGTCTAAGGGTAAATACACATATCCACATATAGGAAGGTCCAATGAAAAATAGAAATGCGGGTTTCCAATGGGAAGGTCCTATTATCTTAAAATCCTACACTATATATTATCATGGGAGTACACCATGAGATAGATCCTCAAACACTTATGAGTCTCCAACCATTGACGCAGGTGCCATTTTTACCCTCAAATGATTACATATTTCTATATAACATATATTTTAGAATACTACCATGGAACATATTAGTTCTTATCATAGCGGGGAAATACAAGGACCTTTCAGTGCGACAACTACTCTAAGGACATTATCACTTACATTATTACATAGAATAACAATTATGTTGTGATAAAGTGTTTATTAACATTCAAAAAATGATGAATTTTTATCATAAATTACAAAGAATTTGGTTTGAGGGGACCAAATCCAACCTAAATGACCTACCCTCCATGAAACATATTTCTTATACTCAGTGTGATCTAATGAACTACATTTTGGGTGTTTTGAAAACTACCTTCCCATTGATCAGTAATTCCTGAAGAGAGAATTTTTTGAACCAACCCGATATAATGAGCCCATAAATAGACACTCTACAAGTTGTTTTTATCATTAATAAGTTATAAAAATACCAAATAATAATCAAAAGGGCCTAAAAATGAAGATGTTAAAATATTTAAATATAATTTCATTCCTTATTGTGAAATACAAAAGAATCATGGATTTTATGTCATTGATCCATGATCCATCTCCATTAACATTTGAATTGGCTCTAATTAGCCTCCTAAAATGAATCTCCACACCTCTCTCATACATTTAGCTAAATATCTAATTGATGGTAGAGAGTCCCCCCCCCCTCAACACATTAATATAGGAGGTCTAAAGGGGGATAATATAAAATATATAAAAACAAATACCCAATAACGTATTTTACCAAAATAGAGAATTTGACTTTATTTTATACCTCATATAGGTAAAAAAACCCATTCTAGACTTAAGCACAAAAATAAAATTTCCATCAGAAGGTCTATTTAAGAGATATAAGCATTCAAATGCACCAGATATTAAATATTATTTGTTTAAAAAATAATAAATATTAGGAAGATTTAACAATAATAGAATCTTTCCAAATTATATCCCATTGTTAATTGTATCATTCCTAGATAAATGGAACAATCAAAAAATATTTATTTGTTTATTTAACTGGGTAAATTTAATATTTTACCCCAATTGAAGGTTAAGGGATCTGAAACTAAAAAATGAGTTAAGACTCTCACATAAGAATTAAAGATCTCAAAATCATCCCCACCTTCAAGATTTTTTATTGATGGAAAATAGCTAGAGATGATTATCGAGAATCCCATATACCATTCTCACATGGGTCGTTTAAAAACCCTCACCTTATGTCCTCTTAATTTTGAAGGTCGAAAAATCTTTGATGACCTATAATGAATATCACTAAAAGTTTCATACCCTTTATATCACACACATTACAGATATTTACATTAGATTCTCATTCCATCATGAATGATAATAAACCCCAAATCATTATGAGGTAATATCCGAATAAAATCAAAATTTTATTTCAAAAAATTAATCAAGTATTTCAATCCAAATATGATTTCTTCCCACCATGAGATTCCCATAAACTCATTGAAAAAGAAAACACATGAATCATCCGTATCAATTAGATACTATTCATTAATCAAGGAACGTCATAGCAGGGAATCAAACCCCACACCATTTAAAAGTGTGAAAAAAATACTTTCATATGGATCATGTCAAATCATATTAATCTAAACCATTGGATTCCTCAACAAGAGAATTATGAAAAAAAAATTAATGTATCGTCCCCCAACCCTTCACTCTCTCACATGGCCAAACCGAGACTATTACTAGAACTCAAGAGTTCCCCCCCCCATTTTCCAGAGGCTTCCGGCTAGTAGAAGGGGTGTAGAGAACGTTATGGTTAGTCAATACCCCCTGATAGAAAGATTAAATAAAATATAAATAAGAAAATATAAGACTAAAAGTAATTTTAGAAACAAAACAACATAGTGGAAAAACCTAAAAGGAAATATATAATGAAAAATCCAATATTAAAAAAATCACATTGTAATCATAGATTGAAATGTAACTAAATTTAATGGAATAATTTATACAAATAAAATAAAAATATGACATAAATAAACCTATAATACTTCATTAATGAATACCTTGTTGGTCTCATCTCCAAGCTCCAACCCATCTAGCAAGAATAAATGATCAACAAGATATTTTCCCCTTATCCAAACTTATATCCATGTAATATACTTAGGTACTAAATTGAATATTAAAAGGGGTGTCAGTAAAAATCACTATGTTGACACGACTAAGTCTAAATAAAACCATTTTGAAAATAAGTTCATAGAGTAAAGTGATAAAAATGTTTTAATTAATCAATTATTATGATATAATAACTAACCTGCTTTGGAACCACACCAGAATATATCTGAGAAAGATGAAAAAACATGAAAACCATAAAAATAAGTCAGTTCTATAATCACATAACCACGAAAATACATTTTTATAATAATTTCATCATAACTATACCAAGTCTTACGTACAAATTTTCAGCATAACCGATCCAATCCATTTATATAAGCATTTTAGCATTATCTGGCCAAGCCCTTTATATAAAACATTCTATATAACTGGGGTATGCACTTTATGTAATCATTTTAGTATAACTGGTCTGATCCCTTTATAAAATAATTTCAGCATAATCAGTCCAATCCCTTTATATAAGAGTTTTAGAATGAATCATAACAAATGTCATAATAGAAAGAACAAGACAACATAATATCACAATGCACAACTATCAATTCATAAAATTATCATTTTTCTTTCAATTAAAATTTCATTCATTAAATTATATCTTAATCCATTATCCTTATAGTGTACACACCCATATCATATCAATTAACACCAGTAATTTAATCCATTTTCCATGGTGAATATATCAAAAGTAGTAATCTGAGGTCTCATGTCCTGATAAAACCACTTTTAATAAATTATCTAGTTGGTTATTATTCAATGATAGAATCACCATATGTGTAGCTGGAAGACATATATTAACACTACTAGATCAAAATGTATCCGAGGAGAATTATAGAAAAATGATTATCATCACTCACTATTTAGATAGTTAATGGGCTCATTGTGTCAGAAAAATTGATTAATATTTCACATAATTAGACAATTATAAATATACACAATGGGTTTTGTTATAAACCTCTTACCATTTTATATAGATCAATGAAGCATTTTCAATAGGTATCCCCAATATGAACAAAAGGTGACAATGATCATAAGGAAAACCTAGATGAAAAAAACATCATGATCAGTACTTGATTCAAAATGGGTCAATAAATCACACAGTGAAAATGGAGAACAAACATTAGAGAGGAGAAAGCTCAAGAGAATTGACTCATCAGAGATTTAATGGTAGACCAATATGTTTTTAAAGTAATAAATATATCCAAAATCACTAAGAATATCCCTAGGGTATTATAGGGGAGACTATGTGGAGGATGAATTAAAATCATACATGCAATATGGTTTAAAAACATTGATCCCAAGAGATTCACAAAGTGAGTCCCTTTCATGATGTGAATTTTTTTTGATTAAAAAATATATATATATAAATACATCACCTTGGGTTAAAATAACCATGATCAACCATTTAATATCATGAAATGGTTTCATAACATGTAACCATTTAACACTATGAACATGTTCAAGACATCTTTGTGGAAACATGTTTATATCATTTCACATATTCATGATGTGAAAGTTTCCAATAGACAACTCTCATCCCAGCCCCTACAAAAATAATCCAAACCACCTTTGAAGCCTTATAAACTCATGGATAACCCTATAAATCCATTGAAACATATATACATAGAATCCATTAATTCAAACAACATACATCCTCAAACATTATTTCATTTCCCCCAAGAGAAATCTCTTTATCCCCAAAAGAGACATGACCAACAAGGTTTATGGAAGAAGCGAAACCCAAACCAAATAAGTTCAATCGAAACTGAAATTGGGATATACCTACAAAATGATGGGATATTAAAATTAAGGCCTTCTATTACTCCTCACCATCATATAAAAACATGCACAAATAAATATTTTCTTGCTTTGGGTGTGAGGATTAGAAAAATCCTTTCATTCCCTTAATTCCAAAACTAGAAAAACAATAACATTTCAATACACTAAATATCGAAGTCCCTATCAACCTCGTATAACCTAATTAATATATTCCATAACCTATTTTGAAACCATTATAAAAAATAGGAGAAACAAACCATGATATAGTGAAATGATTCACCAAATTAAATACCCTAATATTCCATAAGGAATTTCTAACCCAAAACCTTTACTATGTCAACGCAGTGGAAAAATATCTGATATGAATGACTTCTAGTTCATTGGATACTCTCAGTGGCCAAACTAATGCTATAATCCCATATATTTTGTTAAATGTATTTAGGTCTATCTTTAAAGATATCATATAGTGCTATGCACATGGATCAGTCATAAGTTAAATGAATAATTGTATCATAGATCAACCTATACTTTTTCTGCATGAATTCATTTGAAGTATGAAAATAAAAATCTATAAAATATAAGTATACTTGCCCTAAATTTAAAAATATATGTCAAAAAATAATCCAACATGAATAAATATATAAATTGATAGATATTTTTTGGTGGGGGTAACTGGGGGATTGCCAAAGACACTAGGGTAGTTATAAAAACAATTGATGCAGAGGTCATACACTCACTGGGGGGAAACCTTAAAATAGACCTTTGGGAATGATCCATCACATTATGCAAATATACAAGATTTATCATCTAAACTGACCCCAATTCACATATATAAAATCTCAAAATAGTGAAAATTATTAGGAACCCATTCATGAGGGTTTCCCTCACTCATCAATAGGGTCATATTGTTCTATGGATTCAATCTCTGATCCATCAAATAAATAAATAAACACCCCCAAAATATATCAATCATCCAATTCATAGACCCCTGGTAGAAAATTATCACTAGTGATATCATCATTAGGTCTCACTCTTCTATAGAGATATCCCATGAAAAACCTCACTACTAAAGGTGTCTCAAACCCACAATATAAAAAGTGTAGATATAGAACTCTAGTAGAGGTCTCTAATCATATAGAGAGGATATAAAATCATTACTACTATATATATATCATAGAAAAATTTTAAAAATATAAAAGAATAAAATTTATTTTATACAAATAAATTTGAGTTCCAAATCAAAATAATAAAAATTGAATGCTAGTCGACATCAGGTGTTTCTAGGAAAGTCACTCTATTTCTCACACCTATTTATTATCCGGGCCACATGTTCCCAGAGTTGTGTGAGGATGACATTTTTTACTTGTGGATGAAGTGGTTTCATATGTCATCAACCTCATACAATGATAAAAAAACAGAAAAATACCCATCTATAAATTATCTACCGACCATGGAATAAGATCTTATGTAAAGGATTACTAACATATAAATAGTGGAAGACATCCAACCCTATTAACCAAACAAGTATCCTAATAACAGCATATGAATCATCATAGGAATCCTTATTCAAATGAAAGATAAAAATAGACTCCACTGACCTTATTTAATGTTTCATCCCATAATTTCACTCAAAGATAAGAGATCAAAAAAACTACCACACATCAACTAAAATACAGGAAATCATTGAACCATGGAGAGGGAAATTCACCTAAATGTAAATATATAAATTAGTCAAGGGGTTAGTTGACCTAAGTAGTGAAGGAACACACATTCTAAACTATGTTTCTGGGGGGTGGGTACTTAACCAAAATGATAAAACAATCATACCCTATGTCACGTTGAACATTAACCTCTATAGATAGAGGACCCACACCTTGTATCAAAGGGTAGTGACCACTCCGTTGTATTATAGGGGACTTGTACCTTGTTGGTATTGGGGGAATACTTATATAATAACTAAATGACCCCCCAATCCTCATATATCTATGAGGAAGAATCATAATATCTAATATATATAGTGGACCTATATATGAGAAGTTTACATTATAAGTTTGTGTACTTACGCCTCCCATAGAGGACCTATGCCCCACCTCATGGGGGATTACTAACTGACATAGTTAATAAACCATGTCCCATCACATAGGGATCACCAACCACTATTGATAGAGGACTCGTACCCTATCTAGTAGGGGAGTACATACTTTACTATTGTATAAGTGATATGTACATCATCGGGATTGTGGGAGTACCAACTCTAAACTCAAAAGGAGGAATCGCACACCCATGGATGATAATATATACCTTTGCATCCATTGGGGAGTATAAAAACCCACAATCCCAAATGGGGGACCCCACCCAATCATTATGACCCTTGGGGAGTTATCGACCCCAAGCATGGCGGACCTATTCCCAAACTCACGGAGAAGTACCTGAACTCCATGTCTATATAATAGAGCATGTGGGGGATCTCACCCTACTATATGTGAAACTATAGGGTTATAGACCCCACCCATACTATGATATAATTTCTACTAATATTTCTATCCCAACATAATGATTATTCCTAGAATCTTTTATAGGAATAAAACCACTAGAATACCTGGAGAGAACCACATGGAATATGAAACTATTATAATCAGTACCATTACTCTCATAATCCACATAAAGATGATTCTTCCCCTATTAAAAATTGTTTTTCCTAAATGAATACATATGATCACTAAATTTTGAAATCTCTAGAGATTTCATTTAATGAAACCTTTAAAATAATGCAATAACCTCTATATAATGATTTGAAAAACATAACTATACCCCATAAACAATTACCTTTGTCTTAAGGTAGATGATAGATTATCAGAGTCCTTTCATAATGATGTATTAGCTACTCCAAACCACCTGAGTTACCTAGTATGATGACTAGACCTAAGTGCTTTAAGTATTGTTTTCCCAAATTTCCCAAACCAAGGGTTTTGGGGAACCAAACCTCAACTATTTCCCCTAAGAAAAACCTAATATTATACCTATATGACATGATCTTATCCATTGGGACCTCTTATAGACTAATAGTAAGATGTGTTTGGCACCCCAAGGTCACATTAAATAGGCTAGGGGATAGTGAATAGTACTAATATGGAATAACACATATATATCTTAGATTATCCTTTAAAAATGGGCAATATATTTACATCACTGTCCAACAATAACAATTACAACCACACATAATATACATAATTATATGAAATAAAACATGCATAAAAAATGAGATAACAATTCTAATGACACAGAATAAAAATTTCAGTATAAAATGAAAAAAAATAGAAATACTTATATCATAAAACATAATCTATGGAATTCCACATTTTTATTACATAACTTTACATTACATGGTATAAAAAGTGTATCTTTTAATGTCTGGTTTCTTAGAAATAAGGGACATAATACATGAAAACATAATTTTTTTGACTAAATGCAATTAAAAGACATTTCCCACCCAATAATACATTTATAACATCTCTTAACCTAGGGACATATATCAAATGAAATGGGTGATCATAAGACCCAGTAAGGGAATAAGTAATGGTAAAAAATCATGTGATCATGTGACATATAAAAAATAACATGAGGAAAAAGATTAAGGTATGAACAAAAGGAATAAAATAATAACAATAACAACATGATAATAACATATAAATGTGTATACAACATTTAAATGATACATTTATAAGCATATCACCATAGTTTAACACCAAGGTGTCACAAATGAAAATTAACATGCTTATTCAGCACAATATCATAAAACATGTCATATTTTGAGATTAAACTCTATACCTAATGAATTGGAGAGATATCATGGATCACACTTTATATATATTATTTTCATTTTAGCCAAATAGATCATATTACGTTTTTCATTAATAATTTGTGGAGAAATAAGGAATATGTTTCTTATCAAAATCATAGCATACAAAAGGTCATAAAGACATGATCATTACACCATTTCTAGCCCACAAAAAGGGGAATGTGGGTTTATTATGTGCAAATAATAGAATAAAATAAATAATTTTTACATTTTTTTGAATACTAGTAGAAAATAATTAGGTTAGGGTATTAATAAAAGGAAAATAAAAGATAACCTGTTTAGTACATAGAGAAATTTGAGAAGTAAATTTGGTTGTATGATGGGTATAAAATGTAGTTTTAGATAAGGGTAAATTGAGATGGAAAAAGCATATCAAATTTATAAAATATAATTTCTAATTAATGTTATGATAAAAATGGTAATAAAATAGAGTAACCATAACATTTTAAATACTTATAAAAAAATATCATGTTAAATTGAAGATAAAGGAAGGATAATTCCATTTCACTGAAGAGTTACTTCTAGATCTTGAGGAATGGAACCTTAAGGAATTGGGAACAACATTGGGGACTACATGGGATTAAAAAAAACCTGAAATTAATGATATATGGATTTTGAGTTAATGTAAATATTGAAATTGGAGGGTATTTATAGAAAAAGTGGAGGAATTGTTTAACAATTTCGAATTATAGGTCTTAGGAAACTAGTTTGTGGAAAATGAAAACCATTGTATTTAACATGGTTTTTTGTCATAGTTTTTGAAATTTGGGTTAAATTTTAAGTTATTTCAACCCAAAATAATTAATAATATTTTTTATTAATTATTTTTTCATGGAAATGTAAATTTTCCACAAAGTAATGTATTTAAAGTCAATGTTCCCATTTTTGAATTTCGAAGTCACCTATAGGTTTTGTAATTTGATTAAAATATATTGAAATACTTAATATTAACAAAATAACATATTTTAGGTCCTAGATTGTGGTTAATTAATAATTACATCATTATTACATAAATATGAATTCATTAAACATAATAAAAACACAAAACTGTATTTTTACTATTCATGGAAAAATTAATGTTTTTTAGAAAATTTCCATAAATTCACTCTAACTGAATTTCAACATGATGATTTCATATATGATGTTTATTTGACTAGAGAAATTTTCTAAATATGATATTATTTTTCTTTTAAATATAAAAATTCATATTTATTTAAAAATAACAGTTTCTAATGCACATTCAAATTTCATCCACTTATAAAAAAATTTCATCGGCCATTATAAAACTATTGTATCTTTTATATTTTTATAAGTTTTTTTTAATGAATATTTGATTATATTTTCTTATTTATAATACCTTTTATTATTATAAATGTTTATATATTTTCTAGAAAAATACCATTATGTTTTATTTGCGTCCAAAAAATAAAATTCTCAAATTGATCTCAATTAACATATATTATATTATGAAAAAAATTCTTAAGAGGAATTGATGGAGTAAAATATTTACATATATAGATGAATTTAAAAATTATGTATCTAAGGATTTTACACATAACCCCTTATTAAATCCACATAGGCCCTAAGGGTAAGTTGTGTGATGGTGGTAGTTTCATGGGCGTCTTGGCTGAATCAACCAAGTGGTAATATACACTAACAAGAACATATCATGCAGGTGATTTCATTAATGATTTAAATATTAAATATATTTTTGTTCATGGTCAAGGGTGAACACTAGGGACAATACCTGTTTCCCAGTTTTTGACAAATGGGATTTAATTGACAAAACTCTACTAACTAGGGCCACTGATTATCCATTCTGTATCAATTATCCTTTTCATTACTACTTATATTGGTAAAATTATCAACAATGGGTATAGTTTAAAATGTTTATATTGATGAACTATCATATTTGACCAATAGTGATATAATAGTCAAATCACAACCATCACATTTCCCTTTATGACCTAAAAATTACACTTCATTATTTCACTCAAATTCATTGAAAATTTATCCATAAAGATATATTTTCATTTTTTAAGATGTTTATTGACTTTATAATATTTATATATATATAATTTTAAGTTGTGGTGATGATTCTTGTAAATTGGGGTAATTCATACCTTCACATTTTAACTATCTAGTTTTATATTTTTTGTCTAGTTGCAATTATTAACATTTTAATTTTACTATTGATGACTAATTCAATGATCATTGATAATGAGATGAAATTTTGGTTTATCCTCTTTATTTTGTACATGTATAATATTTTATAATATGTAAAACACATTTATTTAGGAAATAAATATAATTTGACAAATCTAGGGTCATGAATTTACTCCCCCCATTAAAAAATTTCATCCCTGGAATTTCAAATCATTCTCTCATTTGAGAAAATTTGTGGGTACTTTTGTCTCATTTACTCCATTGATTCCCCTATCGATTATTCATATATTTGGTTCCTCCACAAAACATTGACTAGGTGGGAATTATTTTTGTGTAGAACCTTGTCTCTATAGTCCAAGATATCCACTAGATGCTCCTCACAAGATAGGCCATGTTTTAGTTATACCAATACAAGATTTAGTACATGTGAGAGATCAAGTATATACATCCCCATGAGAGATAAATGGAATACATAATGAACCTAATCTAGATTTGGTAAACTTTTTATCCAATATTCTACCTATCCTATGAAATCTTGTATTTAAAAGGGGTTAATGTACCTAGGGATAAGATTACATTTTAGTCCGAATCTTATGACAATATTCCATGGTGATATCCGAAGGATGACTACATCCCCATTGTCAAACTCTATGTCCCTTAATTGATTGTCATCATAGATCTTCTACTAACTATGAGAAGGATTTGTATGTCTTCAGATGGCATGAACATTTTCTATTTTATCTTCCACAATATTGGGCCCACAAAATTTCTTCCCACCAAATTCATTCCATAATGTAGGAGTTCTACATCACTTCCCATAAAAGGCATCATATAGTTCCATTTGACTACTAGAATGGAATTTTTTATTGTATCATAACTCAAATTATGGGATGTGTTAATCCTATTAAAATTTAAATTCCATTGATCTTTTTTTCAGCAAGTGCTTGAGTTTCAAAATAGTTATTTCATATTTTCTATATTTTTGGGGGTGATAGGTCGTACTAAAATTAAATTAAGTTTTCAAAATATGTTCAAGACATCTCCATAATTTATATGTGATTCTTGTATCATGATCATAAATTATCAAAATTGGAACCCTAGGAAACATCACAACATGATTTATGTATATTCTAACAAGTTGGTCATGAGGTAACTCTTTCCAAATAGTAATAAAATGGGTATTCATGGTTAGTTTATCCAATATAACCCATATCACATTGTTTCATTTAGATGTTATCAAGATACTGGTGATGATGGCCAAAATGTTATTGTCCCACATCCATGTTGGTATGAGTAATGGTTGTATAACCCTCTATGAATTTGTCTTTGTACCTTCAATTTTTGACATTCCAAGAAACTTGTAGTATAGTCAACAATATCCCTATTCATATTATACCACAAATAATAATCATGAAGGATCCTATACATTTTATTTATTTTAGGATTTATAGATATTGTAGAGATATGAGATTCATCCATCCACTCCTCTTTGATCTCTGTGAAATATGGGACACATAACCATGTATTAAATTTCAATACACATTATTGATCAATATTAAACACATGAAAAATCCCATTATTCATAGACTCTCTCAAATTTTGTAGAAAATGATCTCATATATGACCATTATTGATTGTATATAGTAATAAAAGGATAGAAATTGTTTGGGATAGGGTTAACGATATATATTCCTTTACAATTCCCTTGTCCAATTTTATTAGGCCCTTGATCAATGCATCTCCTTGAATACTCATCATTTCTAGAAAAAAAAGAATTTTCTAATTAATGAATTAGTGACTTTGTCTATTACTATGGGGTGATAATGAATTGAATATTCATAGTCTTTAATAATTTCGAACAATTTACATTATCTCACATTCAATTTATTTTTCAAGAAAATATATTTAAAATTATTGTGGTCTATGTGTATATCAAATTTCTCCCCATAAAGATAATGCCTCCAAATATTTGGAGAAAAAAACACATAACTCCATGTCATGCATAGGAAAATTTTTATCATGATGATTTAACTGTCAAGATTATTAAGAAATCGCTTCACCATTTTCCTCGAGGAAGCACCCAAGTGTTTTAAAATATGCATCACTATAAATAAGTAATCCTTCTCTGGTAGAGGGAAGACTTAACAATGGTTCGGTAACTAATCTCTTCTTCATCATCAAAATCAACTATATTATCAATAAGATCTGGTGTCAGGGGGGTAATAAAGGATTAAAAGAACATCACCACATAATATATACTTGTAGTAAGAATAAATTAACCCAAGGTAAAGATAAATGATAATACTTTAACTTGAATTACCATTACTAGAAAGAAATCAGCCACAAAATTACCTTCCCTCCAGATGTGAGTGACCATCTTGTATTAGACAATTAGTATTCTAAAAATTATAATAAAACAAACTATATCCCACTTAATGTTTCCATTACCTTTTAGATCCTTAACTAGAATCATGGAGTGAGATTCCACTATAGCCAGGTTAAAATTATACAGTCTATAAATCTAAATTCCACTAAGGGGAGATTTAACCTCAACTTCATGAGAATTCCCCAAACCAAAAAAGGAACGAAAAATGTGTTGCATCAAACCCATACCATCCTGAACAAATCCACCTTCACACATATTTCTCTACACACATGATCCATAGATGTTCAACTTGAAACAAACATTGCGAGGTTTCCAAAAAAACCTGTGACCCGAAAAATATAATTGTTGTCCCTCAGGAATACTTGCATTATATGAGAGTAAACTAGAAATGAAGATTTGAGGCCCATAATCCCAAATAAAGTGAACATAATGCCACCACCAACAACTTGAAACTCACTTGGATGCTACAGAGAGAGTAACACCGACCCTCTCTAGCTCTATTTTCATCTTCTTGCAAGACCCAACACACCACCATGAAATCTTTTTGAAGGAATTGCTAACATAAACATATTGATCCATCCTAATAAACCAAACAGTAATAAAATCATACATGGAATCCCATCACATATAAATTCCCATACCATGTGAAAAAAATCCAAAATAAATTTTTTTGATTCTATCTTAAAGAAAATATGCCCAGAAGATTCCCTGTTGGAGTTCATGCAACACCATATTTGAGATCATAATGAGTGTACTTGAAACTACATAATTTAGACACTCTACTTCATTACTCATTACAGAAAATGATTTAACTTGATATTATAGACCATTACATGGATGATGGTGGTTTCCCTCCATTGTCTTCTAATTTGGAAATCGATTGGAAAAGTTCCCAATATGTCGACACATGAAGCATTAAACTTCTTGTTGGGCCTGTACGATGTTCCCTTTATCATTATTGTTGAGAAGTTGTGTTTTCACCTCACCCTGATAGTGTCGAGCTATATAGACATCTTTTTAACACTTGTAGTACATTACAAAACGTATTTAGAAGTTATTTAAATTCTTATTCCCACATTTTGTTCATGTGATATGTTGTACTTTCTTTCTACCTATACTGTGATAACAATTATTCATTCCGTTTGGATCCATTTCTCTCATATTTTCATTTGAACTATGTGACCATTTCATCTCTCCAAAATCCAATTCACCTTTCATATCTCTCTGAACTATCTCATCATATATTTTATAGTTTTTATTTTCTAGATTCCACTATATATAAGGTCGTAATACATTATAGAATCATTAAAGAATTCCCTTAGGATCTACAATAAAGCTAGAGGGGTATCAATAAATTATTATAAAGATCATATCATAGCATCCCAAAAATCCATTTTCCTTGTGATTCATCTCTAGGAATTCTATATCCATTTCTTTTAAAATTGAACAGGGAAAATATTTATTTAAAATTTTTCCCTTCAACTCTTTCCATCACATAACATCAATCTCTCATATTGGCATCATGTTTTAATTTTATTTCACCACTAAACATCTTCTCCTTCTAAGTAGTATCTTGCTAGGGTGACATTTTGATTCTCCACACAATGGAGTATATAAAAGAACATTTCTATAGTGCTTATCTACTATTCAACAATCAATGGGTCAGTAGATCCACAGAAGTAAGATTGTTGTTGACACATTAAGGAATCAATGGATAGTTCTTTCTTATGAGGTGAATTTGGTCCCTCACGATTGTTAAATTTATTTCTCATTACTCAAGTTAGTTGATTCATCATCCCCGTGATATTTTCCATTTTATATTCCATAGTAATTCCATTAGTGCATAATCCATTACTTTCATCATTTATTTGGTTCCAACTATTTCCCGACATTTTTCTAAAATAATAAAACCATAGTGAGAAACATGTTACTTTTATGAATCTTATAATTATAAAAGAATTTATTATGTGAAAATGTCATTCTTAAATATGTTATTAATCTCCACTAATTAAAATTAAAGTTTATATATATCCTTCATAAAGGTCCATAAAAATATTGTGATTAAAGAAAAAAATTCCCTGGGAGTGTCAAACCAGGTGTGTTTTAATGCAGATTTTCATGGACCAGTTCCCATTTATATTGAGATGAAAGTGGGGTTTTCATGTTGTACCCATAGGAACATATATTCTTGGGACAAATCCCCACGTAGTATCCAGATAGGGATATATTTTTTTGGAAAATACTTTATTAATACTTATAAAAATACATGTTTGTTTTAATATATCTATACTTGTCCCCAGTGTTCATAATAATGTTTCCATGTCCAAATTTCCAAAAATTACAAAACTATTCATTGATACAAACTATGGAATCTTTATTTTTTATTACATAACTTTTCATTATATAGTATAAAAAAGGATATTTTATTATTTAGTATCTTGTAAATAAGGTATATAATACATGAAAACAAAAAATAATCATCTAAATCAACTCAAAAGTCATGTTTTATGTGTTCAACCTTTGTTACATTTACTGAAACTCATATCCTGGGGACATACATAAAATTAATGTTGTGAGAATGAGGCTATATAAGGGAATAATAAAGGGAAACAAAAAGTATGTGATCATGAGAGATATCAATAAAAACATGATGAAAAACAATAAGGCATGAAAAAGAGGCATAAAATTGTACATAAGATTGGAATCATAACAAGGAAACAAGGATATAAAATTTAAATGATAAATTCATAATAATGTCACCATAGTTTATCACTAAAGTTACACAAATGAAAATTACTAAGGTTATTCACTAAGGTATTGTAAAATATGCCAACTTTAGAGATTAAATTCTTTACCCAATCCATTAGAGCACTATCAGGTCACACCATTAATATGTATTAATTTCATTTGATCCTTATATATCATAATAAATAATAAAATTAATTAATCATGGATAAATAATCAATGGGATTATTATAAAAATCATGGAATACAATATAGCTTGAAGACTTGATCATTACATTATTTTTAGCCCTAAAAATGGGAATGTGGGTTTATTATGTATAAATACCAAAATTAAATAAATAATTTTTACATCTAGTTAAATACCACTAGAAATTATATAGGTTTGGGTATTAAAAAAAGGCAAATAAAAGAGAATTTATTAAGTGGTGAGAGAGATTTGGGAAGTGAATTCGGTAGTATGGCGAATATAAGACATGTTGTTTGAAAAAGGTAAGTTGGGGGGGGGGATGAGTCTCCCATTAATACTGAATAATTTGGTAGTAAGGGTATTATAAAAAGGGTTATAAAATAGAGTAAACAAAACATTTATAAGATATATATAATAATTAGATGTTCCGGAATTGATGATAAAGGAATGATATTTCCCTTACCTTAATGAGTTACTCCTAGATCTTGAGTAATATATCCATGGGGACTTGAGGAAAATTGGGGGGGGATTAATTCGGATGGAAAACCAGCATAACTTCATAATGGATGGATTCGGAGTGAATGGAAAAGGTGAAATGAGTGAGTAATTTTAGAAAAAGTGGAGGAACTGTTTAATTATTTCCATGTATAGGTATTAGGAAACATGGTTATAGAAAATAAAAAACCATTAGATTACCCTTGTATTTTTCTCATGATTCTAGACAGTTGGGTCACATTTTATGTTATTTTGACCCAACAGAACCTATAAAAAAATATTATTTATTCTTTTGGCCTAATAAACTAATGTTTCAATAATAAACTATTTGTAGAGTCAAAGATTCAATTTTAGACTTTAGAAAGCCACTTAAATGTTATAAAAATTTATGGAAATATATTAAAATACTTATTATTAATAAAATAACTTATTTTAGTTCATTTAATTTTTTTAGTTAAATATTACATCATTACATCATAGATATGAAATCATTAAACATATTAAAAACCAAAAACTGTATATTTATTATTCACAAAAAAATTAATGTATTCTAAAAATTAATCATAAATTCACCCTAACAAAATGTAGTGATTTTTATTTCAAATATGATGTCTATTTCATCATAAAATCCTCTAATTATGATAATTTTACGTTTTAAATATAAAACCCCTTATTTATTTAAAAATATCAGTTTTAAGGCATAATCAAATTTATGACATTTATAAAAAATTTCCCAGGCAATTATAAAATTATTTTATCATTTATATTTTGATAAGTGTGTTTTAAAAGTCTATTTTTTTTGAAAAAAAATTATCAAAAATACATTATTTTATTTTTAAAGTGTATATATTTTTTTATAAAAATTTGACTATGTTTTATTTGTGTCTAAAATATAAAATTATCAAATTAATATCAATTAAAAATATACTTTATTAAGATAAAAATTCCAAAGTTGAATTGATGGAATAAAAAAATTTATAAAAAGGAATAAGAACTTTATCAAACTAATGTATATACATATAGCACCTTATTACACCTACATATGCCTTAAGGGTAAGGTTTGTGATGGTGGTAGTTTCGTGGGGTTCCTCAGCTGACATTGATCGAGTGGAAATCTCAAATAACATGAACATATTCTATTGTAAATTTTTTTCAAGAATTTTTTCAAATCTAGGATTGAGATTGGTTAATGAAGAACCCCAATGATGATACCTCCCTCCAATGTTTTGATAAATGGTATTCAAATAACAAGAATCTACCCGATGACAACATCAATTATCATTTTTGTATCAATTATCAATTTTCTTTACAACTTATTAACACTAATTATAATGCTAAAATTATCAACCAATTGTATAGTCTCCAAAAATCATTTTTAAAAATGGTTTTATTAATGAATGATCATATTTGACCAATAGGTATATAATGGTTGAATCCCAATGGTCACATTTCTTGTTATACCATATAAATACCACTTCATTATTTTACTCAAAATTTGACAAAAACTTCTCCAAAAGGTTATATTTTGATTTCATAAGATGTTGTTTGCTTGAAAAATATTTTATTTCATTTCTATATCATTTACAGTTGAGAAAAGGATTAAAAAATATTGATGTGATCCATAGTTTCCCAATTACTTATTCTGTTTTATCATTTTTTCCTTTTTTAATCTTTGGACTTTTAATTGGTTTCATAGATGACTAATGTTATGATCATTGTAAATGAGATACAATTTTTTGGGTTTCTATTTATTCTCAATATTTACAATTTTATATAATATGTAACAAATATATATATATATTGGAAAGAAGAATCATTTAAAAAATTCTGGGTCATTACCTAAACTAACCTCATGAAATAGGGAAAGTAATTCACCACATAATTCCAATTCTAATCTGAGCACAATAATTAATGAACCTCATCCCCCCTGATCAAAAATTCCACCAATACTATGCTAAATAAAAATGCTTTAGAACTACGAAGTGTCTACATAGAGAAAAAACCTGTGACAATAAAGCTCATGTATGGGTAAGAATATAAATACTTTGTTGGAAACCCTAAAAATAAAAATGTAATTAGACATTAAATCTACACATAACCATGGATCGACCTGTATAGAAAGTAAAGTCAAATAAAGAGTTTAATTTCATAAGATAATGATACATCTTTAGTTATACCTCTAATATGATCCCAAAAAAATCTCACAAGTAGACATGAGAGAAATAATTAATATACTCATTTCATAGAATGAGGACTCCATGGTAAATCTGATGCCTCTGGGAAAAAATCCACATCAAAGCTCATACGTGACTTAGAAGATCAAACCAAAACTAATCATCATGAAGGGGTTGACACCCTTAGACCCCGAAGATACTGATTTTATATAATCCCTGAGATATAATACTAATGGGGGATAACAAAAAAATGGGATACACTATATTTACAAACATCACTACTCACTATAAATACTAGGTGATGAGCTATATTCACTGAGGTGTCATTGTTCTTAGAATGATGCCTCTTTCTATAGAGACCCAATTTCAACATCCTTCACTCAAAATCTAGTTTTTAGAGTTATAAAATTAGGGTACCCACACCTCAGTATAAGGGATTAATTACAGCCAAGGGAGATACCGACCACATAAACATTTGACCCACCCTTTTCTATATGGGGTACATCTCTTCCCCATCCCACAAGAGGTAATGAACACCTCCATAACTATGTTAGGATTAAAATGGAATCATTCAACCGAAATATGTTATAATTGAATGATAAATCAATTAAATTTCATATTCTACCCACATAGATAATCTCCTCTAGATTTTCATAGCATAGGGGAACCTGGAGGACCCGGTGCACCACAAATCTGCATGTTTTTGAACTGTAAACTATGTTTACATAATTAAACTTTGATACCACCATTATAAAATATAAATGGAGGATCTTTTAGTTTTCAATGTTCAAAAATCAACCAAGGGAGTTACCAACCCCTATGGGGGGTCTCATATGACACCCCATGAATTCTACCATCCCATAATGTAACAACCTTACATCGTTAACAAAAAAGAAATGTTTATATTATTACATTGGAAAAATATGATAGAAGACACGACAAAAATATTTTATTATTTTATAAGTATTGATTCAATAGTACTATAAATGATTTTGATATTACTTTGGGAAAATAAAACATAGTATGAAAACCTTTATTGAATCCATATAGATAATCCAGTGATTCCATCTTCATATTCTAGGGAATGGAAAACATAATAAAGGGTGAGTTCAAATGCATAGTATATAAAATCATACAAAAAAAATCTATCATGAGTGGATAAGGAATACCAATATTATTTATTAAATAGTGAATAAGTTTACCATTTAATAAATAACTTCTATATATAATAAATCCATAAATGAAATTATACTCATGGATAATGATAACTGAATTCTCACTGAAGGAAATTCACAACATCAAAGATTCATGGTATTTCCATCAAGTCTTTATGATAATAAATCATTAATATTTCCATCAAGGACTTGTTCTAGTACGCTTACAATAATTGGGTAGGCATAACCCAAATACCCAATGAATAATGCATCCTATCAGGTTTCTATCATAAGACACATCGATGCATTAATGAGAGATATATAATGGAGGCACACCCATCACTTAAATATGTCCAATGAATTATTCATATATTGGATAAACATTATAAATAATAATAATAATTCCTTATCAAATAATAAATATATGCTTCGAATCAAGAATATTGATCATAAAAATATCCCTGGTAAATGAAATAACTTTCTTAATAAGGTTCCTTCAACAAAAAATGTATATTGAAATGGTTTATAGTTAAGATAATAGAAATATAATATAAGTGATAATGATTACATCCTTGTTATTTATAATACATACATGAAGGGTGTAAATAATTTCTAATGAATAAGGGAGAGTGATTGGGAACATGATCAGAAGAAAGTGAATGATATCAATATAAGATAAAATACATAAATCAATAATGGTTGGTAGAAGAATATTGATTCATAAGAAATTATGTTTTTATAAAATTATTATTGTTATGATAATTATAGAGGAAAATAGAAGATAAAATTTTAAAAAACATTACATAATGATTTTGTGTCCTTATTATAATACCCAAGTTATAAATAATTTCCAAAATTATATTCAACATTTTAAAAATTAAACTTTTTTTATTTTAATAAAATGTAACAAAATTGTAGAGACCCGGTTTTTTCCTTGTAAGACTTTGGAATATTTCTACATATATTTCCATAGCTAGGAGCTAAGACGGTGTGCGATTCCGGGGCCCGGTGTGCTCAGAATAAATTTTATCAAAATATTAAGTGTTTTAATACTATGCACATGGCGGGGTTGTGTTTTCTCATAAACGGTAGATCGGATCGGAAATCAGAGCACACAATTGCATCCGGAGCATGCTGTTTACCATAAGTGCGGTGTAAAAGTTGCGGGCACGAGCCTGGTGTGAGAGATGTCACCCAGGGGAAAAATCGTCATTTTGAAATAATGACATAGTGATTTTTATCACTGATGTTCTCTTCAAATAACATTCAGATGAAGGCTTGGAATGGGAATTCGAGACTTCTATTGAATTCTAAATGTGGTGTTTTTCAATGGCACGATATAAAATGAGAGGGCACAATGGTTTCAGATTCCATGGTAAGAGGATTTTTCTATAAATAGAAAATAGGAGTTTGGAGTTAGGGTTCTCCCTTATCTCTCCTCTAGTCTATCTCTCTTCCTCTCTCCCTCTCTCAACTATTCTACGGAGTTCTTCACTCTTCTTCACTGAATCGACGAGCAACCTCTACTGGAACCTTAGCGGCTCGAATAAGGAGCATCGTGGAAATGCCGCCAACGACGCACGACCGATTTGAGGTAGGATATTTGGTTAATTTTTGCACCTTCGTAGATTTCCGGACTTTTCATCAAATTGGACTTTTAAATTCTAAAATTTTAGAATCTGGATGATGGCCAAACGAACATGGCTATCGTCCGAGCCCTGTTCTAAATCCCGTTCTTGAGCATTGTTCATCCAAAATTTCAGACGCACCAAAACCATGATGGATCGACGAGCGATGGGCGGCGCTGTGAAGATCCGGCCACGAGGATTCCGAAACCGGTTTCAGTTCCTTTTTCCGACCACCGGAGTGGTCTGGGGGACCAGCTAAAGGTCCGGCTTCAGTAAGGGGCGGTAGAGCGCGATGGCCCCATTTTGGAGCACAGAGGCATCAGTTGTGGCCAAAGTTGAGGCATCAGGCGTGGCTGGGCAGAGGCAGCTGCGACATGGCGTAGCAGGGACCGGAGGAGCCAGGTGTCATGACGGCGGAGCAGCGGACCTGGGTGTGGCCAGTGGGGTGGGGCGACATTCGATGGAGGAGTCGAGCGGAGCGGCGACTGGTGTTGGGCAGTGCACTCAGCTGGCGGAGCGGCGACCTCAGCCGATCGAGGTCGGGGTAGAAAACCCAAGGTCAACACCTCGTCGGGGGGGGGGGGGGACCACGGATAGGGACCTACGGTACGCGAGTCCTACTGTGCAGTGAGGAACAAAGACCATCTAACTTGCTGGTCTGTTTGAAGGAGCCGGACCCGAGGGGTCCAGTGGTTTTTGGACGGGCCGCGGCCAGCAGGTCATCACGAGCTGGACTGGACCCGCCGCTGGGTCATGGGTTGGCGGTCTGGACAGGGCCGACCGATCTGGACCGGACCAATTCTGGGCTCCTTGTGTTCAAGGTTCCGTAACTTTTAAACGGCGTGTTCGTTTGATGTCCCATTAGCGGATGTGGGTTCATCTCTTCGAGACATACCTTTTGATTTGGGTTTCATGGTTTTGAGTTCTTGACCTGAGGGCGGGTGACCCAAATTTTTTTAATTTAATAATATTAAAATATTATTAAATCTTGTGACAAATGTGGTTCACGAGCTGGACGTCTGTATGACGTGCTGTCAGAGGCGCTATGGCCCTGGAGTTGAGACGGTCCTTTCAGAGTTGGTTCAGAACCTTTGTAGTTTGGTTTCATTTCTCGGTGGCACGAAACACTTAATGCGAATATTTAATTAATTAATTAATTAATTAATTAATTATTCTTGCGTCGGACCTAACTCATATTTGGGATGTACGATTGACGAACCATCAGTGGAATCATGACCGCAGTCCGCGTGGAGACTTTTTGAGAAGCTTTCTGAAGCGTTCGAGTTGGAGACAAGGTGTGGGACCCACATGACCTTGTTCACACGCTTTATAGTGAAACACCACTCTTTCACCCGACATCCCTTTGGGGTCTTTGAGTACTCGTTTCTGAGTGTTCTTCTGAGGGGATTGTGATGACGCAATCCACCCGCCTAAATTCGGGCTCGAGGCATGGGGCCCACGAGACGGCTTTCAGACGTATGCTACGTTTTTACGAATTATGCTTCATAAGTCAGTTCTTGTAAAATGAATATCCTATGCCTCGGGGTTATCTTCAAGGAACGCAATGGTACGATCGGCGTGACATGTTTCAGGGTCTTGGTGTGGGCCCCACAGGGCCCCATTTGCATAACGCGGGGAATTGCATATTCTGCATCGAGAGTCCATTTTAGGCACCAACAGTGGCATTGTGACCCTGGCATCGAGGCGAAGTTGTATAGGGTGGTTTCAAGCATTGAAGCCGAAGTTGACGTGTGGGCCCCATGGGACGTCGTTTAAGCTGTGTGCAGCATACTACGACATTTTCATCAGACGTCCGTTTGGGGCATATAAGTAGTAGATTTGGAGTTTTTTTCAAGAGAATCATGATAGTGCAGTTCACCTGACCTTTTTTGGCACCGGTGCAGGCCCCACGAAACGTCATATGAGTATAAAGCGGTGTTGAATAACTCTTTCGTCGGGAGACCGTTTCCAGCGATTAAGTAGTCTATCTTGCATGTTTTTTAAAGAGGATTACAATGGTGTAATCTTTTTGAGAAAGCAGAGCCTCTTTTGAGATCTTATTAAATTTAGAAACATGAAAGGGTGTTGGTCAGAGGTTTCTTTTACTCACTCTGAACCCACGAACGGTAGCAGTGTCAGTGACACCCAGTGATGGCATGGGCAGTGTAGAGTTATCAGACTAGTTCTGGGTTTACCCTTTAGTGGTGCCGGGTAGTGGGTTACCCGTTGACCTTAGGGTTTACCCTCTAGCGAGGCTAGATAGTGTGTTACCTATTGACCATAGGGTTTAACCTCCAACGGGGATGAGTAGTTGGTTACATGTTGACCTTATGGTTTACAATCCAATGGGGTTGGGCAGTGGGTTATCCATTAAACTTCGGGTTTACACATCATTAGGGCAGGGAAGTGCGTTACCCATTGAATTTAGGGTTTACCCTCCAGTAGGGCTAATCAGTGGGTTACCTGATGACCTCTTTGGGTTTACCCTCAAGCTAGGCTGGGCAGTGGGTCACCCGACAACTTCTTTCAGACTCGACCCTTTCTAGGAGGCTAGTCAGTGTCTTTCCTCTATGGTTACTGAAGCAGGACGCTTGGTTGTATGGTTCAACGATGAGATAGCTTTGGCATGAAGGAATGTTGGGCATCAATGGTGGATATCCTTAAAACTTTTGGCGACTTTTCCAGGGCTGATCTTGGAAACGGAGATCCCCTTACACACTTGTTCAGGGTTTTTGTGGAGAAGATATATATATAGACACCATAAATTTGTTCCCACTCCTTGGGTTCGTTTACTCTCCTTATAGGAGTGGTGAAGACGCATGGGGTATGCCATGTTCTTTAAGTGTCTAGCTCCTCTTGGATTGGACGAGTCTACTTCATTTCTTTCATTGGGTAGAGCTGCACACTATTTATTGTTCTCCTAAAATGATCTTTGTTCTGTCTACTGCTCACTATCTTAGTACCTCAATTTTTTCTCCCTTGAGCATTTGGGTCATCCTACTATGTATCTTTATACTCATGCCTGCTTGGGATTTTCCCACACTTGCTGTGACCTTGTATACAATGGACATGTTGATCAAGACTACGGAGGAGTGTAGAGGACACATGAGCTTGGGCTGTGTTCAGTGGCCGTGGTAGGGTTTTCAGGTTTGAGACTCCCCAACTATTTAAATTTGTTTACCTATTGCCGGGTTGTGACACCTTTCTAGTTGGGCGCGAGTTTTGCCCCTTTTTCTGTTCAGTTATCTTGTCAGTACTTTTGAACACTTTACTTGTACTATTTAGAAGATGATGCATGACTGTGGTTGGGTTATAGTTGTTTTTCCTTTGGTTTTCTTTTTTACTCCTCTATTCTACATCGAGTGGGCTATGTTTGTGTATAAGTGCATAGGTGAAGGCCTCCCCAAGATCGTTACGCCTTCGGCGCTTATCGCCAGCCCCTGGCCTATGGAGGCAGGCCTGGGGTAGTTGCGTCTTGAGACCACTAGGGTCGGGTCGTGACAAAAATAATGGAAAAATAATTTTCATTGAAAATATACAAGAAAATTTTAGATTAATTTAAATATTTAATAACATTAATGGAGGTAAGACATGTTTTTCATGCCACATACATTGGAAAGAACATTCCTTTCACAATTTTGAAATAAAAACTAAAAAAATGAATTGTTCAGAAAACATTAAAAGAGTCCTTTTAAACCCTTTTAAATAATTTCATAGGTAATATAAAAATTCTTTTATTAAACCATTTAGTAATGTTAAAAAATTCGACATTTTTTTAGGAACATGGACTTGAAAGAAAATTATTTCAGATCTTAAAGAGAGAATACAGTCAGGTTTTCTGATAAAACATTCTTTCAGTCCTTTTTACCAAATAGTGGAAAATATAGAATAAAAACATGTAAAATCATAAAATAACTTGAGGATAGTAAAATATATGATGTTTAAAGGGAGAAAATTTATGGAATTATACTCAGAAAACATTGAAGATGAATAATCCTGAGTAAGAGTGAGACTTTAAAATAAACCATTAGTAAATTAATTACATTTGAATCAAAACCCCTTAAAGAGAAAAATTGATTTATAAGTTCATATATAACGAAAAAAGTGTACATAGTTATATAATATGTAAATGGGATAGTATATACACCATATAAAATAGATTAGATGCATAATATTAAATATGTCTCAATGAAGTAGCATTGAGATGAAAACCCATTACCTTGAACTCCTGCATGGTCAAACACATTATGTCCTTCTGAATAATCAAGATACATTTATTAAATAAATTATTCATAAACCTTTTCATATATATTATTGTTTTATTTTCCTATAAAATAATTTCCAATAAATTCATTGTATAGTTATTTCTTACGTTAATCTTTTAAGGGTATTCAATCAATTTTTTCAAAAATATAATATATATTCCTTAATTAAATCTTTATTACCATCCATTGGAGATGTTTTTGATAAATAAATTACACTACTATGTAAATATGGTAGATCGTATGTACACACGAGCAATTATTTCATTTTCTATAAGATGAAAATGAGATAGAAAAAAGATATAATATTAAAAAAAATATTATTATTTTTAATATAAGGATATAATTGATTTATGATTTTTATTGAATATTTTATTTAGGTTTTAGAAGATAGGAACTTGGATATGGTTAGTAAGAACATATACCTCTTCATTTGGTAATATCTATTAGATATCACCTTAAGCCTTCTTTATGTGGTATTTTTGTGATAAAATGACTTATTAGTTTAGAAAAAGAAACCTATGAAGTAATTTTGGAAGGTATTTGTTGAACTATGTGAATCAAGAAGTGTAAATAACACCGAAGATGAGGGTCCCATTTATAAGTGATGTGGGTGGAAAACTTGTCAATACATGATACTTTATAATATAATATATATCTTATTATAGTTAAGTGGGTCTAAATTATCATAACAGTAAATATGAGAACGGTATAGTCATAATAAAACTAAAAAATGATTTTTAAGAAAGTTTTTTTGTTTTATTTAATACATATCTAATTCTTTTTAATATTTTAACTAATTTTACCCTTAATTATGGGGATAAAATTATTTATCATTGTTACTATTTATTGAAAAATACAATTAAAACAATTTTTATAAGAATAAATTTTTGAAGCACATAGATGATTTTATATAAAAATAATGTATAATATTGATTCCCATGTACTTAATTTCATTAGGTTAAATAGAGTGATGTAAATTTTTAATCTTAAAATAAACTTAAATTTAATGTAACGTTTTGAATACATGATTAAACAAGAAGGAAATAGATAATTTTTATTCGATTTTAAACATTACTTTGATTTCCCAAATGATAATCATAAATTTTTAAGTTCAAAATTATATTTTAAATTTAATTATATATATTAAAAAATATATTTTTTTTCTAGAAAAATGTTTTCGTATATTTTTAAGTCATTTTATGTATTAAAAATTTCATTAATGTGACAATATTTATAAAATCAATATTTTCCAGTATTCACCCAAAAGTCAACTATTTTTAAAAAATATAAAAAATCAACCTGAAGATAATTTTAAAAAGATGAAATAAAAATTCAATTTATTAACCCAAATTTAATTTTATTTTTGAATTTGTGTTTTAATCGCATTATTTATAAAATATATGTGAATTTTTATACTGTTTCTCTTCAATATATGTGGTCAAGTATTCATCATAAATTATTCAGGTTCCCAATTTTCAACTTTTATCTTACTAAATCTCCAATGTGCCTTTACTAACTGAGTGATGTGAATAATTAATATTTTTTCCCTAGTTTCAAGAATCTAGACAGACTCTTCATAATAATATCGAGAAATCTCTATGTATATTTCATTATGTGTGAGTAAATTGATTGGATCTAGTATATTCATTCTCAATAATGAGATATGGAACAAATCATGATGTTTAGATAAGTTGGGTGCCATTTCCAAATAGTAAACCACAACTCCTATAATTTCCAAACCATTAAAAGTCCCAATGTTTCTAGAATATATTTTCTTTTTCTTACTAAATAACATAACTCCATTCCATAGATATACCTTTTAAGAAAACACTATCCCATACTTGATATTATAAATCCTTATTTTAGTTATAAGTATAACTAATTTTCCTACTTTGAGCAACCATGATATGATTCTAAATAGTTTTCACTTTTATCATTGTATGCTCAATATGTTTAGGGACTAAAAGTTTCGTTTCAAAACTATATCCCAAAAAATTATTGTAAGATATTTTTTTACATACAACCATTCATATAGTTAAATTATATTTCATTAATGGAAGACATTATTATAAGAACATTAAAACAGAGGTAAATCAAAATCCCACATACCTTTAATGTTATGTGAGTATGACATTAACATTTCTTCTAATGATTTAATAGTCCCTTTAGACCATCTATCAGTTTCAGGATGATAAGAAGTTATCAAATATTGTTTGCAGTTGACATCCTTATAATGAATTTTCTAAATATTCAAGGTAAATCATGTTTTATCATTAGATGTAATTAAAATATGTGCACCATAAAGTCTCACAATGTAATTGATCTAGATTCTTGAAAGGTAATAAAATCATAGATACTCACTTATAGTGATAAAATTTTCAAACTTTGAAAGGTGATAAACAATAAATGATATGGAATAATTTCTTTTTGGATCCTTTTGAAAACAAGTTATAATGTACATTGTAATATTATCCCACTTCAATATAAGAATAAGGATAGGTTTAATTACTCTATAAAGAAGTTATCTCTCATTCTTTACCTATTGGAAGACCAAGCCTATTGATACATAGTTATAATATTTTCAAATTATATTGTCTCCAAAAAACGTTCCGTAAAACCCCAAATTTTTTTGTACTATCACGGTTTATAAAGAAATTTGTTCTTTGGTATTCTTCTAATGAATCCATTTTTAACACATGTATTGATGGGGTACATAAAATATTTCAGAAGTTTATCACATTATCTTTATAAAAATTGTTTTTCAGATTCCTGTCATCAATGAATTAATTTTCTATGATAAACTCATATCATCAGTTATGTACCATTTTATATTCTCCAATAAAGATGGTTTCACAATGAAAAGGAGGTATTTTCACCGTTCTTTGATGTTTTTCATAACAAAAATTACTAAATATTAGAATGTAGGATATTTTTTATCCTCATTTTAGTTATAACTCTATGATATTTTCTACTGAACATATTTTTCACAATAATTTCCTTTCCATGGGGTATTTTATCATATAATCATAATAATTTATTAGATATTCCCATTCCTTTTTCTCATATCAAGATCTACTTATGAGAAGTTTAATTTAAAATGTGTGTAATCGATATATGTCTCACATATTTCACCAGATAGATAATTCTTCTATATAATGAAGGAATGATTTAGTATGAAAACTCAAGATCAAAGGTAGGAAATTTCCTTTCATGGATCATTAACTATCTTAATTCATAATATGAGACATTTTAATTACATATAAGGATTCATCTGATTACTTTCTTTGATGGGTCAATATTTATCACAAAAACATCCCTTCCCAATTGTAATGCCAATATCACTGAATTGACCAATCACATAATTAGTAATTACAAACATTCAATACATTATTCTGACCATGTAAACTTAACCCCTTTACATGTAAACATGGTTAATTGGTTAGCTAATTATGTAATATTTTGAACAAAGTACTAATAGTACCCTACTAATCCAAGGAAACTACATGTCTCAGTTTTCTTCATTAGTGTATGATTTTCTTTAACTAACTTTATCTTGGTAGGATCAACTAATACTATACAGTTGGAGATAATATGGTAATGAAAATAATCATAATGAAATTAGAATTCATATTTAGTAAATTTTCCATATAATTTCATTCCTTTTTGAGTTTTATGAATTATTCCCGAATAGATATTTTGATCCTCATATATTGTCGATTATAATAATATATCATTAATAATTACCACAAAAATATTATCAAGATAATATTCAAATACATATTTCATTAGTTTGATAAAATTGGAAGCTGTATTAGCCAATCCGTGTGAAAATTTATTTAAACTCAAAAGTTATATACCTTATGAAAAATTCCATCATTGAAATGTCATTCTTCCTTACTCACAATTTATAATACCAATAACAATGTTAAATCATTTAAAAATACTGAGCTACTTAAATTTGATAAAATATGTAAGACTAATAGATGAATAACTCTCTTATTACACTACTATTAAAGTTGTTTATTAGTTCCACTAATTTCATAATGAACATTCTCTAGGGAGTTTTAGATATAGGGGTTTTTTAGGGATGAGTTCAATAGAAATATCTACTTCATGGTTGGGTGGATTTCAAGGTAACTCTTTATGAAATATATTAATGTATTCTTAGAAAAGGTACATATCTTATGATATGGTTACATTTACCATATATAGGTTTTGTATACTCTTATTTTATTATAATTTCATAAAAGAGAGTGTAACACCAAGATATTTTGTGGATTTATTTTTTTTGGATTTAATTTAATATTTTTGATATTTTATCTTCACTAAACATTGAATATATATTTTGGTCATTATATAAATTCACTAATTTTTTATTAATTTCTGCTCAACACCAATTTATGATTTTAATACACACAACACCGATATGGCTTACGTTATACGCAACACTGAGTTTTTGAGAAACAATTTTTTGTTATTATAATTATTTAAATAAGTTGTCTATAACCCAACTGTTAAATTTATAAATATGAATAACAATAACTAATTTTAAAATATTATTTATTATGGGCTTATATATATAAAGAAACTTTATAATGAAAAATATCATTTTTTGGTAAAGACATTATATGATTTAAAATAAAATTTCTCAAAAGAACATATTTTCATATCCGTCTATGAAAAACACTAAAATTAATTTTAGAAACTATAAAAAATTTCATTTGATAAAATATAGACCATTTTTTATTTTGAATGTCAAAATTAACTTACAGTTAATATTTAGTATTTTTTGAGAGGTTTCTTATTTTGATGAAAAGTAAAAAAATACTACATTATAGTTTAACAAATTCCTTTTTCATTTAAATAAATTTTTTACAATAAATTTATTTTAAAATTTATAGTATATCAATTATACATATATTAATCCAATTTGGGACATTGGGATCATTTTAATATTTAAATTAGATATAAAAAATTACTTAACTTTTGAATATTCTTTTTTACCTTTCTTCCCGCCACTTCTAGGAGATTAGTTTTAATCATATTTTTTCCTCTGATTTAAATTGAATTTTTAAAAATGTATATAAAAATTTGTAATAATAATGAAAATTAGATTCTAATCGGATCAAATTAATTTTTTTATATTATGAATACTAACATTAGTAAATTTTTATTTACAAATATTAATGGGAAGTCAGGTAATTAAAGGTAAAATTAATTTGTTAATATTATATAAATTTCATTAAAATTATTATAATTCCATTTCATGAGTGTTTTTAGATTTCAATCACCATTATAATGAATTTATAACCATTTTAAGCCAGTTTCTTAAGAATATGGCATTTATTATATTTTATTCAAAGATAAGTTTAAAATTTCATAATTACAGTTTTAATAAGTAATCAGTTTTAAATATTTGGTTATAGAGTATATAAATAAGTATATAAATATTAATTTTAAATATAATAAATTAATATTAATCATGATAATTTATTTTTAATTTTTAGTGAATAAATAATATAATTAATGGCTAGCATAATGTCGATATAATAATTTCTTAATTAATGGAAATATCAAATAAAAGATATTAAAAATAATGAAATAAATAACATTTGTCACGACCCGTCCTCAGGCCGGTGTTGTGACTACCCGAAGACCGCCTCCCATAGGCCCGGAGCTAGCGACTAACACCAAAGGCGTAAATCCTAATAAAAGGGAAGGCATTGCCTTTATATAAGAAAAAAAACACCACATTGTACACAAGCTGAAGTAAATGCTAAGTAAAACAGGGTACAAGGTAAGTGCTGAAAGAAAATGCGCTAGTATACAAACCCAACTGAAAGTACAGTACAACTAAAAGGAAAGTACAACAACAGAAAGTAAAACAGCAACACCGAGTCGTCCACTGGAAATCCCACCTGAAGGGTTGGTATAGATTGTATCCTCACCTCCTCGATCCGACTGTCCGCTCCGTGTATGTCCCGCCAAGTGGTCCACCTCCGGGTACCATCCAACTCCACATGCCTCCAGCTCGATCAGTGATGTCTGTCGTCTGCTTCCAACACAACGTAGTGCGGGTATAGCCCATGCAGGGGTGAGTATACGATTCTCAGTAGGGGCCCCGAGACCCCCGATGGTCTCTTAGAATCCACGAAGGATAAACCACAAAGTAAAGATTCACTCACAAAGTATCAATAACACTACTTAGGTATATTGCCATTCATATACCTAAGTCATCAGTTACAGTTTGGCTCCAGCTCCCGAGCCCAAGCACAACCCAGTCCACAAAGGAAAGCACAACCCGATCCACATAGGAAAGAAAGTCAACCACATCAATGATACTGATTGAAAATCAAGAATCAGCTCATACATGTATACACCTTGTATGGTGATAGAGATGATCAGATGTATCCACTGATTCATCTAAGCTGTCAGACCCACATAGGATACAAGACTAGTTAAGCTGTCGGACCCACACAGTATACAAGACCAACTACTCTTCCGGACCCACACATGATACAAGTAAAGAGTCAAATACTTCCAGACCCATAGATGATACAAGAACAGTAGTCATCACCGTCGAACCCATGGAGGATTCCAGTACGGTCATCGTCGCTGTCGAACCCATGAGGATTCCAGTACAGAAGTCAATGCAGTCGCAGCCAGCTCTAGGGTTCCCGCACAGAGCACGCTCTATTCTGGGGGGTATGCTCCTTGAGAAAAGAGAGATGATACATCAACTGTAACGAAGTCCAGAGTTGATGTATCCCAATGTTCTGCCTCGTCAAAAGATACCCAACGTGACAGACAGTGCGTTAATCGGACGCACAGTCTGAGAGTTATTGGCTTTTCCGTCCGAGGGGCCCGGTTTGTTTTTAAGATAAAACCAACCCTACCGTACTCCAACTACATCCAAAACTCAATATGAGTAATCAAAAGGAACCATCTCAGTAAGAGGAATTCAACGAAGTCGATGGTATGTCAATCAGACTTCTGGAACTCATGTTATAGGTGTTTCCGCTCTGAGGGCCCGGTTGGTTTCGTGTTTGAACCAACCCGCCCATAACCAAAGTTCTCCAAAACCTTGAGTGTAATATACTGATGTGGCTGCCTCGATACAGGGATCCCAATGCAACTGACGGTGCATTGATCGGAGGTCCGTAGCCTAAGATGTGGGAGAAAGAACGAAAGCGTTCCGAAATGGGGGGTCTGGGCCCGGCCCGACCCGGCCCAACCCCCCTGGTCGACCCGAATAGGGTTGACCCAACCTGGGTCCGGCCCGGTCGGGCGCGGCCCAACTTGGCTGAGCGCGGCCTAGCCCGGTCCGCGCGACCTGCCCCGGCTCGGCCGGGGGATGCGCTGGCTGGGCCAGCAGGCCGAGCAGGGCGGAACACAGTCCCCCCTACCTTTGCACTCCGCGGACGCGGCTCCCAGCGCTGCGTCTCCTTCGGATCCCACGCATACACGGGATACGGTCCCCTGCCACCGCAACTTCAGCAGTTTTAGCTCCCACTGGCAGCGCGCCGAGGTGCCGCCGCCTCAGGGCGGCTGGCCGGTGCCGGCCGCTTGTGACCTGCGCCGCCAGTGATGTCTGCGGGCCACCAGAGTCATTCCAGTGGTCCGTTCTGGCTCATGTATGTGCATGCTGTCGTCTCGGGACCCGCTCTTCACTGCGACGGCCTGTAAATGCTGTTTCGGTCCCATTTCATCGTCTCCCAACATTCTGCGCATCAAGAACATAATATCGGTGGGTTCGGACTTGTTCGTTGGTCTTCACCCACCGCGTTAGTGGTTCAAACAACTCCAAACAATTATACGTCATGCCGAGGGTATAATTCATGTAAAGAAAAATAAACCAAAATCCCTACCTCAACCAGGAAGATGATCGTCGGCATCGCGATACACGACATTGCAGAGAAGATAATCATAGGCGTCATCAGTGCGCGTCGAGGAGGAAGCGGTGTCTCCTCTCTGACCACGGGGAAGAGGTTTGGTGGTGCGTCGTTAATCTCTGAGGAACCAGAGTTCTTCTTCATTATTTATCGAAGGTTGGCATCATCGGCATTTCGTCAGAGCTTCCTCCCACAGGTTCTCAATTCTTTTTCCAAAGGGTTGATTAATAAAAAAAATCAATCCTCACGCTGTGTTCATTATTATGGTTCATTAATGAGCCTAAATTAATGTACCTATTAAACACACATGCATTGCTGATACACAACAAAAGGGATGAGTCATTAAATGGCATTCATTTAGTGATCATCGTTACATTGCGACTCTGCCAACAGCTGCTCAACGGTGGAAGAAAAAGAATAAAATAACTTATAGTTATTTTATTCTATATAAATCTTTTTCTGAAAGTCTAAAAACTTATCTTTTTTGTCCGACCCTTATTGGTTGACATTAATCTTCTCCTAAGAGAATCTCGGTGCTGGGATTCATCGGTTCCTTAGGATTTTAATTCCGAGCATCGGTTCAAATGTTATAAAAACCCTCTCATTCGTTCACTAAACGTACCCGAGCTAAACTTTGAAAATTGATTCCGGCCACACGGGGCCTCGGAATCAGGCGCAGTCAGAAACTGCATACTCATAAAATCCCCAAGAATTTGAAAAATAAAATTCCTTGAAATTTAAGGGTCTTTAAATTACTCCCACATCAGGGATTTACATCCCCGTAAAGCTACATCATAAACTAGGGAAAGAAATGAGGGTACTGAGCACGAATCTGAGCCTCCCACTCACATATGCTCTCCTAGAGGTTATCGTGCTGCCACCTGATGTGCACTAGAGGAATAGATGTCAACGTAGGAGCCTCTCTTGTCGATCCTCTATCTCCATCAGGACCTTCGCAAAAGTCACCCCGTCATCGATGCCCAGCTCCCCGTGATCAATGATATGTGTCGGGTCGTGCATGTATCCCCTCAGCTGAGATACCTGGAAGACGTCGTGCACCCGGTACAACTGAGGTGGTAGAGCGAGGCGATAAGCCACCTTGCCTATCCAGCTGAGAACCTGGAATGGTCTGATGAAGCCAGGAGATAACTTTCCACGCCGTCCAAATCTCCATAATCCACATCAAGGTGAGACCCGTAAAAAGATATGGTCACCATCCTCGAACTCCAGTGGTCTCCGCCTCCTGCCAGCATAGGATTTCTGTCGGCTCTGAGCTGTCGTCATCCACTCCTGGATGACCTGTACCTCCTCCGTCATGGCCTAGACCATCTCTGGTCCTACATGTGCTGACTCCCCAGGGTCTTTCCAGCACAGAGGTGATCTGCAGGGTCGGCCGTACAGTGCGTCGTATGGTGCCATCCCGATGGTGGAGTGGTAGCTGTTGTTGTTCAAAAACTCCACCAAGGGTAGGTGATCCTCCCAACTGCGACCAAAGTCAAGGACACATGCATGGAGCATGTCCTCAAGAGTCTGAATGGTCCTCTCCGTCTGACTATTTTTCTGTGGGTGAAAGGCAGTGCTCAGGCGTAGCTGCGTCCCAAACGCCTCCTACAACCCCCTCTAAAGCCAGGATGTAAAGCGAGCATCTCGATCGGAGACGATAGATGATGAAACACCGTGAAGCCATATGATCTCCTGAACATAGAGGCGTCCCAAGATCTCCACTGAGCCCTGCTCTCTGATGGGTAATAAGTGGGCCGACTTGGTGAGTCGGTCTCTGATCACCCATATGGAGTCATCTCCTCTGGAAGTAAATGGAAGTCCCATCACGAAGTCCATAAATATCCAGTCCCACTTCCACTACTAGACCTCTAAGGGATTCACCAAGCCTGCTGGTACCTGGTGCTCCACCTTCACTTGCTGGCAAGTAAGGCATCAAGAAACGAACTCTGCCACCACATTCTTCATACTCGTCCACCAGTACTGTCGTTTGATGTCCTGATACATCTTCGCTACTCCAGGATGTACCGCTAGAGGGGAAGTGTGGAACTCCCTCAACACCTCCTCTTGTAACGCAACCGGTATCGTGGTACGTCCTCTGAAAAGGATGACGTGCTCTCCACCTACAGAAAATCCATTAGGTGCCTATCCTATGGATATCTGTGCACGTCGCGTCTCACAGTCGATGTCCCCGCGGTGTGCCTCTATGACCCGCTGAAGAAGTGGAGGAGTGAATGTGAGGGACTGAAGATATGCTTCCCCATCACTATCCATGAAGGATATCTACAAAGTGGCTAACTACTCCATCGCCTCTCCAAGTAGATGGATGCCCGACCTCCTGCTGAGAGCATCAGCTACTACGTTCCCCTTCCCAATAGTATAGACAATCTCTAATCATAATCATGGAGGAACTCTATCCATCGCCGCTATCTTAGGTTCAGGTCCTTCTGCGAGAAGATATACCTGATACTCTGTTGGTCAGAGTAGACTGTAAAGCACTCACCCATCAGATAGTGCTGCCACATCTTCAAGGCAAAGACCACTACTGCTAACTCCAGGACATGGGTAGCGTAGTTCTGCTCGTGCTGCCTCAAATTCCGTGAACCGTAAGCGATCACTGCTTTCTCCTGCATTAGGACACACCAGAGTCCGGTCCCTGATGTGTTGAAGTAAACTACGTAACCTATACCCTCCTCTAGTAGCCTCAAGATGGGTGCACTAATCAATCTCCACCTCTGCTCCTGGAAGCTCTGCTGACATCTGTATGACCACACGAAGGGTTTCCAATTCTTCATCAAAGCTGAAAGTGGTGCTGAAACTCTAGAGAAGTCTGGCACTAATCTCTGATAGTACCTATCCAGACCCAGGAAACTCCGCACCTCCATCACGCTCCTGGGTGGCTCCCAAGAAAAAACCGCCTCAACCTTCGCGGGATCCACTGCAACTCCCGCCTCTGAGATGACATTCCCAAAGAAGTAGACATCTCGAAGCCAGAACTGGCACTTCAATAGATTACCATAAATCTGGTTCTCTCAGAGTGTATCCAATAAAACCCGTAAGTGGTAGGCGTGCTTCTCCTCAGTAGTCGAGTAAATCAGTATGTCGTCAATGAAGACTAAGACAAACTGATCGAGGTAGGGCTGTAAGATCCTGTTCATGAGACTTATAAACACTACTAGAGTGTTGGTCACAAAAAATTGAATGACTAAGAACTCATAGTGGCCATACCGAAACTTGAAGTCCGTCTTCTGCACATCCACATCCCGAACTCGGAGATGATGATAGCCTGACTTGAGGTCTATCTTTAAGAACCTGCGTGCTCCCTTGAGCTGATCGAAGAGGTCGTCAATCCTCTAAAGTAGATACCTGTTCCTCATAGTCACCTGGTTCAGGTAAAGTTAATCGACACACAGTCGCAAGATCCCATCCGCCTTCTTGGCGAACAGAATCGGAGAAGCCTAGGGTGAAACACTAGGTCGGATGAAACCTTTCCCTTGTCCTCCAACTGTACCCGCAGCTCATGAAGCTTGGCAGGAGCCATCTGATATGCTGGAGTAGTTATCGGTGATGTCCCAGGGTACAGGTCTATATAGAAATCTACCTCCCTGCGAGGAGGTAGTCCTGGAACATCATCAGGAAAAATGTCCGCATACTGGTCCACCACTACAGGAAAACTCAGACTCCGCACATCAACTACTCCGAGGATGAGACTAGCCAACTGATGTGTGAGTGGTTGCCCTCTCCTCTGCGTGAGTCCATGCTTTTCTACGAAGGTTCCCTTCTCGCCGATGAAGGTGAACCTGGTCTCATCCATGCAGACACACCGCACCTTGCGCCTAATACAGTCGATCTGAGAATGGGCTGTAGATATCTAGTCCATACCCAAGATGACATCGTAAGGCCTCGAAACCGCTACAAGAAGATCCCAGCCGAAGCTCTCGCCTAATAGTGTAAGCTCACACTGTAGGCACTAGTGCGCAATCGTTGAGTCTGCTCTCGTAGGAGTCTCTAGCCGCAAGGATCAAGCCATCGGCTCTGTCATAATCTTTGAGCTCCATAAAAGGGAAGAGGCAATGAAATAATGACACACACCTGTGTCTATAAGAACTACAGCAAGGGTGGAGTAGACATAAATAGTACCTTGAATCATCTCGGGTGCGCCGGGGTCATAAGCCTCTGCTGCCTGGAGCTGAGCCTGCCTCTACCCGCCGGCTCCCTGTGGTCGGGGTGGACCTCCTAGGGGTGGTGGTGGTATATCCTCGAAGCGTCGTCCACCACCGGCCGCTCGACCAGCTCCTCTGCCTCATCCACCTGCTCCCTGCGGACCACCACGGTCAAACCTCTGCCTATGCCTAGGAGGTCCCCCCACTTTCTACTGCTTGTCGGCATGGAAGGTCGGGTAGTCACGAGCCTTGTGGCCCTGGCCGCTGCATGCATAACACTGTGTGCTCCTCGGAATGCTGGATCTGCACCGTGTGCCCAACACAGCTGATCCTGTGTCCTGAGGTCTCCCACCAGACGACCTGGTCCACTTGGACCCTTGCGACATCTGTCGACTACTAGCTAAAGAAGACTCCGCTCCATGCCATCCTGCGGTGGGTCTCGCTGTTGATGGCTGCTCGGCGAGAAATCTCTCCACTAGCAGGGCTCGCTCCAGCACCGCCGCCTGAGTCGGGATGCTGAGTGGAATCATCGAACTCTGACCTCGTGCCTCAGATCTTGCTCAAAGGTCCAGGCCTGGAAGAATTGGTCTCATACCATGTCCATGGAGTAGCGCGAGAGGACAGTAAATCTCACTGAGTACTGGGCTATTGACAGGCTGCCCTGCCACAACTGTAGTAACTCCTAGATACGCACATCACGGAGGATGGATGGAATGAACTCCGATCGGAAGAGGCTCTCAATGTCTGTCCAAAGAAGAGATGCCTCATCATGCACCTGGAGAATCAGGTTGCACCATCTACCTACTGCTGCATATAGGAGACTCGTGGAGAGGATCACCATGAGGTCTGCTTGTGTCCCTACCAACCTGAAGACTATGACGATAGCCTCCGTCCAATCCTCGGCGGCCTGAGGATCCGTCTCTCCGCAGAACCTGGGCGGCCTCTGCCTCTAAAACTCATGCAATGCGATCAGGCGACGTGCACTCTCTTCCACTGGGGCGGGTAGCATCGGTGGCTTGGTGGGTAGAGCTACCGTCGATGCCTCCACTATAATGGGGCCATGCACCGAGGCCTCATCGCTCGGCGGGCTGCCGTCTCGCACAATGCTTTGAACCCCAGCTGGCTGCCATCATGGGGTCATCCTGAAAAAAAAACAGCTGCGCCATGGTTAATACAGTATACCTGGTGAGCTGACACAAAGTAATCACAAAGAAATCTTTTGAAACACACTCAATCAATGTTTTTGTTTACTAAGTCAGAAATCGGAAGTCAGGGTCCTGGTGTATGTATTCGTCAGCCATCGCACCAACACTGGTATCCCTATACTGATAACCACACTCATTACTCTAAACAATATTGCTCCACAGAGAAGAAATTATCAGAGTCCTAAGTTATGCGGTAGAAACCACTCCTCTAATACCAATTTGTAATAATTTGGCCCCGCCCACCAGTTGCCCCACGGACACATGGTCCCCACCCTGGGACCCACCCACGTGCCTGAACGGGTCATCTGACTAATGATAGTCCCCACAGGCTAACACATGTCCTTTCCGGTGTGTTTTATCCTCACTCGCACACACCCTGGGAAACTTCCCAGAAGGTCACCCATCCTAATCACTACTCCAGGCCAAGCATGCTTAACTGTGGAGTTTTAATCTGGTAGGCTCCTGAAAAAGAAGGTGCACCTTGTTGACATGGGTTGTAACATTTAGCCTTTTAGCCCTTCATCATTCTGGGGTGTTACAATCACCCACACTTTAGAGCACAACGTCCTCATTGTGGGCCCTACATCTCAACTCAGGCAGTGCATAACACTTAAGGCTGGGTACAACATCTGATACCAATTTTCCATGACCCGTCCTCGGGCCCGTGCCATGACTACCCCAAGCCCGCCTCCCATAGGCCAGGGGCTGGCAACTAGCACCAAAGGCGTAAATCCTAATAAAAGGGAAGACATTGCCTTTACATAATAAAACAAACACCACAGAGTACACAAGCTGAAATAAACACTAAGTAAAATTGGGTACAAGGTAAGTGCTGAAAGAAAATGGGCCAGTATACAAACCCAACTGAAAGTACTGTACAACTAAAAGGAAAGTACAACAGTAGAAAGTAAAACAGCAACACCGAGTCGTCCTCCAGAAATCCCACCTGAAGGGTGGGTACAGATAGTCTCCTCAGCACCCCGGTCCGACCATCCGCTTCGTGTACGTCCCACCAAGTGATCCACCTCCGGGTACCGTCCATCTCCACAAGCCTCTACCTCGATCAATGTTGTCCGTCGTCTGTATCTAACACAACATAGTACGGGCATAGCCCGTGTAGGGGTTAGTATACGATACTCAGTAGGGACCCTGAGACCCACGAATGTCTCTCAGAATCCACGAAGGATAAACCGCCAAGGAAAGATACAATCACGAAGTATCAATAACACTACTTAGGTATATGCCCATACATATACCTAAGTCATCAGTTACAATTTGGCTCCATCTCCTGAGCCCAAGCACAACCCAGTCCACAATAGAAAGCACAACCCTATCCACACAGGAAATCAAGAGAACCACATCAATGATAATGATTGAAAATCATGACTCCTCTCACATAGTTATACACTTTGTATGGAGATAGGGATGATAAGATATAGCCACAGATTCATCTAAGCTGTCAGACCAGCATCGGATACAAGACCAACTAAGCTGTCGGACCCACACAGGATACAAGACTAGATACTCTGCCAGACCCACACAGGATACAATTACAGAGTAAAATACTTCCGGACTCACATATGATACAAGAATGGTAGTCATCGTCATCGACCCCACGGAGGATTCCTGTACGGTCGTCGTCACTGTCGAACCCACGGAGGATTCCAGTACAGAAGTCGATGCAGTCGCAGCCAGCTCCAGGGTTCCCGCACACAGCATGCTCGATTCTGGGAGGGTCCGCTCGTCGAGCAAAGAGATCGAATACATCCAATGTCACAAAGTCCAGATTTTGTGTATCCCAAAGTTCCGCCTCGTCAAAAGATACCCAACGTGACAGACGGTGCGTCAATCGGACGCCCAGTCTGAGAGTTATTGGTTTTTCCGTCCCAGGGCCCGGTTGGTTTTTAAGCTAAAACCAACCTGACCATACCCCATCTGTGTCCAAACCTCCTGCAGAGTAATCCAATATAACCGTCTCACTAATAATAATTAAAAAATGTTGACGACACGTCAATCAGATGTCCGGAGATCAAGTTATAAATGTTTCCGCTCCGAGGGCCCGGTTGGTATTGTGTTCGAACCAACCCAGACGCATCCAAAGTTCTCCCAAACCATTATAATAATAAACCAAAACGATCATCTCGATCCAAGGATCCCAACGCAACTGACGGTGTGTCGATCGGAGGTCCGTAGCCCAAGATGTGGGCGAAAGACCAAAAGAGGTCCGAAATGGGGGGTCTGGGCCCAACCCACCCCCCTGGCCGACCCGACCTAGGTCCGCGTCCGGCTTGGCAGGGCACGGCCCAGCCTGGTCTATGTGACTTGCCCCAGCCTGGCCGGGGGGTGCAGTAGCTCGGCCAGTGGGCCAAGCAGGGGGGACACAACCCCCCTCCCTCTGCGCTATGCGGACGCGGCGCCCAGCGCGGTGTCTCCTCCGTATCCCGCAAGACCGTGGGATCTCGTTCCCTGCCACCGCAGCTTGAGCCGGGGCGGCTCCTGCCGGCGGCGCGCCAGGGCACAGCCTCCTCCGGGTGGCCATCGAGTGTCGGCCGCCGCGCCGCCGGTGATGTCCACGGGCCACCGGAGACATTCCGGTGGTCCGTTTTTGCTCTCGTCTGCGCCTGCGGTCCTCTCGGGACCCGCTCTTCACTATAATGGCCTTAAAACACCGTTGTGGTCCCGTTTCAGCACCTCCCAACATTACGTACATCAAGAAAAGAATAGAAGTGGGTTTGGAAATGTTTTTTGGTCCGCACCCACTGCATTAGTGGTTCAAAAATCTCCCAACAATTATACGTCAAGCCGAGGGGATAATTCACATAATGAAAAATAAACTAAAACCCCTACCACAACCAGGAAGACGATCATCGGCATCGTAATACATGGAATCGCGGAGAAGAGGATCATATGTGTCATCGGGGCGCATCGAGGAGGAAGCGGTGTCTCCTCTCTGGCTTCCGGGAAGACATTTGGTGGCGCGTCTTCAATCTCTGAGGAACCGGTGCTCTTTGTAGTTCTTCGTCGGAGGCCGGAGTCATTGGCGTTTCGTCATAGCTTCCTCCCGCGGGTTCTCAATTCGTTTTCCAAAGGGTTGATTAATAAAATAAATCAATCCTCACGCTGTTTTCATTATTATGGTTCATTATTGAGCCTAAATTAATGTACCTATTAAACACACGGGCGTTTCTGTTACACAACAAAAGGGACGAGTCATTAAATGACCCTCATTTAATGATCATCGTTACACTGAAAATCCTCCAACTTCTGATCAACGGTGGAAGAAAAAGAATAAAATAACTTATAGTTATTTTATTATATACAAATATTTTTCTGAAAGTCTAAAAACTTATCGTTTTCGTCCGACCCTTATTGGTTGAAGTTAAGCTTCGCCTAAGTGAATCTCGGTGCTACGAATTCATCGGTGCCCTCAGATTTTAATTCCGATCATTGGTTCAAAAGTTTGAAATACCCTCTCGTTCATTCACTGAACGTACCCAAGCTAAACTTTGAAAAATGATTCCGGGCACACCGGGCCTTGGAATCAAGCGCCGTTAGATACTGCGTACTTGTAAAATCCCAAAGAATAAAAAAAAAATCCTTGAAATTTACAGGTCTTTACAAAATTTAACATAATTGATGAAATAATTTTATAATAGATACCTTTTACATACTAGTTACATACTAGAAGTGTCGTTTAGATATTATTATATAAATATGATATTTTTAAAAGAAAAATATTGAATAGTATCAAAATTGACAAAAATTGGGATTAAAAATAAATAATAATTTATTAAATTATATAAAAATAATAAAAATATATAATTATACATACTAACTATAATAGGGTTAATTTTTTTCAGTTATCCATTTTTGGTTCTTTTGGAATTTTATAGTAAATATATTAACCCTAAAGAGTGAAAAACCATGTTGTCATGGTTAAAGTTAAATGTTTATATTAAGTGTAAAATGATAAAGTAAATATCAATATTGTGACTTAAATATGTCTAAATATAATTGGTTGACAGGATTTAGACCCATAATACTCTAATATTTTAAATAAATCACTTGGTTCAAATTGAAATAGAAAATAAATTTAAATTAATATAATATTGGAAGAGTTACCTCAAGTGCCCCTCACCTCAATTATGAAAGGGAACCTACTCACTCACTTATTCACATCACATTGAGCCTCAGATCTAGAACAGACCCTATAAATTTAACGTATAATGTTCCCTATTAAAATTCAAGATGTTCTTTTATTCTTAAAATACCAACTCTATTGTCTCTAAGAGGAGATCTAGAGGGATATCATCAAAGAATATGTAATCTTCTTACCAACTCTCTCAAAATATTTTCTTCTTCTGCTTCGTCATCGTATGTTGATTCCATTATGTAGTAATAAATAATTTATCACCTATATTATTATATGTTATTATGATTATGTTACAACCATATTCCACCATTTTTAATCCTATAAATAATCGAAGTACCACCCATGCATACATAAGACTTACGGTCTCCATGTCGTGGTGTAATCTATTTTTCATCACTACATTATTTGGATGGGTATAATGATGTATATAATGGATATAAATAATAAATATGAAATGATATTTATTCTTTATAAATAATACACCATCTAATTCCTCACCCTACTAACATTAATAGAATGATATTTTCGCTTTTGTGCACATACAACCTATCATCTCCACGACACGATATGATTCATCATCCATGATAACCATATAATGAATGATTATAAAAATTTATATAATTAATAAATATGAAATAAATTTCATAATCACTATAATTGGATAATATATATACATAAACTTCATTTTCCTTCTTCCATTCAGTATGACGAGAAAACAGGAACATCGTTCATTTGTAGATACGACTTATCGTCTCCAGGAACAGAGTATTCAATTTAATATATCTATATTATATATATATATTTATATAATAAATATATATGATATATAAATAAAGTTATAAATTGTTTAAGTAATTAAATAATTATTTATGTAATATTATTAGGAATAAAAAGTCAAAACAAATATGATAGACAAATTCGTTATTACACAAAACATTGCTTTATCTTGTAATTGTTAATAAATGGGTAATAAGATTCCATAAATGAATCATATATGATATCATAAATATTATTAAGATTATTGAATAATTTAATAATATTTTTGAAACCTAAAATACAATATTTTCAGACACATATGATGGGAATCAAACCTAAGGTTAGGGTTCATTCCATAATCTCATTATATTCCGGATTGTTTATATGTAAGTATCTACTAGAAAATATTTATCTTCTATATCCATGTTTCTTAAAAATATTTCCTTATGATTCATGTATAATTAAATTCTAATCTTTATTCCATGAATCATGTTTATAATCATTTATATTCAAGGTATGATCTTCTATTTTCATGACCATGTTCTCATACCCTTATACGCATGAATATTCTTACATATCTCCCCTATTTACCCTTACGGAGTATATGATTTCAAACATTGTTCACCATTACATTACCCCATATTATGAAGATATTTATTATGTTTGATTTTTCTATAAAGGGTTATTTTTGAGAAAAATCTACTGGGAGTTAATGTAGATCACTTCTGTACCAATATTTATGTTTCCATGTTTCTGGAGGCACTAAAGTAATAATACATTTGGTTGTTTATTTTTGTAATGTATTAATTATTATGAAAAACTAAGGTAATTTCCATGTATGAAATGTGAGGGTTGATATAGTTGGTATCAAAGAGTTTTTTTATCCTATAGAAACTGTGATGAGAAAACCTTAGTGAGAACCCTAAGGAAATATCTAAGTATAAGTGTAAGTATAAAGAAAATTATTGGAAAATGTCTTGAAATTTTGGTAAAGGAAAGAGTGTGTTGTTTCCCAGAAATAAATCCCTATATAGATACTACAATTTTATGTGGCTCTCTAAAATATTCACATAGGGGTAAAAAAACAAACAAGGTGCGTCCGACCTAACTCCATCGCAACCTGGTACACGAAAATGAGTCTTGCTGCACTCCTGGTTTGACACTCTAGGCGGATATAATTTTGAAATTCACAAAATCTCCATGAACTGTTATTAATGAATTAAATAAATGTTTTCTATGAATAACATATTAAAAACATAAGGTGTCCCAGATTAAAGAAGGTGTCATAATTTAGACATCTAATATGTAGTTTTTAATTATTATTGGGTTTGTCACTGTAATAATTGTTTCTTAATAAATGATTTTGGTTTTAGAAAATGGATGTAACCTAATATAACTAAATTAATTCTGAATATTATGGTAAAAGATATTATTACAATCATGAGAAACTGGATGTTATTGGAGCTGGAAAGAATAAACATTTTTTCTATCACCACACAACCTTATTGACCCATGAATACTTTTATACATCCAAATGAAAAAAATGGAGAAATGTATTATTGAATCCTTATTAAGTAAATTTCCACCATGTTCTATTGTAACAATAAATCCAAAAGTTATTGAGAAATGGATTTGTACTGTTGAAAATATATTTTTCATTCTAAGTTGTTGAGAACATGAAAAAGTTATGTTGGGAACTTATTGCATGAAAGATGAAGTGAATTAGTGGTGGAACATTATTAAGAATATGAGGAAACAAGATACAATTGACTCCATGGTTTGGTATGAGTTCATGAACAAATTTTTTATAAGTACCTTCATCGTATTCTTCTTAAAAAAATGGAGATTCATGTTACCCATCAATATATTGGTTATGGTAAGAAAAAAAGGATAGAATTCAAAGGAATCTATAAAAACTATAGAGAGAATAATATTTTATTTTCATTATGATCAACGTATAGAATGGAACATGGAGGAAATTATATTAAGGGGACTGGTAAATGTTTTAAGTGTGAGAAAAAATGCACTCGAGCATTTTACTACCAAATTAATGGGAATAAAAATAAATATATAAAGAGTGCACCTCCAATAAAGTGGTTATTCAAGTGTAATAAAAAATGGAATTATGATAAAAAATTACCATATCCAACGGTAAGTGATGATGATCGACATAAAAAACCTATTTAGGCCCAAAAAAATTAAAATCACAAGAAATAACTATTGGAGATGTGGTGTAAAATAATGATATAGTGAAATTATTGTTTGTTTGTGCATGAAATTCAAGAATATTTTTATCTAATTACATTTATGGTATTAAGGAATAATGAAACACCATTGGATTTGTCTACTATAGTTTTTATTTATGGATTTGAGAGCATATGTTGAATAGTACTGGTAATCCTAAAATGTAATTGAGGTGGTAAAGTGATATTTTAGGAAAACACATTACTAATGAAAATATAATCCTTAAGATAATTATGTTTGGATAAATATATATTGGATATGAATAAGTAAATTAGACGAAATTGGATATCTTGGAACTAATTAACGTTTTTTTGACAAATGGCGTATGCTATCATAGATGAAGATTAAATTTTTTTAGACATTTCAAATATATAAAGTAAATTTTGGAACAAGGAAACACAAGTGATTTCAATAATTATGTATGGAAATTTATGTTATTACCATGTTTTAAGAGAATATGTTATGAAGGTATTCACTTGTTTTGAATATGACAAGTAAGAGCTACATTATGATATATGGGGGATAAATGATAACTTGATTTATCACACATATTTCAAATGTTTTTTATTTTCCTAAATTTTGTAATGTTATCTATTTATGGAAAGTGTAAGTTAAAATCTAGAAGTATTTTTGGAGATTAATATTCAATCTCACTAAATGGGTATTTTTCCATATTTGATAACTTGTGATTACCATTTTGTTGTGATGGAATATAATTCTTTTTATGGGTCTCATAGTATTTTTGTACTTTAGGAATGACAATACCACAATCATTAATTCAAATAAGATATGAAGTGGAAATAAATAAAGGCGCAAAAAAGTGTGAGATTATTCTGAAATAAAGTATCCATATCTTCTCTGGAAAATTATTCGACATTAGGAAAAAGTAAGGATGTAATAGGTTTCCATGTAATGATCATTATTGATGATATCAATGGAATATTTCATGATTCATTATATTAGGGTTTAGTTATTTTTAAATTTCTCTAGACCACCCACATTATTGTGATCAATTATCCTTATCAATCTCTATGATTTTTTACTCTATCCCCCTTTCCCAAGTTTCCACCTATGTTCTCCAATGTAGAAACCTAGTTATGATTTACTTTTGGTAATTATTATTTTTGAACTTCCCATTTTTAAAAATTTGTTTTAAATTTTTTTTACGATGTGGGTTTCTATGAAAGGAACTTTCAAGTATTAAAATATTGATAACCCAGATGAATTTCAAGGGAGAAATTATTTTTAAGGGTATTAGAATGTTACATCTGGAAATTTTGTGAAATTTTTTTGAATTAATTTTTTTAGTATTTGAACTTCATAAAACATTGAATATAGATATTTGTTATTATATAAAATAACTATGTTGGTATTACATTTTACACAACACCCTGTTATGTTTTCTCAACATGTAACACTCACATGGCTCGTGTTACACGTAACACAGAGTCTCTACAAAACAACACATTACTATTATAATTATTTAAATAAGATGGTTATAACCTATCCATTAAACATATTAATACTAATATTAATTTATACTTTACAAATATTATTTATAATAGTTTCATATAAATAAAAAATTTTGATAATGAATTTTCTTCTTCTAAAGTCTTAACATGTTTAAAAATACTATTTTCTCATCTGAACTGGTTTTAATGTATTTCTATTAAAAGAAGTAAAATTAATTTTACACACTATTATAAATTTAATTTTATAAAATAAAAATAATTTTTAAATGTTAATGTAAAACTTAAATTAGGGTGATTTTTTAGTATTTTCCTAAGAAGTTTCATTTTTTGATGAATAGTGAAAATTAATGCATTATAATTAAAAATTTCCTTTTTGTTTTGAATAATTATTATACAATAGATTTACTTATAAAGTAATGATAGATCAATAATAAATATATTAATAAATTTTAGGAAATTGGAATCATTTTTATATTGAAATTAGATAGAAAAAACATATTGATCTTTTGAAAGTTCTTTTTGCCCGCCTTCTCGCCACGTCTGCGGGATTAGCGTTAAAAATAATTTTTCCACTTCTGTGAATTGAATTTTAAAAAAATGGAAATAATTTTTTTAATATTTGTTAAATTTATAGTCTAACATGATGATTTTTTTTTATATTATGAATAATAATTTTAGTAAATTTTAATTTACCATGGTTAACGGTAAATCAGGTAATTAAAGGTAAATATAATATAAAAATATTATAAAATTACCCTAAATATTTTCCTAATTTAACTGTATGAGTTTCATTATACCAAAAAAATAGGATGAAATTATAAACTTTTTAATCCACTAGTGTTAGAAAATTATATTTATTATATTTTATTTAACGATAAGTTAATAATTCAATACTCATAATATTTATAAGTAAATCAATTTTAATATAGGGTTATAACGAAGTTAAATTAGACTATAAATTGTAATTATAAATGACTTAATTTATATTTATCATGATAATTTATTTTTAATTTTTAGATAATAAATAATTAGATTAATGGATTACATAATGATGATGTTATAATTTCTTTATTAATGAAAATAAAATAGAAATTATACTAAAAAAATTAAAATAAATATAATATAAAATAATTAATGACATTAAAAATATTTATAGATAATTGTAAAAAATTAGTGATATATTAGATGTTTTGGTTTGAATTTATAATGTTAATATGATATTTTCTAAAAGAAAAATAATGAATAGTATGAAAATTGACATAAATGATACTTTAAAATAAATAGTATTTTAGTAAATGATATATAATTCATAAAAATATATAATTCTTTAAAATACATATAATAAGGTTAAATATGTAATTAATGATCCATTTAGGGTTCTTTTGGCTTTTCATAGTAACTAAATTAACCCTAAAGAGTAAAAATCCAAGTGGTCATTGTAAAAATTAAAGGGTTTAACAAAGGGTTAAAGCCAAAAGATATGGTAAATAATTTGACTTAATCATATCTAAAAATAATTGGAAGAGATTATTTCTACCCATCCTAATATTATAATCTAAATAACTCACTTTGGATATTTTTTAACTAGAAAATGAATTTATATTAATTTAATATTTTAAGAGTTTCCGAAAGTGCCCATCACCTCAATTATAAAAGGGAACCTCTTACCTCAAAATTTAACACCACATTGAGCCTTCATGATCGATAATACACTGCCCATTTTACTAATAATATTCTCTAGTAACATTTTCAAGGTTTTTTCTTCCCAAAAAACCCAATCTACTGTCCCTAAGAAGAGATATAGAGGTAGATCGTCGAAGAAGAGGTAATATCCTTACCGACTCTTTAAAAATTATTTTTCATCTACTTAATCTTCATTAGTATATTACATTATATAGTATTAAATCCATTATAAAATATATGATAATATATTATTTTTATTATTGTGGGACAACTATATTCTTCCTTTTATTCATCCTATGAATAATGGAAGTATCAGGCTTGCATACATATAACTTACCATCTCCACACCGCAGTGTAATATGTTTTTCATCATGAAATTATTTGGCTGAGTATAATTATGTATATATTGGATATAAATAATGAAAATTACATGGTAATAAAAATTTATATAATGAATAAATTTGAAACATATGACATAATAATTCTAATGTAAATATATATATATACACATATATTTAATTTACCTTCTTTTATTCTATATGATATGAAAATAGAAACAACATTCATGCAATGCATGATTATCTGTCTCTATGAATTGTGTATTCTATTTCATTTATCTTACTTATATATATATATACTAAATATATATGATATATAAATAGTTATTTATATTATTTATGTAGGTAAATCATGATCTAATTAAAATCATGAATAATGAAAAGCCAATACACATATGATAAACGAAGAGGTTCTTAACCAAAACATTTCCTTAAAATTGAATTGTTAATAAGTATGAAATATAAAGTCATAAAATAATCATATGTGATATAAAAAATATTATTATTATTCTCATATAAGTTTATAACATCTTTAAAACCACTATAAAGGAGTTTCATAAATGTACCAAGGGCATCAAACCTAAAGAAAGGTTAAATTAAACAATATCATATTTTTAGGGATTGTTTATACCTAAGTATCTGAAGAGAAATATTTATCTTCCATTATATTTTTCTCTAAAATGTATTCCAATTTTTTTACTATCATTCTATAATTTCTTGAATTCATTTTTACCACTGTATGACTTTTATTAAATTGTTTTTGAGGAATATTTTCTCGTTTTCCTAATGTGGCACAATTTAACTTTTCCAACAAAAGTATGAGAAAAATGTTCTCTTAAACTTTTATGGCATGGATGTTTTTTTAAAATTTCATTAATCATTAATACCATTAATATTATCTTAAATGTTTATATGGTTACTTTCAAATAAAATATTATCTGCTAAAATTGTGTGGCATTTCATGTAAAGAAATTAGTTTTAAAGAAGAAGGGATATTTTTCTCAAGAATTGTTTCCAATTGATATCTGAAAAAAAATCATATAAGATAACACTATTTAATGTTACATATTATTCACTGTAGATATTTTCCAATGTTAATATTTATATATTTTAAATGAATAGTTTATTTTTATTATAGAATGATTTTTATGAAACCCATTTCATTCAATTTATTCAAATATGATAGATGATTTATATTTTTGTGGAAAATTTATGTATGATTCCATTATGAGAAGGGTGGGACCTATATCACCCTCTAATTATTTGGGGAAAGATTTATATCTAATGATATATACATAAAAAAACATGGTCACCATGATGGTTATCGGAGTGAACCGTGACTACCAAGATGGTTATGGGATTAAACCGTGACTACCAAGATGATATGGGAAGTGAGCCCATACTACTATGATGGGCTTGGAAATGATGCCTTGAATAAAATGGAAATAATTTTATATTATTATCTTTATTACACATCTCCATGTATTATTCCTATGTTATTATTTCATAGACTACGTTCTTTATTTTCTTATGATTCATGTCTTATGAACTGCTAATATTTATACCATGATACATGTTTATGATCAATGACATGTAGGGTATGATCTTCTATTCTCAAGATCATGTTATTATACGCTCATTCTCATAAATATGCTTACATATCTCTCTTTTTTACCCTAACTGATCATTTTAGATCACTATTTTTAATGTTACCTTTCCCTTATATTATGAAGGTATATATTATGTTTGATGTGTATAAGAAGGGTTCTAGTAGAGAAGAACCTATTGGGAGATGATGTAGATCACTTACTTACCAGCGTTTATGTTTACATGTTTTCAAAGGCACAAGACTAATACCAAATTCAAGAGTTTGTTTGTGTAATTTATTCAGTATTCCACAAACATAGTGAAATTTCCATGTATGAAAAATTGGGTGTCTATAGAGAGAAATTGGATTTGGATCCAAATATGAATAAGAAGATGTATTTTCCACTTTAAAGACAAGGAATTCTAAAAGTTCAACATGAATCATAATATCATTATAAAAGAAATAAATTTTCTTATTGTACATTGAAATCCAATTCATAACAAATATAATATGAACCCCAACCATGGGTATAAAAACCAATTTTTCAAATAGGGTTTTTATGCATCATAATGGGGACGTACAGGAATATACTTGTTACAATAATATTTTAACTATGAGTATCGATTGTAAAATCTCTTCTTAGGTTTCAAGGTATTGATTTAATGTTATAGGAAAATATAGAATATTTGAAAGTTTGAAATTATCCAGAATAAAATAAATCATTATCTAAATTTTAGTTTACATTCAATGTACCCTCCAACACATCTTTAAGAACATCATCTTTGGAAGTAATTATCACATATGATTTTCATTCCTCCACTGCCCCATGTGTTTTAGGATTCCTTGGTGATTTTTGATTTAGTTTGAATGGCGACACATCTCCTTATAGTTGATTCCCCATATAATGTTGGTTTATTTCATTCCTATTCATTCATGATCTATATGGAGCTTATATTCACTCTTATAAAAAAATCATATTCCATTTAATCATTTATGAAGTTATTAATTTCAACAATTATTACATTTTTGAAATCCCATCTTTTATTTTTTCTTCACTGACACATTTATTTTTAACATGGGTCTGAGTCCACCTCTGCTTTTCTTGAATTCCCATAGTGATATTATACCAGTAAAAGTCACTATTTTTGTTGATGAAACATGATAATAACTCATCATATGATGAAAATATTTTGGAAACTGGTTCTTTTTTATGATTTGTCTTAATCCCATAAAATAATTGGTCAATCCTGATTTTTTAATTACTTATGTAATTCATTTCATGATTTTATAATCATGTGAAATGGAATCAAATTATGAAATAATTTCCTCTTCTTGTAGTTTTTTATTAAGGAACTCCCTCTTCATTTCATCTCATTTCTCTTTAGGAAAATATCTCTAAGAGAATATGACATTAATATTTGTAAATTATAAAATTTCTATTTCATCATATTCGTTATATTATGGATAAATGATTGATAAAAAACTCGATTAAAAAAATATACTTCCAAAATAACTATTTCTATTCCATTATAACCCTATGCCAGGGATATCTTTTTGAGGGACTTGATCTATTTTCTCAGCTACCAATAGATTAGTAGGTCAATTAAATGATAAATTATTTTATTGCATAAAGCTTTTGAAAAGGTGTATTATGATTTGAAACAATGGGTTTCTCTATACAGATATGGTTATTTATCATCAATCTGGTCAGTTTCAAAAATATGTCCACAATCTTCCAAGCTTTAACACTAACTGTATAGAATTTCTCAAAAGGGAAATATCTACATTGACTATATGTGTTGACATAATTTACATTTATTCTACAGGGTTCCATATCTAAAAAATACCACATATGTAATTAGATCATAATATCCTGAATATTGTGGCATAATGTAAAATTCCCTTAATGTTATTATAAATTCAAGGGGTGTATCTTAATTCTAATGCTAGTAATGTACTTTTAAAAACTAATTTCCAAAGGTCTTAGTAAACTTACATCGAAACCATATGTAACAAAATGGATTCAGTATCCCAGAGTTGAGGTTTACTTTATCACATTAGTGCAAGATACTAAGGATAAAAACAAATAGGATTGATCATATTTGTAGTATTGGAATACTAGATACAAACATTATTTCATTATTACATTGGAAAATAAAATATAACATTAAAAAATTATAAATCCATGAATATAATTAAATGATTCTTACTATATATCATGGATAATGGAAAAAATAATAAAGGGTGAGCTCAGATTCTAAGAAAACATGAGTGTGTAATAGAAGAAATCATGAGTAGATAATGTATGAAAATATGGAAGAGTTGATAATCAATTCAAATTCCACTAAGTTGATAACTTGAGAATGAAATATATCCAAGAATTAAAGGAACTGAGTCTATAATCATACTAAATTCTCACTGATGGATGTAAATAATTTCATACATTCATAATCCTATCACAATATCCTTTTTAAATGACATACCAAATCATTCTTAAGGCCTTATTCTATGAAACTTATAATAATTGGGTAGGCATACACAAAATACCCAACTAATAAGGAATTTCAACTTGTTTATCTCTTGATAACAATTGATGCATTGATGGAATATCTATAACCAAGACCACTCCCTTACATAAGTCCAATGATTTCATCATACATTTATTGAACAATATAAAACATAATTAAAATACATCATCAATTAATAAAAATACCTATTGAATCAAGAACACGAAAAATCAACATTTCCCTAGTAAATGAAACAAGTTTTTTAATAAGATTACTTAAATTAAAAGTGTATATTGATGTGGTATATGTTGAAGACCATATCAAAGTAATAAAAATGATACTAATACATCCATGATATTGAAAATATGTACAATAAGGAGAAAAATAACTTCCAATGAATAATTAATAGTGATATAGAACATGGTAACAGTAAAGTGAATGATCTCAAAATAATGTTTAATATATGAATTAGTAAAGGATGATATAATACCATAAATTCAATATAAATTTTTTTTATGATAAAGTAAATTATTTAATGAATTAGAGAAGAAATTTAAAGTGAAACATTTAGAAAAATATGTTATTAAATATTTTAAAACATTATTGTAAAAAAATATATAAATCATTTATGAAAACAATTAACCTTAAAGAAGATAAATAATGTTTAATTTTAATAAAAAATCATAGAATATGGGAAAAATTATATACTTTTGATGACCATATAAACATGTAGAGGAATCTAAACAGTGAATAACTGTCATGTAGTAAAGAAAGTTAATTCATTCCTTATGTGTTTAAAATAACATTCCTTTAAAAAATTATTAATAAAAATTCAAAAAATTATAGTTTGAAATTTTTTAAAATATTTAATTAAATCTATGTAAATAATGTTAAAGGTATTAGGTAAATTAATTTATTAAAAATTAAGTATAGTTAAAAACATCCAAAAGAAATTTTATGAACTTGGATATAGATGAAAAATAATCCTGACCAATAATAAGGTAGATGGTTAGTTTGTTACCAAAAATTATTTAGGACCATGAGTACGAAAGAGAGTAAAAGTTGGAAGAAGAACCAGGATAAAAAAAATACCTAGAGGAGAATAAAATAGATATGGTTAGGGAAGATAAATATCTTAAAAATATTCTAATGTAAATTTGAACATGATGAATCTCGGATAAGGGTAAGAATATAAAATAAACCTTTAAGACTTAAATAAATTTTGAATCAAAACACCTCTAAAGTGAAAACATAAATAGAAACATAAAATAAAATGAATAAAGAGGAATACATGATGTAATATTCAAAATTGACAACATATACACCAAATAAAATAAATTAGGTTCAAAATATAAAATCATTCTCAGTGGAGTGGAGTTGAGAAAAAAACCTTACCTTGGATGTCATCTTGTGTAATGACCCGTGTTTTTGAACTAGATGAAAATCTAAAAGAATTTAAATTGGTCATTTACCGTACGAGCTGTTTTACAAAATGAGCTTCAAAACATACTATTTGGAGTTTTATCAGTTCAATGTGTTTTTTTGATGTGGTTCAAGGCCCCGTGGGGGGGGTGCCCTAGATGTTCTGTGAAATTTCAAGGACATCAGAATCTGAACCCTCAAGACAAGAGGAGATGTTTGGGGTTCATGGTTACTCGGAAACCATGTGACCCTCAATAAAAAACTGTGTGGTTTTCTTTCAGCGAAGTAGAATGCCAAACACATGATGCAAACGTTTTACACAAACCATGCGCCTCTCCGGTCTAGTTAGAACCAAATAGGTAGTATACTTGTACTATTCATCACACAATTGGTACATGGTTTGGCTGACCATTAGACACAAATCAAGTGACATTTTTAATGAAATTAAATTAATTAAATTAAAATTAATATGATAATAGATTAAATGAGAATAAATGGAAAGAATAAAAAATTAAATAAATGTTTTCAAAATAATTATAATTATTAATATAATATTTAGGTTTTAAGAAGCCCCCAAATGGGTCTCCCCAGCCTCGTGTAACATCCCCTCAGCTAAAGCCTTAGGCCGCAAGATCTCCTCTCCTCGGCTCCTCTCTCGTGTGCCCTTCCAACCCAATTCTCTTCTCGATTTGTCTTTGATTCTTTAAGGTTCGGTCTATGGATCCATCCTCTTCTCTAATATGGATATTATTCTTCTCCCCATCTACCATTTTCAGTTCATATGAACCTTAGGGTTTTTTTATCCAGATTTAAGGTTTTTCTTCCATTGTTAGGGTGTGCAGTGCGTCTCCCAAGACTCCGTTGTGTGTGTTTTGGAATACACCACTGAATGTAAAATGGTTTGGAGTATTTATTACACTCATATTAAATTTTATGTATTTTTTTCACAATTATCCTTTCTTTCTCAATTATATTTTGCGATCTCATTGTTTCTTAGTTTCTAATAATTTTCATTTGTACGATGAAACTTGTCGCTTTGGTTTTGGGATTTTGTTGTCAAAGTCGACTTAATTGCACATGTATATTTGGGAGTTTATATATGTATGTTACCCCTTTATATTTATATTCAACTGTATAATTGAATAAACATATATATTGGGATAAGTGATCTTACGTGTAATATTAAAATGCATCCGGGTGTTAGTGGAAATGGGTGTGTGCATAGACGTTAGTTCCCCCTTGTACATATTCATGGACATGAGAATATGTATATAGGGGATATGATTCCTTTTTTATATTTAATAGTGCATGTGACTGGGTGTGGGAAATTGAATCTTCGAGTGGTCATTGATGAAAATGTCAAGTGGCTAAGTGTTCAGCATGGCCTTCTTCCTCTTGAGGTAGGATCTCTTTCCTTTTGTCCCTTTAATTTAGAAATGTATCAATTGCTCACATTTCACAATTTCCATAGATATTAACATGTTCTATATGAATCTGGAATGAGATATTTAATATTCAAATGTAATAATTTTGAAAAAAATGTAATGTAATTATAATAAAGACCCTCGATGGAGGTTTGTTGTCTTCTAAAATAAAAAGTATTGATTCATGATATAATCTAAATTTTTTTCTTAGTTTTCACCTATGATTTAATGTCTATATCACCCTATGGGTGAGAGTTTCAATTTAATTAAATTCCTTAATTGATGAATTAATTTTATATAAATGGGGAACCATGATATTTTCCCTTAAAATACATGTCATATATTCTATAATTAACTTATCATTATGGATTTTTCATATGGAAAGAATTATTCCCTATAAGAAATTATTATGCATGTTTATTTAATGTTTATACTTTATTTATTAGGTTATTGTTTTATTTTATTCCATGAAATTTTCCTTATAACCTATTCCACGCTATATTCTTACTTATTAGTGCCATACGTTGGTGGACTAAACTAATTCCCATTTTATTTGATACAATTATATACCGTAATTGTGATATGTTTGATCACACTGGAATGCTGTGGGAATGACCAAATAAAATTTATACCCCCTGTTAAACTATAATATTTTATTCTTAATCCTCTATTGAATCCCTTTGGTTCTATAGGTTAGGAGAGTGAGACCTGTATCCACTTGATAAGTGTTCCATCCTTGGATTTATTACGACATAGTTGTTTTTATTTTCGCGCCCTATAATAAATTAGATAATTCCCTTGATTTCTGGATTAGAATTTTGAATTAGAAGAATAATAAATTTTTGTGACTTCTTCAGGAAGAATCACCATGGTTAATTTTGGTTAACTGATACATTAATGACCTTAGGGTTAAATTATAATTTAAATGGGTTTTATAAAAATGTGATGACAATTTGGGCCCCCGATTAATTAAATTAGTTTCATTTGATAGATGATAATTAGATTAATTGATTATGATGTCTTATGATATTACATCATGTATGTTTCATACAGGACATGTTATTTTTTCTTTCATAGATTTTGAGATTATATTACATTGATATAATTGATACCGGTATCTTTGATGTTGATGACATGTTGAGTTTGTGTGGATATGAATCATGTTTATTATAGATGAATTAGGGCTTGGTGCATGATATTATGTTCCACTTGAGGGCATGGGACACATGTAAATTATGTCATAGGTTAGAGTATATTATTATATGGGATTTATGAGGACCAGATGCACAATCACTTGAAGCATGAGGGTGAGATTATGGAAACCATGTGGGATGACACCATTTGATTATTATGTGTTATTAGCGATTCATCCTCAGCAGGAGAACTACCACTGATTTGTGTGGTCCATCCTGATGTAGGATAATCTAACCATGGTCATAGATATCTGGTTTAGGGTGAAGAAGGAGGTATAGGAGATGTGTTTGTTTAGAAACCCATATCATTTTTATGTTTTTAATTTATTATAAATTTGAATTTATACCATGTGGAACACTGTCATATATTTGTTAATAGCACAAAAAGGATTTTTCTAGACACCTTGGGTACCAACTTAATAATATTTATATCTCACACCCCACTCGAGCATCGTTTGGCGACTTGGTAGACTTATTTTTCATAGGTCAATGGATTAAAATACTTGTGTTGTACTGAGTACTTGGGATCTAAGGAGTATATTAGAGAGATGGTGCTTTAGATGATCATGGGGCTAGTCATTGGGAAGTAATTATTTTGTTACAATGATTTATGATTTCAAATTTTTATTTCAGGTACTTTTATAATCATCTTTCATTAAAACATTGTTGTAAATTGGCATTGGCCACTTTTATTCATTTATTATATTATTGTTCCACTGTTTTTCTTTCCTTGTTATTAATTATTTGGATACTATTTATTTTTTAATTATTATTATACAACTATGTGACTTTAATCTATAAGGTATAGTCTCTGCATTGTAAAATCAATATACTCTTTCTTCTAGTCGAGAGCCTCTAGTGTATGGGGAGGCATGCGTAAGGCCCTATGGAGAATGATGTGACTATAGATTTAGTGCCCAGTTGGGCTGGGAAGTTACAATGTTGTATCACAACTTATTTTTTCATTGTCTTAATATTTTGGGATATTAGACTGGAGATAAGGAATGTGTTGATGCTTGGAAAATATCCATTTTTGGGACTAATCTCCCCACCCATGTCGAAAGGACCAAGTGGCAAGGGCTTGGAATTTATTTTTATTCTATTCAATATTACAATTGATTTAATTTCACTTGTAGTGATTGATGTATGTTTTGATTCTTATTGATTTATGGAAGATATTATATTTTTCATTGGCTTGTTACATAAAGGATTAAGTATTGTATGCATCATATTAGGCGCATAAAAATTCAGACACTATGCATATTCATGCCATGTAGTTTCATTTTTCAGTTTCATACTATTTAGATTGTGTGCCTTGAATGTTATACCATGACTTGAAATTATTATCATGTCTATTTTTATAATAGACATTGGTGTGAATTTATCATGTTCATCTATTGCTATGATTAGGTAATTATATTCCAGGCCACTAGATTTATTTAGCTTTCCTTGCCTATGTTTTGTGCTTTGTTATTTTTTGAATACTCTTTTTGGATACTTCTTATTCTATAATGCTAGTTTTGATATGTAAATGGATGCATGGGATAAATTTGTTTGTTGAGATTAAACGAGGGATGATTTTAAAATATATGGTTTTTGGGGGCCTTATAATTAGGAAAAGGTGACCTGTAAACTCGAACCATATTTTTATCAATATAAATGTTTATATACTATTGTTTAAAATGTTAATTCCACTGAATTTCAAATTCTAATTGAAATTGGTTAATAAATTTTAGAAAAATATAAAATTATAATTTATATGGGTGCTTTATAGTTTGTTAGATTACATATAATATAATAGGACCATTAGGTATAAGATCATGTTAAATTTTTTAATGAAATTGGTTTAATAAAATAGGATAAAGACTTTGGTCTATAATGTTTATGGTCACTTTATAGATTGGCGTATTAGAAAACCATTTAATAAATCTGTTTTATATAACAATATTTTGTGTTGAAATTGTTATAAATGTCAAATATGTTTAAATATAACCTGAAATGAATTGGTTTCATTTTTAAATTCTCAACTAGATCCAAGTAGGTTAGTTGAGGCATACTTCTAATGAGATGACCTGCTTGGGTATTTTAAATCTCTCTAATTAATAAAATACTATTAGGTTCAATTCTAATGAACCCTTGTTGCCTTAGTGGGACCCTCCTTGGTCACCTTATCTATTATAACTTCAATAAATTTATGAAAAAAATTTCCTAATGATAATGGGATGTTAGTTAATGTAAAAAGTCTAAAAATGATGTTTAACGACCCTTGTTTTTTTTTCATTAAGCTTATGTTTAATATCAAGTGCCTAGTGTTTTTTTAAAATGAAACATGATGTTTTGAATTATATATTTTAAATGGTTAAATTTTTTAATTTGAAATGGTGTAATGGATTTAAATATGGAACCCTAGTTGGTGTACTTTGGTTAAACCCTATTATAGGTGTAGTTCAAACTCTTCTCTTCGAGTTTCCTTGGAATGGAACCTTTAGCATTTTTTATTGGAATTATTTTTTTATTTTAGCAATGGATTAGATATTCATATTTTGTGCTTGAGGCCTTTTTTTGTGTGACCATGTATTTGGGTTGATGATTTTTCTTTCATAATGGGATAATATATGGAAGTTAGCACCCTTGAGTTTAAATGCTTTGCTAAATCCTATGATTTTCTTGACATTTGGTTCCATTTCGGTGTTATTGTCCCTTTTATGACTTTTAGCATCCGAATGAAACCCTTTTTCAGAAGGGTGTTCATGTTTTCATGAAGTTTTATATGGGAAATATCATCATGTAATTATTTGTTTTATAAAGTTTGACATTACTAGGACATGGTTTACCACTTCATAGGTCTCTTAACTCTTTCCTCTTTCTAGGGGAAACTCAAGAAGTTGTCAGTCTATTTTATAGTCATACGGGAAAAATTAATTTTGACAAAATCTCGCATATGGTCCATCAGATACATGAAATCATATGTCTGATAACCTTTTTATAGTATTCATTATGTGTAATTTTTTTAATAATCATGGGGTATTATTTGTTGATATTCGTGGTCCTAGTCATTTTCCATGGTGTCACAATGAATTGGTTGAGATCAATTGATTCATTGAGCCTTGTGTTGTTGAGTACGGTCTCGAGTCATCTCAGAATTAGAGTGACATGGGAGATAAAAAAATCATGTTAGTCCCAATTCTCATGAGTTCTTTAATGAGACTCATGTGGTTTGAATCAATGGTAATTTTGGTTTTTGGATTCAGTTTGGTTGCCCTTATTTTTAAAATTTTATGTTGTAACCATGGCTTAGAGGAGTGGAACACATTTGTTGATGGTGTTTTTAATCTAGCACACTTGTTATTTTCTTTTTTATCTTTTATTTTGGTGACTAAGACACTCTTAATGTGGGGACATTCATTTCAGTTTTTGTGAAACATGTCATCTATAGTAGATGGAGAACATTCAAGGAGGACCATTTGAGATGGTCATTATTGCATGAGTTCCCTTGTGGATTTCATATTTTAAAATGTGTATCTGATTTCATAGCAGCACAATGTTGTTATAGGTGGATATGTTTGAATCCTTTGGAAAATCTGTGGGTCAAGTAAGACTTCAGTGGTTAATCCTAGACAATCATGGAATTCATTAGTGGTGAAGGCTTGTGATCAGTTTGTGGTGGTGCGTCAACAGGTGAAGCCGAGATTCTTTTGAGAATTCATCCCCTAGTGGTTTAACTATTCTCCTTTTAGGATTACTAGTTTCCACACAGTCTACTCTTGTTATAGATATTAGCATGTAACCTATCTTGACTTTGTCCACGATGCACTAAGAGAGCTCAATCTTACATAGTGCTAAAGTTTTAAAATGTCATTGGGATTGAGAGGATATATCTATCTATTTAGACACATGAAATATGGATTTTATTCATGGTTTGGTTAGTCTTAAGTGCAACCATAGTTCCCATGTAATAATACCTTGGACATGATCTTGGACACTAGTTATTCCTCTCTTTGACTTGACCAAAGGGAACATTTTTCTCTAGGCTCAGTCAATGTTTTTAATTTGACATTGTATCCTTATTCCAACGTCTCACATATCAACAAGGAGGATGGAATACCTTGGTATAGTTCTTAGGAATCAATTTTAATGAATTCAAGGTCTCCATAGACTTGTTGTCCGTATCAGAGCTGTTTTTTTAAAAGAGTAATGATTCTAGTGGGATGGTTCTAGGTTACACCATTTTTCTTGTTGAGGAATGATGGAATAAATGGTTTTCAGATGAATTGACCAATTATTGTCACCCAATGTTGGTTATGGGATTTAGTGAATGTGCTTGTAGTAAACACAAGATGCATTGGGAGTAGGTGTTTTGGTTATATTTTATGACACCATCCATCCCTGATGGGTGTTTCAGAATAAGTTGACCAAAGCAGCATAAACATTTCCCTTATCATTAAATGTATAATGCTTGTGAAGGACCATTTTTTTCATGTAATTTGGTGGAGGTGGGAGCTATTTTTTTGTCCTGGTTTTTTTATGAAAAGCTAGCTTGACCTATCTAAGCGAGGTATCTGGGGAATCAACTATTTTACCATTTCAAAAAAACATGCAAGGAGTGTCTCTAGGATGCTTAGAGGCATGTTTTGTAAGGATGTTCTGATGGTGGAGGAACCGTGGATCAAAAATGGACCCTTATAATGATAAATCATAATTGGGGGACCACCTTTGGCCAGAAGTTTAATAAGATGATGTTGTGAATGTATCTTTAGCTAAATGGGATTATGTAAGTGTCATCTTAGTGTTTCGGTTGAAAAATGAATTTTGGTTCAGGTGTTCATGGATTAAGTGTCATATTCTTAAATTATTCTTGGAGGTGAATTGGGCATTTAGAAGCACAACCTGACCGTTTGAATGAATATTCATGACCCGTGTAAGATGGGTGTTGTTTTTTTATTTCTGAAGGACTCTCAGGGGAAATAAGTTCAAAGGTGGGGAAGTAGTATAACCCCTATTGTAAAACCATTTGAAAATCCAAAGGAATTTCATTTTCTTCATTTAACTGATGGTTTTTTTACAAATTGAGATTCTGAATGTAATTTTTGAATGTTTGAGAACATCAATGTGTTTTTTTTATATGGCTCAAGGACTGGGGGGTTTTAATTCATATTTAATGATAGTCAGGTGCTGAAACCTCCAGTAAGGAGGTGCAGGCAGGGGATACGGTTAGTTAGAAACGTGTGTCCCTTAGTAGAAAACCATGAAATTTATTTCAGCAGAGTAGAACACCCCACACAGGATATGCATGGTTTACTCAAACCATGTTCCTAGCTTTCATAATTAGTAGAAATTGGGAATAATTCTTATACCATTCATCGCATGGTTGGTTCATGGTTGGGATAACCATGTGACCCAAACTTTGTGATGTGATATTTTAATGAAATGAAATTAATTAATTTAAAATTGAATTGAAAATAAATTAAATGAGAATAAACAAAAAATGAAAAAATAAATAATTCTTTTAATAATAGTAATAATAATAATATTATGATTATTATTATTATTAATAATAATTATATTTTTTTAGGTTTTAGAATTTCCCCAAAGGGGTTCCCCCTTCCTTATGTGATAACCCCTCAACCGAACCCCGAAGGTGCACAACCATCTATCCTCATCTCCTCTAAAGTGTGCCTTTTCAACCTAGATCTCATCCCGATTTTTCTTCAATTCTTCATGGTAAGGTCCATAACTCCCTCAACTTCCACTTTCTAGTAATTTTTCGTCTCCCCCAAAAACCATTTTCAATTCTTCCGAACCCTAGGGGTTTGGTTACCCATATTTGGAGATATTATTATGTTGTTAGGGTGTGTTGTGCATCTCCCAGGACTCCATCATGCATGTTTTGGAATCCTACACCAAAGGATAAGAAATTTAGAGCATTTCAGTCCCCATGTCATCAATTTCAGGTTGTTTTTCCTCAATTTATTTTTTCCCAATTCTATTTGGGGATTTCATTGTTTCTAAGGTTCTGGTAAATCTCATTAGTATGTTGTACATTACCGTATTTGTTTTGGGTTGTCATTGTCAAATGAGACTTACCCACATATGCATAGGTAGGGATATATATATATATATATGAAAGTTTTCCTATTATATGTATATTCATCCATTTTAGTGAATATATATATATATGGGGCTAGGTGTTCTGACTTATAATATGAAAATTCATGTCTGTAAGTGGAAATCGGTGTATGCATATATAATTATATTTGTAAGGATCCACTTATACATATTCATGGCCAAATGAATATATACACAAGGGTTATGTTTTCATATGTATATGAGAAAGTTTATATGCTCGGGGGTGGGAAAGAGAAGCTTCGAGTGGTCACCGATGAAAAAATCAAGTGCCTAAGTGTTCAGTTTAGCCTCCATCCCCTTTGAGGTAGGACCCCTTTCCTTTATCCCCTTAAATTTAAGAGTGCATGATTTTTTCACCAATAATATTTTCCTGAAATATTAACTAGTGTTGTATGATTCCTGAATGAAATGTTTAATAAGTTAAATGGATTTTTTGGAAAACAATGTCATGAAATTTATAACAAAACCCATCTATGGAGGTGCATTGTCTTCTAAACTAAAATGTACCGATTAGTGATATAAACAATGATTCATTGTTTCATTGCTTTTATCCTATGCTATGATGTGTGAATCAACCTATTGTTGTGAGTTTCACATTAGTGTAATTACTTAATTAAAAAATAAAGTTAATAAAAATGCATAAAATAAAAATTTCCCTTGAACTACATGTCACACACTCTATTTTTAAGTTCCCTTAATGAATGCTTAAGTTAAAAACCATCAATCCTTATATTAATTACTTATGTAAGTTGATTTAAATTTTTTATTTCTGGTATTATGTAATTTATTTCTTTTAGTATATGATATGTGTCTTATACCCTATTCCACACTTTATTCTTACTTCTTAGTGCCACAATTGAGTTGTATAAACTAATTCCCTTTTTATCTGATACAATTTTTTATAGTAATTATGATATGTGTGACCACAACAACATACCTATTTCATAAAGATATAAATTTTATAATACCCATTAAACTATAATGTTTTAATTAAAAACATCCATTGAATCCCTTTAGGTCCATATTCATAAAGACTATGACATGAAGCCACCTAATAGGTCAGCCAGCCTTGAATTTAATTATGACCCAGTCTGTTTTACTTTTGTGGACTACACTAAATTGGATAATTTTATTGATTTCTAGATTAGAATCTTGAATTGGTAAAATAACAAATAGGTTTTATTTCTTGTGGAAGAATCACATTTGAAAATTTTGGTGAATTGATATATTAATGACCATAAAGTTAAATTATAATTTAAATGGGGTTTTATATAATTACGATGATGATATGGAACCCTAATTAATAAAATTAGTTTGGTTAGACATTTGATAATTTGATTAATTGATTATTTTGTCTTATGATAATATATCTGGTATGTTTGATACTGGCCCTATGATTTTTTCTTGCTTATCTTTTGAGATTATATTATATCTATGTAATTGTTATATGAGGGGTTGATGTTGATTGAAGGATGATTTTTTGGATACGAACCCTGTTAATTGTGAACACATGAGGGCTTGGTTCATGATATTTTGTACCACCTGAAGGTAGGGTTCATAGGTACTCAATTACCTAGAGCATAGTATATGATTATATGGGATGTTTGAGAACTATATTTGTAGTCACTTGAGGACCACATGAGAGATTCTTGAAAGCATGCTAGATGTGACCATTGGTTTATGACATGTTATTAATGATTCATCCTCGGTAGGAGAATCTTGACTGATTTGGGTGATCCATCATGATGCAAGACACTACTAGAAATTTATGATATGGCCAAAATTCCAAATAATGGATATAGTTTATTGCCACTGTTTAATAAACCGTGGCTGGTATTGGCATGGCTATAGGAAAAAACCTATAACCACTGTTTCAAACCGTGGCTATAGCCCTATAACAAAGGTTCAAACCATGGATAAAGTGCTATACCCAAGATTAAATCTGTGGATAAATCTTTATAGCTACGGTTTCAAACCGTGGCTGAAGATTTATCTACACATGGGCTATAACTATGGTTTAAAATCATGGCTAAAGGTTTATAGCCATGGTCGGAAACCATGGCTAAAGGGTTATAGCCACAATTTGAAATTGTGGATATATCCCTTCCCATTTTATAAAAAAAACCCAAGATAGTCTGCACCCCCTCTTTATACATACCCCCCTACAGACCCCCTTACACCCCCTACAGACCCCCTACACCCCTCTCCCTGGATAGACCCCCTTCCCCTCTCCCATGCACAACCCACGCCCTATGAAAACCCCCCTTCCACCCCTTGGATAGCCCCTCATCCCTCTTGGATAGCCCCTTAGACAACCCCCACCCCCACCCCACCCGTCATGGACACCCCCTAGACAACCCCCTATAGACCACCTTGCACCCCCTAACTAGACAGACCCCTCCCCCTCTGTAGACCCCCCTTAAACGCCCCTGAACACCCCTTCCACCCCTCCTTCCTAGACAGCCCACCTCCCGAGACAGCCCCCCCCCCTCTGCACACCCATACCCCATGGACAGCCCCCCCATACCACATGGACACCCCCTAGATATACCCCCACAAGACAGACCCCGTGGACCCCCCCCCCCCCCCCCCCCGCACCCCTCACCCTGCAGATCCCCCTTGCACCCCCATGAAAACCCCCTTGTATAGCCCCCACCTCTCCTGAGCATACCCCTCCAGGACACCCCATGGACATCCCCCCTCCTTCCAAGATAACCCATATATACCACCTTTCACCGCCATATAGACCACTTTCACCCCCCCCCCCCTCATGGACACCCCCTGTATAGCCCCTCCCCTAGACCCCCCCCCCCCCCCCGCATACCCCCTACAAACCCCCTTGCACCCCCAAACCCTCCCTGGATAGTCCCCCCTCCTCCTTGCCCCCACTCTTGAAAAATCCCCATGGACAACCCCCCTCCATCCTGGTACCCCCTATAGACCCCCCCCCCCCCCCCCTTATACCCCCTTGCAGACCCCCTTGCACCCCATGCATACCCCCTTGCACCCCACTCCCAACTCTTGACAGAACCCCTCCCCCTTGAACCCCCTCCTGGACAACCCTCCTCTATCCTAGACACCCCCTACAGACCCCCTTGTACCCCTCCTACATACCACATTACAGACCCCTTGCACGCCCCTCCTAGACACCCCCCTAGACAACCCCCTTACCTTCTGGACACCCTCATGCAGACCCCCCCCCCCCTTTCACCCCCCGTAGACCACCTTGCACCCCCCCACCGCACCCCCTCCCTGGACAAAACCCTCCTACAAACCCCTTGTAACCCCCTACAGACCCCCTTACAACCCCTCTTCCATGATATCCCCCTCCTTGGACAGATCCCCCTTGCACGACCCCTTCCCCCAATGTAGCCCCGGGAAAACCCCTCGCCCCTCATGTAAACCCCTTTCCCATCCCCCATCAAAACCCCCCATGCACCCCCAAGAGAAACCCTTTCACCCCTTCCTGAATAGACCCCCTCCCTAGAAAGATCCCACCTGCACGACGCTCTCCCCCTTGACGAGCCCCCTATCACCCCTAGACTACCCTCATCCCTCCTGGACACCCCCTGGATAGACCACCCACCCAACAGACCCCCATTCCCCCTGGACAACCCCAATCTCTTCTGGACACCACCTAAAACCCCCCCTGCTGACCCCCCCCCCCCCCCCGCACAGTCCACCTTAAAACCCCCGATTCTTGGACAGCCCCCCACCCACCCTAGACATACCCCCACATCCCTAGATAGATCCCTCTACACAACCCCCTCCCCCTATAGACCCCCATGCACCAATCTTGGATAGCCCACAACCCTCCTAGACACCCCTGGAAATAACCCCCATGCAGACCCCCTTACACCCCATGGATAGCCCCTCATCCCTTCTGGACACCCTCTGCCCTCCCCCTACAAAACCCCCTACAGGCCCCCTCACACCCCCTTCCAAGATAGCCCCCACCCACCCTAGAAAGACCCCCCTCCCTTGATAGACCCCCTGCATAACCACCTCCTCCCAATAGACCCCTCTGGACATCCCCCAACCCCTCCTTGACACTCCCTAGGTAGACCCCCCTACAGACCCCTTTCACCCCCTGGATAGCTCCCCATCCATCATGGACACCCCTCCTCCTCCCCCCTGCATAACCCCCTACAAACCCCCATTTCACCCTCCCTGTTTACCCCCTTCATGGATAACCCCACCCACCCTGGACAGAACCCCCTCCCTAGACAGATCCCCTCGGCACTACCCCCTCCCCATGTAGATTCCCCTTGGGCCCCCCCTTGAATGCTCCCCGTCCCTTTTGGACACCCCTGGATAGACCCCGCCCTACAGTCCCCCTTTCAACCCCATGGATAGCCCTATACCTCTTTGACACCCCTGCCCATCCCCACCTAAACAACCCCCCCATACAGACCCCCCCTGCAAACCCCCTTGCACTCCCTTCTTGGACATCCCCCACCAACCTTGGACAAACCCCCCCTCCCTAGACAGATCCCCCTGCACAACCCCCTCCCACATGCATACCCCTCTTGCACCCACCTGGACACCCCCATCCCTCATTAACACCCCCCGGACACACCCCTACCCCTCCCCCTTGCACAACCCCCTCCCCCTACAGACCCCCATTGCACCCCCTAGACAACCCCCCTCATGGACAACCCCCCTCCCCTGAACACCCCTCAGACAACCGAGACCCCCTGCTCATCCCCCCTACACAACCCCATCCCCATACAAACCCCCTTGAACCCCCTAAACAACCCCCCTAATAGACATCCCCTCATCCCTATTGCACCCCCTGAACACCCCCCATGGACTGCACCCCTCCTGGGCAGCCCCACTGGACCCCCCCTAAATCCCAAAATATCCCAAAAACCAAGATTGAATGAATAAATTGTACCAAACCATTAAGGTACAATGAAGGTTTAAAACAATATCATTCCTCTAAAAATTAACAACATTCATCCCTTTTGAAAGAAAATTCAGTGTCCATGTGCATTAATTCATTGAAAACCCAAAATGATTTTTAGTCAAAAACATATAACAGTATATAAATAAACTCTTTTCTGCAGGATAAGAGACAAATACAATGAGCATTTAACAATAAAATCACCATGAAAATAGTTTTTATATTACCACTCAACCCTCATTAATGAATATTTTAAATATTTTCAACAAAAAAATAATGAAATATAAATTTCAAAATAAACATCAGCAAACATTAAAACTAAAAACTCATCCTATTTTACCACTAGAAAGATTATTTTCAATAACAATCATAAATAGATTCAGTTCAATAACATCAGTATGAAAAGTATTCATCAGAAGGTTTCACATTAAAGAAATATTCTGGGGTATGTGTGCACGAGAAATACACATAAAAAAAAGGGATGTAATGTAACACCCAAATCTTCCACGGTACGTTTCCCTTCGAATAATGCAATAGCTTGCATTGTACGCAACTTCGAGATTCTAACACACCGTGACCAATCAAACTAGCCGTTATGAATAGTAATACCCAATTTTTGAAATTTTATAAATTTTATATTTCAAAATGGACATCATTTTTGGATTCGTAATATCGAAATTATCCTAGGGTGAAATTTTGGTATTTTTCTGAAAACAATCAATTTTTGATGAATAATGAAAATTACTAAATTTTAATTAAAAACAACTTTTTTAATCGATATAATTAATAGTAAGAAATTATAAATTTGAGTGGTTTAAAGTATATTTATAATATATTATTACCATTTAATACAATTTTGGTCATTAGACATAATTTCACATTTAAACCGGACATAAACAAGTGCCAATCTTTTGATACTTATTATTTCTCAAAAACACGCTTTTTGTTTTGACAGCAGGAATTAATTTTAAATTAATTTCTGCCAATTTTGTGTTTTGAATATAGAAAAATGTATTCTATATTTAGAATTAGGAGGTCTAAATTGTGTAAATAGATATCTTTTATTTTTAGACATTTTGAATAATTACATAGGTAAATATTCTATTTACCAGGGTTAAAGGGTAAATCCGGTAAATAAGGGTAAAAAATAATATTATAATAATAATAAATTACCCTAAAACATGTCCTAACCTTATTTTTTGATACATGTCCGACCATGGGAATATTGGGGTCAATTTTGGGACCCCATGGAGCCACTTGTAGATGATAAGGACACTTTATATTAATTAAGTTAAAGTAAATACAAAAATGACAAAAGCATATATTTTTTAGAAAAACAATTTTTACCTAGGATTATATATGTTATATTTTCGACTATAAATATTCATTATAAAGATAATGATATTTCCTACATAATGGTATTTTATTTGTAATTTGTAGACATTGGATAATTAAACTTATTTATGACACAATAATGATGCAGTATTTTCTTTAGTAATGAAAGAATCAAATATTAGGTATTATAAAAGTTAAAATAAATATAATTTGAAAGATTTGATGACATAAAATAATTTTATTGGTTAATATGACATGTTAAGATGTCTTAAAATATTTTTTTTGAATTAATAAAGTTTTTAGGAATTTAAAAAAAATTATTAAATATTTTCAAAATTGACATAAATGAGTTTTTAAAAAAAGTACTATATTATTAATTGATATTCTATTCCTAAAAATCTAAGGTTTGGTAAAAGGACTTATATCATGATAGGTGTATCATTAATGGACCAAATTTGGGTCTATTTGATGTATATAGTATGTTTATTAACTATATAATTTAAAAATAGAAAGTGACATGGTAAATGTCAATCTTATTAATTAAGAGTTAAAACTAAAAGATAAGGTTAATATAATGACCCAAACCTGTCTAAAATCTATTAGTTGAAAGTATTTAGACCCATAACCACCATATACTTTTCATAATATACTTTTGAGCCATTATAAACTGAATATTAATTTATTATAAATTAATACTTTAAGTTTTTCCTAAAGAGCCCCTCCTCCCCCTTATAAAAGGACCCAACTTATAACCAATTATTCACACCATAAAAGCCTTTTGGTTCAGACAAAACCTACCCAAATACTCTCTAAAATTCCCTCACTTCAACCTTGAGGCCTTAGTTTGATCATAAAGCCAACCTATGGAGCACTTTTGATCAAATCAAAAGGAGGAACCCGAAGAAGAGGTAATGATTTCACCACCCTTTTTCAAGTTCCTTTCTTCTTCAACTTCTTCTTTTTTGTTATTTCCATTATAAAATAATAACTCCAGTATATTCTATATACTATGATGTTATTATAAATATGGTACAACCATATTACGTTTTCTATCCATCCTTTGAATGACATGTCAGCATACGTGCGTACCTACGGCTTACCGTCTCCATGTCGTGGTGTAATTGTTATATTTTGGTGGGTATGATAATGATATGTAATTGATGTTAATAATAAATATTACATGATAATTATTCTGTATATATGATATTCCATCCAATTATATATTATTTTAATATCAAAAGAATGATATTTCCGCTCGTGCGTACGTACGGACTACCGTCTCCATGAACGCAGTGAGATTCATTCCCCATGTATCCATGCAATTAGAATTATCATTTATTGATTAAAAATAATGTTTAAGGAATTGATATCATTATGTATATTAATAGGATACAACCTATCCATAACAAACATGGCTTATGTAACAAAATATATAAAAGAAAATGAGTAAGTTAACACCCGAAATGATGATAATACTAAGATATTATTGACAAATCAATGTTAAAAGGCCATATATGATATCATATTAATGTATATGATTCTTCTATAATTTAATAACAATTATTTCACCATAATACAGGAGGTTAAACTACCCTTAACCAATAAAAATTACAATGTAAGGGTTTATTTCACAATCCTTTCATTATCTGAGGTTGTTTATACGTAATTATCTATTGGGACCTCTTTATCATCCACATCCATGTTTCATAAAAATATATTTCAAAAAAATTTACTATTTACTATAAAATGGGTAAAATTCATTTATACAATTATGTGTTTTGAAATGAATCATTCTGTCATTTTCCAAACAAGGTACTTTTTTACATTTTCGACAAAATTAAGGTAAGAATGTTTTTTTAATTTATATGGAAGGTGTGGCTATTTTCTATCGTTATAAACTCGTCGAAGCATACCTTACAAGATTATAAGAATATTTTGAATTTAAATGTTTTATTTTATAATTATGTGACTTTTAAATGATTTCAAAATGAATATTTTAAGAATTTGTGAAAGGTACTCTTTATCAAGATCAGAATTTTAAATGATTTAAATATTTATCTTTCTAAATATTTTAATTAATGTCAATGATTTCAATATTATTTTATGGATTTATTTATATGGACACGAATGTTTTGAAATGATATTTCTTTTCAAAAGTTTCAAAGTGGTATGGGACATTTTGATTAAAAAATCTATTTTAAATAACTTCCTTGACAAATGTGTGACATTTAAATGATTTAAAAAATGAGATATTTCTCTCAAATAGTTTTGATTTCATCGATGTCAACATCCTTTGATAGATTTTAAGCTTATTTGATGTTGATTTATTATGATACAAAACTTCCATATTATATTTTAGTTTTTGTGATATGTTTGACTGTGGATGTGCTATTTTTATACCATTCATGGTTTATGGAGAAAGTATTGACATTTCGTTTGTTAGTTTTAATACGAATTTTTATGTTATGTTTAAACCTATTCATATGAGGATTGCGTTGGACAAAGTAAGTGACGGGAGGACCCCGCTATAGCTCCTCTATGCATCGGTAGGTCTCATGAGATAAACTAGTGTCTTGGCATGAGGCCTTGACAAAATATTATTTGTAGTCTTGGCACGAGGCCTTGGCTACGTGGTTATGATAGTCTGGAATTATGCATTCCATTTTTATGAAGGTGGTTATTGATATTGCATGTGATTATTCGATTAGTAGAATATCCACGTGAATAAGTAAATTGAATTATTTCGTTTTATTTCAACCATATTATGCTGAAGTTCATGTTTAAAAGGATTTTGTTTTAGTTATATACATTTCCTTAAATGACTATGCTTATTTTTGAAAGTTTCCACTGTATTTCTTACCCTTATTGAGTGTTTGATCTCACAACTTTCTATGTTTTATTTTCCCAGGATTCCAAGAGGTGTATTGTGATTGATATGCAGGGTTAAGCCAAGGGAATAATGGAATTAATAAAGGATTATTTATTTTGTTTTGTATGTTATAAAGTGTAATGTAACATTCATGTATGTAATATATTTTCTAAGACTACTAAACCAATCGGTCCTTCTGGACAAGATTTATTGTTATCATGCCAATGTATTAAAATAATGCACCGACTCTAGGTAATTGGGGTCGGGGTGTTACATGAAAACACACGATACTTTCACCAGAAGGCTTCTTTCAGGCGCTGCAAAAACAAAATTTCGGTCCTCATCCACCCTGATGGGGGAACTGTGTCCAAAATTGAAGGTATCCACGATATTAATTCATGATATTTACAAAAACTATACACTGTAGGAGATTACATGTTATCGTTGGACGTTGAGTCCTACATAAAACATGTGATTACCGATGAGATGAACCGCCGGCTCACAAAATCCTTCACATATGATAAGATCCTTCAGGATCTCAAACAAATCCACTCCACAAAAGCCCCCGATCCTGATGGCTTCCATGCACAATTTTTTAAGAAATACTGGCACATTCTCAGCCCTGAGATATGCGTGTTAATGATAGGAATTTGGGTTGGGTAAATTAACCCCTCCTCTATTAATGATACAATTCTTACCCTCATCCCAAAGATCAAGAAACCCCTTGAGGCCTCGGACTTTGGGTCTATCACTCTCTGTAATGTCTCCTATAATATTTTCTCAAAGGTCCTGGTTAATCATCTGCACATGTGGTTACTTACTATTATCTCTGAAAATCAATTTGCTTTTGTAGCAAAGAGTCTTATCATGGATAATTCCATCGTGGTACATGAAGTGTTTCATTCTATGAAAACATGATCCATTGCGAAAAGAGGTATTATGGCCTAGATACTAGATATGACTATGGCATATGATTGAGTAGAATGGAAATTTCTCCAGGCCATCATGACAAAGATGGGTTTCTACCCCAAATGGAATGATATGATCATGAAATGTGTTTCATCCATCTATTTTTGGTTTAACATTAATGGTGGACTCACCCAAGACTTCTCACCTACCCGTGGCCTCTGCCAGGGAGATCCCCTTTACCCCTTTCTCTTCATCCTGGTGGCTTATGTCTTCTCTAACCTCATTTCCCCGACCACTTTCTCAAAAGGTATACTTGGAGAAAAGGATTGTCAGGCCAACCCACCTATCTCACACATCTTCTTTGCCAACAACTGCCTTCTTTTCTATAAAGCTACTCTTAATGAATGCCTCACAATCTCCCAGGTGATCCACCTTTATGAGAGGGCATCTGGACAAGCGATCAATCCGTCCATGTCATAAATCTCTTTCATTTCTGGCATCCCACCGACCAAGAGAGTAAGATTTGTCTTACTGCAAGCATTCAAATGGTAGAAAAACACAAAAAAATACCTTGGGCTTCCCACTATTTTTGGTCGCTCAAAAAAATAAATCTTCTCATCAATGGGGGATAGAATCAAGAAAAAAATCTAAGGCTGGACTCCAAAAATAATCCCTAAAGCGGGTAAAGAAACACTCATCAAATATACTCTTCAGTCCATCCCTAGATATATTATGTCCATGTTCAAGATTCCTGGCCTGCTTGTTGACCGTATCCACTACCGCATCACTAATTTCTGGTGGGTTCATAATAATGGCAGAAAAAAAATTCACTGGATTACTTGGATGTCACTTCTCACCCCTCAAACAAGCGGAGAAATGAGATTTTGAGACCTTTGACTCATTAATGATGCTATTTTGTCTAAACATGGCTGGCTCCTCATGATTCATCCATATTCTCTTTCTGTGCGGATTCTTCGTGAAAAATACTTTCCCCACTCGGATTTCCAGAACTCCTCTCTTGCCCCCGCCCTAGATTTTTATGGAGAAGCCTTTGGGGATCACAAAATTTACATATTGAAGGGCTGGGATGGAGGGTCGGAGAAGGTATGGAAATTATTATTTGGACCAACCCCTAGCTGATCGATAAATATGGCTTGCAAGATAACTCCCCCGCCAAACCTGGCTATGAGAATTCCACTGTTTGCTGCCTATTCAACGATCATTTTTCTTGGTGGTGTATGGATAAAATCAACTCATGGTTCAACGAAAGGGATAGAAGGATCATTCTTAGCATACCCTGTGTGAGGGAGGCGAGGCTAGACTGTCCCTTTTGGATCAATGATTTCTCTGGATCTTATACGGTGAAGTCAGGGTACATGCTTTATCTCCATACTCAAAGCGAGGAAAGGGGAGGGATCTGGAAAACCCTTTGGAATCTTAAGGTCCCCCCGAAAATCCATTTTTTATGGTTGAAGGTTTTCACAGGTATTCTTCCCACTATGGACTTCCTCACCCTTTGATATGTCATGAATGACAAGCAATGTCGCATCTACTCGGGTGTACTCGAATCTCCTCTGTATGTTATCACCCAATGCCTGGGGGTGGAAGAGATCTGGACATTTTGGGGCTCTGATTTGGAGCTTATTCTAGATATGGTGCCGGACCTTCCGACATTGCTGATGTTGTGCTCGTCTTCTTTCACTGCGGACAATTTTGCTTCATTATGCATCGTGGCATGGATCGTATGGGAGAGACTCAATGAATTAATCTTTAATCACATTGTAAAGCCCCCTAGGTTCTGGATTGAACAGGCTTCATCCTATATTTTAGGGGTGGAATCGGGACTCTTACTGTCATGGGATCTCTAGAACTCACGTAGCTACTTCAATATTGTACCCCCACAAAAGGTATCCTCAAGATTAATGTTGACACATCTCTCTCCATGGATGGAATTGTCAGAATTGGCCTTATGGCATGAGATTTTATTGGTCAAATCATTTCTACCAAATATGAATCGTACAATGATCTCTGGGATCCCGTTGTAGCTAAAGCCTTCATTGTCCTTTCCAGGATGAAGTTTGAAAAATATCGAGGATGGGAAGCTATTCACAATAAATCTGATTGCCTCAACATCATCAATGCTATTGGGCTTAATGATGGCGACTTCCATTCTTTTGGCCCTGTTATTAGGAACACCTAGTCTCCCAATCAAAGCTTCACAAACTACTCCTTCTCCTTCATTAAAAGGGATCAAAATGAAGCAACCCATCAACTGGCTTCATTTAGCACGTCCAGCGTGAATCATCTCTGGCTTGACCAGTTTCCTGATTGGTTGGAGGACTGCGTAACTTCTGATCTTGGTGATTAATATATCGTCTTCCTTTGTAAAAAAAAATTAAGTACTCCTTTGTAATGATATGATGGGTTTTTATTCTTTTTAATGAGAAAACCATCCTATTATATTTTTCACTGAACCTAGATATTCTCATTGAAGTACTTAAAAAGAAGCGAAATCAACATGATATTCAATAATTTAGGTTCAACAAAAATAAAACAAGTTCCATGGTGATAATGGAGTGGCCATCATGATCCAATTCAAAGGTTCTTGTTGTAGTGAACTAAGGTCAATATGTATGTCATTTCCTTCACTCAATCTGATACCAAGTAAAAGCTCTAAATAATTCATAATAAAAACAATGGTGTAAGCCAAACTTTTTTTGAGATTATAAAAATCAAAGGAAGATCACATAAAATCGAAAAAATTATGTTTAAAAAGTACAAAATAGATAAACTTATCTGAACACTACAACTATCTATAAAAAAAGAACACATAATCCCTATATACTATTTCTCTAACCATATACATGGTATTTTCTAGTTTACTTCACTATAACTATGTTCCATAATATATAACACACTAGTATTTCTTATTTTTATCATTTAGTCCTTAGACATTATCAATAGTCACACACCATTATTTTTATTCTTCTATCATAAATAAAGTAAAATTTTGAAAAAAATCAGATTTTAACTAAAGATATAACCTATTTAACTCCAATATAATATTTTAAAACACACTGTGAACTTATAGTAGGCTATGTGATTCCAAATCAGACTTGAAATATTAAGAAATATTCTGTATTTTCATTGAAATTTACCAGGTTTTATTTAATATAATGTTCTTAATAAATGACATAATTAAAATAAAACTTAAAAAATGAAACTATGGAAGGGGGAAAATTATATTTTATATAAAATATAATTGCAAGTAGTATTAGTAAAAGATTTCAAATAATAAAGGAAACTAAAATCTAAAACAGTATATACTTGATCATAAAAATAATAATAACCATTCTATATTTTAACATAAAAGGAATCATTAAAAAAGATATGGATGAAAGATAACTTCAATGAAAAGGTTGAGAACAAGTAACTGCAAAACTCTGAGGTCGTGTCCTAGAAAATCGCCTATCATAAGAATTAACCCTGACCCACGTCTTCAAAAACTACTCATTTTTATTTTTTCTTTTTGGCATCTTTCCATGTAAAAAATTAGTCATCAAAACATCTGTAAAAAAATCAACCAAAGTCATCCACTCAGTGACCTATGCTGTAAGAGATTATAAAGATAACATTATACTACATGGCTTTTCAACCGCTGTCCCAAGAGAGGGCTTCCACGTAGGAAAACCTAAGTAATGATATAAAACACTTCCAAATAAAAAATTAAGCCCTAAAATGTCTTTAAATACAAAAAATAAATTTCATATCAACCAAAATAAAGCACCACAAGAAAGGTGTCTAAAAAGAAAAGGCAATTAACATTGTTTAAAATATTTTACAGTGTGACATGACATATTGTTAGTCTTTGTTATTAAAACACCAAAACATTTAATAAGATATCATGCATGTTAAAAAATTTATATCATCCAATTAATTTTTATATAATTCCACATAATTTATTGCACATTGATGCATGGTTGTTGTTAATTTCACATCATTTTCAAGTAAAATAATAGATTTTGAAACAAATAAGAATAAAAATAAATTTTTCTTATTAAAAAAATTAGTCAGATACAATATGGAAATAGAAAAAAAAATTACTGAGTGAATATTTATAAGTGAATATGTAATAAATAGTGGTCAATGTAACTGTGGGGATTCAATAAGTGAGAAAATAAAATTATGCATACAGTTTTTTTATAAACAATGTGCAAGTATGTGATCATGCATAGGTAAATTCAAACAATGTATTCATACCGCATGCAATTTATTAATTTGTAAGAGGCATGTGATTCATGGGAGATTGAAATTGAGTACTAATTATAGTTTACTATATGATTATAGGTATTTATACCTTCAAACAATGTATTCATACATTATGAAGCATGAGTATCTAATTTAAAAAAATTACATATTGTGTGTATGCTGCATAAACCTATACACATAAAATATACGAGTCATAGTAGAACATATGTGATCATTAAATATAATAGATGGGTCATAAACCTACATGCATACTATATACACTACATAAACCTATAAAACTACAATAGATGTGGCATAAACTTGTACACATACAATAGATACTCCATAAACATGTACACTTACCGTATGACATATGTTAACATTAAATTATAGAGAATAGTAGATGATTCATGATAGATTATATTAATTCGGGGTGGTTAAATTGCATATGCAGGGGTTCAAATAGGCATAAAATATCAGTCACACCTTCAGTTTCTTAAGGTTCTACTGAGTGGAAAATCTAAAAAAATTAGTTAATGAGGTCAAAAAAACCACCAAATTGATCTAGTGAATTTAATATTAACTCAATACCAAGAAAACATCTTCTGTTCATGAAAATAGTGATGTTAATATGGCGGATTAAATGTGTAAAAGATAAAACTATAATGAATTTTCATTATTATGATGAAACATAGAAAATACTGATTCATAGGAGGAAGAGAAATAGTAAAGAAAAACAAATTTTGAAAATATAAACCAACATGTAAATGTCACTAAATGTAGAGATTCATTTATTCATTAGTAGATATACATTATGTATCATTCATGGGAACAACTAAAGGGTCAGTACTAATAAAATTGTTATTTTTGGTAAATATGTATGAAACATAATCCTAGGTTGTAATTTTTTTCTAATATTTATAGTGTTTAAAGAAATAAATAGTTGATATTCTTCTTATGTTAAAATATTGGAGTGCAGATTAGAAATAACATATTTGAAAATAGTGAATAGATTATTAATAAAATTAGATGAAATTAAAGTAAATAGAAAAAGGATATTTCTATTGAATCATTCCAACTAATTTGAATTTTGAAATATTATGGTTTATCCATAGTTTTATTTTTTGGTTTAAAACTGTAATTGAGTAAATTGAAGGACACTTATGGAATCATATAAAATGTAAGACAAATCATGTTATGAAATAATATCATAAAACATTTATTAAATTGCTAAGTTAACTAAATTTAATGACATAGCATGATATGAAATAATATCATAAAATAAATTGAAGACAATTAATGATGTATTTGTCATTACACATATAAAATTTAATAAACATAATGTTTTTTTGAAATTAAAACATATCACTAAATTTTATTCTAATATATGAAGATGCATAACTTTTCCTTTAACTAGAATAGCCTTTATAAAATCCTTTTAGGCTAGAAGATAATTTGTAGTGAATACCATTGATGTTTCACATGGTTTATTAGAGACATAGATGTTGTAGATCAATGCTTGAAATTATTTAGTAACATAAGAAATAAATGCTTCCAAGTATTCAGTATCTTCAGAAAGAAACGCATAGATATAGAAGAATAAATTTTTTTACCATGAAACAATAATTTTAATCTATTTTTCATTAAAATATAAAATATCTTGAAAGTAAAAGGAAAATTGTTCTGAAATTTTACTCGACATAAACCACGCATTACAAAAAGAAAACCATAAATCCTAAAAAATACCAAGCACCACTGAATAAACATTACTAAGTCCCCATGAAAGTTATGATTCCAAATAAGATCACCCAGAAACACAAAGCAAAAAAAGATCTGTATATGTGGTCATATTAGAATACATAGAAAAAGAATAACATCAATGATTTACCTACCACATAATCAGAACCAATCCAACAACAAAATGAAAGGCATAGATTTTTTAATGGTCAAGAATAGATTTAACCAATCCAAAATTGATTTATATTCCACATATAATGTCAAATCATGCAAATGTTTCACTAACACCAATCAGAAAGCAGCTTGATTCAAAATTAGAACGAACCACATGGGATGAGAAAATAGAAAATAACATGTCAAGTAGAGTACTGATTGTGAGGTATGATGCATGAAACTTATTTGTTGAAGAGAAAATTCCTAATAATCCTTTACTAAGTTTAAAATATCATGTTCAATGATTTCTCCGAATGTATCTTTCGAAGCCATGAACATTGAATAAATTAAAGAAAGAGGAGGTGGAAGCAATTTGGATGAATTGTGATATTTTAGACTCTTAGTATAAAAGACACCCAACTGATGGTGAACTATAAATAATTCTTTTTTACATAACTTAATATGTAAAGGAAGGATTGATGAAAACTTCTTCATATTTCCAATTGTCTCCGACAATAGTTTTTTATGTTTTTCCAGCTTCTCAGGAAGCTTACACCATTATTTTCCCTGATAGATTTGGATATTTAGTTCTTCTCATTACCTACAACATATAAATCATATAAGACCTCAAATAAGATAAATATTATCTAATTAAATGGAAAATGGAAGAATGAAACCCAAGATTTACTTAAATTATTATGATATATGGACTAGGAAAAAATTCATGAAAAAAACTAAGAAACTCCGAGCCAATAATATTTTTTCTATTATGAGAGAATATGCATGGATACCTGGAATAGTTCATAGTTGAGATGATTAATAGTAACATCGTGTGAACTGTCATTTGACATTATGGTGCCTTAAATATCTTCCGATGCATCTTTGAAATACCCTTCCTCTAGTGTAGGCTCAATGTGTGGACGCTTTGACATGATGTCCATGCTAGCCTTTATTATGGTATTGAGATCACTCGGACTGCCACATAAAACACAAAGAATTAAATAGAATGTAAATAAATGGTATCCAAAGAAACAAAAAATGATTAATTTTTAGGGAAGAAGAGTGTGAAAGAGGGTGTGAGAAAAGAAAAAACAAGGTACTGATGATTGGATCGTTGAGAAGGGGTGATTGTAAAAAAACGAAGGGGAGGTCAACAAGGAAAAACCTAGGATGGAATAACATTAATGTGCTGGGTACAAACATGTGAGTATGAATGGCGAGTTGAAGAAACCAAACATGAGCAGTAAAGAATGGTGTGGAATCAAAGTCATTGGTTTAATATGGTTGCGACGAATGGCGAACAAGAAAGCCAACGATCGATTTCAGTTTTTTCTTTTAGGATTTTGGGGGTATTAGATTAGGGAAGGGTTTCACGTGGTAATCAGAATTAGATAGTCTAGGTGCTCCAGAGCCACGATGACGGGGAGGTTGGCTGGGTGCGCCATAGCCATGATGGAGGGGAGGTGGTCTGGGTGTGCCGAAGCAGCGACATAGGGGGGTGGGATGGGTTCGCTAGGTTGGGTATGCCCGAGCTGCAATGGAATTATAGTGGAGGGGAGGATAAGAGGGAGGAGGGGGTCGGAGAATCATGGGGGAGGGAGGGGGAATAATATTGAGATATAGAAGAATCACGAGGGAGGGGAGGAGTAACCCTGAGGGGAGGAGGGTAGTGCTACAATTTTCATTCCAGGAGTGGCTTTTTGGATTGATATAGACATAGATTTTATTAAGTGTGGAAATAAATATGCATCTATAGAACAATTTTATAGTAGTGTAGAGGATCTACCCCTAAACATATATATCTAACTTAGGATGAAATAGGTGGTATGGGATGAGTGTCTATTTAGGAACCCAGATCAAGTTGTTATTATTTATGTTGTCATCACTTTTCATTTATACCACGAGGAACACTACCATTTATGTACTAATTACATAAAATTGGTTAGTCTACATACTGGGGGTTCCATCCGACTTATATTTATATCTCACACTGTATTCTAGCACCATTTGGTGCATGAGTTGACTTCTTTCTCATAGGTGTATGAATTCATTTGTTGTTTTCTGTTGAGTACTTAGGAGCTAGAGAGCAGAAGACCGAGATAGTGCTTGAGATGCTCTTGGATCTAGTCATTATGAAGTTTTTATTTTATTTCATTATATTTTTATATGAAATTATCACTTATTGTACTTGTAGCATCACCTGTTAATCATGAATTGTTGTAAATTGGTATTGGCCACTTTTATTCGATTGTTATTTTATTATTATACTATTGATCTTTCTTTATTTTTAGTGATTCTTCTATTTCTTATTTTTTTTAAATCATTATACCACTGGGAGAATCTGATCTAGATTGTATAGTCTCCCCATCGTACCGTCAATAGATAGTCACTGCTAGTCGGCAACCTCTAGTGTATGAGGAGGTGCACTTGTGGCCATGTGGAGACCAGTCGAGCTACTAGTTTAGTGAATATTTAGGCCAAGATGTTAATTCGTTGTTGATTCTGTTATATCCTCAGGAATAATAAATTTAAATTTATTAAATATTGTATAATGAATATATATATTCTATATTAAATTTCTTGATGTCCTTTTATTTTCATTTGAAATACATTCATTGTATAGATCTTGGATACTCCGACCACTTAAGGTTATTCAGTCACTTTCTCCCTAATTACATCCCTAAGTTGACCCTAGTCAAAGGTGTTATGAAATAGATTATTCATAGAAATAATGTTAATAATATCATTACTTTAAATTTTATTAATTATATACAATTTATAATCATCTATGAATGATTGTAAAATGAATCACATTACTTTGTGGTGGTGGTAATCCCCATGTTCTCCCATGGGACATTATCATTTTCCAATAGATGGTACAGTAAGAAGAAAACTGATATTATATTTTTTGAGTAATATTTATGACATAAATATCAATAATATTTACTATTTTAATATTTATAATAATATAAGTGAGTCGGTGATGAAAAAAATTACACCGCCACATGGACATGGTAGGTTATACATATATATGATTGATATTTTCATTTTCTATTGGATGGAAAGGAGAAATAAAATGGATTCACCATTAAAATAAAAACATATTGTTATACTTAGTAAATTTATTTAATTATTTTAATATTTTTACTCATTATTTTAAGAAGGTTTAACAATGGAACTTAGAAAATATTAGAAGGAACATATTCCTCTAAATTTGATAATCTTATTTGCCTTAATCCATGTGCCTTCTTGAAGATGTATTTTGGCGAGGAAAAAAATATAGGTCATGAAAAATAAAATATTAAATTTATATATGTAGGTTTTTATTGAGATAACTATCTCAAGAACTGTGATGAACATAGGAGACGAGGATTCCATTTATAAGTGTGGTGGGGGGGAGCTTGTAAATACCTGAAACTTTTTTATATAATATATATCTTTCTCACATTAAGTGGATCAAAATTTCATTATATTTGAATATGATAATGGTATGGTCAAAATAATACCAGAAAAATATATTTAATCATGTTTTTGTGTTATTTTTGAATCTTATATCATTATTTTATCCCTTTTTATTCATTTCACCCTAAATCGAGGTGATAAATATTTACAGTGGTTGCTATTCAATATGACAAAAAATTATGTGGAACTTATTATGTAATATTAGTTATGATAATAAAAAATATTTAATCTATATTAAAAGATTAAAATTCTAAAAATGGTAAATATTTCACATTTCATGTGTTCGATAAATGCAACGAAAATAGTTTTTAGAAAAAATGCATTTTTTTACGTAAAAATTATGTTATTCAAAAATCAAGAACAATATTGATTAATACTAAATTAATTAAGTAATATTAAATAAAATGGTAATTATTTTCCTTTAAAACCCAAAAAAAATGAATATAACCTTATGAATACTTGATTAAAGTAAAAGAACCAAAAAATATTTTTTATTTGAATAAAAAATGTCATAGATTTTGAAAATGTTAAAAATAAATTTCTATGTTTGAAAGAATTTATTTAATGAATTAACTTAATAATATAATATTTTTTATATAAAAAATGTTATTATAAATAGTCATGACATTCTTATATACTAATAATTTCATAAAAGATATTGTATTTCTAAAATTAGTACTTTTCACTTTTAACCCAAATATTAACTATTTTTGTGATGAAATGATTAGTAAGTGTAAACATATGCTCAAAAAATAAAATATAATAAGTGTGAATTTGATGAGGATGTGCGAATTATAACAAAATCAAGTAACAGAAACACATAATATAAGAATCATACCCAATAAAACCAGGATCATAATAATAGAGTCATGAAAAGAATATTTTTTCTTATGAAAATACATATCATAGGATAATAGAATCAAAATATTTTGATCAAAATATAATATATGAAATCAAAAGCATATCCCAACGATAATAAAAAATTTTGTCATAAAACAATATTTCCATGATTATTCACAAAGGTATCATAAAATATTTCAAATGAATAATTCAAAGGTATCATAAACATTTAACCAATAGTGATTACTTCTTTAACCAATGTATTGGAGAATGATCAGTGCCCATGTAATAGAAAAATAGGGTCAACATGAAACATCACCCAAGATAGCCCTCCAGAAGGTGGATATCATGAACTAAAACAAAAGAATGTATTATATATAAGAGGTAAGAGATAAAAAAATCAAATAAAAACTCATAAGAAAAGGTACATCACCAAGTGACATATAATCCTACCAAAAAATCCTAGACCAAAAAACAAAAAAAATCTAATACCAAAGGAAAAAATAACTGTGTCTATAACACCCTAAGATTTTATAATATATTTCTCATAAAATAAATTTAATTTCATTGAGATCTTGTGATACACAAAACCACATGTCAAAATGAAAAACAATATAGTTTAACGTTATAAGTTAGCACCATCAGCACTGTAGTAGTATTATTCACAGAATGGGCTTTGGGCCAAAAAATCGGCCTATGGGCCATGTAATGGGCAAAATGCCCACTGGGAATTCTGGCTAGGCAATGGGTGTCCCTCTACCCAGTTAAAGGGTTATTTTCTTTGCTTTATTAATAAATGAGGTTTCTTCCCCAACCTTTTGAAAAAATTATATACTTAAAAAAACATTTTAATCAAAAATAATTTTTACTAATTTATAACCAAATAATATAATTGATTTATTAAACTATTAGAATTTTTTTAATAAAATTAAATTAAATTTTTAAATAATAATGTTACAATTATCCTAGATTGAAAATTTGAGAATTTTATGATAGGATGGTTTTTTTGACGAATAATGAAATATACTAATTTTTACAGAAAACTACGATATCATTTAAAGAATTTACCGTGTTCAATTTCATTTTAAAATGTTTTTAGTAATATAAGTTGTTCAATAATATTTTGAATAATATAATTTAGGTAATTTTTATATATTTTATCTTTAATTCTGATATAAAAACTTTTATTACTTAAGGAATTATTTTTCTAAAAAACAACACTTGGTCCTGTTTTACAGGTTTATTATTAAATTAAATTATTCAAATTATATGAACTAAATTTGATAAAATGGACTATAAATTTGTAATAATAACAATTTGAAACACGCTGAGAGTTATACAAATTAATCTATTCTTGATAGTATAAAGGATATTCCACTCGGAGCTTAAACAAACATAAAATAATATTATATTAAATATGGCCATTATAACATAGCCATTAAATTGATTATAATAAATAGTATTAAATAAATTATAAAGTTTATATTTAATAATTTCCAACACAATATAAATTTATTTATAAAATATTAGGATTTAATGAATCATTTTTTTAGAAAAGTAATTTTATTGATTAAAAATATGTTTTCTTCAATAATTTTTTTATTATTTTTTAAGAGAAAATATTATTATTAATTTCTAGAAGTTTTAGAATATGTATTTGAAAAAAGTATCTTCATTTTTTAAATCATAATAACAAAATTAAATTAGTTTGATTTTTTTGTATTTTTCAAAAAATATTAATTATTCAGAGAATAATGAAAATACATAGTTTTGTTAAAATGTAATGAATGTTCAATAAATAAATTATTTTCAAAGTCACATTAGGTTTTGAATATAATTTAATGTAATAATGTTTTTTAATTTTTTATATTTAATACAATTAATTTCTTTTTAATAATAGTTGTTTTGGATTTTTTATTCTTTTATATTTTGGATTTTAAAATAGGTTTTTTATAAAAACTATTTTAATGTGAATAATGATTATCCATTTTGATTAATTAAAATAAACCATAATTATGAATATATTAGATGTAATTTATATATTTTATTAAAACAAATACTATTTGAAATTTATAAAATCTTGATAAATAGTAAACAATTTAATATAGAATCATATTATGCTTGAAAAATACATTTATCAAAAATTGCTTTTTTATCACATCTACAGGTTTTGATTTTAAATAATATTATTCCATATAAATGAATTTAATTTGTTAAAATGGATTCCCTATTTATAATAACAACAATTTATAATATATAATAAGATCAACTTATTAATTTATCATAAATAATAGTGAAAATAGTCAAAATATTTTACCACGGTTATGGTGAAAATAGGTTTACCTTAGGATAAACAAAACAGATAAGGTTTAGAATGACCTAAAACATTAATAAAATATATTGGATTATAATATTTCGACCTTATATCATATAATTTTTTATAATATTAAGTTTTTATGCTTTTTTCATTTCAAAAATATGTGTAAACCTTTTTCTTTTGAAAAATTACAATTGTGCCACCCAAATAACTTATTAAAGGCCACCCATCTCCTTCTCATCTTAACACCTAAAAATCCATTTGGTTTGAAAAATACCAACCCAAATCCATTAATTACTACTATAAAAACGTATTTTACAGATTTTGTTAATCCTAAATATAATCTTGTATGAGTTTAGATATAATCTTAAAGAGGTGGTTCGAAGAAGAAGCACCATTCTTAACCGAGTGTTTTTATTTTATTTCATCTTTCACCTCTATCAAATCTTATTCCTTTTTTTTATATTAAAAAAATTGTACAAAATATACTGATATTTTATTATTTTAATTTAATAAGCTAAATCCATCTCCTCTTCTATATTTGGGAAATGAAATCATCATTCATGCATACAATAACATATCACCTAGAGAAGAGATGAAATTGATTCGTATAAATGCCACTCATAAACTATTATAATGATGGATTTAAAGTGTAAATATATAAGATATTTTAAAAATAAATATGCACATTTAATTATGATATCAAATATATATTTTTTACTTTCTATTTCATGGGGGATTTGATAATGTCACTCATGTGTACGGTGGAGTATCACCTCATGAATATATGTGATTCTCTTTTCACTAACCCTCATCATTAAAGGTAATAACGATAAAGTTAATGAATGTATATATATATATATGAAATATTTATTAAGGTCATGAAATATTTATCATTATTAATTCCTAAAAGATCATTTACTTTTAACATTTCCATTCACCAAGAAATGATCATTATGATCGTGCGTACGTGTGGACTACAGCCTCAACAAAGTGATACGATTCTTATTTATCACCATATCACATGGATGATATATATAAATGTATTTTAGGAAATAATAAATTATTTTAATGATATTTTTATAATTTTGGATGTATAAAATAATACTTACCTTATTTCCATAATGATCATTCAGAAATGGAATTGTTACTCATACGTATGTACGACCTCCCGTTTCCATTATTGTAACATAGTTCAATTTTCATAAAACGTATTCAATGATGATTTTCAAAAGAATAATTTCTTTTTGAAAATAGTAATTTTTTTATGATTTCTATTTTTGATATTATAGAACAATTGCCTCTTTGACCTCGGTCAACAAACAGATGTTGTTTTGAAATAATGAATCAAACGTGCTTAAAAAACACGATGTCGACATAACCAATTAAATACATATATATGTGAAATTAAAATAAATAAAAGAAATAATTCATATATAAGGTATTAATCCTAGAAAATATTATTAATAATTAAATTAATTTATATAAATTATTATAAATTGGTTAAAGTAATACAAGGGAAGTCTTGACTCAAGAGATGGACTTTTCGTGTCACTTTTATTTCTATGAGATATATGACATATTCATCACTAATTTTAATTGTGGGGTTTATATACTACCCATGAATCTATATAATGAATATTTCCATGAAAAAAATATCTGGATTTATGAATCCATTTTAGGTTCTCTCTTTAATGTGTTTTTGATCCATAGACTACCAAAGTAGTAAGAGACTTCATGTCAATTTTCATTCCTTAAGGATTATATTAATGGTATGCAGGAAATTTATTTTATATAGTGTATTTAATGAAAATTTTACATGTACTATAATTAATATTTCATTCATAATGGAATTTTTATGTATGAATTTTAATTATTTTATCCAATGGGATTTGACATTAATGTTACCAAGTTGTAATGAATTTCATAACTTCAATTTTTTTCACTGGGTTTTATTACTTATTCACAATCTTTGATATTATAAAATTTTGTTTATAATGAATTTTGATCATATTATGTTTTATTTACACATTTATTATATTTACTTACTTTTATACACATAATTGATTCTTGGATTAATTTCACCTCAACGTTATTATCATTATAAGTGTTTCTAGCCTGGAATTGTATTATTTGAGACATATGTTATGTTATACAACTATATTATTTTATGAGGTGTATATACTTCCACATTGACATGTTATACCATGAATATATATATTTTATGATAATTATGGTTTCACACGGTTTTATTCTTTCATGAGGATTTTTATTGTGGAGTAACCAAAGTGGAAAAGGCTTTATGATACAATTTCTTTTTATTTAAAATATTATAGATGTTGAAGGATATTTTTTAGAAAATCATGTGATATTGTTTTCATGAAATAGAAATATTTTATTATACTCCTGTTATGAATGTGTTTCACATGTTTAATTTAAATTTCCTCCCTCATTGATTGAATAATCATCAATATTTGTTTTTAAACGATTCAAATTTTTTATGTTTATTTATTTCATTAATTTTCCTTCCATATCCATGTTTTCAAATAAATCAACCAATTTATTTTATAAAAAAAAATTATTTAAAAAAGTGATTTTACATGATCTTTAAAATACTTTTAAAAGGTTTTAAAAATGGAATTTCATAATATTTCTTGAATGTGTTACTTTAGATTCTTGTTCACAATTTTTTAAAAGAATGTTTATTTTTAACATTTACTAAATGAAAAGATCATAATTTATTTTAAATATTAATCTATTATTTTTCAAAGTTATTTTTAAATAAAATTATTTTTAAAATAATTTATTAATTTTCAGTTTTTAAAAGAAAATATGAAATTTAAAAATAAATTTTCCTAAAAAAATGTTTTAATTAAATTTTAATGATATTTCGATCCATCGATACCAACAACCATTGATTATACTAATTCTACCTTAGGGGTGATTTTTAATGATACAATCCTGATTCATTATTTGGATGGATTATTATTTTTTACAATATATTTTAATGGAACCCATTTATTTTCCATGGGTTAATCAAGTTATGAAAAAAAATAATCTATTTGAATCTACCTGGACACAACTTACTTTAATACTACCATAAAATTAGTTGATTTTTTAAAACCAAAATAAGATTTCATATTTAATTTTAATAAAACACCCCTTTCTCTCATTTTGGGAGATTGAGGTATTTAAAAGTGGTTTTTAGAGAAAATGTTTTTTTATATTTGAAAGAATTTTTCATAATAGTTTAAAAGATTATTTCTAGGATATAATGATGAAATGTTACAATATTAAATTATTTACTCCAAAAATTGTCCTTAGAAATTTTTTATTAATGGTCGAGCATCATTATAGCTCATAGATGTACCACAATGGAACTCCAATGCATTAGGTAATGATTTTTTTCTATATAGAATTATATCATAAGTGAGACATATAGTTATTCCAATTTATAAGGGTTATTATATGGGTTCTATAAGGGTATTATTATGATGATGTCGCAAGGTAACAAAATATTTTCTTTATTCTTTCTATGTTTATAAACGTTTCCTTTGATAAAATTTGATATCATATTACTCATGATTATTGATTATTATGTGTCATGAATTTTTTAATACTTTATTAATTGAGTCATGATTTATAATACATGTATTTATGGGAATGATTCTCCTATGTTATGACCATTCACTTTTATTATTCCATCATACCATTATTTTTTTATTTTTCTCACTGATAACATCCAGTGTTTAATGCTTATGTTTACCCTTAATGAAAATTTGAGCTCACCCTTCTTATGTTTATTTTTACACATGTCATTCTGAATGATTTTTAATGATTTGTATCTAGAATGTTATCATATGTAATGAATTTTATGGGATATTTTGAAGGAATAATATGGATTATAAGAAGCTATGTAAATTAGGTGAAATAATCTCTTGATGTCATGATTTATATTTATTTAAGAGTTTTTTTTTTGAATTATATAAAACTTTAGTCCAAAAGTTTACTTGGGTATATATGTGATCTAATATATCCTTTTGATGTTTTATGTTTTGGATGGATAAAATTGGGTCATCTCCATTGATATAAAATCCAAAAATTTAAGGATTATTATTTTAGAATTGTATCTAGGTGTACGATTTTGAGGGTGTTACAGTTGTTATCAGAGATGGATTTATATAAAATTGGAGATTAAGATGTTTTCATGTGAAGTTATCTTCATATTTTTTGATTCCATCACATGTTTATAATTTTTAGGTTTATCATAATTTCAAATTCTTAGACACACCATTTGTAGTTTTAAGTAATGGAATTTTAAAGAGACTAATAATATTTTAGAAGATTTTTTATTAGGTTTATGTGTGTTAATCAATTAGCTTTGCCATGATATATTCTTTCAGGACTCCATGTTACATTATCATTTGGAAGAATATATGGATATAATGTGTCTTTTTTGGTGATTTAGGTTATTGATGGAAATAAATAGAATATTTTTTATATTATATCATTAGGGAATATAAAGTTTTTGGTATATTACATTATGAGTGACTAATATTATTTGGAGATAAATTTTAAATTTATCTTGGAAGTATGTGTGATCAAACCCTTACGATTTTTGGGTTTCAATATTATATATAAATATGTTTAATAATCATAAGGAAAGTTATTTATAGAATTATTTAGTTTGAACATTGTGTATTAGTGGTTAATTTTTGAGATTAGTAAATTATTTCATCATATGATGGTTTATTTATTTTGGTAATTATCTTGAATTCTGATAACCATTTTTTTAATTAAAATCTAATGATAGGGGAGTATCCTGTTATCATTTTATTGTTATGTGATCCTCTAAGAGATTCTTTTAGTTCTTAAATAATAAACAATTAAACATTAATACTCATCGTTTGGTGAAAATATGGGATTGTGGTTGAAATTGTTTAAAGAATGAAATTCAACTTACAAATTAATTATATTTAATTATTTTATTAGTATAGGTGGTAATAGATTCATAAAATCTAGGGAAATTATTTTAAAATGAAAATATTATTCTATTATTCTCATTTACAATGAGACAATGGTCTTTTATTCACCTCTTTAGTTTAGAGTTTTATGGATGTCGACTTTGTTATGACCATTCACTTCATTGTGATCTATGATCTCTTCTACAACCATTCATTATTTGGGCATAAAAATTTTCTTTCATCTATATGAAATCACTTACCACTAATATTTTCGTACTTGTAGACCTAGTTATTTTTTGTTCCAGGTGACCTTCATACTTTTGACTCTATCATTTTAAACAGATGTTTTGTTAACCCTTTATACAATGTGCGTTTCCTAAAAAAATGTTTTCAAACATCGAACCTTTGATTACCATGATAAAGATCAAAATGAAATGATGTAATTTATTCACTAGGTATGGGGGTAGAATTTAACATCCTAATATTTTTAAAAAGGAATCCATACTCGATAGAATACAAAACATGCAAAACTGAGCTTAAACAAACCAAGAAATAATATTATTTTAAATATGACCATTATAATCTAGACATTAAATTGTCAGGTATAAATAATATTAAAACTTTTATGATATATATATATATATATATATTTATTTACCACTCAATATAAATTTATTGATAAATTATTAATAAATAATCAATCAATTTTTAGTAATGTAAGTTTATTCATCAAAAATATGTTTTATTAAAAAATGATTTTTATTTATTTTTATGGGGAAATATTATAATTAATTTCTTGAAAATTTAGTAATGTTATCCAATTAAATTAACTAAACCTTTTAAATAATAATATAAAAATTAACTTAGGGTGAATTGTTTTGGATTTTTTGGGAAATATTGTTTTTCACTGAACAATGAACAATACTGATTTTTTTTTAAAATATTATCATTTAAATAAATTAAATAATTAAAAATTCATATTATTTATTAAATATTACTTAATGTAAAAAAATTATTACTTATTTATAAATAATACAAATATTTAATTTTGAGAAATCTTTGTATTTTAATTTAGTAGAAGTTATTATTTTGATTAAAAAACAAGAATTGGTTTCTACTAAAAAAGTGATTTAAATTATATAATGTTTCTCCACATTAATTAATAAAAAACACATTATATGGAATTGTTTAAATTAAATTTATGTATTATATAATAATAAATATTAATTTAAATTAATATAAGGATTATTTACAGTCAAGGATTTAATATAAAATTATATTATCCTTGAAACATATATTTCGTGGAAAACCACTACTTCCATCACATTTGTGGGTTTTATTAGAAATTAAATAATCCATATTATATTAATTAAACTTCTTAAAATATATTAAAAAAAATTAGTATTAAATTATTTTATTATATAATAGTGTATACACAATTTCGGATCATAATGAATATTGAATATAATAAAATAAATTTTCCACAGGTTAGGTGAAAAAGAGTTTATTGTGAAGTTAAACTAGAATGTTAAGTGTTAAAATGACCTAAAAATTTTTAAAATATATTCAATGAAAAAGATATATTTTATATCATGTAAATAATATTTTTTCATTTTTTATCCTTTTAGTATATGGAAAATTTGGGTGTACCGTTTAATTTTAAAAAATTACAATGGATCCATTAACCTCACTTATAAAGTCCACCCACTGTCCTCTAATATTGACTCTTTAATTGAATTTTTGTTAATCAAATAATTAAAATAATAATTAATAATATAAAAATTACATATGTTGATTGGTTTGAACATAAATAAAATCTAGGAAGGATTTAGGTATAATCGAAAAGAGGTGGTCAGACGAAGATGTATCATTCTTAGCTGAATGTTTGAATTTTACTTTTTCTTCCACCTAGTTCAAACATTTTTGAATTATTATGATATAAATATAATTTTTTTCAAATATACATATATGTTATTATATTTATTTAATTACCTAAACACATCTAATATTCTACCAAATGAAAAATAAAATCATTGTTTGTGTGTAAGATGAACTACCGGCTCCGGATCCTACGTAATTATTTTTTCATCATCACCTCTAATGAATTGTAATAATGATCAATTTAATGTATATATATGATAATTAAAAAATAATTATAGTAATTTAATTTTTATATCACATAGAACTTCTTAATTTCCATTTTGTTTGGGATATGATAACGTCACTCGTTTGTATGGGGCACTACATCCTTCCAAAGCGATCTGATTCATTTGTACAAAATATTTTCACAGAAGGTAATAAGGATATATTTATTTAATATATGAGATATTTGTGAAATAATTAATATATTTATTAAATATATATAATTATTAAAATATAATATATCACTTAAGTTTTACCTTTTCATTCAATGATAAATGGTATCGTCGTTTGTGTGTACATGAGGACTATCATCTCCATGAAGCGATGTGATTATTTTTTATCACCAATTCAAATTAATTATTTATATATGTGTATTTTAAAAAATAGAAATATATTTATGATATTTTTATCATTATATAAAGTCAAAAAAATACTTACCTTCTTTCTATGCAGAATATTGAAAAGTATAAACATTAGTAATGAGGACGTATGGCCCACCGACTCAGTGATCGTAACATAGTTCATTTTTCAGAACAATTATTCATCGATGATTTTAAAATTACAATTAAATAATAAAAATTTTATATATTTAATTACTATTATTTTTTAGATGTTGGAACAATGTTTTCTTTGACCGCAGTCAACACATGGAAGCTGTTTCGAAACAATGAACTAAACATCCCCAAAACACATATTGTGGATTTAACTGATTAAGTATTTAAATATGTAGTTTTAAAAATAAAATAAATTATTCATGTATATTTTTTAAAAAATTTATGATTTTATTATTAAATAAAATAATTTATATATGTTTATTATATAAGAGTTAATGGAAATACATGGAATGCCTAAAGTTGAGGTAAGGGTTTCTCGTCCCAAATTAATTTTTTTGATACAGATTATATATTCACCAATTATTTTTATTGGATGGGGTATATGGAACAAATTAATGTATTTTATGGTTAATTTCAAGAAAATAATCTTTATTTATGAATCAATATCAGGTTCTCTCTTTCACATGGCTTCAATCTAGAGATTTTCACAGCTGTAAGGGACTTCATCTCAATTTTCATTCATTAAGGCTTTTTTTAATGTTATTAACTATATTGAATTTATATGGTGTATATAATACCCCTTTTACATTTAATATCATTAATAATCCATATTTAATAGAATTTTATGTTTCAATTGGAATTATTTTATCAACAGGGTTTTGACATGAATGTTACCATATGTGGAAAAGATTATCATAACTCAATATCTTTTTATTAGGTTATAATACATATTTATTGTTTTTGATATTTAAATATTATGTTCATGATTAATCTTGATTATAGTAATTTTTTTATTTCCATTAGTTTATTTGGATTTACATTTGATATACATAATCAATAAATTTATTAACTCTAACCTCAATTTTATAATCATTATAATGATTTATAATTAAAAAAATTTATTCTTAGGGATGAATTTAATATTATACATGTATATTCTTTTATAAGGTGTATATAATACCCAATTGACATGTTATATTATGAATCTCCTTAAATTAAAGATATTTAATGTTTCATATGATGGTATTCTCTCATGGGTCTAATAATTGAGGAGTTACCAAAGCGGTAGAGATTTTATGATACACTTTCCTTTATTTCCAAGATTGTTTATATTGAAGGTTATTTTAGAGGAAATCATATAATATTATTTTATTAAAATACATATTTTTTATTTTCATATAGTTATAAATGTTGTTACATGATTAATTTAAATTTCCTCCCTTATTGATTAAAAAAATATAATGAAATTTGTTTATAAGTAATATTGATCTTTTATATTCTTTTCAATTGAGAATATTTCACTTCAAAATCAATGATTTATAAAATGATTTTAAAAAATTTAATTTATTAAAATAAATTCTTTCCAAGGGGTATTTTACATTATATTGTAACAACTTTGAAAAGGTTTATTAATTTTTTTACTAATGGGCCACATCAGTCTCTATTTTATTATTGTATGAAATGAATTTTTATTTTTAGTATTTACAACTTGAATAGATTTTCACACCACCATGAACATTAATTTATGTTATTAGATTATATATTTTCAAATTTATTTTAAAATAGATTTGTTTTTAATATATATATATATATATATATATATATATATATTATTTTTTAATTTTAAAAAGTGATTTTTGATGTGAAAGCTGTATTTTCTTAATGAAAATATTTAATGATATTATAGTTGTATTTCCATTCATCAACACCTGCCACCATTTATGTTACATATTCTCCACTATGGATAATTTTTAATAATAACATCGTTGATATTTATTCGGGTGGGATATTATTGGTGAAAAGATATTATCATCGAACCCATTTCTTTTCCACGAGTTAGTCAATTTATGAAAAGAATTATCTATTTCAATATATATAATGACCTTGAATTTTCATTCTACCATAAAATTTATTTTATATTTTTATTAACTTACAATATTTATTATTTTCTTTAAATAAAAAACCTCATTCTCTAATTTTGGATGATTTATATTTTAAAATGTATTTTTAATAAAATAGATTTTTGATATTTGAATTAGTTTTTGATACACATATAATTTTTTTCAAGGGTTTTATAATGGAAAGTAAAAATAATAATTTATTAATTAATTATATGATTATTAGAAACCATTTACAAAGTGGTTATACCCATTATAGTATAGGTATGTGCCTGATATAGTTTATGAGATGTGTGTACCCAAATAACATGTCAAATCATGGGATAATGATTACGTTATCAATATAATTATACTGGAAGTTAGCCATATGGTATTCTAATTTATAAGGGTTATTTTTAGGATTATATAAGAGTTTTATGATGATTATGTTCCAAGGCTCCAAAACATTTTAATTATTCTTTATATGGGTTATAAATGTTTTCTTTAATCAAGGTTGATGTCCCAATCTCATGATTATTGATTCTTATGAAACATGAATTTATTAAAGCATTGTCCAATGTTTCATGATTGATGATCCAGGTATTGATGTGTATGATTTCTCATATTTTATGATCATGCACTTTTATTATATCATCATACCCTTATTCTAATCTTTTTATCCCCAATGATATTTAGTTGTCAATGCATATGTTTAGCCTTACTAAGAAATTTTTACAATCATTATTATGTTTCTTCTTTCCCAGGTTATGAATAATGATGCTAAATGATTTGCATTAATAAAGGTATATTATGTGGGTAATTATATGGGAGTTTTTCAATAATTAAAAAGGAATATGAATATACGGGTGTAATTAAAGAAATACCCTCTTTAAGTCATGAGTGTTGTTTATGTAAGAGTATTTCCTAATTATCAAAAACCTGAAATCTATAATGACATCGGGTATATATTGATCCAACATTTTTCTTTTGATGTTTCATGTTTTTAATCATGATTATTGAGTCACCTTAATCAATTTCAAATAAAATAATGTAATGTTTATGATTTCAGCACCAGATCTAGACCTGAGGGTGTAATGACTCATGTTTTCCATGTATTACTTTTGAATATTATGTGGATTATTTTTTAGACAATGCGCTAAGTCATTGTGTGATTTTTGTGCTCAGTGTGCCTAGATACATTTTTGAAATATATTATATATATTAAATATCATGTGCACACAATATTACTAAAAAATTGGAATAAATTCTAAATAGGTGCCCAGATCAAAAATCATAGGGCACTATTGAGATTAGTTCGTATGGTTTACCCTAGGCGTGACTTAACATTAGTCTAAATAGTTTGTTTATAGAAAATTCATCTTGATCATGGAAATTAATAAAATAATGTGAATAATTTTTTTCTAATGTAGCGATTTACTAGTCTTTCAATATATGATTATTTGAAAATCCCATGGTTAGATGATAACCCCAAAGACTCCAGAGGACCATTTTAAAGATCTCTAAAAATCCTCTTAGGTGAATGATGAAAAATTGTGGATCGATGATCAACGTTCCTTATATTTGAGGGATCATTCCTATAAAAATGAAGCAACAATCATTCTTCATCATCATGTAATCCAAATTGAGGTAGGGAATGTGTTTTATTTGGAATTCTTCCCTTATCATGATTCCTATGATGAACGTGGACCGATCCATAAACAGATTGATCTATTGTTTGATAATTATATAATATGGTTTTATTTTGTAGAGATATTACATTGGGAGCTGTTTAATTGATTGTTTCTTTGTTCTTCATTCTAATGGAAATGAGTCGAGGTTAACTGAACATGGACAAGGTTCATTCCTATTTTCCATGTATCATGATTTCCTCCCATATTTCTCTTTTCATCATGAAAATTCTTCATTTGGTCCACAGTTCGATGAACCCTGATGAATCAATATTTGCACCCATTTTTCTTTGTGCATAAATACAAGATTTTAGATCTTGGATTGGTAATATGTAATGGAGGTATGATGATGGTAGTTGAAATAAGATCATAGTGATTTGGGAACATCCGATCTTCGAGTGAGATGAATAGAATATGATTCAGATGAACAAAATCCATTTTCTAAATGGATTTGAAAACTGGGTTCTGGAGAATGGTTACAGCAGAGATCAACCGAAGTAGATCCAAGAGTTTCAGCACATTTGGAGAAATATTTATTAGCATCAGTAGTGTAGATATGAGTTGAAGGAAGAGGAAGGGGTTTTTAAAAAACTGGATACACACGACTTGTAATCTTTGGCTACTAGGATTATAGTCATCTTGGATGAACTTATCATGTACTTAGGATGATACAAGGACATAGGGTGGTGTACATAGGTTTCTTACACATTTTTTACACCCTACATGACATGACATTGACCATGTACATGTGATACCCCGTGTATTGGTACACAATCCTAGATACATGGGATGACACCATGTACCATCATTCTACTGTGGTACATGTGTGGGACCGTAGACACAGGGAAAAATTGTATTACCCCTCTACATGTTGTGTACTCTCCTTCTACATGCACCCAGTTTGATTGAAACAGTCCCTTTATCGACGTAGTGTAAGTACCCAGATCTTCTTTTCAGGTATGTATCTTTCTTTCTGTATGTTTTTTAGGAAAAGAAGAGTTTCTGGAAAAGGACAGTACATGGCGTGCACTAGAGGCCACCTAAATAGGGGTCCTGTAAAGGCAAGTACATGATGTGCACTTACAATGTTCATGCCATGTACTTTATTTTTTTCATTAAACAGGCATGGGTGGCATTTGAAGGACAGAATGTACTTCATCTCTACCTATTGGATTCAAGAGAATATATATGACCGTATATCTTCTCCAATACCGTGACTCAACATCCATTCTCTGAATCAAACTCCATCGGTTGTGTTGGAATCACATCGGTGAGTCATCTCTTTTTCTAGAACACCATCTTTTGATTTATCATCTCTCGTCAGATATTTTTGGTTGAACGTTTTGGACGTTTTTGTAGATCTACACAATTATAAGTTGATTCGTGGTCTGTGATTCAAGTATTTCAATCTCACAATGTCTATGTAGGTGGTTTGTGCCTTTCCGTAGTTGGTTTTTGAGTTATATGTGCAAAAATGACCAATACCCTTGTTCAGGGTATTATGGGTTTATGGTTTAAGCCCTGTTAATTTTCTGATATTCCTAGTTTGATTGATTGGAGGTTAATTGTTTAGAATAAAAGTATCCTTTCTAACCTATGGATGTTTTTCCAATGTTTGGTTGTTTTGTCCATTTGGTCCAGCCTTTCCTGTAAGGCTGCTACCTTGATTTCCATTACTAGTATTATTAGGGTGGAGTTATTATCATCTGACATGTTGTTATATGTTGTAGACTATTATCCATGTAGTACTTGAGGTTTTCTTTGGATGTCGTATATCATTTTGCACGATTGACATACCCAAGGTCATGAGAACCTGGTGTAGTAGACCATAGGGGGAATCGATGCTGAGGGCTTCTCCAGAGTGTCTCATTACTTTTACGTTGCGAGACCATAGGGGGGATGGACTTTGTGCTCCATCTGAGTGTCTTTAGTTTCCTCAATATGGGCCACATGGGTAATTGGAAGTTGAGTGCTTCCTCAGAGTTCCAATTAGTCACTAATACGAGACTACATGGAGAATTGACAATGAGTGCTTACTCAGAGAGTCTTTTCTAAAACCGAAAAAGAGGGGTTAGACTGTGTGAACTTCTCAGAGGGTTGCTTGTGTTGTTTTGGTTGAACCAGAGGGGATAGGCTATGATTACATCCCAGAGGGTTATCTTTTTGTGATTATATACTCACTTGACATATGAAATTGAATGCAATTGAACTGTTGGATTGTTTAATTTTGAGTACTTCCTAGATTTCTACTTCTTTTTTTATTTGTAACACCCAGACACCAGTTACCCAGAGTCGGTGCATTTTTACATAACATTGGCATGATCACAAGAAAGATCAAATCTCGAAAGACCGATTGGTTTAGTAGCCTTGGAAACACTAGATATATTCATAATGTTTTATATTACATCATAAAGTGAAAAACTACTAAAAAAATATATTGTCTCCATATTCCACATTCATATCCCCACATAATATCCTTGCAGGTCATTCATAATTTACTTTTCACTTCCTGGAAAAAAATATAACATAGAAAAGGGGTGAGCTCAAATGCCCAGTAAGGATAACAATATAGCGGAAACTTTCATAAATAAGAATAAATATTTAAGTCAATGTATAATTAAAACAAAAGCCTTTTAAACTTGAAATTCAACATAGTATGTCAAAAGTGAAATGAAATAATGCCATTTACTTATTCACAAGGATATCCTACTAATCGAATAATCACATGCAATATCAATAACCACTTTCATAATGATGGAATGCATAAATCCAGACTATCATAACCACATAGCCAAGGCCTCGTGCCAAGACTACAAATAAGATTTTGTCAAGGCCTTGTTCCGAGACACTAGTTTGTCTCATCAGACCAACCAATGCATCGAGGAGCTATAGCGGGCTCCACCCGTCACATATTAAGTCCAATGCATTCCCATATGAAAGGGTTTATACATAACATAAACATTCGTATTAAAACTAGCATACGAAATGTCAATACTTTCACCATAAACCATGAATGGTATAAAAATAGCACATCCACAGTCAAACATATCACAAATCCTTCAATACAATATAGAAGTTTTTTATCATAATAAATCAACTTCAAATAAGCGTAAAATCCATCAAAGGATGTTAACATAGATGAAATCAAAACTCTTTTTAGAGAAATACCTCTTTCTATTTTTGAAATAATTTAAGAGTTATATATTTATAAAATAAAACATTTTCTTTGAAAATATTCTTATAAGCTTGTAAGGGAAGCTTCGACGATTTTATAACGGCGGAAAATAACCGCACCCGCTGTATAAGTTAAAAAAACATTCTTACCTTAATTCTGTCGAAAAGGTTAAAAGCACCTTGTTTGGAAAACGACAGAAATATTCTTTTATAAAACTCTTATAAAAAGTCAAACAAGGGTATAAATGACTTTAACCCATATTCTTTTAAATAGTAAAAATGTTTTGAAATACATTTTTAAGAAACATGGATGTGGATGATAAAGAGATCCTAGTAGATTATTACGTATAAACAACCTTGGATAATGAAGAGATTGTGAAATAACCCTTACCTTGTACTTTTCCTTGGTTGGGGTAGGTTAACCTCCTGTATAATGGTGAAATAATTGTTATTAAATTATACAAGAATCATATACATTAAAATGATATCATATATGATCTTTTAACATTGATTTGTTAATAATATCTTAGTACTATCGTTGTTTCGGATGTTAACTTACTCATTTTCTTTTATATGTTTTGTTACGTAAGCCATGTTTGTAATGGATAGGTTGTATCTTAATCATATCCATAATTATATCAAGTTCATAGATACTATTATTAATCATCAAATGATAATTATACTTTAATAGATACGATGGAGAATGAATCTCATCGCGTTCGTGGAGACGGTAGTCCGTACATACGCACGAGCGACAATATCATTATTTTTGTATTAAAATAATATATAAATGGATGGTATATCATATATACAGAATCATTAACATGTTATATTTATTATTTACATTAGTTACACATCATTATTATACACATCCAAATAATAATATATTGAATAACAATTACACCACGACGTGGAGACGGCAAGCCGTACGTACGCACGTATGGAAAAATGTTATTAAAAGGGTGGATAGAATACTGAATATGGTTGTACCATATTTATAATAACATCACAGTATATATATGATACTGGAGTTATTATTTTAGAATGGTAATAACAAAGAAAGTAGAAGTGGAAGAAGAAAGGAACTTGGAACGGGGTGGTGAAATCATTGCCTCTTCTTCGGGTTCTTCCTTTTGATTTGATCAAAAGGGCTCCTTAGGTTGGCTTTCTGATAACACTAAGGCCTCTAGGTTGTAGTGAGGGATGTTTGTAGAGTATTTGGGTAGAGTTTGGCCAAACAAAAAGGCTTTTAAGGTGTGGAGAAATGAGAAGGAGGAGTGCCATTTTATAAGAGGGGTGAGGGGCACCTTTTGAAAAGCTAGAAATATTAATTTATAATAAATTCATATTTGGTTTCTGTTGGCTCAAAAGTGTATTATTTAAATTTTAAGGTGGGTATGGGTAGAAAACCACTCAACCAATATAATTTAGATAGGTTTGGGTACTTATATTAACCTTATCTTTAAGTATTAACTCTAAGTTAATTAGTTTTAATTTTACAATGTCTCTTTGTATTTTTATATTATATGGTTAATAAACTTACTATATACATCCAAGATACCCCCAAGAAGTCCATTAATTATACACCTATCATTATATAAGTCTCTTGGCCAAAAAATAGATTTTTAAGAATTTAATATCAATTATTAATATAATATTTGTTTTAAAAACTCTTTTATGTCAATTTTGACACTATTCAATAGTTGATTTTTTTGAAACTGATAACAGAATTATTACTTCGAAAAAAGGTAATTAAATCAATAATAATATGTCATATTATCCTAGAAAATTATTTTAATTCATTAAAAGTCTCAAATTATATTTATTTGGGTATTTATAATATCAATTATTTTAAATTTTCACTATTATGGTAATTACTGCATCATCATTGTGTCATAAATAAATTAACTTCTGTAATCTCTAAAAATTATAAATAAAATATAATTATGTAAGAAATCGTTTTATATTTCTAATGAATATTTATAGTCGAAAATCCAACATACATAACCCTATGTAAAAATTGTTTTTCTAAAAGATATATGCTTGTGTCATTTTTGTATTCATTTTAACTAAATTAAAATTAAGTGTCCCTATCAACTACAAGTGGCTCCAAGGGGTCCCAAAATCGACCCAAAGATGCCTATGGTCGAACATGTATCAACCAATAAATCTAGGACACGTTTTAGGGTAATTTATTATTATTATAATATTATTTTCTTAACCCTTATTTACCGGATTTACCCTTAACCATGGTAAATAAAATATTTACCGAAGTAATTATTCAAAATGTCTAAAAATAAAAGTTACCTATTTACACAATTTGAACATCCTGATTCCAAATATGAAATCCATTTTTAAAAATTGAAAACAAAGAAGTGGCAGAAATTAATTTAAAATTAATTCCCGTTGATAAAACAAAAAGCGTGTTTTTAAGAGATAATAACTATTAAAAGATTGACACTTGTTTATGTCTGGTTTAATGGTAAAATTATGTACAATGACCAAAATTATATTAAATGGTAAAAATATATTCTAAATATACTTTAAAACCACTCAAATTAATAATTTATCACTATTAATTATTTTGATTAAAAAAGTTGTTTTTAATTAAAATTTTGTAATTTTCACTATTCATCAAAATATTAAAGTTATCCGAAAAGTACCAAAATTTCACCTTAGGCTAAATTAGATATTCCGAATCAAAAAATTAAGTCCATTTTAAAATATAAGATATATATAATTTCAAAATTTAGGTATTACTATTCATAACGGCTAGTTTGATTGGTTATGGTGTGTTAGAACTCGGTGTTGCGTACAACACACGCTATCGCATTATTCAAAGAGAAGCGTACCGTAGAAGCTTGGGATGTTATATTCTCCCCTCCTTCAAATAATTTCATCCTCAAAATTTCTAGAAAAATATCGCATGAAAAGACTCTAGTGGTTCTTCATCATAAGTTTCTCGGGTTCCCACGTTGCCACTTCCATCTTATGGTTTCTCCACAAAACTTTTACCAAACGTGTCATCCGGTTTCTCAGTACTTGTTCTCTCGTATCAAGAATCTTGATGGGCTCTTCGCAATAAGACAGATCAGGTTCCAGTTATAACTCCTCATAGGTGAGTACATGCATTGGGTCAGTCATGTATTTCCTCAACAGAGATACGTGGAACACATCATGAACATTGGAGAGACTTGGCGGCATTGCCAATGGGTAAGCTACATCCCCAATTTGTTCTAGAATTTTGAAAGGTCCGATGTACCTGGGACTCAATTTACCTTTCTTACCAAAACGTATGACTCCCTTCCATGGAGATACTTTCAGGAAAACATGATCACCGACTTGAAATTCCAAATCCTTCCTTCGATTATCGGCATAGCTCTTCTGCCTACTTTGATATGCTTTGATGTGATTTTGGATTACCTTCACCTTTTCTATCGTTTCCTCCCCCAGTTCTAGACCTACATGTTTTCTTTCACCAACTTCATCCCAACAGGTTGGTGTGCGACATATCTTTCCATATAACGCTTCATATGGTGCCATCTAAATACTCGAATGGAAGCTATTGTTATAGGAAAATTCTACCAGAGGTAAATACAGATCCCACATACCCTGAAAGTCAAGTGAGAAGGATCTCAACATGTCTTCTACGGTTTGAATAGTCCATTCTGAATGTCCATCTGTCTGAGGGTGGTAGGCAGTGCTCAAATGAAGTTTAGTATCCAGGGATTTCTGAATACTCTTCCAGAATCTTGAAGTAAAACGGGGATCACGATCAGAAAAAATCGATAGGGGTACTCCATGAAGTCTCACAACTTCATTAATATATAGTCTTTCTAGACGTTCCAGTGGTAGATCTTCTCTTATAGCAAGAAAATTTGATGACTTGGTAAGACGATCAACAATAACCTATAATCCATCATTACTTCTAGGAGTCTTTGGTATCCCCATGACAAAGTCCATCATAATATTGTCCCATTTCCACTCCGGTATGGGAAGAGGTTGCATGACTCCTCCAGGGTGTTGCCTTCCAGCTTTCACTTGTTGAGAAACCATACATCTTGAAACAAAATCAGCAATCTCCCTCTTCATATTGTCCCACAAAAAATGTTCCTTCAAATCTCTATACATTTTGGTGCTCCCAGGGTGTATAGAGAAATTGGAACTATGAGCATCATCCAGAAATTCCCTTTTTAGATCAGGTATATCGGGAACACAAAGTCTCTTCCCGAATTTCAAAATTCCATCTTCATACACAATGTCTCTCAGTCTCCCATCATTCACCGCTTTAATCTTCTTTTGAAATTCTTTATCATCTGTTTGAGAACTCTTAATAATTTCTAGTAAAGATGGTTTGGCAACCATTTGAAAAAGCATTGATGTTTCTCCTTCCCTGGTTATTCCCATGTCCATCTTCACTAGATCCATGGATATTGGATCCCTTTCAATTCTCATATTGTTCAAAACTCCATGATCTTTTCTGCTCAAATCATCTGCCACCTTGTTTGCCTTCCCCGGGTGGTAGTGTATTGTACAATCATAATCCTTGAGCAATTCAAGCCATCTCCTTTGCCTCATGTTGAGTTCTTTTTGTGAGAAAATATAATTCAAACTCTTGTGATCAGTATAAATCTCACATTTTTCACCATAGAGGTAGTGCCTCCATATCTTCGAAGCAAAGATCACAACTTCTAACTCGAGATCATGAGTAGGATAGTTTTTTTCATGAATTTTCAACTGTCCTGATGCATAGGAAATAACTCTATAATTCTGCATAAGGACACAACCAAGTCCTTTCTTCGATGCATCACTATCAATAATGAACCCATCATTCCCCGATGGTAGAGTCAATATAGGAGTATTGACTAATCTTCTCTTCAGTTCTTTAAAACATTATTCACACTCTTTTGTCCAATAAAATTTAACCCCTTTACGTGTGAGCTTCATTAATGGGTTAGCAAATCGGGCAAAATTCTGGATGAAACGTCGATAATAACCTCAAACCAATAAAACTACGTACCTCAGTTATACTCATAGGTGCTGGCCATTCTTGGATTGCCTTGGTCTTAGAAGGATCAACATAGATTCCATCTTTAGAGACAATATGGCCAAGAAAAGAAATCTCATGAAGCCAGAATTCACACTTGCTAAACTTTCCATATAATTTATGTCTTCTCAGAGTCTTCAGGATAATGCGCAAGTGATTTTCATGATCTTAGTAGCTTTTGGAGTATCCCAAGATATAATCAATAAATACCACCACAAACTCATTGAGATACTCCTTGAAAACTCTATTAATCAGATCCAGGAATACAAAGGGTGCATTAGTCAATCCAAAAGGCATTACAGTAAACTCGTAATGCCCGTACCTGGTTCGAAATGTTGTCTTTGGAATGTCTTCCTTCTTTACACACAAATGATGATATCCAGATCGAAGTTCAATCTTTGAAAATTATTGAGATCCATGAAGTTGGTCAAATAAATCATCAATTCGAGGTAGGGGATACTTGTTCTTTATTTTTATGGCATTGATCTCCCGGTAGTCGATACATAACCTCATGGATCCATCTATCTTTTTAACAAAAAAAATAGGGGCTCCCCGTGGAGAAACACTAGGGCGAATAAATCCCTTATTACTCAATTCCTCTAGTTGTTTATTTAGTTCAACTAATTCTACAGTGGCCATTCTATAAGGGGTCTTCGATATAGGCCTTGATCCAGGAATTAAATCAATGGAAAACTCAACTTCTCATTCTGGAGGACGTCCAGGTAAATGTTTCGGAAATATATCTAAAAATTCTTTCACAATAGGTACATCCTTTATTTGAACATTCCTTTCCTCACCCATAGTCATTTCATTCTCTTCCTCCCCAATAATTGAATTTAGTTGAGCTACTGGGGGTGGATCTAAATAAGAATTAGGTGGTGACTATTCTGCTCTAAAGATAAGGTGTTCTTTATCATCATCATCAGGAATCGTAACCTCTTTCTTCTTACAATAAATATTTTCATCATAGTCCGAAATCCAGTCCATATCAAGGATTATATCAAACTCAATCATAGGTATGATGACGAGATCAGCAGATAATGAAAATTTATGTGCTCTAATGGGGACTGATTCACAAAACTTTGTTGCAATGATACTTCCCTTAGGAGTTTTAACTGACAACTCTCTTGTTAAATCAAATTGGAAATATCTAATTTTCTTAGCAAACTAGGAAGATATGAAACAATGTGATGATCCATAATCAAATAATGCATTTTCTAAACTTGAGGAAACCATTAAATTACCTGCCACCACATCTTTCGGAGCTTCTACCTCAGCAGTAGTGATAGCATAATCTTGGCCTTGATCCCTTGTCCTTTTCTGAGGTTAGTTCTCCTGACGCTTAGGACATTCATTTGCATAATGCCCCATCTCCCTGCAATTGTAGCACTGAACATTGGTAGCTTCCTTCTTCCCCTTGCAATCAGGATCTTGGTGGCCTTTTCACCACCCTTGTAAAAGACTCTCATTCCCTTCAAGCAAGTACCGGGGTGTTTCTTCCCACATTTACCACAAGATGGATATTCAACCTTTCTTTTCATCCCCTTATTTCCATTCCCAGAATGATCAGCAGGTCTCTTCTTCTCTTGCTTTTCTTTAAATTCATAAGACATAGAGAATTTTTTTTCGGTCTTGATAACACATGAGACAATGTCTTCATACGATGAAAAGGATTGTGATACTAATGCTCAACGGATAAATGGTTTTAACCCATCAAAGATATGATCAAACTTACTTCTTGGGTTACGTATATAATCTCCATCATACCTTGCTAACCTTGTAAAGTTAGACTCATACTTTGCGACATTATCATCCTCCTTTTGTGTCAGACTCAGAAACTCCCTTTCCATATCTTCTCGGTGTTCGCGAGGAAAGTATTTTTCTAAAAACAGATCTTTGAACTACCTCAATTCCATATTTGATACTTCATCATCTTCCTTTTTATTTTGAATCAATGACCACCATTGATCAGCATCTCTAGTGAGGTTGTAAACTGCCATGATAACGTTTTCCCTTTCACTACTCCCCAAAGCCTGAAATATTTTCTCTAGGGAAAATATCCATTTCCCAGCTACTAAGGGATTTGTACTCCCATTGAACGTTGGTGGTTGTTTCCTCATGAATCGATCTAACATTGATCCTCCACGCGGCGGATCAGGGTGCTCCATATGGGTAAGGTTATTATTCATAACCTGAGTTAGTTGTCCCAATATGGTGGTTAGGTGATCGGCACCAGTTGCATCACCAGCTCCACTATAATTATCTTGAGCGGGAGGGCAATCCCTACATGGAGTTTGTGCATTGATAGAGTTTCCATTTCTTCCACTAGGCGCCATTTCTAAACAATGGCATAAACTAGATTTGTTTGTGAATCAAAATACATAATCCCATACTTATATAACACTTAACATAAATTAAACTATTTATGGATATAATTCATAATCATAAAAAAAATACTTTGAGGAAGTATATACTCATAAACCCTTCATAATGATTTGTAATGAAAGTGAAATTTATCCTAAGAATGTCCCCCGGGAGTGTCGTAACCAAGAGTGCAGCAAGGCTCGTTTTCGTGCACCAGTTCCCGTTCGAGTCTAGCTCAAAGCGGTGTTTTCGGTTTTTACCCCTAGGTACATCTGTGCCAGAGCCGCCTCTACCTGCTCGTATCCAAACAGGGATGTATTGCTCAGAAAACTCACAAAATCTCTACAATACCAAAATTCTAGGATGTTCTTCTATACTAATCCTCAAAGTTCAACTTAAGTCTACGTGCTCTAATCAGAGTTTATCTAAATCTAGCTTCCAAGGTTTGTACTAAACTTCCTCTGATACCAACTGTAACGCTCCGACCCCAGTTACTGAGAGTCGCTGCATTATTACATAACATTGGCATGATCACAAGAAAGATCAAATCTCGAATGACCGATTGGTTTAGTAGCCTTGGAAACACTAGATATATTCAAAAAGTTTTATATTACTTCATAAAGTGAAAAACTACTACAACAACATATTGTCTCCATATTCCACATTCATATCCGCACATAATATCCCTGAAGGTCATTCATAATTTACTTCTTCACTTCCTGGGAAAAATAAAACATAGAAAAGGGGTGAGCTCAAATTCCCAGTAAGGATAACAATATAGCGGAAACTTTCATAAATAAGAATAAATATTTAAGGCAATGTATAACTAAAACAAAAAGATTTTAAACTTGAACATCAACACAGTATGGAAAAAGTGAAATGAAATAATTCCATTTAATTATTCATATGGATATTATACTAATCGAATAATCACATGCAACATCAATAACCACTTTCATAATGATGGAATGTATAATTCCAGATTATCATATCCACATAGCCAAGGCCTCGTGCCAAGACTACAAATAAGATTTTTTCAAGGCCTTGTTCCAACACACTAGTTTTTCTCATGAGACCTACCGATGCATCGAGGAGCTATAGCGGGCTCCACCCGTCAGATATTAAGTCCAATGAATTCCCATAAGAAAAGGTTTAAACATAACATAAACATTCGTATTAAAACTAGCATATGAAATGTCAATACTTTCACTATAAACCATGAATGGTATAAAAATAGCACATCCACAGTCAAACATATCACAAAACCTTAAATACAATATAGAAGTTTTGTATCATAATAAATCAACTTCAAATAAGCATAAAATCTATCAAAGGATGTTGACATAGATGAAATAAAAACTCTTTTTAGAGAAATATCTCTTTCTATTTTTGAAATCATTTAAGAGTCATATATTTATAAAATAAAACATTTTCTTTGAAAATATTCTTATACGCTTGTAAGGGAAGCTTCGACAATTTTATAACGGCGGAAAATAACTGCACCCGTCGTATAAGTTAAAAAACATTCTTACCTTAATTCTGTCGAAAAGGTTAAAAGCACCTTGTTTGGAAAAAGACGGAAAGATTATTTTATAAAACTCTTATAAAAAGTAAAACACGGGTATAAATGACATTAACCCATATTCTTTTAAATAGTAAATTTTTTTTGAAATACATTATTAAGAAACATGGATGTGGATGATAAAGAGATCCTAGTAGATTATTACGTATAAACAACCTTGGATAATGAAGAGATTGTGAAATAACCCTTACCTTGTACTTTTCCTTGGTTGGGGTAGGTTAACCTCCTGTATAATGGTGAAATAATTGTTATTAAATTATACAAGAATCATATACATTAATATGATATCATATATGATCTTTTAACATTGATTTGTTAATAATATCTTAGGACTATCGTTGTTTCGGGTGTTAACTTACTCGTTTTCTTTTATATGTTTTGTTATGTAAGCCATGTTTGTAATGGATAGGTTGTATCTTAATCATATCCAGAATGATATCATGTGCTTAGATACTATTATTAATCATCAAATGAGAATTATACTTGAATAGATACGATGGAGAATGAATCTCATCGCATTCGTGGAGACGATAGTCCGTACGTACGCGCGAGCGACAATATCATTCTTTTGATATTAAAATAATATATAAATGGATGGTATATCATATATACAGAATCATTAACATGTTATACTTATTATTTACATGAGTTAAACATCATTATTATACCCACCCAAATAATAATATATTGAATAACAATTATACCACGACGTGGAGACGGTAAGCCATACGTACGCACATATGGTGACATGTTATTCAAAGGGTGGATAGAATACTGAATATGGTTGTACCATATTTATAATAACATCATAGTATATATATGATACTGGAGTTATTATTTTATAATGGTAATAAAAAAGAAAGAAGAAGTGGAAAAAGAAAGGAACATGGAAAGGGGTGATGAAATCTTTACCTCTTCTTCGGGTTATTCCTTTTGATTTGATCAAAATGGATCCGTAGGTTGGCTTTTGGATCACAATAAGGCCTCTAGGTTGTAGTGAGATATGTTGGGAGAGTATTTGGGTAGAGTTTTTCTGAACCAAAAGGCTTTGAAGGTTGGGAGAAATGAGAAGGAGGAGTGCCCTTTTATAAGAGGGGTGAGGGGCACCTTTGGAAAAGCTAGAAATATTAATTTATAATAAATTCATATTCGGCTTCTAATGGCTCTAAAGTGGATTATTTAAATTTTAAGGTGGTTATGGGTCAAAAAACACTCATCCAATATAAGTTAGACATGTTTGGGTACTTATATTAACCTTATCTATAAGTATTAACTCTATGTTAATTAGTTTCACTTTTACAATGTCTCTTTGTATTTTTATATTATATGGTTAATAAACATAATATATACATCCAAGAGACCCCCAAGTTGTCCCTTAATGATACAAATATCATTATATAAGTATCTTGGCCGAACCTTAGATTTTTAGGAATTTAATATCAATTAATAATATAATATTTGTTTTAAAAACTCTTTTTAGTCAATTTTGACACTATTCAATAGTTGATTTTTGTGAAACTCATAACAGAATTTTTACTTCGAAAAACGTTAATTAAATGAATCCTAATATGTCATATTATCCTAAAAAATTAGTTTAATTCATTAAAAGTCTCAAATTATATTTATTTCTGTATTTATAATATCAATTATTTTAAATTTTCACTATTATGGTAATTACTGCATCATCATTGTGTCATAAATAAATTAACTTCTGTAATCTCTAAAAATTTTAAATAAACAATCATTATGTAGGAAATCGTTTTAGCTTTCTAATGAACATTTTTAGTCGAAAATCCAACATATATAACCCTATGTAACAATTGTTTTTCTATAAGATATATGCTCGTGTCATTTTTGTATTCATTTTAACTTAATTAAAATTAAGTGTCCCTATCAACTACAGGTGGCTCCAAGGGGTCCCAAAATAGACCCAAAGATGCCTATGGTCTAAAATGTATCATCCAATAAGGCTAGGACACGTTTTAGGGTAATTTTGTATTATTATAATATTATTTTTTAACCCTTATTTACCGGATTTATCCTTAACCATGGTAAATAAAATATTTACCGAAGTAATTATTCAAAATGTCTAAAAATAAAAGTTACCTATTTACACAATTTGAACATCCTGATTCCAAATATGGAATCCATTTTTCCAAATTCAAAACACAGAAGCGGCAGAGATTAATTTAAAATTATTTCCCGTTGATAAAACAAAAAGCGTGTTTTTAAGAGATAATAACTATCAAAAGATTTGCACTTGTTTATGTCTGGTTTAATTGTAAAATTATGTAAAATGACCAACATTATATTAAATGGTAAAAATATATTCTAAATATACTTTAAAACAACTCAAATTAATAATTTATCACTATTAATTATTTTGATTAAAAAAGTTGTTTTTAATTAAAATTTAGTAATTTTCACTATTCATCAAAATACTAAGGTTATCCGAAAAGTACCAAAATTTCACCTTAGGCTAAATTCGATATTATGAATCCAAAAATTAAGTCCATTTTGAAATATAAATTATATATAATTTCAAAAGGTGGGTATTAATATTCATAACGGATAGTTTGATTGGTTATAGCGTGTTAGAACTCGGTGTTGTGTACAACACACGCTATCGCATTATTCAAAGAGAAGCGTAACGTAGAAGCTTGGGATGTTACATTATTGCATGCCATATATATTCACTGACTGTTAGGCACATATATTTGGGTGGTTTCCTACTGGGACTCATGTCACAACCTGTTTGGGTTATGCTCTTGGGACCAAACAGATTATATTGTTGTAGCTCTAGATAAGGGCAAGCACCCTTCTACCTCAGGTACTTGATTCCTGGGGAGATTGGGAGCATGGGACCAAGCTGAGGCTTGCGATGCTCTGGAGTTTTTTACTTGATTTTCTTTTTTTACTTTTGTTTAGTAATATATTCCGTCATTTTTATTGGTTTGGATGCTTTCTTATACATATGTATCATGCATCATTTATATATGTGTGTGCTCCAGCTGTTATTACTTCCACTGTTTACTTATTGCATGTTTTACTGCTTTCTCTATTGCTATCTATTTTACTTCTACTTTGTTACCTATCCAATGAGGGCATAGTTTCCCTAATATCACACCCAAGACCCTTTCTGCTAGTTGGTAGCCTGTGGTGTTTGGGGAAATGCGCTTGAGGCCATGTGACCAACCGAGTAGATGGCGCCTCTGGGATTCATGCAGAAATTAGACATTACAAATTTGTATCAGTGGGATTATTTTCTTCTTGTATTACTGTTTGGAACCTATAGTCATATATTGGAAGGAATAGGCTCTTGGTAATAACTTTCTCTTAGGATTAGCAGAAACATGTATAGGGAAAAGCCTATTTACCTTGTTATTTCAATTTTTCTGGTTTTTCAATTTTACAATTGATTTGATTTCACCATTGGCTAATTAACATGCATTGTGCTGTTATTGTTGATAATATTGAGGTTCTATTTCTGTTGCAACCCGATGAGACGAGGGTATTCCATCTCATACATCATATAGGAAATTGCTAGAAATCACATGTCATGCATTCTTTCCATGCCATTTAGGGTGCATTAGCGATTTCATGTTATTGTGATAGATGTTGTTCTAGATAAGCATGTCGTTGTGATAGATGCCTTGATAGAATACTTATTTTTTGATAGGGTATTGATTTGTGTAAGTATTGTTTGAATGAGTGCCAAAAAATTTTTGTTGAGGTTTTATGGGCCCTCATGGATCGTAATTTGGGGGATCATCACATTTTTTTATTTGTAGATGACATGTATAAGATTCCACGCATTAATTCATGGGGAGTATGGGCCCTCACAGATTTTAATTTTGCACATTAGTGGTTGTTTCTGTGTTTTATGGGTTTCAGAGATGTTTCTGAGGCTTATTGTCCGAAAACATCCAGAATACATGATGTGTAATAAAGAATACAAACCATGTGTTCTTCTGTTCGGGAAGAAACTATTTTCCAAAAGTACACACCGTGTATTGTATGTACACACTATGTAGTCCCTAATATTGTCATAGGGTATGTGGGAAGAGACACGAGGTTTTGGAAATCATGGTAGAACATGATGTGTACCGGACATATACACTGTGTTGAAAAGACCATGTGTCCACCCATGTGACTAATGACACGGATGGATAAAACACAGGTTATACACACCGTGTTAAGCTTGGAAACGATGGGTAGTAAAACCCTTTTATCCAGCCTTGTAACAAACAACACGGGTCAGTGAAATCCTTCTTGTACATGTCGTGTCTGGAACAAACACGTCCTATAGTGTGAGCCGTGTAACCGGCCTTGTCACTAACAAAACAGGTCGATAAGTTTCATCTAGTATATGCCATGTATGGAACTAACATGGCGTGTATTCTTGTTCTAGGAGAATCGTGTGGCTTAGCCATATAAGGTAACTCAAAAAGAGGAAGAGTATTCCTATACACACCGTGTGTTATGATAACACACCAGGTGTTTGGGGTGTTACATGACCTGGGTTGGCAGGAGTACACACCCATGTGAAGGTTTAAGGAAACACACCATGTAGGCATTATACACGCCATGTACACATGCATTGAAAACCATGAATTCTTTCCTTCTCCAATTCCCCTTATTACAAATCTAGTTTTTAGTCCATGATAATCTTGATCTAAGGTGTGCTCTTGACCTTGCAGATTCATTCCACCAAGACGTCCTCCGGTTGTTCACCAGTAATAGGGAAGTGATCAAACATTGGATATGGATGATCAAGGACTACCATCACATCCTCCTGTAGTTCCAGTCCTGGCACCATCCATTATTCCAGACACAGGTGCTGACACATAGTTCTGAGAGGGATTTATGAGGTTTATTCTGAACCTCCACGGAATACCGCATCCTCCCCCTTCTATGGCAGAGTTGACATGGTTATTCCAACATCATCTTCCTTCCACATTCACGGGGGAAGGAGGACCTCAGGCTGGAGTGTCATGGTTGGAATCCATGCATTCTATTTTTGAGCATCAGGAGACATCTACAGAGAGGAGGGTGAATCTCACTCCATATATGCTATAGGACGTCACTAAGAGATGGTGGGATGTGATCTCACAGGTGGAATGCTAGTAGTTTATTTCTTGGGATGAGTTTCAGTGTTCCTTTTATGACTACTCTACCCAAAGACTTTGAGGGCCGATCGAGCTCAAGAGTTCATGATTATGGAGTTCGTCTCACTTTACATAGCTACAACACTTCACAACCATCCCAGGAGGTGATGAGTTATTAATAGAAAGGACGTTTGAGGACGGTCTCAGGCTTGACATCCGATCTCAGGTGAACATCTTCAGATTGACTTCCATCACTTGTATAGTCAACCAGGCACTGATCACAGAGTGCAATATTAGGGATTATAGAGTATCGAGCCAGGGTGGCTTGACATCAGGGGTTATTATCCCTCCTACTTACAACAAGAAGCATCACAGGGAGTCGACGCATGGTGTTCCGAGGAGGCGAGATACATCTAATTGTAGCCAGGTGGTGTGCTACTAGTGCGGGAAGAGTGGGAATACAAGGCCACATTTCTCAAGAGACACAATGGAGTTCTGATCATGGGAAAATGGTTCATCTTCATTGCTTTGGTTAGATAATCTCCCCACCATCTTGTGACAGAGGTTATTCTATGACTTCTCATACAGGAGAAACACCACCTATTTCTCCTCAGTCAGGGAACTAGAGTTCTTCTGGCCATTTAGGCCGAGGCGGAGGTTGTGTCCATGGTAGTCAGTCACCTGGCTTTTAGCCACAGTAGGTCAAATTAGCTCAGGGTGGTCAGGAAGGGTCTTAAGACCACCGTGCAGGTTGTAATTTTGTAGTGGAGCAGACCCAGTAAGAACAAGATGTCAGACCCTCTACAGTTCGAGATATGATCCTTATTACCCCGGTTTTATCTTCTTCACTTTTTGATACAAGGGCTTCCTGTAGCTTTATATTTTCTGTTGTCATGGAGAGCCTTGGGCTCTGTATCTTTTATTCTGATAATATCTTGATGCTAGACACTCCATTGAGGACAAGAACTTCTAGTGTACGTCAGTTCAAGGAGCTCCCTCTTGAGGTTGGTGGGTGTCACTTCTTATGTGACCTCTACATCTTAGAGATGACATGCTATGAAATCATTCTTGGAATGGACTAGTTAGTTCCCTTCCAGGCTATTGTTGATTGCTATTGTTGTAGGGTGAGTTTTTTGTCACCAGAGGGCGGATCATTTCTTCATATTGGTGAATGGGATGTATATTCGACCAGAGTAGGACCCGAGCATCATGGGTTGGGATGAGTTATAGCCCAGATTGGTAGTCTATATCTGGATGACCATGGGACTTCACATATGTACTTTACTCCAGTGGTGGGCAATTCCAGGGATGTTATTTTTAAGACATTTTAGGTTTTCCTCTAGAGAGAGAGGTGGAATTTTCTATTGAGCTTATGCCAGGAGTGGCACCAGTGTCTATTACTCCCTGTAAGATGGCTACACCAGAGTTACAGGAGCTCAAGAAGTAGTTGGAGGAGTTGCAGGAAAAGGGTTTCATCTGACCCATTATATCTACTTGGGGTTTTACTATCTTGTTTTCGAATATGACGGACGATACCCTTAGACTTTGTGTGGATTATCGAATGTTGAACCAGTTGATAGTTAATAACTTATATCCCTTACTGAGGATTGGCGATCTCTTTGATCAGCTTCGAGGATCTCGGGTGTTCTAGGAGATTGACATGAGATCCTGTTACCATCAATTGCATGATAGACCATCTAATAAACCTCTTATAGCCTTTCGGAGCAGGTATGGTGTATACTTGTATATGGTTATGCTGTTTAGTCTCACGAACACACCTACAGTTTTCTTGGCACTGATGAACATAGTGTTCCATTCATTCTTGAATTATTTCATGGTAGTCTTCGTGGATAATAGCGTGGTTTACTCTCACAGTCAACATGACCATGCCACCCATATTGAGATCATTTTGAGTACACTGAGAGAGAATCAATTATATTCTAAGCCCTCAAAATGAAACTTTTGGATAGACCAAATTCTCTTTTGGGGTCATGTTATCTTAGAGATAGAAGTATCAGTAGACCAAGAGAAAATGAGAGAAGTGTATCTTCACGGGAGTACCTGAAGAATGCCTTGGAGGTATGTTGTTCCCTAAGGTTGGAAGGTTACTACAAAAGTCTCATGTAGGAATTTTCATGTAAAGTAGCGCCACTAATAGGCCTGATTAAGAAGGGTGGAATGTACTTATGGTCAGATTATTGTGAGTGAGCCTTTCAGGAGATGAAAGGGTGGTTGAATTCAGCACTGATACTAGTATTTCTAGAGCTAAGAAAGAGCTCTACTATTTACTATGATGCTTCATGAATTAGGCTGGGAGTTATTCTTATTCAGGGGAATGAGTCGTTGCGTATGATTCTTAGCAGTTAAGGCCACACAAGAGGAATTACCCAACACACGATCTTGAGTTATCTACAATTTTTCATGCATTATGCTGTTGGAGACATTATTTGTTGGGAGATAATTCTGTGGACTTCACCGACCACAAAAGTCTCAAGTATATCTTCACTCAACGTGACCTGAATTTGAGATAGAGAAGGTGGGTTGAGTACCTTCAGTCTTTTGACTTAGATCATTCCTATATGCCTGGGAAAGACAATGGTCTGGCTGATGCGTTAGGCAGGAGGAATCTAATATAGGCAGTTCAGGAGGTTAGCAGTGAGTGGTAGCTTATGGCTATGTTCTATGAGATGCATTTGGAGGTGAATGATAGACATGGGAAGACATTTCTATCTTCTGTAGTTGTTAACTCTACTCTTCTTGATCAAGTGAGAATAAGAAAGCTATTAGATTCTGAAGGCCTTGTCCTACCAGAAAGTGTGTCAGGACAGTACCCTATTTCTGGATATACTATCGGCGAGGATGAAGTCTAGCATTTTCATGGGCACATATGGGTGTCAGCAGACATACGAGAGGAGCTGATGTAGGGATATAATTCTTTAGTTTGGGAAGTTCATTCACGTTTAACTAACATGTGTCTTGATCTACACCATCAGTATTGGTGGCTAGGTATGAAGAGTGATGGTGGTGGTTTTGTCACGAGGTTTTCCACCTGTCAGTAGGTGAAGGCAGAGCATTGGTGACCAGTAGGGATTTTACAGTAGTTATGCATGCCTGAGTGGAAATGGAATTTTGTAGAGATGGATTTCGTGACATGTTTGTCGAGGTCGTCTCGAGGGAATGATGCAGTTTGGTTTCTCATTGATGGGCTCAAAAAGGTTGCTCACTTCTTGCTTATCAAAGATATATTTAGTGTTGATGAGCTCGGAAGGTTGTACATCCAATAGATTTAACATCTACAAGGGTTTCCACACTCCATTTTCTTAGATAGGGATGCACGTTTTACTTCTTGTGACATGCATGGACTTCATAAGGAGTTGGGTACACAGGTACTTTTGAGTACTGCTTACTACCCCTAGACAGATGGCCAGTCAGAGCATATGATTCTTGTGCTTGAGGACATTCTTTGAGCATGCAACCTGGATTATGGAGGTTCTTGGGAGTAGCACATACCTCTTGTCGAGTTTTCCTAAAATAATTGTTTTAAAAAAACTATTCAGATGGAACCTTATGATGGTTTTTAGGGTAGGCCATGTTGATCACCCTTATGTTGGCTGGAGGTAGGAGAGGCAGCTTTGCTGGGACCTCGCCTTGTCCAAGAGACCATAAAGCAGATAGAGTTGATTTGAAAGAGGTTGACTACTACACAGTCACGACAAAAGTCTTATGATGATCAACGAAGTCGACCTCCGTTTTTCTAGGTCAGTGATCAGGTTTTCCTACATATGACAACGAGGTTGGGACATAGGAGGATTAGGAGACAGGGTAAGCTTTCACTATGGTACATCAGGCTGTTTGAGGTTTTTGAGAGAGTCGGACCAGTTGCCTATCAGTTATATTTACCTCAGAGGTACCAGGCTATGAATGATGTCTTCCATGTTTCTCAGCTTTTCCGTTACTTCTCATACACGTCTCATGTTTTCCAACCCATGGAGGTTGAGTTTAAGGTGGACGCCTCATTTGAGGAGTACCCTATCTGGAATGTTGATCATAGTGCGAAGGTTCTCCATTGTCGGTATGTCCCTCTAGTACGAGTGCTATGGTTGCATGGGAAAGTACAGGACGAGACTTCAGAGAGGGAGGTTGATATACAAACGTAGTGGCCAGAGCTGTTCTAGGTTTCTTCTTCTACGCCACCTTGCTAGAAAAATTTTGGGATGAATTTCTTTATGGGGTGATTTTTTTAATAAACCAGATCTTCTTTACATGCATGTTTCTTGCTTTCTAGTTGTTTTCTAGGGAAAAAAGAATTTTTGGAAATTTCAGAAGTACACACCGTGTACATATTTGTACACACCAGGTAATCAGTTACTGTAGGTGATTGTGTACTGGTTGTGTAACGGCTGAGTACATGGCCATGTGGGGTCACCTGGAGGCCATCTAAAGCGGGCCTCGGTAAAGGCAATACATGCCTTGCACTTCTAAAAAACATGTCGTGTACTTTCTTTTTTTGATTAAACGGACCAAGGTCACGTTTGATGGACAGAATGCACTTCATCTCGACCAATTTCGTCTAGGAGCATCCGTACAGCCACAGATCTTCTCCGAGCCCCCAACTCGCCATCTTTTCTTTGAATCGAACTCCGTTAGTAGCGTTGGAATCGTATTAGTTAGTTCTCTCTTCTTCTTGAACAACATCTCTTGGTTTCTACTCTCTCGTGATATATCATTGGATGATCTTTTTGGACGTTTTTGTAGATATAATACATTTTAAGGTGATTCAAGGCCTGATATTGAAGTATATCAACCTAACAACACCGAGTTTGGTGGTTATCTACTTTCCGTATTTTGTCATTGACTTATATGTGAAAAAGTGACCAATACCCTCGTTTAGGGTATTGTGGGTTTATGGTTTAAGCCCTTTTATTTATATTCTATTCCTATTTTTATGGGATAGAGGTTAATTGTGGAGAATTGGTTTATCTATTCTATGTTATGAATGTTTTTCCCATGTTTTCTTGTTTTAACCATTTGGTCTAGCCTTGCATGTTAGGCTGCTGCCTTGATTTCCATGCCTAGTATTGTTAGGGTGGAGTGATTATTATCTAAAATGTTGTGATATACTATAGAATATTAACCAAGTAGATCTTGAGGTTTACTTTGGTTGTTTTATATCGTTGTGCACGATTGAGTTACACAGGGTCATGAGAACCTGGTGTAGTAGACCACATGGAGAAAGGACGTTGAGGGCTTCTCCAGAGTGTCTGTTAACTTTTATGTTGTGAGACCAAGGGGGGTGAAATTAATACTTCCTTAGAGTGTCTTTAGTTTCCTCGATATGGTCCATAGGGGGAATTGGATGTTGAGTGCTTCCTTAGAGTGCCTATTAGTTACCAATACAAGACTACAAGGGGAATTGACAGTGTGTGTTTCCTTTGAGAATCTGTGGTAAAGATAAACCAGAGGGGTTAGAATGTGTGAACTTCTCAGAGGGTTTCTTTTGTTTTTTTAGATGAACCCGATGGTTTTGGATATGGGTACTTCCTATAGGGTTATTTGTTTGTGATTATCTTCTCACTTGACATATGAAATTGAACACAATTGAACTGTAGGATTGTTTACATTTGAGTACTTACTAGTTTACTGCGTCTTTTTTCTTACTGCCTGCCATATGTATTCACTGAATGTTAGGCACAGATATTTGGGTGGTTTCCTACTGGGATTCATCTCACACCATATTTGGGTCATGATATTGGGCCCAAACAGATTATATTGATGCAGATCTGGATAAGGGAAATTACCCATCTACTTTAAGTACTTGATCGCTATGGATATGGGGAGCATGGGACCAAGATGAGGCTTGTGATGTTGTGGAGCTGTTTACATTATTTTATTTTTTTCTTTGGTTTAGTACTGTATTCAATCATTATGATTTGTTTGGATGCTTTCCTAGACTTATGTATCACGCATCATTTATGTATATATGTGTGCTCCAGTTATTATTACTTCTGCTGTTTATTTATTTCCTGTTTTACTGCTTCCGCTATTGCTATATGATTTACCTCCATTGTGTTCCTCTTCCAGTAAGGGAACAGTTTTCCCACTATCACACCCAAGGACCTTGATGCTAGTAAGAAGCCTCTAGCATTTGGTGAAATTCACTTGAGGCCGTGTGACCAACTGGGTACGAGGTACCTCTGGGAAGCTTTTGGAACCAAGACGTTGCAGGAAAAACCCATGGTAAAGGGACACGATGTGTATCCCCTATACACATAGTGTGCTCCTTATTTCATTGATTAAAAATATTCTCCTCCATATCCTAGACATGTTTCATAAAAGTTGATTCCCCCTATCCTTTAAATTAAGGTTGTTCTGAATTGTTTCGTACACCTAGGACAATGATCCAATCAGTGGGACTTACTAGATAAAGTCATTGGTATCCATCCAAGAGGCCCGACTTGAGATGCTATATTACACTTTGTTTCCTAGGTGGAGTTATTGGTACCAACATGACCAATACTACTTGGGCACACATCCTTTACTTAGTAGGGTTAATCCAGATTGTGTTATTTGGTATCATCTCATGGCATTGACAGTGATCCTCATCTATGTATCATATATCTTCAAACTATTAGCATATTCTCTCTCAAAATGAGACCTGAGGAGTAGTAACTCTCAGATGGACATCATCAGTGCTATCAAACATAGTAGTGTTTTCTCCTAACTTAGTTCTTCATGGAATCTTCAAGATGGAATCATAGGCTGTTATACTATAGTTGGGAATTACCTTTAGATTGTGTGTCTTGGATTGAGTAAATCGGGATATTATTGTTATATGTGTTGTATATATATACATGTGTAGAGTTGACAGTATTTACTCTCTTATATTATTTTTGGTTTTGGGGTTTCCTACAAAGTATTTTTATACTGACCCTTGCACCGTACTTTCGCACACTTGTGATGTATTGGTAAGATGGTCGACCTTTTGATGGATTCCTAGGCGAACTAGATACAAAAGGATCATAGTGATACTGGGTAAAATGTGGTGGGTTCCTACGGATTTTAGACAGTAGTTTGAGTACCTTTATATTGAGGTTGGAATAATGTTAAATAAGTCTTTATGGTGGGATTGTATTTAGCCGTGTCTACATTATTTTCTTCCTATTATACTCTGATTATGGGATATAGATGTATTCATTCAGTTTTTTGGTAGTTTTTGAATTTTAGAATTTTTATGGGATTTGTGATGTATACACACATACAAGTACTTAGTAAATGCCTACCATTTTATTGATATGCCTACTCGGTGATAGTTACCAGCCTCTAGTTTATTGGAGGCGGGCTTGGGATGTCACGACACGGGCCTCACTTGGATGGTTCATGACAATGTGGAAATAGAGGAGGTCAGTTCTAATTTATGATTAAGTGTCTGTGAGATTGGTTTGAAAAAATTGTGTTATGTGTTTTGAGTTTGGATTTCAGTCTAGGGACTCCAGTGCTGGTGCGACAACCAACAATTCCCTATACTAGTACTCTGATAACCTTTTTTCTGACCCAGTACAAGAAAACTCTTTTTACAGAGGAAAAATGGTACATGCATCCTATAGGAATGGGTTGTGTCATGTCATTCTTGAGTTAGCTCTCCAAATATACGCATTGACCATGGTACATCTTAATTATTTTCTAGATTCCTCCGTAAAGTTTTGCAACTAGGATTCAGCAATACAACCACAAGGATGATCCCCTCAATGAAGAGGCTTTGGTATATGGACCATTTCACAAGATGTAACCTCTAGTGGTGCACCATCCATACCAATTATAGAAAAACATGTGGTACCTAGAGTACATGCATATGAAGAGTGTATGCTGAGCGCACTTCATGAGTTTTAGTGACAGAGACCCCTCTGGTTCTAATGTGAGCATGAACCACAAGTGTCTAAGGATTGGATTGAGGAGGTGACATGAGTTTTCCATGTATTCATGACATAAGAAGATTAGATGGTGATCCTGGAAGTAGCCTTCTTCAAGTATCAGTTGGGAGATGGTGGGGTTTAGTTACCAAATCTTATGATGAAAAAACACTTTCATTGATTGATTTCAAGAATCTGTTTGGAGAGGAGTTCACATATGCTATACTAAGAGGAATATGTATCCAATAGATTCTACAACTCTAGTAGGGAAACATGATTGTAACTGAGTATTCATCAATGTTTATTAACATTTTCAAGAACTTAATGGATATAGTTAGATATTAGTTCTTCAGGGCTCAGTCATTTGAGAAAGGTTTGCATAAACTACTAGAAAATAAGGCTATAGACACGATTCTAAACTGCGACTATATGTTATAGCCACTGTTTACTTATCCTTGGCTGGTATTGGTGTGGTTAGAGGGTAAAACCTATAGCCACAGTTTTAAAACCATTTCATAGCCTAAATTCACTCATCATATATAACCAAAATTTTAAACTATGGCTATATGTCTATATCCATGATTTTGAACCATGGTTATAGGTCATCACATTTCCTAAAAAATCCAGCACCATTCAGTCGATGCTGGCCCATTACAACCTCCTGCACACCCCATACCCCCTTGAAAACACCCCCTTTCACACCTGCACACCCCTGTTGGACACCCCCACTGCCCCCAATGTACATAGCCCCATCTACCTCTAGATAGACACCCCCTGGACAGTAGCCCCCCACCCCTACACTGCCCCCTAGAACCCCCCTGCACACCCCCTTTCACCCCCGGTCCCCTTGCACACCTCTTCCCCCTGTTGGACTCCTCCTTGCACCCCCCTAATGGACACCCCCTACACATACCCCTTAAACCCCCTGGGAAGAAACCTCCCCTAGACATCACCCTCCTGGACGATCACCCCCTAGATAGACAACCCCCCGGATAGCAACCCCCCTAGATAGCATCCCCCGACCCCTGGACAGTATCCCCCTCCCTGGACAGACACACCCCCTAGACAACATCCCCCCTTGTACAACCCCTCTTACACCCCATTGCACCCCCTTCACACCCCTTACACCCTAGTCCCCTTGCACACCTGAACAACCCCACTGCACACCCGTTGCCCCCTGTTGGATCCCCCTTTCACACCCACCCCTAGATAAACACCCCACCAGATAGCCCCCCCCCCAGACAGCACCGCCACCCCTAGACAGACGCCCCATATGGACAACCACTACTCCCTGGAAAGACCCCCCCCCCCGACAGTACCCCCACCCTAGACAACATCCCCCCTAGAAAACACCCCCTGCACTCATATGCCCTTTTCACCTCCCCACTTGCACAACCCTCCCTTGCACACCCATGTCCCCTTGCACACACCCCCTGCAGGACACCCATTGCACCACCCGTGTGGGACACCCCCTACTGGACCCCCTTGTACCACACCTACTAGAAACCCCTTTCACCATCCCTACTAGACACCACCCCTGCACAACCCCCCTTGCTCCCCCTTTTCCCCTTGCACCACCCCTGCGGGACACCCCCATGCTGGACCCCCTGGCACCAACCCTGCTGGACACCCATTGCACCACCCCTAAAAGACACCCCCTAACACAGCCCCCTTGCAGGCCATGTCCCCTGCACACACCCCCCTGCACACGTGCACACCCCTGCTAGACACCCCTTTCACCACCACTACTGGACTCCCCCCATGTAAAACCCTGCTTGCACCCCCTACAAAACCCCCTTGCACCACCACCCCCTATCCCCTTGCACACACCCCCTTGAACACCCCCTAGACACCCCATCCACCACCCCTACTGGACCCCCTACATAGCCCCCCTTGCACCCCCTGTCCACTTGTAAATACACCCCTGCACAGCTACACACCCCTACTGGACACCCCTGGCACCACTCCTGCTGGATACCCCTTGCACCACCCCAGCTAGACACCCCCTGCACAACCCCACTTGAACCCCCCTGCACAACCCCCCTTTCACCCCATGCCCCCTTGCACACACCCAATTGCACACCCCACCCTACCCCACCTTGAAGCACCCATGATAGACCCCCCTAGAACCACCCCTACTGGACACCCCCAATGCACACCCTTGTCCCCTTGCACACCCCCCCCCCCTTTCACCACCCCTGCTGGACCCACTTGCACGAACCCTGATGGACACCCCCTCTGCACACCCCCTCCTAGACAGTCCCCTCCCCCCTGGATAAAACCCCTAGTAGATTCAGGCTCTCATCCATATAGTTTTGGAGGATAATTAATAGTATCATAATGGCTACAATAGTTAGAGTAGTTATCTACCCATACAACAGATGAAATCAACATAAAAACAGTCCAGTAAAAAATGGTGGCTGGTGTGTGGTACACTTGATTGGAAGAATAGAGGAAAATGTATCAAACCCAAAAACACAAGAAATTATTATGTTCTTTATGGAATAATTAATTATTCATGGAATTCCTTGGGTTTATTATTTATTTTTTGAACTGAAAAAGAATGGGCCTACTTGGATTCACTTAAAAGAAGTTTCAATTAATAGATTTGGAGGTGTGGTGGGGGAATAATTATAGGCTATGAATATCCAAACAAAAAGAGAACTTAAAACTAATTAGGAAACTTAAACTATGGGTTTTATGGGGAATTTAGAGCCTATAAAGATGAAGTGAGAAGAGTATAAAGTGGTTTTTGAACTAGCACATGATCCTACTGAACTAACTAGTTACCAAGAACTATCTTGTTCTTCAACACTACAATCCAAGATGAAAGATGAGGAGCAAGAGTAGATGAAAATGGCAACATAAATATAGGTTAATTCAATTTCATCTTGTAATCATGCACATATTGTATTATTTTTATGTGATGTAGGGTGAAAAAGCCTTTCATTTCAATAATGAAATTACAATGGGCTCCTGTGGAGTTTCCATTCCAATGACCTACATCTAAATTTATGAAACCTATTTGGTTGAAGAGAAAACCTATGGAAAATATATATGTATATAAATATCTCAATGTGGTGAAAGGATATAGGGAGAGACAAAAATCTAGAAAGGATATAGTAAGGTTCTTTAAATGGTTGTGTGTTGAGAACGAAAAGGCTTGAGATTGAAGGGAGTGTATAGAGGATCAAGACCATTGAACTAAAAAGAGTTTCATCATATTTATAAATTATTTTATATTGAATAAAGGTATTTTTATTGTACTATAGTTTTGTAGTAGGCTCCAAAACCATTTAAATCTCTATGTGAATATGTATAAATTTTTTATCTATTGGTTCTTGTAGCATTTAGAGCCCAATTGTATATTTATTTGGCTAATATGACTACTTTGGAGGTTTTTTGGTGATGTAGTAACTACTATGAGAATCCAGATATAATTTTTTATAGTGGTTATTTCACTAATAAATACAATAAAATGAATATCCTTTATAAAAATAAGGCTGGTAAGGGAAGTGATTCAGAATAGGCCAGTCTAGTTTTTTAGCTTTGGGAACCTACTATTCAAAACCACAGATCCATCAAGAATGCTTGGAAATTCCAAATAGAATTTTCCCCATTGGGAACTATATTTTGAAAAATGACATGGTTCATAAATATTGTAAATATATAATAGTTTAAAAGATAACTCACTAAGAATAAAATAAGATAAATATTCTAGAAAGATCACTTCAGATGCCTATAAGTTGACATATTTTGGAATGAATATGAAATTCTTGATGATGAAAATGTACAATTTAAACCTGGATGTTATGGGTTCTCTTGTAATTATAGATGTCATACCTACTAATGTTTTTATGCTTTTCTCTATGTCAAATAAAAAATCTTATTGAATTGCTTTTTTTCTTTAGTTTTTCTCATAAAAACACTACTAGAGGTGCATGTTTGGTTATGGGACTAGTTCATATGTCGAGGGGAAATTTGAAATGAAATCCAAATTGGGGATTATTTGGGCACTGGTTGATGTTTTAGAATCTAGTTGAGGAAGAATTAAATAATAAGAAGATGGGGGATCCTCTAAAATTAGTGATTAAGAAAAAAACTTCAAACATTATGCTTTAATATGCATGACATATAGTATATTTCTTAAAATTTAGATCCTCATTGAGTTCCTTTTTCCTCTATCTTCGAATGAAATGTGAAGAGGAATACCGTAATGTTGAAATATCAATACAGAGAAGATGTAAGGAGTCATGGTATTGGAATAAATAGATCCTTAAATTAAGTAGTGGTCTATTATGATGAATTTAATGGGAAGTTGAATGATATCATGAATTTCTCTAATGATGATCAATTCATGCTTTTAAGATCTCTTTTTATAGTATCTGAAAACTACTAGCATTTGTTAAACTCTTTTAACAAGGTATATAAATAGGTTCAAGGGCTATATTCATATTCTTCCTTAATAGAGTTGGTGGTTATTATAAATGTATTTTTAAAAAAAATAAAGAAATTATGGAAACAATCTTTTAAAACAATCAGGAAATTATAGAATTCAAATTAATGGTTTAGGCAAAGGGAACCTACCTCAACCTCAAGACACGTTGATTTTGACGATGACAACTCAAATATTCTTTTTTCCACTTGCACATATAAGTAACATCACATATATATAAGGACACCTAGCCCCTATAGTGGGAAAATAAATGAGATATAACAACTTCTTAAATATATGTGATCAGTGTTTAAACTCTACATGATAAATGATACGTGAATCCAAAAACAGCAATTAATAAATAATATTCACATTGATATGTACATCCCATTACTAAATAACAGGATTATTAATAAACCTCTTTATTGTTAAAACATTTCCTTCAATTTCATATTCAAAAATCAAAAATCACCTAAATATGGGAATAAAGTTAACTTCCATCAACACTTAATAAACATATTTATTTTAGAAAACCATGAATTGTTTATCAAATGAAACAATTATCTTAAGTAACACTTATTCAAGAATTTCAATTTAGTATAAACAAGGATAATTAAGAAGGAAGCTAAATGAAATTTTAAAAAATTATTGAATTAAAGAGGCTGAGAGAGGGTCCCTACCTCAAAAGAGCTAACCACACTCAGAGATTGACGCTTTTATGAGAGAATAATCTAAGATGCTCCATACATAATTCAGAAATATTCACCTTTCCATATACCTAAGGATTCCCTAACCCCTATCTGCATGTCCTCATGACCTTGAACACACACAAGAGTTACCTTATATATATTCATACATGCATAAGCCTGTTATCACCCACACACATAATAATTTTCCATATATATACATAAGCAAACCTAGCCCATTATATGTAATTGAGCTTCCATGGGGATACATACATATAACGGGAGAACATGTTATATAATTTCTTACCTATGCATATGTGGTGAATATCCTTCGACAAGAGGCTCGAATCCACCTCAATGAGATCCAAAACACACTACAAAAATATAGGAATCTCAAAAATCCCAAAAATCTTAATTTAAATTGGGACAAAGAATAAAAACAGAAGAAACCTTTCTAAAATTTGATGTCGAACTCACTACCTTTGATGGCGGTGGATAGAACCGACCTCGTCATAAAAAACAACCAGTAAGGAAATAATGGGAAAACAAGTGAGATATAAAGACTTCTTAAAAATATGTGATCAGTGTGTCAACTGTACATGATAAATGATACATGAATGAAATAAAAACCCCATAGACCATTGTTTTCCTTTAACAGTAATCTCAAAATAATAATCTTCTCATAACCTCATTGATTCCCTGCACCTTGAACCCCACCAACACCCTCCCCCTACACCTTGAACCCCACCTGCACCCTCCCCCTACCCCTTGCACCCCACCTCCACCCCCCTGACCCTTACACCCCAACAAAACCCTCACCCTTGCCCCTACCTACACCCTCCCCATTCCACTTGCACCCACCCTCCACATTGCACCCCACCCACACCCTCCCCCTACACCTTACACCCCACCAACACCCTCCCCCTACACACCCACCTGCACCCTACACCCTACCCCTTTCACCCCACCTGAACCCTCCCCCTTGTCCCCACCCTCCCCTACCCATTTCCCCCCACATGCAACCTCCCCCTACAATCTTACAGCCCCCACTACACACCCCCACCAAAAAAATGCATGGTTGACACCCTCCTACACCTACACCCCCCCCCCACACACACACCTGCACCAGCCCCCTACACCATCCCCCCATGATAGCTGGTATACTGGTTTCAATTCATAACCTCTTCTACCATGTCCTACAATACCCACATATATAATATACACTAATACCACTACTCTATATGTCTAATAATGAAATAACTATCATCAATATTGTAGGGTATCCAATAATCATGGAATAACTAGGAATAAAAAAATATGTGACAACATGTAACATGATATAATAACCTAAGAAGGTCCATACAATGGGTTATAATATCCATTAACATCAAATTTATTAAAAATAACGTGGAGATTCAATAAATAGAATTTATAGATATGTGTGGACATCACCCTTTACATTAGACTGATAAAGGTGAAGAGATTCATCATTGAGATAAAAAACCAAAATGAAGTCCCATTCTCTAAAAAATTCATAGATAGTTCATCTAACAATATATTAGCCGCCCAACATATGTGAGATTCCATGTAGTTTATCTTCTCTCAATAACAATAATAATCCATCCATTACCTATAGAGATGTTGTGGGAAAAATGTATATTAACACATGAGTACGTTGACCACTAAAAAGAAGTCAATTTCAATCCATAACTTATTCCATCCATAATGATTAAATATTTAACTTCATGAATTACTTCCCAAATTTCAACTTCAACAGTAATAAAGCTGCCAACCAATTTTTAGAATCATCCCTTGATGAAGCCTCTACGGGTTTTGAAAATAACACCACAAATTGAGGGACTAGGTTATCGTAATGCATCACTATAAACATAGACATTAATTTATTATGGGATTAGAGGAATCCATTTCATGAATTTAGGTTAAGAAATATTTCTAATCATATAAATGAAAACAAGAAGTTTTGTAATTATGAGGTCTCTATAGTGTTATTTATATTCCACACTTGCAGTTTGGATTTCATTGTTATCTCAATATTAATACCTAAAATAATGTTTTTAATGTGAAGTGTATTCAAATTAATTATGATACTATTTCTTAATTATTATATATAGTTAAAACCAACAAAAATAAATGTAAAGATAAATTTCATTAGATGAACACTCATATATAAAGTATCTCAGGAATGAATCAATTTTTTTTATGTTTTTAACATATAATGAAAAAGAGACTCAATGCGATTCCATATATTTTTAGTAGACACATTATAGTAAAATATTTTGGAAAATCTCACAACTATTAATATAGTTCATGCAGTAGGATCCCACCAATAATCAAATAACTTGAATCCTATCATCTATTAGAATCCTATTGATCTACTTATTCCAAATAAATATTTTCCTAGTGGTAGGGACAAAGGGATTCTTGAAGAACTACATCCACCTAGGTGGCCTGGTATCAACACCACACTGATAATGATAGTGTAGCTTTAGGTTGAGAGTGCCTTGTATAGATGGGCTCTATAAGGGCACATCTTACTCTTAAAAAAATGAAAGAAGAAATTTCATATTTGATACTAGTAGGTATGTGATATTTCATCTACTTAAGATGTCTGGGTTCCTCTTAAATAGAGATTCTATTTAGGCTAAAGTGTATATAAACATTGTTAATAATAAGATAACTATTACTATTGGAGTTCCAAAAATTTAGAGAACATATACTTCAAAAGTGTGTGTATCATTATCTTAGTATACTCATTTCTTATGGGTGGGAAAACTGAGATGCCCAAGTAAAATTGTTTACCCCTATGAAAATAAACTATAAGTAGATTCTTAATGAATTTAGTTGAATCTTGGTTTGAATTTATCAAATTTAGGATATAGATATCAATAAGGGACTTGTTAAAGAATTTGAGATTTTTTAACCCAATACCTACCATATCAATAGGCTTCAAAAATTTCCTCAAATCTATAGATATGATTTTTCTTTCATGGATATTAATTGACTATACAAAATTATTGATTTGAGTGACCACAATTTAAGTATCTACCTTTTCCATTTATAGATATGAAAGGAATATAAAAACATATATGTAATGAGAAAATTTAGAGGTAATATCCTTCTATCTTGATGTATGGTCTTACATTCCCCACAAGTGAGTTGTGATTAGATTTTATTTGAAATTCCATCGTAATATCTTACACAAACTCTTCCATAAAATAGTAGTACTTCAAGAGAGTTGAAGTGTAGATACCCTTTAATGACCTTGAAGATATTGATTATGGATCCTTTTTTCTAATTTAAATTCCCTTCCTAAAAATAACAATCGATTCATTCCATGAAATAGATTAACCATATACCTATTAAAAATTAGACTATATTTCTCTAATGAAGTTTGTACATCCATTTTTAGCCTCACATAAGTGGGGAATATCATTGGCATAAAAGATGTGTGTTGGAACTATGAGGTTTTGAGAAAACAAAATACGTATAATTTTACCTTGATCAATAACTTGTTGTAAACATATACTGAGTTAATCCTCAATTAAACCAAAATGGAGGGTATAAACGGTATCCCCTTTCCTTAACTCCCAAGGGTAATTGATGTAGCCTTTTAGGAAACCATTATGAAAGAAAAAGAGTTGATCTCAAGAGAATTAAATGACCTATCATTTTCAACGGATTTCCTCCTATTGATAGTGTTATAAAACAAAGTAAACACATCTTATAATAGTATTATATCATTAAAAAAGCACTGACTATTGAATCTTTGTAAATCTATAGAGTCTACTCTAATAAGGTTTCCTCTAATGTTTTCCTTTGTATTTAAAACATAGTTAAATTCTTCTATAAACACTCTATTCACCTTGATCTGAGTGTATGTTAAGTATATTTCCTCCAATAGGCCTCTTATTTTCGATATAGCGGTTAAAGGAATATATAAAAGAGATTAGAAAAGAGGAGTTAGTGATTTCAAGACTAATTATTATATGCTGCTTCCCAATTTAGAAACTATTGTATTAAAAATCCCTACTTTTAATCACCCCAATGGTTTCCACATTTTACCACTTAATATAATTTATCATCTAAACATATTCTGTTTAATTCTGGTCAAATTTTTTTTAAACAATAAAACTTCACCATGGGTTCTATGAAACAAATCAACCTAGGCCGATGCTGTGAAATGAAGTTCCTAAAGGAAAGAGAAGTCTTTGTATTTTTGAGGCCTTGTATTTTTCAGAACAAGATACTCATTTTGAGAATGATATTACCCAGTTTGGGGGAATGATTTTCTTTTCCACCACCACTAATGAATTATTTCTCATTTCCTTGACCCTTTTCCTTCTAGTCGGTGCAACCAATTTGGCTTTCTTTCTTTTATAATTTTTCTGATTCATCAATTTCATTTTCCCAACTTCTTCAACAGATGAGAAAAAATTTATTAGAAGATATTTCAAAAATGGTGGATACCATAGATAGATTATTTCTAGAATCCTTTTTATAGGACAACGTAGTGAAGGATCTATCAACTAAATCAGGATACAATTTACCTTATGAGACCTCTAGCCTGGATTTAACCTGAAAAATACATTAACATATTTTCTCGGTGACACCCACCAAGTATGAGGTGGGTCATCCAGATTTGAAGGTGTCTGGGACCAAAACCATCCCTTTTAAACCCTCCTTAAAAATGTTGGATGCCAAAACATAAATATATCCATTTTTTTAGTAGGTAGGGAGTGAAAATCACAAAATATAGAAGTTTCAAATATATATTTAATGAGGGTATAATGAAATACGTAACTTACATAATTTTTTTGGGATAAGAGCGTGTAAGAGGAAGGTGGTTACAGTTTATGGGATCCATGAGGGAGGCGATGTAAAATTCATGAGGGAGGGGATATGGGAGGGTTCTCGATAGGAATTATTTTTTATGTGGAGCCAAAATTTTAGCTGAGAAGGGAAGGGAGAACTGATGGATGTGGGGAGGAGTGTAGGTAGGGAGGTGAGGAGGTGAACAAGTGAGCATGTGGCGAGGCATAGCCGGAGATGCAGGAAAGAGGGGGTGGGGATGTGTTGGTGAAGATGTGAATGCTGGAAGGGGGAGGAGGGGAGGCAGGGAGGTTGGAAGGAGGTGGTGGATGCAGTGAACCAGTGAGTTGAGGAGGAGGTGAGGATGTGGATGCGGGAAGGGGAGGATAAGAGGAGGTCGGAAGGTAGAGGAGGTGGAGAGGAGGCGCGACAGAATTATGAGAATAAGCGAGATGGAGCTAAGTTGAATTGGGCTTGTGGGAGGGAAGAATCGTGATGAGGGAGGGGGATGAGGAGTAATCTTGAGGGGGGTAGGGAAACATCCATGACAATCATGGCTTTATGGTCGATAAAGCCACTATTTTTATAAATTGTGGCTATAAATCCATGTTTATATCTCAAAATTATTGTGGCGATAGAGATATATGAGACAACGTTATCCGCATAAGTATTCCTACCTATGAAGGGTTCCAAGAGTGGGCTTTGGTGGTCGTTATTTTCTTTCATGAGAAGTTACAACCGAAAATTTTCAACAGTGGGAAAGTAGAAATAGAGACCTCATCGACAGTGAGCCGATGTCAATCTCAGAGACCTAGACATATGATACAATTCAGGAGGAGGTATTGGGATAGTGGATATACAATTGAAGGCTCATAGAGATGGTCCAGTCAGCCTATAGAGAGGAGAAGCTACTCATGGGATGGTAGGGGACATCACACTCGATATTATCTGACCCACCGTATAAATGAAAAAGAGACAGTGGATGGACCACTGAGGTAGAGATAACGATTGGAGTAGGATGATCCAAAATATTTGAAACATTTATGAGGTTCTAGGAGTGTATCATGAGTTGGTTTTCATATCAACATGTTACAACCGCCACCCCCAGGTGGTCAACACCAAGATTAGGGAGCTGAAGGAAAGGCGAGAGGAAAATTGAAGTAGGTCAATGATTACGACCTAGGAGCTCATGGAATGATTCGAGGTAAACAATTTGTATTTTCTAATTTAGATTCCATTCTGATAGACACAGGTTCTTATTATTCCTTTCTTTCCACAGATCTTGTTCAATACATAGACATAACAATTTAACTGTTGACTCGATCCTTACGTTTAGAGAATCATACTGGAGAAGACTCGATGATCATGAAATTATGTCGATAGTGTGACCTAACTCTTGGAGGAGATAGTTTTGGTTGGGATCTCTATATCAGCATCAAGGCCTTGTGACACCATTATTGATATGGGCTGGTTATTAATAGTTAATTATCATATTGATTATTTTAGGTGAAGGGTGTGGTGTGTCCGCAGTGAGGGAACTAGGTTCTCCATTGTTGGGGAAAAGAAAACTAAAGCGTCATTGGATGGACTCATGAATAGAAGGTTGTAGATGATCTATAAATATTTGGATAGCCCGACCCTTGGTGTAGTGGGTATTATGAGTTTCTAGTTTCCTACAATGGTGGTACAGTATGGGGACGTCTTCCTCAAAAACATTCTAGTTTTATCTCCTTTCTTAGAGATATACTAATGCATTGATCTACACCCTAGGATGACACCAATATTTGTGCATGTATATTGGATAGGTCCTGAAAAGTTTCGTGAGATGTGGGTATAGTTGTAGGACTTGAAGATTAAGGGATTAGTGAGATCCAGTGTTTCAAAATGGGCCGCCCCAATCATTTTTTCATATAAGGCATATGATAGTTTGAGGTTGCGTGTGGTATAACAATTATTTAATTAGGTGATCATGAAGAACAAGTAACAACTAAAAAGGATCGATGAACTATTTGACAAGTTGAGAGGGGCATGATGGTTCTAAAAGGTTGATCTCAGATTAGGATATAACCACCTATGTGTACGGGATGAGGATATATGAAAGATGACATTCATATGCCACTACAGTCACTATGAGTACTTTGTGATTCCCTTTTTCTTAATTAACTCCCCAAAAGTGTTCATGAGATTCATGAACTAGATATTTTATTCTTACATATACTAGTTATTAGTATTCATCAACAATTATACCCTTGTATACTCGACATATGAGGAGGAGCGCATGATCAACCTAAGGATGTTTCTGGTTGTACTCTGAGAGAACCATTTTACAGAATGCTCTCAAAGTTCTAGTTCAAGATTTAGGAGGTCCACATTCTAGGACATGTTATCTCGGTGGATGGAGTAACAGTGGACCCAACCAAGATCAATAATGTGTCAGCTTGGATCCACATAATATTGTGATGAATATTTGAGGATTCCTTGGGTTGGAAGGTTATTACTAGAGATTCATACATGATTTCTATCGGGTATTAACACCCATGATAGGTTTTAATCGAAATGGGTAGCCTTTCTTGTGGAAAGTGAAGTGCATGTAGGCTTTTTAGTTGTTGAGGTAGGGTTTGACAAGCACTCTGATCCTGATATTGTTGGAGGAGGGTGTCGAGTACATAGTGTTCTATGATGCATCAGGAACATGTCGTGTTTGTGTCCTAATTCAAAGGGAAGTGGTGATTGCCTATGGTTTATGCTAGTTGATACCATATGAGTAGAACCACATGAACCACTATCTTGAGAAAGTAGCAGTAGTCACCACTTTGAAGATGTTGGTACACTATCTGATGGGTGATCATTTTATTGTCTACTGCAATCACAAGAGTCTCAAGTATATCTCCCCTCGTAAAGATATCATCATGATGTAGAGTCGATGGATTGAGTTCCTCTAAGAATATTTCTTAAATAATTTATTCCTTCCTGGTTATCAGAATGCGATAGAATATTCTCTCAGTAGGTGATATATTCCATAGTTGTTGAATGAGTAATTGTAGCATTTGATGTCATTTTAGTTATACTTTATGGATGATGATAGAGAAGGTTACCTCCATTCGATGGTTGTCACCCTTCCACTCATACGATAAGTTAGGGATGCTTAACTTGGGGATACTGACTATGAGATCCAACATTCCCAGATATCCATAGGTCATTCTCTTGAAAGATATTCTAATTGTGGGGATAATTTCTTTCTTTTTAAAGGGAGCACGATGGTATAAGTGACATTGCAGGGGATGTTTTGAAAGAGTTTCACAAATCTCCTTTAGTGGTACATCCATGAATGGAAATGTTGTACTAATACCTCTGACATATGTTTTGGTGGTCAGGGATGATGAAAGGAGTTATAGAGTTTGTCTCTTGATTTCTTACTTGTCAGCCATTGAAGAATGAACACTAAGTTCTAGCGGGTCTGGCTCAACCCCTTGAGGTTCCAGAATAGAAGTGAGATGGGATATCTATGGAATTCATGATGAGCTTACCATATAAATCTAGGTTACATGATGGAGTATGGGTGATTGTTGACCAACTTACAATTTCATCCCACTTCTTAGCTATATGAGATTAAAGATCAGAACAGAGCTTGGCACACCTCTACGTTTAAGAGATAGTCAAACTCCATGGAGTTCCCTTGATTATTTTTTTTCTAATCGTGATGCTTGCATTATATCCCAATTGTGGAAGGGATTTCGTGAAGAATTTGGGACCTATTTATGCATGAGTACAATGTTTCACCCACGAACAGACGACTAAACTAAGTGACCATTTATGTTATGGAGGACATTCTGTGAGCTTTCATGTTGGACTTTGTCTATAGTTGGTAGGATTACCTACCACTGGTTGATTTTTCTTACAAAAATATCTACCATTCCACCATAGATATGTAACCCTTAAAGGAATTATGTTGTAGAACCTATAGGTCAAAACTTTTTTGGACTGGCCTAGGGGATTCCACACTCATGGGACAAGAGTTGATGTGAACTACAATCGAGAAGGTGCCGATCATCCTAGAGTGGATGCAGACTTCACAGAGCCATCATAATTATTATGATGATAGGAAATAGTGGCCTTTGAGTTTGAGTAAGGGGGACTTTTTTTCCTCTGGGTTTCACCTCGACATGGATTGCATAGATTTGGCTGGGGTGGAAAAATATCTCTGAGATTCATTGTCCCTTTCCAGTTATTGCTTAGAGTTAGCGATGTGGCATACTTCATAGATCTACCACCATAGTTAGATCTGGTAGATCAAAATTCTACATGTCTTAGCTGAGGAGTTATGTTCATGACCCATCACACCTTATCAACTAGGGCGAGTTGGATATCATGGATAGAGAGACCATTGCAGAGTACCCTATAGAGATCATGGATCGGTAGGAGGGGATACTTAATGGGTGATCGATTAATATTGTTCATGTTTGGTGGCATCACAATAATCTTCAAGAGAGGACATGGGATTTAGAGGGTTAGATTCGTGCTCAGTACCGTCATCTTTTTCAGCAGCCCTTATTTATGGATTTCCAAGATGTAAATCCCCAACATGGGGAGAATTTAATGACTCAATTTTCTAATGTATTAACTCTGAATATTATGTGGATTATTTTTAAGACCAACCACTGAGACAACATGCGATTCTGGGGCCCAGTGTAACTAGAATAAATTTTTAAAATTTATTAAATAGTACATAAAAATAGTTTAACTAAAAAAGTGTAATAACATCTAAATAGGTTCCTAAATAAAAAATATGAGGGAAAATTTGAGGTCATAAAATGAGGTATACTCACAGAAAAAATTAACCGTAGCTGGAATGGGGAATTTGTGGAAAATTTCTCACAGACACAGAAATGAATAAAATAATTCTAAAAAATTATTTTATTTTAATTTTTGAATGAAGCGGTTTACTGATATTTAAATAGACGATTATAGTAAAATCCAAAGGTTGTCTGAATAAATCAGGAGATTATGCAAGACTGTTGGGGAGAGCATTAGAGAATCCTATTAGAAGAATTATGGAGGATCATTGACCGATGATTGACGTACTTCAGATTCAATGGATCTGGCCTATGATAATGACACAATAATAGTTCTTTATCAACAATAATGAAAAATTAAGGTAGGAAATGCGTTTTATTTGGATTTATTCCATTATCTTCATTCCTAAGATGAAAGAGACAAATCCAAAAACATATTGATCCATGGTTTGATCATTATGTGGGATGGGTTTATTTTTTGAGGATATTACTTTGGAAGTTGTTTAATTTCTTTTTTCTCTATTCATATTTCTATAGAAAATGAATCAAGGATAAAGGAATAAAACCATGGTTCATTCCTATTTTTGTTTCTTCATGATTTCCTAAAATAATTATCCCTTCATCACGGGTGTTCTTTATTTGGCCCACCATTTGACGAACACGGATGTATTGATCATCGCACACACATTTATGGGAGGAAAGATCAAAGAATGTAGTTACAAGATCTATATGATGCAACAAAGTGCAACAAAAGTTGAGGAGAATAGATTAGACCAATTTAGAAATCCCCGATCATCGACTGAAATTTGTGGAAGATGATTCATACGAACGAAATATATTTTTTAAATGGATTTGAACCCCAGATTCTGGATAATGGTCATAGAAGAGTTCTTCTAGAGTATATCCATGAGTTTTGGAATGATTAGAGCTAGAATATGTGTTGAAAATGGTTTTGGAATGAGAAGGAGGAAGGAGAATCGTTTCTTGAAGAAACCGATACACATGGAATGTAGTATCTAGCTACACGAGTTGTAGTCCCCTTAGATGAACATGGAATGTACATGAGATAGTACATTGGCACTATTTGGAATAAACAGGTTACATAAACGGTTTGTACTCCCACACATGGGAAAACCTGGACCATGTACATGGGCTTCCTCATGTACTGGTAAACAAGATTTGATATGGGGGATGACATAGTGTGCTAGAACATGGATAGGGTACACAGGCAAGACCCCATATACAGGGAAATGACATGTGAACCCTCTACGCACTGTTTAATCTCTTTATATAGGGACATAGTTTGGATGACATGGTCTATTTAGACAGGTAAAACCCAAGGTCATGGGAAACGACATGTAACTCCTCTACATGTCATGATCTGTTTCTTATATGGCTTAGGTATCTCATCCTCTATATCATTGAAAAATGTCATTAGGGTAAATTACACTTATCATTTCCATACTATTAGGAATAGAATCCATTTACTAGGGCTTCCTGGATAGATTCATTGGAATCCCTATGAGAGGATGGGAGTGCGATCCTTTATTCCAGTTCATTCCCTAGGTGGGGTTATTGGTATTGACGTGACAAACACTACCCAAGAGTTAATCCTCTACTTAGCATGGTTAATACACATTGATATTGATGGTATCAACCCATGGCCTTGGCAGTGATCCTCATTTGGGTATCATATCACTTCAGACTATCCTTGTATTATCTCCCAAGATGAGACCTAACGAGTAGTACCTCTCCAAAAAGCATCAATAGTGATATCAGACGTATGACTGTGTTCTCTCAGATGATTTTATCATGGAATATTCGAGCTGGAATCCTAGGGTATTATAAACTGGTTGTGGGTTACCTCTATACTATGTGTCTTGGATTGATTATATCTATATATTCTTATCATTTCTTCTATAGAAATATACTAATGTTGAGTTGATTGTATTTCCTTTTTTATATTATTTGTAGTTTTGGGATGTCCTATTGAGTATTGTTATACTCACCATTACATGGGATTTCCCATAGGTTTCATATCTTATGCATATGATAGAACTTTTGATGGAGTCCTAGGAGGTCCAGGACCAAATGGTTCTTAGTGAGACCAGACTTATTGAGGTGTGTTCAAAAAGCCTTCAGATCACTATTCCAATACCTTTACATTTCAGTTGGACTTGTGTTACAAAATTCTTTTTTAGGGGGCATGTATTTGGCTCTATCTACTTTCTTTACATCCCATCATACTATAGTTATGGGATATAGAAATATGCTTGCATTGGTTTTTCTACAGTTTTAAAATTTCAACATTCTAATGGTCTTAGAGATGTGTGTGTGTGTGTGTACGTTCTTTGAAAATACCTCCCATTTTAGTTATATGCCTAATCAGTGCTCATAACTAGCCCTTGGCCTATTAAAGGATGGATTGGGGAGTCATGAAATGGGCCCCACTGGGATAGGTCATGACAGAGGGTATGGGGATATTACATAATTAATATTATGTAAATTTTTTGGATTATTTGTTTTCAAAATGAATTTTAAAAATACTAAAAAAAATTTAATGCAATTAAGCTTCATATTGGTTTACCAGGGGGTTAAACAAAGTGATGGTGGTATGTTTTCTAATTAATCTTTTCAAAATCATATTTTTTATACATATTACAACCATATCTTATCCAAAATAAGATTTTTCCATTTTTATGCATATGTCTTGAATATTACTTTTCTATATTTTATTAATTTATGAACTTTCATGTTTTTCCTCTCCCCCATATATTAAAGGGCACACCTAATTTTTTTTCATTACAACACATCCATCTATCTCAATAAAAACATACCCAATTTTATTAAAAACTATATTAACCATTAATTATTGGTTTTATCTATTCTTAAAATACCATTCAAAGGGTATATAAGCAGGGATATAATAGAGACCTACAGAAGCATATGTAATCATCTTACCCAACCGCTTTCAATTTATTTCTTTGTAAACCTTCTATAAACATTTGGTATTTATAAATATATAATAACCTAATTATCCTCAACATAATTAAATATTTTTAGGATTATGAATCTACCTATATCCACCTACTATTTAATCAATCAAGAAGTGAATGTATTTCTCATGCGTACTTGCATACTACTGCCTTCACGTAGTGATATAATTAATTTCCGATAAATATATTTCATGGATGGTTATTATGACACATTTACTTTTATTATTTTATATGTATGAAATAATAATTTTCCTATAACTATAATATTACCTCTACCATCTTACGTTCTAATCTAATGGAAACTGACAACAGCACTCATGTGTATGTGTGGACTACCACCTCCATGAAGAGATGCAACTATTTTTTCTTTTCAAATATACATGGATGGTAAAATGGATATATTTAATATATATATATATATATATGATATATATTATGAAATAATGATTCTTTAATGGTCAAATATTGTTTTACATTATTTCTTTCAATTCGTTAAAATGCGAAAACAACGTTCATGCATACATTAGGGAAACCATCACCATAAAAAATTTAATTTATTTTAATATATTTACCATTTATGGTTGAATTTATATACAAATATAATTATTATAAATTATATTTAAATATTGATTATAATTCTTTATATGATGTAACCATGATCAAAGTACAATGAGAGAAACTACCGATTTGAACTTCTCACGAAAAACAAAAAAATTAAAAAATGAAAATGATGATTTTAATAAAGTTTTATTAATAAATTGGAGTTTAAATGTAATAAATAGATCATATATGATATTAAAATTATTTAAAATTATTTGGTAAAAAATAATAATGAATTAATATTAATTATAATAGAGGTTAACTAACCTTAAAAGTAATTCAAACTTGATATAATTATTTATGTTATAATCTCATTATTTATTGTAATTATTTATATAAAATATATATCAGGAAAATCAGAAATTTTATTCTCATATAGTAATTTTTTTGTGATTAAATGTTTTGATTTTATTTGTCTCTCTTTATAAAATCAGATGTCCAAAATAATGTTTTAATGGAAAACCAAATTTATTTCTCTCCTTCATCAATTTTTTTTCTTTGATATCTATGTTTTCCGAAAAAAAAATAATTTTTCAAATATTATAATATGATTATCTAAATTAATTTATATATAGGGTATAATTTTTATAAAATTTTTAAAAGGAATCATTGTTTTATTTTCCAAACAACGTGCTTTTGACTTTTCTCCAAAAATGTGAACTGTATCAATGTTTTAACATAGATGGCACGAATAGAATTTTACACAATTACAAATAATAAATTATTTGAAGCTTCATTTAAATTTTTCAATATTTATTTTAAAATAAAATATTTTTTATTAATGTTTGAGATTTTTTTTTACATTTTCACAATTTTAATTCAAAGTAAAGAATGTATTTTCCTCATAAAAAGTTTTAGTGATCTTTTAAGGGAATTTTTAATGTATAACATCATTTTTAATTACATAAAATTTATAGGGATATGATATAATGATAAAACACACTTCTATTATTTAGATTAATAATGATTATAATGATTTAAGGATGATTATATGAAACTCATTTCTTTCACCAATTTATGCTCTGATGGAATAATGAATGGTGTATGAATCCTGTTTTATTTCTATGGGTTATGATATGATAAATTTTTTAGGATCTCATCGCACACATATGTATGATTTTTATTATGTGATGAGTGTGCCTAAAATTATATATCCCAACAATGAATTGGGTAAATATGGATATCTCATGATGTAATAAGGACTAGTGTGGGGAGTGAACCCAGTTTTGTAACTGAATCTGTCTGTTATGATTGTCGTGGGAGGGAACCTTGAAAAGTATATGATGTAATAGTGAGTGCACCCAATCAACTATGATATTAATGACTATAATACTTGACTAAGGAAATTATTTTGTATTCTAATGTGTCTGCCAGAAACTTATATCATAATCCAATTTTATGCACTCATGGATCATGTTATTATATTCCTTTATGATTATTTTTTTGAACTTATATGGTTTATTCCATGACCAATGATTATTTTAATTGATAAATAGGTTTCAATTTACAAATTTCAATATCATTTTATCATACCCTTATTGTGATGTTTTTTATGTGATTATTTTTATCTTTCAGTTTTACCCATACTGAGCATCTGATCTCACCCTTTCTTATGCTTTCTTCTCTGAGGTTATGTTGAAATGTTTTAAGTATTTTTTGCCTAATATGGTTTATATATATACTAAAAATAATGGGATATGATTTCGATCTATTATGAACATTTTATATATACCCATTTTTCTAAAGACATGAAATCAAAAAGGTTCAGATGTGGATTACAATGTTATGTATTGAATCATTATATAATAAGATATAATACTTATGTATGAACAGTATGCAATGATATTTTTAGAATCATTATAAGGTTTTGTTTCCTTTGGAAATATATTTTATTAATCATTAGTGAGAACACTAATGATAATACTATTTATAAGAGAACATTGAATAATATGTTAAATAAATTATTTTGTTTTTCATAAAAAAATGTCCTTATTAGGATACTATAAGTAGGATTTGTTTTGTAATAGATTCATTTAGTGTAATAACTCAAAATATATTTTTAAGGTATATATCAACCATCATTATGGTTCATGATGAGTGTTTCCTTACAATGATCCTAGTTTGAATCTATTGGGGAATATTCATGGGATTATTTACATTTTCTTTATGAACCACTATGAATGATTTGGATTGAAAATGACCATGAATAAACTAGGTTAAACCTTTAGTGTCATAGATTTAAAATAATGCTTCATGATATAGACATCCTATAAATATTTTTTTTCATGATTATGTGGTTTCCTAATATCATTACATTTTATCACACTATGCCTTATTCTATGGCTAGAACATGAAGGAATCATGTTAATGATAATTGGAATGAATAGTGAAATGAATTTAATCATGAGATACCAATTAGTTTGGGAGATGGAATAGAAAATCTTGTTACTATTCGTATGAGATGTTCTCAAGTTATGAATCATGCTGAGCTTCTAAACGAGCAATGGGGGGAATAATACTATGTTGATTACTTCAAGAGGAAACATTCACCTTCTTTTAGTGGGTCCACTATTCCACTATTTTCTGATCAATGGATCTATACCATTGATAATATAATTTCCATTATTTAGTGATCAGGACATGAAAATGATATTTTACTTGTTCAAGTATTTTAATGATGGAGAAGATCAATAGTTGACTCTTATCAATAATAAGAGGAAATAGGGAGGCAATGACTACTATGAACGAGATGAGTTTAAGAGAATATTTTTCAATAATTAATTCCTAATGTTCTTTTTATAAAAATTGAAAATGAATTCATTGATCATTAAGAAAATGATGATTAATCGATTATTACCATTGAGGAAAATTTTACAAGAGGTTCAAGGTATGTTTTTGGTATTAGCATCTAAATTGAATATAATGTTTATCATTTCTATAGTGGTTTACTAATTATTTGAATGGAGTTACCTATAAGGGAATTTAAGAGATATGAAGAAATCGTTTGATGAGCTATCAAGGTGGAAATATGGATTAGAGGGACCCATCAATCCCATGGTTTTGATAAGTAAATAAATATGGACTTAAAATGAATGTATAATAATAAAAATTATGGAGATAGGAGGATGATATTTCCTTTGTTCTAAAATCATGGAAGAAAACGTAGATGTAATTTTCTTAAGTGGACTGGTAAATTTTTTAAGTTTAGAATGTAAGGCCATCATGGAATCTAATGATGAAGTTATGAGAAGAAGAAGTTGGAGGGTGATGGAGAAAAAACACCAAATAATAAACCACACACACTCATGTGTTTCAAATATGAGGAGTATAGGAATTATGCTAACTAGTCCTTAAATATTAAGGATAAGGATGGTGATCGGTGTCATAAACCTATAACCCCAAGAGACAATAGTAAGTATCATGAGCTCAATATTTATTACATGGGGTATGATAATGATTTAGAGAAATGTACAATTATTATCCACTATATAACTACAAATGTCTTATTTGATTTTGGATCTACAAAATCTTTTATTTATAAAAAATTCGACATGGGTATCACAATACAACCACAATGATTAGATATTAAATTAGTAGTGAAAACTCTAAATGGTAAGATGATAACCTCTCAAGTATATTACTCTTATCTGAATGATGTTTTTGGAGATGTGATTCCATAGAATCTCTTTATTCCACTGCTAGTTAAATTTGATTTTATCAAAGTAATGTACTAAACTTCATTACATATAGCTAAAATTAAAATTAGGGGAAAGGATTTAATATTTGATATTATTAAAAAACATATTACAACCTATGTGTGAGATAATAATTACGAACTTATATTTAAAATTACTTCCATTATATGGGTATTTATTCCTATTCAAAAGTGATCCTTATCCTAGAATGTTAGGGAGAATCCTAACATTGAAAACATTCCTATTTTATAGGAGTTTGATGATTTATTTTAGGATTATTTTCCTAGTATTCCTCTAAACCATGATGTTTATTTTTCAATAGAACTCATACCTTGTGTTACCCCTATTTAAAAGAACCTATATATAATGTCCCCTATTGAGTCTTAGGAATTTAAAAATAAACCCTCGAAGAATATCGAAAAGGGTTTCATTTAGCCAAGTGAATCACTATGTGGGGTGCCTATTGTTTCTGTTCAAAATAAAGATAGATCAACGTTACTCTATATTGATTATAGGGAAAATTAAAAATTAAACATGAATAATAAGTATCCTCTTTTCGATATTGATTATTTTTTAAATCAATTACAAGGAGATCAATATTTTTCCCATAACGGTCATTGATTTGGATAATATCAACTGAAGGTAAAAGGTGAATACATACCCATGATAGTGTTCCCTATAGGCTGTGGACTCTCTAAATTTATTGTGATTTAATTTGGTCTTACTAATTCCCCTACTATCATCATGGATTTAATAAATAGAGACTTTAGATATTTTCATGATCAGTTTGTGGTAGTCTCTATAGATGATATTATTATATATTCCAAAATTCAGGAAGAATATAGAGATCATTTAAGGATCGTGGTGAAAAATCCAAGGACGGGTTATTTATATTAAAATTTAGAAATTGTAAATTTTAGCAATAAAAAGTTTCATTTTTGGGTCATATAATGTTAATCAAGGGTATATCACTGGATCTTTAAAAGAAGGATGTTATTGAAAGTTGTCCTAGACCAACCACAATGATTGAGTTAGATAAGTTTCTTGGTTTGAATGGATACTATGAATTCGTGGTAGAAAATTTATTATGGAGATCTAATCCACTAACTTAGTGAATTCTTATGTGAACCAAGTTCCTTTAGATATATGGATATATGGAAGTTTTTATGGAACTAAATAGAAGATTATTCAGCGTAGTAGTGCATAAAAAACATGTAGTGGAGAAGAGATTTTGATATATAGTGATGCATCAAATAAGGGAATGGGATGCATGATTTTGTTGAATTAGATGACTATAGATTATTACACGTGATAATTAGTGATTCGTGAGTAAAATTACCCAATTCATGATATGCAATTAGCTATGTTAAGTTTTTAATTAATTTTATAGAGGTATTATCTATACTAAACGGGATGTGATATATATACTGATCATAAATTCTTAAAGAATATATTCACTAAAAAATATATGAATATGTGATTGTTAATATGGTTATAGTGGGTAAATATTTATGACTATTGAAAACATTACTACCATGGGAAAGAGAACAAGGTGGATGACGATTTTGGTTGAAAGGATCTTGCTAGATTATCTATAATGAGGATAAAAAAGATCTAATATTTATGTATTTACAAAGGATGGATATGGAAATCTTCAAAAATGGGGATAAATATTATATTTATCAAATGAGTGTTCAACCATCAATTTGAGTGAAGATTAATGAGGAACAAAAAGAGGATGTAGAGATAAAAAACATGTTATAATTGTTCATGAGTTAAACAATTACTGTGATGGAATGATAAGATTCAAGAACTATGTATATGTATCATAAACACCAGATATAAAGAGGTATTTATTTTATGAATATCATAGTTCATCATTATTTATTAATTTTAGAAATATGATGCATATAGAGATCAAAACGATTATTTATGGTGGGAAAATTTGAAAAGAAAATTTTCAGAGTATGCTTATTTGTTCATGATGTGTCATTAAGTTAGGGATGAGAGGCATCTGTCTATGGAGATGTTGCAACCATTACCCAGATTAGAATGTAAATTTGAAAACTTCACCATTGATTTTATCATTGGACTCCCCAAATATTAAAACAACCACAATGTGTTTTATGTTTTAGATAATCATGTTAAAAAGTCATAACACTTCATTACTATCATAGAATATTTCCCTCATGATCATATAGATATAATATAAATTAAGAAATTTGTAATGTTTCATGGAGTATGAAATTTTATTATATTTTATCGGGATCTGAGATTTCCCTTGATGTTTTGGGGAAGAATTCAGTAATATCTTGATTCAAAGTTGTGTTTAAGTACTACTAATCATCATAAGATAGATGGTTAGTCTAATAGAACCAATAAAACCATGGTTTATATATTGAGGTGTTGTTTTATGGATATCAAAGGTCTTTGGGATCAATAACTTTCTTTGGTCAATTTTTGTTACAATAATATCTTCCACTCATGAATTAATATTTATATCTTTATAATCAACTATATGGATTTTTGTTTATAAATACAATATGTTGGGATGGAGTTGGATAATGAAAACTATCGGTACCTAAGATAACTTAGGAAATGAATTAAAAATTCAAATCCATTCAGCAACACATAAAGGCAACTCAGAGTCGATAGAATTTTTTTCCACACAATTGATGGAAAAATTTGGAATTTGATATTTGTGAGATGTTATTCCTTTAATATTTTCTATAGAATAAGGTTATTAGATTTGAAAAAATGGTAAATTTTAGCCATAGGTATAGTGGACGTTTTGATATTATTTATCGAGTTGGGATTTTAGCTTATCGATGAGTTCTTCAAACGAACCTCCCTCAAGTTTACAATGAGTAATATATATATATATATATATATATATCTTGTAATTTAGTACATACCTGATGCTTCATATGTACTGGAATCAAATTTTATATATATGAGAATGATCTTTTCTATAAATAATCATTAGTAGAAATATTTTATCATAGAGATAATGTGAAATATAAGAGGATTACTCACCTGTTTAAATTTTTCTAGAGTAATTATAAATTTGACGAAGCTACATGAGAACTTGGGGATGCGATGAAATAGAGATATGATCATTTTTTAAATCATAGTAAATTAATTTTGAGTGGGAAATTTATTTTCCAGTTGGTTAAATAAGAAACCTTTATATTTTTTAATATATTTCTCTTAAAATAAAATTAATTTATTTGATATCTTAGGATACGTACCAACCTGATTCGAAATTAATTATAAAATAGTATACTATTAAAACATAGCCATTAATTTCATGAAATGAATAAGAATAACCAAATTTTTTTAAATTTTTTATGAGGGGTGTTGAGAAGTAATATTTGTTGATACACATGTAATTAATATTTAGTAAAGTCATTATATGCTTTAAATATATTTTTTTGTGAAAAGTAGCTTTTATTACATTTTTTGAGAAAATAATCTCATTAATTTCTACTAATTTATGTAATTTAAATTTAAAATTTTAAATTATTTTCTGAAATTTTTATTTTTAATACTATCAAAGAGTGATATTTTGAGAATTTTCTGAAATGATTGGTCTTTCGATGAATAGTGAACAATATAGATTTTTACTGAGAATTGCACTTTCATTTAAACAATATACATAGATCCAATTTAATTTGAAATTGATTATAAATTATCATTATATAATTTATATTATTAATAATCAAATTTAGGTTATTGATATCAATTTTCTGCTGAATTTTAACATAATTCTATTATACATAATAAATTTTTTTTTCTAGAAAATAGCTTTTCATCTTATTTTGCAGGTTTAAATTTTAATTAAATTCAAAAAATTATTTGAATTGAAATTGATAAAATGGATTAGATTATTTTTATAATCATAATAATTATTATATAATAATTTTAATATATTTTTTCATAATTTATAGAAAAAACACAATAAATATGTTACTCTTGTTATTATTAAAATGAGTTTACATGGCGGATTAAAATAAGAGATAAGGGTATGTTTTCCAATTAAAATGTACTAAACCATTTTTTATTGACATATTTAAATCATTTATTATCCAAAATTAAATATCTTTAAATTTATTATCATTTTATTGAATAAGACTTTATTATAATTTATTTTTTAAGAAATTCCAATTATTTCCTCTCCGCACTTATAAATTGTAACCCGTAATTTCTCTTATTTATGCCACTTTAAGGTATCTAGAATGATAAAATCCCTCTAAATTCAATTATAAAATTACCTATAATTGTATTATATGTTTTTTTAATAATAATAGACCATTCTAGGGGTCCTAATGAAAGGATCCAAAGGATGATTATCGAAGAAGAGGTAATAGTCTTACTTAACCATCTTCAATTTATTTATTCTTATAACTATTACAAATATTATATATTCATAATAAAATAAAAAATTCAGTATCCTAAATATAATTAAATTTTATTATGATTATTTAAACCCTAATACACACCCTATATTTCATCAATTGGGAATCAAAATTATCACTTTTGAATATGTGTGGCCTACCGTCACAACATAACAATACAATTAAATTATATATACATATTTCATAGATTGTTATTATGTTGGGTTTTATATTTATACATTATATCTATGAAAAAATTATTATTTATGGATTTTAATATCATATCTACCATCTTACATTTCAATCCATTTGAAAAAGATAATATTGCTCGTTCGTACGTGTGGACTTCTAGATCCACGAAGCGATGTTATTCATTTTCAATTTCTAATTTACATGGATGGTAATAAGTATATATTTAATGAATATATATGATATATATTATATAATCATAATTTTATAAGTTTAATTATTAATTACCATTATGTTTTTTCTATATTAGAAAAAGTGAGAACAACATTTAGGTGTACGTACAACCTATCATCTTCATGAATGGTGCAATTAATTTTTCTATATATAAATTTTTTGGATGAACATTAATACAAATAATGAATATATATGTTTTTTATATCATTATTAATATTTTTATTTGATCGATCTGTTATCACTGTGTACGAAAAATAACTATCGAACAATCATTATCATGAAAATTGAAAAGATGACATTCAGAAATAATGATTTTAATAAATAATAATTAATAGATGGGTTTACAAATGTTATAAATGTATCATATATGATATTATAATTATGTAAAATAATTTTGTTTCAAGGTTATAAATATAAGTTTTTTAGAAAAGTGGTTAGAGTGCCTTTTATATATGGTGAAATAGTGGTTGTAGATTTATGTTTCCATCTCATTATTTATCAGGAATATATATTTTATTATATTTATCTCAAGAAACTCATGAATTTTAATTTCCTTTCATTATTTCAAATATTAATTATTTTTGTCTTACTTTCTTACCTTTAATCTCAATTGACTAAAATAATGTTTTTAATGGGTTCCATCATTATTTCTCTATTCATTCGAAAATCATTTTTCGTACATATCATTTTTTCCCAAAAATGTATTCCAGAATGTATTTTATAATATTATATGATAATTTGAATAAATATTTACCCATGATTTAATTTATAAATAATTGTTTAAAAGGAATATTCTTTTTATTTTTTGAATGAGGTATTCATGACTTCTGACTTAGAATTTTCATGAATCCCATTTCAAACCAATGTGGCATGAATAATAATTTTCACATTAAAGAGTGCTCAAGAGATTGAATCTTACGTTACATGTGTACATGGTTATTTAGAAAGAAAGAAATTTCATTAATATTTTCAAATATTTTAATATTCTATATATTTTATTTCAATATGAAAAGTATATGTTCTTCAAGAATTGTTCAAGTTATATTATAATGTAATTTTTGATCTATAACATCATTTGATATAATTTTTTATTTACTTGAGATATGATCCAATGATACCATCCACTTCCATTGTTTGGATGGATTATAATGAAAAAACTTTAAGGATGTTAATATGAAACCCATCTCCTTCCCATGGGTTATCCCATGATTAAATGATGAAATATTTATTAAACCTATATTTTACTGGTGTTTTTCTATAATTAAGGTCTATTGATATTGTAGAATACACATGTATGAGTTTCATTATATAAAGGGTGGGTCTGGGATTATATAACCCTCAAATTGTAACACCATCAGTTTGTATGAACCTATTTTTGAAAAAATTAAATTTATTTAATATGTTTTATTTCACAATACACCAAGTTATGCTTTCATTACATTATCCATTAATATAATCTTTCACTAAAAGCAACACCTACTTAGCCTATATTTCATGCAACACTACATTTCAACAAAACATCATTTTATTATCATAACTCTTTAAGAATGGAACTGATAAACTAGTTGTTAAATATAGTAGTATGACTATTAATAAATATGATTTAAATGTAATTGTTTTATTTAAATAAAACACTATAATAATATAATAAATAACTATTGTTAATGTCATCGTGTTTTTAAAATAATATTTTCTCAAAAAAACTGTTTTTATATACTTTTGGAAAAAATAATAAAATTAATTTGTGAAAATTTTAGATATTTAACTTGAAAATATAGATTTCATTTGTGAATTCATAATTTCATAATTATCTTACGGTGATTTTTTTATATTTTTCTAAAATATTTCATTTTTTGATGAATAGTGAAAAATACTAAATTTTAATTGAAATATTAATTTAGGTCTACATTATTTATATAGTTAAATTATTTTCCAAATTTTTGATTAAATTATAATTAGTTAAACTATACATTATCAAATACAGTTTATTTCATTGGAATTAACTTCACATTAAAATTGGATATATAAACAATTCAAATTTATTAACATTTCCAATTTAAAAACATGTTGCCTCATTCGATCTGCGAGATTAATTTTTAATTAATTTATGCCACATATGTGATTTCATTATAAAAAAATGGACTCCATATTTTGAATCATAATAATTTCTAATTTCTAATCCGGTAAAATTAATTCTTTAAAAATTTAATTAGTGTAATAAATTAAGATTAATTATAATGATTGAGGTAAAAAAGTATTATTTAGTAGTTAAACATAAAAAATGCATAAAAATAACCAAGAATTTGTTAAAACTACATTTTATTTCTATATTTAAATGATAAACCCAATTTCATAAAAAAAAATTCATTATTTTAGGAACATTATCTATGGGAGACATCCAAATAGTATTTATCTATTGGTATTTACAAGATTGACACTCCAATATAAAATGGAATTCACCCCTGAATTATTAGCACCTATGAAGCCATTTGGATCATACAAGACCTATCAAAATGTATTACCAAATTCCAACCATTAATCCTCGAATACTCACTTTAAAATAAAATCCCTCCAAGGAAGATGTTGTGTGCAAACTAAAAGGAAATACATGAATAATTGGTAACATTCATCAACGAACATTTTTGTTTTATTTATTCTTCAAACAACTTCATTTATTTTAATATAAATGTTTTATAATAACATTATTATCATAAAAATAACTATATTTTATTATGTTATGGGTATGACCAACAAATCCACACACATCCGACAAGTGGAAAACACATTCATCTTTCGTGTGTACGACAGACTACGACCATGCGAGCGAATGTCATTCGTTGTTCCATTACCACAATTTAAGGTTGATAATAATGATGTATTTATAATTTTTATACTATATTTATTATATTTATTAAGTTATTATAACTCTTTATTTTTTATATCACATATACCTTTATGGTTTCCATTTTACGGGAATTCGATAACATCATTCTTAAGTACGGTGGGCTACCTTATCGCGATGCAACGTGATTATTACACACATTACATGGAATATATTAAGGATGGTTTTTATAAAAATATGTTATATATATTAAATATAAATGTTTATTTAAATAAAATATATCATATATGGTTTTTTTCTTTTAATCCAACAAGAAAATGAAATCAGTGTTCATGCATACATACATCTAACCGTATCAATGAACAATGTATTTATTTTCATATTATTATGTTTTTTAGATAATTTAAAATACATATATAATTAATATATTTGATATTTTTATCATGTTTGTAATTTGGGATATTTTTAAAACATGATTTTAGTAATACAATCAAGAATATATAAATCAAAACTTATAATAAAAACAAAGCACTTATTACCCGAAACAATACATTAACATGGAATTGTTAATAAATTGGTAATAAAATGTCATAATAAAATAATATATGGTATTATATAGACTAATATGGTTATATTTTGGATTAATAATAAAATTATATTTATTATAAAGGAGTTATTAATGAGTAAGATGAGAGCCAAGCACTACCTTATGGGATTTCTGCCTTACTTTTATTTTTAGTGAGACACAAGTCATGTTCACCACCTATTTATTTTATGTGGTGTGTATAATTAACATGGATGTATTTTAGAGTAATTATAATTATAATTATTTGGATTTAAATATCCATTTTAGTATATCTTTTTCATGGTGAGTATGGTTAGAACATTACCAAATCAGTTAGGGAATTTTTTTTTATTTTTCATTTATGAGACACATGTTATGTTACGAACCAATAATTTTTTATGAGGAGTGTATAGTTCCCATTTAAAATTTTATATCATGAATCTACTTATTTTAATGATATTTTGATATTCATGTAATTTTTCTTTGAGGGTTATTATGATTTAAATTTACCAAAGTGGTAAGAGTTTATTTCTACAATATCATTATTTATATGAATTGTTAACAATTATAATTTCATTAATGAAATATTATAATCCACACATAAAGGAATCCAAATAATTTTATTTATCCTATGGTTATTCAAGACATGATTCGGTAATGGTACCATTTACTGACTATTTGGTATATAATATAGTTAATAATTTTTTAAATAAATTTTACTTTATTTCCCCATTCTATCGAAAATTTGTTTTCTAACAAAACATTATTTTTAATAAAAATTTAAAAAATGTTTTACCATGATTTTTAAAAGGTATTTTTACCCATGTTTTATGTTTTAACAATTTTATTTAATTGAATCTTCTTGTTGTTTTCTGATCAAGGAAATTTTGACTTCTGCTAACAATACTAAAGGAATATTTGATTTAACGTGCACGACATGGATGCAATTATCTGTCGCCATTACCTATCATTTCTTCAAAGATTATTTTATATGTTTTAAATCATATTATCATATATGAATATTTTCAAATTGTTTTCAATATTTCTTCATATGTCTTAATATTTATTTTCAATTAAAATAATTATCAATATGTATTATGTTTAAAATTCATTTTCAATATCGGAAGTGTATTTAACTTAAGAAATGTTTTTAAAAGACCCTTCATTTTTTTCTATGTCTAATATTAAATACAATGGTTTTACCTATTCCTTACAAGATATATGATCATATAATACACTTTATATTCATTCCTTAATGGTTTATGTTTTTATGGAACTATGTTTATGACACCCATTTCTATTATATTGTTTATACCATGATTAAATGATTATGAAAACCACTTTGTTTAATGGGTTATGATTTGATGAAATGATTATAAATCATTTTAATTTTCCATAGGTTATGATATGAAGACTTATTAAGGATACCCATATCATTAAATTGGTTATATTATGATGATTATTTATGTATTTATGGAAGATGTATGTTTGATTTAATTATGATATTGGTGGGACCTATATGTCTCTCCAATCCACTGGGTAAGGACTTAAATCACATTAGGTAGTCATTGATGGTGTATGGAGTGAACTTGATATATTAAAAGTATTTTTATTCTGTGAATGCCTTGAGAGTGAACATTGACAACTAAGTTGTTTTGGGGAGTGGAACCATTACTCTAAGATATACATGGAAGGGATGCTTGAACACTATGGAAATCATTTTTATATACTTACGTTTCTACCAATATAACATGTTTTATTCCTATGTTATACATTCATTTAATATTCTCTTGAATCCCTTATGATTTATGTCTTATGAAATTCAATACTTTTTTCATGAATCTTGATTATCATATTTGATATAAAAGGTATGATCATCTAATTTTTTGACCATGTTATCATACCCTTATGATCATTATTACAAAATATTTATCAATTATTTTCCATTACTGAGTATCTAATCTCACCCATTATTATGTTTACTTTAAATAGGTTAAGAAGATAATTATTAGGTACGATGTGTCTAAGAAGGGTTCTATTCAAGGAGAAGTAAGTGGGAGATAATGTATCTCACTTATGGAAAAGTATTTTTCTTTCAATGTTTTAAAATTTGCTAAACTAGTATTGTATTTGGGTGCATTCTAGTGTAATATATTAAATGTTCCCCAAAAATGATGTAATGTGTATGTATGAACATCTTGGGTTACTATAGTTGGTATCAGAGTTAAGGTTTATCTAATAAATGTAAACTAAGATGTGAAAAACTTATAGAGATACATATGTACATATCACTAAGGATATGTCTAAGGATGAGTGAATATATAGGAAAATGGCCTAGGATTTTGGTAAAGGATAGTGTGAGTAGTTTCCTAGAAAAACATCCATGTCTAGATACTACAAGTGGATGTGGATCCAAGACATATTTACCTAGGGGAAACAAAACTGAAGACACCATATTGAGATAGACTTGATTAGTAACTAGTGAATTACAATAGGTCTTACTACAGAACCGGTTTGAAACTCTTAGGGGATATGCTTTTGGAATCCAAAAAATATTTACAATCCATCATGAAGGGTTTAAATAGATGTTTTTACAAATGATATAAGATAATCATATGTTTTCATAAAAGGTGTAATAATTTAATCATTCTATAATTTATTTCAGTGATAATGAGGTTTTCCATTATGATTATTGTTTCTTACACTAAGATGTTTCGTTTTATTCAATAGAAAAAACCCAAATGAACCACGTCAATGATGAGTGTGATGGAAAATGAAATGATTTTCATCAAGATAATCAAAATTTTATGGGATATGGAATGAAAAAACTCACTGATATGGTCACTCATCTATCTCAATATTTGAATAATGCTGAACTTCCAAATGAGCAAACGATGTAACAACATTCCACTGAGTCCTTCATGAAGAAACAACCACCGTATTTTAATGGGTATTATAATATGATTGTAGCTAAACAATTGATCAGTACCACTGAAAATATATTTTCTATCATTCACTGTTCAGAACATGAAAAATTCATTTTGGATGTTTATTATTTATATGGTGAAGCAAACTAGTAGTAGAATTTAATCTAGATTATGATGTAGCAAGATGAAATTTAATCCATAGATTGGGACGAGTTCATGAACTTCCGTTTTAATAAGTTTTGTCATCATGTTCTTTAAACAAATATTAATAAGGAGGTCTATTAGTCACAAAAAAGGGATAAATAAATATGTTTTTAACTACAATGATAATTTTATAAGACTTTCAAAGTACACTTGTAGTATTAGAATCTAACATGAAAGTAAGATTGACCGATTATTCAATGGCATAAAAGTATGTCATTGATTGGAATTATCCATAAGAGACTTTAGTAGCTATGAATATATTTTTGGTTTTTACTATAATGGTGGAAAAGGAGGCCCATTTCTATATCAATCTAATAGTTTTGAAATGAAATAAAAGATCGACTTCTGAGGAAAATTTAGAAAACATTGAGAGAATAATATAATAATTCCTCTATGCTCTATGTGTGGGAAGAAACAGAGAGGAAACTGTCTTACCAGGTTTCATAAATATTTTATGTGTGGATAGAAATTCCTATAGAAAATAGATTTCCAAAATTATAGGAATATTTTTTCTTAAAATGAAAATAGATAGAAAGCTTCATATAAAATCTCCCCAATTTCAGTGCTTCAAGTGTAAGGGTAATGGGAATTATGATAACTAGTTACTAAACATGAGATTCACTGATGATGATCGATTTAAGTAACCTCTTATTCTAAGGGAAATATAGAAATATCATGAAATCTCTCTTTATGGAAAGGGGTGTGATAACGATGTGGTGAATGGTAATGTTTCCACGCACTCTAGAACTTATAAGGATTTATTTGACTCTGAATCTACCCAATAATTCTTATTAAATAAATTTTATGAGATTATTATGATTCCCTACAAATGATTATATGTGGAATTATAATTGGAAAACCCTAAATTTTAAATGATTGTATCTCAAGTCTATGATTCCTCTTCAATTTACGTTGGTGGGATTTTTATTTTGGTAAATATTTTCATTATTCCATTGGTTGAATTTAATGTTATCTTAGGAAGCCATTGGATTTATCTACATAAATCCAAAATAAATTATTGGGTATGGGATGTTACATTTAATATTTTAAACCATTCTAATATCATCTACCATTGTGTCATTAAGTATGAACATCCTATAGAGATTACATCCATTGTATGTGTATTAATTCTCATTCAAAAGGAAGGTTTATCCCAGATAGTTGTGATGATAATAGACATTGATGATATGCCTATTATTCAATAATATTTGGATATCATTCTAGAAGAACTGCATAGTCATTCAAAAAATATGTGAAGTTGATTTCTTAATAAAACTCATACCTGTTACCACGTCATTTTCAAAGACTCCATATAAAATGGACCCAATTGAGTTGTCAGAATTGAAGAAGGAACTACAAGAAATCCTTCAAAACTGATTCATTTGGACAAGTGTGTCACCTTGGGGTGTACCTATTATTTTTTTAAATGAAATATGGGTCAATGGGAATCTATATTTATTATTGGGAGTTAAACAAGAATGTGATCAAGAACAAGTATCTTTTTTCCCGTATTGATGAACTGTTCGATCAAATTCATGGAACTGAATAATTTTCCAAGATTGACCTTCATTCGGGATATCAAAAATTTAGGGTTAATAAGGATGATATTCCCAAGATGGAATTCCACACAAGTTACAGATGCTATGTATATTTATTTTCACCTTTCAGTTTAAATAATTACCTTTCAATATTGATGGATATAATTAATAGAGTATTTAGAGATTACCTTTATCATTTTGTGGTAGCCTTTATAGATGATATTATTATCAATTCAAAGATCAATTAATTTAATAAACACTTCTTGAAAATTACTCTAAATAATCAAAGGAAGGGGAAATAATATGAAAATGTACAAAGGTTGAATTTTAGATACAAAATGTTACAATTTTTTGTCACATAATCTCAAGGAAGGGTATATTAGTAGATCCATAAAAGATGGATGCTATTGAACATTGGCATAGTCTAAAAATATTGACTGAGATCAGTAGTTTTCTTGGGTTAGTGGGATATTATGATTGGTTATTGGGAAATTTATCAAAACTATCTAATCCTCTTAACTTGTTATCATGGAAGTGATCCATCTTCATCTAGACATGTGAATGTGAGGAAAAGTTCATGGAACTAAAGAGATGGTTCGGTAGTGCACCTATACTTACATAAACCTATAGTTTAGAATATTTTATAAAATATAGTGAGTAATACAATAAAGGATTGGAATGTGTTATTATTATAAATAACACGGTTATATATTATGACTCAATAAAATTGAAGATTCATTATAATAATTAACCATATAATGATTTTGAGTTTTCTAATATATTTTTTTCATTAAGGATATGGGTGAATTATATTTATAGGGAAAAGTTTGACATATATATATATATATAGATAGAAAAAGTTCAAGGTATTTATTCACACAAAAAGAGTTGAAAATCAATCAGAGGAGATTGTTAGATATGATAAAATATTATGACATCTCAATGCATTACCACCTTGGGAAAGTGAACAAGGTGGCCGATGATTTGAGTTGAAAGGATAAATTTAGCTTATCTATGATGAGGATCATAAAAGATAAAATAATTATGGAATTTAAAATCATGGTCCAATAAATCATTAAGATGGGTAAAAATATTATCGTTACTAATTTAATGTTAAATCATATATCCATGTGAAGATTAAGGAGGCACAAATAGAAGATATAAATATAAAAAATAAGGTTAGAAATGTTCTTGTCTTTAACCCTGATCTGGAAGGAATGATAAGACTCAGAAACCATGTATGTCTTCTATCCATAATAGATTGAAAATAAAGAGATTATAGAGGAAACTTATAGTTTTTCATTCTAATTTCATTATAAATGTATGAATATATATAGATATTTGAATGAATAATTATTTTGGGATGACATAAAGAGAGGTATCATATAGATTGTATCTTGGTACATGGTATTCAAACAAGTTAAGGCTAAATGAAAAACGATTAAGGGGATGTAACATCCCTCAACATTACCAAAATGGAAATGGGAAAATCACAATGGATTTTTTCATTGGACTCTCGAAAAACCCAACATGGAACAATTATGTATGGGTGCAAGTTTATCACCATACTAAGATATAACACTTAATCTCTATAACAATCCTTCTCTTTATTACACACATAACATAATTTATTACATAAACATAACTTGATACAACATAAATATTGAGAGGTCTAGTGTCTTTAGGGCTTAGGATCATTAAATAACAACATAAAACATGAAATACAACATATTTAATGAAAAATTCCTTTACATGACCACTACATTCCCTCATACTAACTGTTTCATGGGATAACCAAATAACATGCATAAGAAAAAGGAGATCTATAAAGCACAATAAGGGAGTAAAAAAGGTATAACATGAAGAATATAATAAATGTTAGGAAATAGTCATATCAATGGAGTTTAAGGGAAACATGAACATAAAGTCATGATAAATCATGATAATCATAACATGGAAATCTGGCAATAACACATAACATGGAATTATCATGAGCCAAGGCCCATTGAACATAGAGCATGGGTAATACCTCAATGCACATGAAGCATGACTAAACCCTCATTTCACTTTAATTAGTATGGTTCAACATTAATTGAACATGACATATCATGATGCTATATTTTATCCAATGCATTGGATCACTATCAGGGCACACCTTTCTTAAACATTTCATTTCATGCAAAACTGTGCAACATGGATCACATATCATGGAATCAATCAATATCATAATTTAGTCCACGATTATGGAATTTGGAATAAATACATGAAATTTCCGTTCAGTATGTATATTTTAATAATGGTGGATACCCTTGATAGAGACATGGGTATGATATTCACTACACAATGGTATTGACATGAAAAATGTCGTTCCATTTCGACAGCATAACGACGTGACATAAGGATTCATAAAAATATTTTACGAGAGAGAAATTCGTGTCTCCTAATATGTGCATGACATGGAAAGTAAGGGGGTCATATAGATACTTGTCCCAAAAAATTTAATGGAATTTAAATACATAATACAAAATAATTACTTGAATGTAAATGAGGAAAGAGAAATTCCTATTGGAATTTCGGCATGGTAACGAGTGTAAATGGGAAGAATTAATGAGAGATAAAGGGAATCACTCATTATTCAAACATGAAGAGGTCAGTATGGGAGAGTTGAGAAATCAAATGCCAACATTTATAATTGAAAATAAAAGGTCATAACAATATAAGGAAACATGGACATAAATATGGAAATTGAGAATCCGTTACTTGGAAATGTGCTTCCAAAGGCTTGGGATCGGGCTGAGAGAGGATGCTTAGTAGCTTGGGGAGCCTTGGAAGGATTATAGAGAGAGGATGGAAGAAGTTGGACGAAATCCAAGGGCTCTTAGTGAAGAGTAAGTGGGAGATGGGTGGGTTTATATAGGAAAGGAGAAGGAATTATTTATTATTTTGGTTTGGTACACCTCACATTAAACCAATCCAAACCACAAACCAACCCTTGGTGTTTGCCCATGTTTTTTCCAAAGGGGAGTGGAAGACAATATTTTATAAGGACAATGACCAAAATTCTTAAAATAATAGGGTTGCTTATGTATAGGTGAGTCACACTCTCAAGGAAAACAATTTAAAAGGCTAAAATGTTTTAAAAGTCATGGATGGCCGACTAAAGATTTTTACAATAAATAAAACTAATATAAAATCACAATATTTTAATTTTAAAACATATATTGGCTGAAAATAATTTTTATAGTATTTTATTATATCAGTAATGGGTCGTGATGATGTCATAAAAGACATTATATATTTAAACAGTATTAAATTTTTAACCAAACATTCAACTATCTATGAAAATAATTAACAATTCAACGTTGGATAATTTAGATGTCCTGATTCAAAAAATATTATTAATTTTATCTAAATGATTTTCTAAATATGTGATTTTTTACTTTTAAAATAAAAACAGACATTTATCATAAATTCACGGGTTTTGACAAAAACAACTTTGAAATATTAAAAAAATTACAATTGCATTCATAAAATTATAAGATCATTTATATTCGATAAATGTAATTTTATAATAATAATAATATTTTTTTAAAATATTTTTTAATTGAAAATTCCATTAATTCAACTAAATAGATTTCTTATTAGAATAGTAACTAGAAATACTATTTTCACTTTAAAAACTATTTACAGTGTGACAATAAGAAAATGAAAGTATATTATATATTATATAAAAAAATAATGTACATAATCATAGTGATAGGGTAGTTTTACATAACCCCTTAAAACACTCGCATAAGACCTTAGGGTAAGGTGCACGATGGTGATATACTCTTGGCGTGGCTCACATAACATTGTTCGAGTCGTAATCTCTATTAACTTCCACTTCTCCCGTAGTCGGTTCCACTCAAGTTTAACATATTCAAGCTCATCTTGGTCTTGGTCAAGAGCATATCCCAATGACGTAACCTACTTTCCAGCCTCCGAAAAATGGGCTTCGTATGTGGAAAGACTACTAGATGTGACCATCGCTTACTTTGTCTGAGTAAATTGGTTTTTTTAAGCCATATGTTTATACTAATCTTGTGATCATTATTCAACATCTATATTTTCAATTGTCACAATTCTTAACAGTATTTTAAAATCCAGATACATAAAACAGAAGAAGTGAATATGTTGTATAACCATTTCGCATATTAAGACATTTAGTTGGATCAAAATGGATTTTCCTTAACAAATTTTTGGGTCGCTAAAATCTTCCCCCATTAAGAAATTTCTCCATCAAAATTTCCATTTCCCACACTAAAATAGATATGGGTAACTCTACTTCATTTCTTCCACTGATTCCCATGTCGCTTCTTCAAACATGTGGTTTCACCACAACTCCATGACGAGGGGCGTTGTCTTATATCGTAGAACTTTTTCTCTACGATATAAGATCTTCACTGGTTTCTCCTCATAGGAAATATCATCCTCAAACTGTACTACCTCTGAAGAGAGTGCATTTGAAGGGTCTAGTATGTACTTCCTTAAGTGGGATACATGAAATACATTATGTATTTGACCATGGTAGGTGGAAGTGCGGGACGATAGGCCATATCCTAGACACAATCAAAAATATCAAAGGGGATGATGTACTGAGGACTTAACATCCCTTTATTTACAAACCTCATGACCTTTTTCCACCATTATATGCATAAAAGCCCCATGTCTCCAACTTTGAACTCAAGGTCTTTTCGATGGTTAAATCTATAACTCTTCAGTCGACTCTGGGCTGCCTTGATATGTTATTGAATGGGTTTCACCTTCTACACCATTTCACTAACCATTTCTAGTCCTAGAATCTAACAATCACTGACTTAATCCCAACATGCTGTTGTTCTGGACCTCTTCCCACATAGGGCTTCATATGGTGCCACTCGGATGCTTGAGTGGAAACTGTTATTATTGGAGAATTTAACCAGGGGAAGATGTTGATCCCATCCCCTTTTAAAGTCCATTGAACATGATCTTAACATATCTTCCATTGTCTAAATAGTTTTCTTAGATTGGAAATCAGTTTTAGGATGATAGGTTGTACATAAGTTCAATTCAGTATCAAAAGCATGTTGTAGACTCTCCCAAAACATAGAGGTGAATCTTGGATCTCGATCCGATATAAAAGATAATGGTACTGAATAAAGCCTTACCACTTCCCTGATATATATTTGTTCCAGTTGATCTAATGATAAATCCTCCCAAATTGTAATGAAGTGTGAATACTTTTTATGACAATCCAAAAAAATGTAGATTGCATTGTTTCCTTTGGATGTCTTTGGAAGTCCGATGAAAAACTCCACTGTGATGTTCTCTCATTTCCATGCTTTAATGGGAATGGTTGAATCATCCCCTTAGACTTATGTCTCTCAGTCGTCACCTACTGATATACTAGGTAGTTTGATGTTTATTCAGTGATATCCTTCTTCATATTATCCCGCCAATAATGCTCTTGGAGACCTCGATACATCTCTGTGTTTCCTGGGTGAATAGAAAAGTTCGAACTATGTGCACCCCACAAAAGTTCCTTCTTCAGCTCCGGACATGATGGAACACATAGTCTTTTCCCAAATCTCATAATCCCCTCACTATTAAGATTGAACTCCAATGATTTCCATTTTATAATATCTTCCACTTTCATCAGAATTTTCACATAATCCATTTGATCATTCTTTAACCTTTCCAAAAGAGATGGTTGATAAATCATTTGTGAAAGGTTTGATGGTGTTCCCTTTTTTATGATCCCCATGTACATCTTCACCAAATACAAGAAGATTGGATCATTTTAAATTCTCATTAATGATAGAATTTCTAGATCCTTTCTACCTAGAGCATCTTCAACCTTGTTCGATTTCCTAGAGTGGTATTGGATCGAGCAGTCATGGTCTTTGATCAGCTCTAACCATATTTGATGGACCATGTTCTACCTTTTCTGGGTGAATATATACTTGAGGCTTTTCTGGTGCATATATATTTCACTCTTCTACCCAAAGAGATATTGAAACCTAATTTTTAAAGCATAGATCACCGCAGCTAACTCCTGATCATGTGTTGGATAATTCTGCTCATGAACATTAAATTGCCTTGATGCATAGGCAATGAATTTTTCATTTTTCATTTACACACAGCCTAGGACCTTCATCAAAGCATCACTGAATACCACAAAAAGTTCTCCACTTGTGGGTAAATTGAGAATGGGTGCAGTGATAAGCCTCCTTTTCAACTCCTTAACGATTTCTTCACATTCATCAATCCAACAAAACTTTACTCCCTTCTGAGTTAGCTTGGTAAGAGGTTTGGACAATCCTATGAAATTTTTCACAAATCATCGATAATATCCATCTAACCCCAAGAAGTTATGAATATCCATTACCGATGTTGGCCTCGACCATCCCTTTATTGCAGCTTTATTGGAGGGACCCACAGATATCCCATTGCTTATGATGATATGGCCTGAGAATGAGACCTCCTTCAACAAGAATACACACTTTCTATACTTTTCATAGAGCTTCTCCTTTCACTAGGTCTCTAGTATAGTTCTTAGATTCTACTCATGATCCTCCATGGTTTTGTAGTATATTAGAATATCATCTATAAAGAATACCACACATTTGTCTAGGTAATCTCTAAAGACTTTATTCATCAAGTCCATGATGATTTCTGGAGCATTAGTGAGTGTGAAAGTCATTACTATGAATTCATAGTGCCCATACCTTATATGAAAACTAGTTTTGGGTATATCTTCCTTCTTAAACCTTACTTGATAATATCCCGATAGAAAATCCACCTTGGAGAGGTATTTTTCTCCACATAGCTGATTGAATAAGTCATCAATTCATGGGAGAGGATTCTTGTTCTTTATCATGATTTTTAAGCTCACAATAATCGATGCAAAGGTGTATTGACCCATCCTTCTTCTTGATGAAGAGGACTGAAGCACTTGGGCATATAAACCCTTTATCCAGATTCTCCTATAGTTATTTCTTCAGCTACTCAAGCTCTAATACAACTATTCTATACAGATTCTTGGATATTCAAAACACCGTATGAATAATATCAATTGAAAATTCAACAACTCTTTTAGGAGGAAGACCAAGAAATTCCTCAGGAAACACTTCAACAAATTCCCTCACAATAGGTATGTCTTCAAGGATGGTTGCTTCCTTGGACTCAATCATCTACTCGAAATACGCATGATCATAGGGCAATAATATCCACACTTGAGATGATGATGCTAAAGAAATTCATCCACCACCTTGCCCTTGTTCAGAATCGGAGGTCGATTCTCTACATGGAGAGTGATTTCCCTCTCATGAAAATTTATGTTGGATCTATATTGTGAATGCTAATCCATGCCAAGAATTGCATCAAAACCACCAGAGAGACTATGATGAGGTTCGCCGGAAAGTAAAATCCATAGATTATAACAGGGGAGGATTTATATTCATGGGATTCAAATATTTCTCCATTTTCCGTACTCACTGACATCTTTACTTCAATGATTTTTGGTTGTTTTGGGATTGTTTTACTAAACTTTTGGGATATAAAAGAATGCACATAACCTAAATCAAAAAGTAAATTCACTATTCTTGAATGAATAACTAGCATACCTCTCACCATATCATTGTTGGTGTTCACTTCGACGATAGTGATGGCCAAAGATCACCCTTGCTGCTTTGGTGTTTGTTGGTTTCCTAAAAAAACCCTTGTCTTAGGGCACTGATTTGCAAGATGCCCTAGTTCTTTGTGGTTGTTGCAATGAACAACACATTGAGGTTTGAATAGAGTGTTCCTCTCCTCAGTTGCAGCAGCAGGTTTTTCTTGTCGATAGCTAATGGCTAGGTGACCGTCTCTTCCACACCAAAATAATTTCCTCGCCCCCTTCAGAAAATTTTTGTGGTGCTTCTTTCCACACCATTGGAATGTGGGGTTCCATATTTTCTTAACACTGTTAGATTTATCCACCAGACCACCAGAATTGAAGTCCACCTTACTCTTCTTATCCCCATGATACCCCTGAGGTTCTCTAATCTCCATTTCAACTATGAGGGAACATAGGACTATTTCCTCATAGCAATCGAAATCAAAGATAGCTAGGTATTTCCGTAGGCTAGGTTTCATCCCACCAAAGAAACGATCAACCTTGAATTTGAGGGTAATGAAAAAGCCAGAAGTGTATCGTGCAAGCCTTGTGAAGTTGGCCTTGTACACTCTGACAGATCTATTTTCATATTTCTTGAGGGAAAGGAAGTCCCATTCCACCTTAAGGCGGAGGGTGCATGGAAAATATTTATCAAAAAACATCTTTTGGAAATCCTTCCATTCCAACGTGTCGATCTAATCCTCAGGCTTCATATTTTTGATCAATTTCCACTATTTATTAGCTTCATCCTCCATACAATAAGCATCCAGAAAAACCATCTCTTGTTCAAAACATTTAAGTATAGAGATGATATTTTCAATGGAGTTGATACATAGTTCGGAGATTAAGTGATCAGATGATCCATTAAAAGTAAGAGGCCTTTGCCTCATGGTGCTCTCGATATAGACTTGTTCTTTCTTGGGGGGAGGGGGGTTGAACATTCCTCTTGACCCCTGTTTATATTCATGTATTGATTTATCTAAGAGATTATTGTGACAATGTTTGTGATTCCTACTCTCATTGGATTGGTGATCTCATTAGAACAATCATCACATTGATATTCACATCAATTTTTAGCCCGATTCCTCCTATTAATGTCCATTGGATGGAATAAAATTAATGTTACGGGTAACACATAATGTGTAACACAAAGACAAAAAATTAGTGACTTATAAATAGCTTTTATTTCCTTAACTTATGTATCTATTGGCTTCAGACTGTGTTGTCCATGATCTACTTTCTAACATATATTCATAAGGCATTTTTAGGTCCCTTAATAATGGTTAATACTAATATTGTGAATTTTCTCAAGAACATCCCCCAGGAGTGTCGTAACCAAGAGTGCAGCAAGGCCTATTGTTGTGCACCACTTCCCGTTCGAGATGTGATCAAAGTGGTGTTTTTTGGGTTTTACCCTGAGGATATATTTGTACCAGAGCTGCCTCTACCTACTCGTATCAAAAAATGGATGTATTTTCTTGATAAAACTCTTACTAAATAATCACCAAAACATAGGAATGGTTTTATTATACTTATTATTATATTTAAATCTTCACTAGGGTTTTCTAATCCAAATCCCAAAAATAACTAAACCTGTCCTATGATTCCAACTATAACAAACCTACTATTTATTACACACTTAACATAATTTATTACATAAACTTCACTTGATACAACATAGAATATCTAGAGGTCTAGTTTCTTTAGGGCTTAGGATCATTACATAACAACTTAAAACATGAAATGAAACATCTTTCTTTAAAACATCCTTTACATGACCACTACATTTCCACGTACATAGCGTTGCACGGGATAACATGAGGACATGTATAAGAAATGGGTGAGCTATAAAGCCGAGTAAGGGAATAAACATGGTATAAAATGAATAATTTAATACATGTTAGAAAATAGGCATATCAATGGAGAGAAAGAGAAACATGAACATAAAGTCATGATAAAGCATGATAATCATAACATGGAAATGTGGCAACGACACTTAACATGGAATTAGCATGAGCCAATGTTCATTGAACATGGAGCATGAGTAAACCCTAATTTCTCATGAAGCATGAGTAAACCCCCATTTCACTTGAATTAGCACAAGTCAACACTCATTTCACATGACATACCATGATACTATACTTTACCCAATGCATTGGAGCGCTATCAGGGCACACCCTTCTTAAAAATTTAATTTCATGCATAAGTGTGCCACATGGATCATATAACATGGAATCAATCAAAATAATAATTTATTCCATGATTAATGAATTTGGAATAAATACATGAAAGTAACATTAAATTTGTATATGTGAATAATGGTGGATACCCTTGATAGATACAGGAGTATGATATTAACTACACAGTGATCTTGACTTGGAAAAACGCAGTTCCATTTCAGTAGCATAAGGACGTGACATAAGGATTCAGAAATATGGTTGATGAGAGAGAAATGGGTGTCTCATTATATATACATGAAATGGATAGTAAGGGGGGTAATATAGATATATGTACCAATACATTTAATGGAATTTAGATACAAAATACAAAATAATTGCTTGAATGTAAATGGTGAGAGAGAAATTCATTACGGAATTTCGGCATGGTAACAGGTGTAAATGGGAGGTATTAATGAGAGTGAAAGGGTATCTCCCATTATTCAAACATGAAGAGGGAATTATGGAGAGGATGGAATTCATATGACAACATTTATAATTGGAAATAAAAGGGCATAAAAATAAAAGGAAACTTGGATATAAATAAGGAACGTGAGAATCCCTCACTTGGAGGTGTGCTTCCAAAGGCTTGGGAGAGTCTTAAGAGAGGCTTATTGAGTTCTTGGGAGGATTCTAGAGAAAGGAGGTCAGAGGATGGATGCACTCCAAAGGCTTTGAGTGAAGAGGAATTGGGATTTTGGTTGGGTTTATATAGCAAAGGATAAGGAATTATTTATTATTTAGGTTTGGGACACCTCACATTAAACTAATAAAAACCACAAACCCGCCCACTATTTTTCCCATGTTTTTTAACAATTTGGAGTAGAAAAAAATATTTAATAAGGAAAATGGACGAAATTATTAAAATAAATGGGTTTATTAAGTGGAGGTGAGTCACAGTATCAAGGAAAACAATTTAAAAAGCTGAAATGTTTTATAAGTCTTGGAGAGTCCACTAAATCTTTGTAAAATAAATCAAACAAATATAAAATAAAATTCTTTTAGTGTTAAAACATATATTTTCTAAAAATAATGTTTTATAATATTTTATTAAATCACTAATGGGTCATTATGGTTTCATAAAATACATATATTTAAACGGTATTTAATTTTTACTGAAAATTTTGACTCTCTCAGAAAATTATGAAACATTCCCCATTGGATAATTTTGACGTCCTGATTGCAAAAATATTATTCATTTTTTATAAATGATTTTATAAATATGTGAATTTTTTAGTTTTAAAATAAAACCCGACATTTATCATTAATTCATGGGTTTTGACAAAAACACCATTCAAACTTTAATAAAAATTACAATTGCATTCAAAAAATTAGTCGATCATTTATATTTAATAAAATTAATTTAATAATAATAATAAGGATATTTTATTAAAATTTTATTTAATTAAAAAATCCATTAATTCATCAAAATATATTTCTTAGTTGAATATTAACTAAAAATACAATTTGTACTTTAACAACTATTTACAAAGTAATAATAATAAAATTAAAGTATATTCTTTTTTATATACAAAAATAATGTACATAATCATAGTGTTGGGGTATTGTTAAATATCCCCTTAAAACACTTGCATAAGACCTTAGGTTATGGTGCGCGATGGTGACTTACACTTGGGGTGTCTCAGATTAGATTTCTTGAGTGGTAATCTCTATTAACCTCCACTTCCCTTATAGTCAGTTCCGCACAAGTTTAACGTGTTCAAGCTCGGCTTGGGCTTGGTCAAGAGAGAATCCCAATGATTCCACCTCTATTCTAACCTCTAACAAATGGGCTTCGTATGTGGTAAGTCTACTAGATGAGGCCATTACTTCCTTTATTTGATTAAATTGGATTTGTTAAATCTCTATATTTATACTAATCATGTGGTCAATGTTCAAAGGATATATTTGCAACAATAAAAATTCATAAAGGTATCTTAAAATCTATAAATATAAAAAAAGTGCATATGTTGTATAACAATTTCATATATTAAGACAATTAATTGGATCTAGATGGATTTTCATTAAAAAAACTTGGGTCGTTACAATTTCTATTTGGGAAGGAATTACTCAACATCAAATTTCTAGGATATATAATACATAAGTGTTAATGTTTGAAAAAGTATGAAATTCCATTGTATCTGATTTGGATCCATCGTTTTCCTCAATGTTTTAGAAATGTCTATGAAAATTCTTTAATATGGAATTTTTCTTCAGCACTACTTATCGTAATTAAACATATGGTCATTCTAAAGGAACTAATCAAACCCTTGATAATGTATTGAGTTCTTACACTATAGATTTCAAAATTTGTTTGGGATCAAAATCCTCCTCTAGTTGAGTTTTATTAGAAACATTTATTTCCTTCATGAATCTACATGGATCTTTATGAATCCTTCTATGGAATTAAATTTAGAGCTCCAATGTGATGGACTGAAGTTAGGGAAAGAAAGATATTGGGACCTATGATAGTGGATTAAATGGATGTAAAGGTTAGAACCATTTAAAATCATATCATGAAATATCAATGTTGGAAGTAAATTTATGATGATCATAGTTTTTATGAGATATAATTTGAATTTGGTGAGACTTCATTTCTATGCATCACTTCATGGTAGATGGTTTTTAGATTCAGAAAGAAAGGGAAGTTGAGCCCTATGTATGTTGGCTCTTTCAATATCCTTGACTGAGTAGGGATGGTTTCCTGTCATTTGGAAAATCCAACAAACATATCTCAATTTTATGATGTGTTCCATGTTTATCTCTAAATAAACTTCATATCAGACCCTTCACATGTACTAAAATCAGAGGTCATACTATTGGAGCAAGATCTTTCTTTTGAAAAACAACTAGGGGAGTTTTTCAATCACACAAAGAAAGTAATATGAATAAATACCACTCACATGGTCAATGTTTTGTGAGAAATCAGAAATTAGATAATTATATTCCGAAACCTAAGCATATTATGAGGAATAAGTATCATCATTTTTTTCATTATAGTGGCGAATTTTGAGGGAAAAATTAATTTTAAGGGGGGTAAAATGTATCACCCTGAGTTTTTAGGATTTTTTTAAATAAATTAATATTTTTTTGATACCTTTCATTGAATGATACACCATGTTAGGAATTCATTGCACACTACAGTAAGTTAATCTTGTACTATATGGAACACAAGATTATCTTGCATTACATGCAACACTCAGTTTCTACGAAAAAATATTTTATTATTTTAATTATTTAAGAAATATTGTAGTAAAATAGCCATTAAAATTAATAGTATGATTAATAATACCTAATTTTTAAATTTAATTATATAATATAATCAATACATATTAATAATAAAATACATAATCTTTAGTGATATGTATATATTTTTAAAATAATATTTTCTAAAAAAGAACTGATTTTTATGTGCATCTATGAAAAAAATTATATTTTCTCTTCCACTTTTAAAAATTAATTTCAATAAAATAAACTTATTTTTTTAAAATAATAATATCTAAATTATCTTACGGTGAATTTTTGAGATTTTTCTGAAATTGATTATTTTTTTATAAATATTGCAAAATACAGAAATTTAATTTAAAATATCCTTGTCTATAACATATTTATATAGTTATATTATATTTTAAAATTGTTTTAATGTATAATTAGTTCAATTATACATCAATTAATAAAATTTAGGTCATTTTAATAAATTACACATTGAAATTGGATATAAAATCAATTCAAACATTTTATGATTTTCACTTTAAAAACTCTTTGTCATGTTTCGTCTGTAGGATTAATTTTTAATTAATTTATCATCTTCTTCGATTTGAATTTGTAAAAATTTACCCCATATTCAAAAATCTAAATAATTTATAATTTTCAATATGGCCAAAATTATTATTTATTTATGTAATTATTTGAATTATTTCTAATTAATTATAGCAATTAAGGTAAAAACAAGATTATTTAGTTGTTAAACTTAAAATCTAATGTGTAAAAATGACCCTAAAATTGTAAAAAGAACCATTTATGGAAATATTTCGAAAATTAACCCTCTATTGTTGAATTTATTTCATTATTATAGTAAATATATGTAAGAAATACCTCCAAACTTTGTTTACATTTTGGAATTTACAAGAATTCCACACCTCCACTATAAAAGAGAACTTATCCCTTCACTTTATCAAAAATCTCAGGCATTTTTTCTAGGAAAATAGCTATCCAAATATATTAACAAATTACATAACATCATCTTAAAATCCACACTTTGTTCATAAATCCAGTAGTGTAATTATATTGATGAAAACCAAAAGTAGATACCTAAAATAGAGGTAACGTTCATCAAAAAACATTTTTATTTTATTTATTCCAAAAAATCATTATTTTTTATATCATGATTATATAATAAAATTAGTATATTTTATATAATAAGATGTTAATATTTTAATGTTTTTATATAAAAATTAACACATGTACATCAAATAGGATACACAATCTTTGTTCCTGTGTATGAAAGACAACCTCCTCACACACTAAGGTTTTCCATTCTTCCATTACCTCCATTAAATGTTGCGAATAATGATTTATTTATAGTATATATATGATATATTTTATTTATATTATTTTATTATGATTTTTTTAATTTTTATATAACACATAACATCATGTTTAACATTTTTTGGGAATACAATAATGTCATTCGTTTGTATGATGGATTACTACCTCATGAAGAGAAGTGACTCCTTGAAAATTTAAATGGAATATGTTATGGATGATTTGAATAAACATTTTGGATATATTTCAAATAATAAAATTATTTTTTAATGATAATAAATCATATTTTTTTAATCCTATAAGAAAATGAAAACAACATTCATGCGTATATACAACCTACTATATCCATGAACATTTTATTTCATTTTCAATCTTTATATAGTGTAGATTATTATAAATAAATTTATAATAATTATATATATATATATATTATTAATAACCCACATATAATTCTATATATTCTTAAATAATGACTATATTAACCGGATGAAGAATATAACTAATAAAAACTTATGTAAAAACAAAGACCTTTTACCAAAAACATAACTTTAACATGGAATTGTTAATAAATGGAAAATAAAAGGTCATAATAAAATCATATATGGTATTATTTAGAAACATAAGATTTTTGGTATGGATATATAATAAAATAATATTCATTATACATGAAGTTTTAATAAGTACTATGAGAGTCAAGACTGAAGATAGGGGAATTCTGTCTCACTTTTATTTTCGGTCACACACAAGCCATGTTCACCACATATTTATTGTATGTGGTGTGTATAATTACCATTGACGTATTATATAATTCCAACAATGAGAATTATTTTTATTTACATATCCATTTTATGATATATCTTTCATAGTTTTTACAATTAAAACTTTACCAAAGTGGTATGGGGATTTTGTCACAATTTTCCTTCTTTAAGACACTAGTAATGTTATGCCCCTGTATTATTTTACAAGGTGAATATACTATCCCTTTGAAATGTTATATAATAAATTTAATTATTCTCATTATATTTTATGCTTTATTTACTGTTAACATCTAATTAGAATTTTGATTCAATGTTACCAAAGTGGTAAGAGTTTATTACTACAATCTCTTTATTTATCAAGATTGTTCCATATTATGCTTCCGGTTATGAAATGATATGATATATCTCTCAATAAATATAATAATTATTATCAATTATATATTGATGATATATTTATGTAATGATACCATTTTATCATCCTTTGGTACTTAATCTAATTTATACCTTTTTTTACAAATCGTGACTTTATTTTCCTCTTCAGTTAGAAATCAGTTTTCTCCCAAAACCTTGTTTTCCAAAAATGTTTTAAAAAAATTACAAAATTTATTTTTAAAAATAATTTGAACCCATTTTCAACTTTTTATAAAATTGTTTAAAAAGAAATATTCTTTTCATCTTCTGATCAAGGATCATTTGACTTCTACTAACAATATGAAAGGAATCATTTTTTTAACGTGTACAGAATGGATGAAATTTGATTCCTCCAAGAAAAATCAATATATCAAAGATTCATTTATTATATTTGAAGGATATTTTCATATAAGAACATGGAAAAATGTTTTCAAGCTTCCTTTAGAAATCTTCAATGTTATTATCAAAAAACATTATTTACAAAAAGTATTATGTTTTAAAAAGAAATTTCAAAGAAGATGTAATATTTTCCTCAGGAATTTTTTATAAAGATCTTTCAAAATTATTATCCCTCTAATATGAAATAAATTGGTTTTACCTATTCCTTATTGGGGATATGATTCAATAATAAAATTAAAATTCTTTCTTGAATGGTTTATGTTTTGGTGTATAATTTTTATGACACCCATTTATCTTCCTTAGGTTACATGATGATAAAATACTAATCAAAACTGTTTCTTTTCATGGGTTATGATTTTATAAAATGATTATGAATCCTGTCACTTTTTCCTAGGTTATAATTTGATGAATTTTTTATATACTCATTTTATTTCATGGGTTATGATATGATGATAGTTTACGATATAGTGTAACACATATGTATGATTTCATAATGTGATTGGTGGGACTTATATCTCCCTCCAATGAGTTTAGTGATGATTTATATTTTATGAGATTTACATTTCTAAAATTGGGAGTGAAACTAGTTTAGTAACATATATTTTATGCTACGATGGTTTGGGGAGTGAACCCATTCCACTAACATATCCTTAGAAGCGATCCTTAACTAATATATAAATCATTTTATATGTTTAGGAATCTAGAAAAATTTCCTTATGTCTCATTTCATATGAACTACCAATATTTTTACATGACTCTTCATTATGATCCTTAATACAAAGGCTATGATATTTTAATGTTATGATAATGTTCTAATTCCCTTATTCTCACGATTACACTTACTTATCTCCTATATTTACCTTTACAATTCATTTGGCCTCACTATTTCTTATGTTTATTCTCCCCACATTATAAAGATATGTATTATGTATTATGTGTGTAAGAAGGGTTTTAGTCCCAGAGAACAATTTGGGAGATAATTTAGTTCACTTATGAACCATTATTTTATGTTTCCATGTCTCTAAATGCAATAAAATAATACTATATTTGGCTGTGCATTTCTCTAATTTATTAAATATTCTGAAAAATGATTCCATTTCAATGTATGGGAATCCAACATTTCTATAAAAATGCACAGGTTAAAGATGAATATCACATGAGATAATAATGACTAGAATAGGGATTAAACACAATTTAGTAAGGGACTTTGTCTACAATGATAGACTTTATTGAAATCCTTGAATAAGGATATTATGGAATGTGTAGTGAACCAAATCCACAATGATAGTCTTGGGAGTAATATTTGACTAAGGAAATGATTTTATATGATAATGTATATGACACAAACTTATGTATTATTACAATGTTTTGATCCCATGGATCATGTTCAGTGATTTATCTATGATTCATGTCTTATTAATTACAATGATTTATTCCACGACCCAAGATTATGACATTTAATATATTGAGTATAGTTCTCAAATATTTAGTAATGTTATTATACCCTTTTGCTCCAGTTATATTTATGTGATCATCATTATCTACCTTTTTTACACTTATTTAGAATCTAATATCACCTTTTCTTGTTTTTCCATTTTAGAGGTTATAATAATTTTCTAATGTAAAATTGGTTTTTAGATGAGTGATAGTTTTAAATAACATAGTAGGAGAGGACATAGAACTCTTAGGAATAAGTTATTTACATATCCATGTTTATAACAACACTAAACCAATATTTTTTTGGAATGTATCTTAATATTATATATTAAATATTTATCTAATAAGATTTTAGATTTATGTATAAAATTTAAGGGTCTCTATAACACCTCTATGTGAACATCTTCAACTTGCTTCCCAAGCCACTATGAAGGTAAAAACCCAACAGAATCCAATGAGATACTTTATGCCATTCCCTTTACCTGTATCATAAAAAAATCTATATATTCCTAAAGTAAAGTGAAGGGTGTGAGGTTAACAACAAATAGGATACTACAATGAATCTACACAATTTTTTTCACAATGAAAATGTTAGTTCTAACATTAAAAAAATATGTTTTGTAAGGATATTTATTGGAATTTTTTTTTCAATAATCATCATTTTCATTTATTACAAAAAAACCATATCTAAAGCCATAAGAAAATGGAAATAAAAAATAATTAAAATATAGATGGAAATAATCAAAATAATTCCAAATATTCAAGATAACAATTTGAGAATTTGAAATACAACACGTAAATGAATCTAAGATTACAAAACAAAAAATGGTCTCTAGTCTATAATAAATACATATAAGGACACATAATTAAAAACTAATCCAACATAACGTGAATTCTATGATACTTCATCCTTCCAGAACTATCCATATCACAATAATAACCCATAGTTGTGTTAGAATCACTATGGTTTTCATATTTCCTTATCATAATTCACCCAAGGACCCCAATGTTCTCATATATGTTTCATTTTATTAAAAATTCTAATAAACCATCCTCAAAATTTTATAATTCATTATCGTAAGAAAATAATCACGTCTCTCATGGTTGAAAATCCATTTTATAGTAAAAACGTTGTCTGATCTATTTCATTGAATACATGAAGTGTATAAATTTTTTTTTAATGAAAATATCTTTTCTAAGCCACTCGAGAAGATATTTGATAAAACATGCCTCATAAATTTAAAATATATGATATTTTTAAAAAAAACCAAAGCAATGTTTCGGAAAATATGGTTAATGAAGGGATATAAATATTTTATTGAGACACCCACAATAAATATGAATAAAACCTACTCACCTTTGAAAATGGAGATTTGAATGAGAGGGATCTATTCCTCATGATCCTTGATCTATAAGAAACATCATCCATTATCCATAAAACCCTATTGATATTGAAATCATATCCTATTAGTGTTCACATGATTCAAGGGGAAGAGAGATCAAAGATAGAGTAACATGAAATAGGAGAAATCAAGATAAAATTATAGTATACCTTGAAGAGATCCACACAAATAAATTTTGAATGACTTTGGAAATAAGGAGGTAACCCCACAGAGTCTAAAGAGAGGCTGGGTTGATCTAATATTGTGTTGAAAGGGGATTAGAGTTAAAAATGACCAATATAATGAGGGTTACATTTGGATTTTATGAAACCCAAATGGGATTCACAGTTAGGTTACACAATTAGAAAAAATATAGGCTAATAATGTGGTGGGAACTATCCCTTGAAAACCATAACAAACAATTTTCTAGGAATTTCTACATAGTAAGAAAAACCATTCCTAATCTGTGTGACATCCTCTGGACCAAACCCATATACCCACATTATTTTCATTTAAACTCTATGTTTATAAAAACTGTGTTCAAAACATTCAAATCACCACTAGAACCAACCAATATATATACCATGGTTACTACTAAAATTTCATAGAGTTTTCACCATGAATATTTCTTTTAATACTATAGTTTTTCATCCCATAACACTAGAAATTATTTTCATCCTCAGAAAAGAGACAATAAAGACTCATAAAGGGACATACCTGTAATTGGATGGCATCTCCATTCTCCCCACTATGCCACTTTATACCCATAGAAAGCACTCCAGATTCTCAAATCATAAAAATTGAAGGCCACTTCTACATCATTAACTATTATCAATACCAAATCTCATGGATATACCTCTTATAATTACTCAATACATTTACCAAGAGAATAATTTTTCCACACAATACCTTATCTTGAAGATCCATTATTTGAACTACCCACTCTACCACTGAGGTATCAGGATCAATATCAACATCCTCAGATTCAATCATGTTTGAAGGATCCAATTGATATCTCCTATGATTGGAATCATGAAATATATTGTGAATTATAGTAAATATATAGGTTTATTGAAACCATTTATCAACATTTCCATGATGCTAGATGATCTGTAAAGAGCTAACAATCCTCAGTGAAAACTTACCCTCCTACCTCAAATGAAGATTGTAACACCCCAAGATTTCATAGTGTGTTATTTCTTCAAAATAATTCAATAACTTGCACTACAAGCAACACCGAGTTCAATTGCACCATGACTTACCAAAAAAAAAGCCATTAAAAGAGGTCATGAATAGCATTAACTACATTTTTAACTTTATATAATCCTTATAATTTTAGAATCCATATTATGAGTTTCTTAGTCATAATGCAAGAACAGATTCATTTTCAGTATTGCACTTTTATCAACTTTTGATAGTGAAACCTTTTTAAATACAATATTTTAAACTTTTTGACTAAATGGAGACATCAAAAAATTTAAAATGAAACATCCCAAGCTTCCACGGTACGCTTTCCTTTGAATAAAACAGAAGCGTGTGTTGTACGCAACGTCGAGTTTTAACACACACCACAACCAATCAAACTAGCCGTTATGAATAGTAATACCTAATTTTTGAAATTATATATATTTTATATTTAAAAATGGACTTCATTTTTGGATTCGGAATATCGAAATTAGCCTAGGGTGAAATTTTGGTACATTTCGGATAACTTTTATATTTTGATGAATAGTGAAAATTACTAAATTTTAATTAAAAACAACTTTTTTAATCAAAATAATTAATATTGATAAATTATGAATTTGAGTGGTTTTAAAGTATATTTAGAATATATTTTTACCATTTAATATAATGTTGGTCATTGGACATAATTTTACAATTAAACCGAGCATAAACAAGTGTCAATCTTTTGGTAGTTATTATCTCTTAAAAACAAGCTTTTTGTTTTGACAGCGGAAATTAATTTTAAATTAATTTCTGCCACTTCTGTGTTTTGAATTTAGAAAAATGGATTCCATATTTGGAATCAGGATGTTCAAATTGTGTAAATAGGTAACTTTTATTTTTAGACATTTTGAATAATTACTGCGGTAAATATTTTATTTACCATGGTTAAGGGTAAATCCGGTAAATAAGGGTTAAAAAAATAATATTATAATAATACTAAATTACCCTAAAACGTGTCTTAACCCTATTGGTTGATACATAGTCGACCATGGGCATCTTTGGGTCTATTTTGGGACCCCATGGATCCACTTGTAAGTGATAATGACACTTTATTTTAATTAAGTCAAAATGAATACAAAAATGACACAAGCATATATCTTTTAGAACAACAATTTTTACATAGGGTTATACATGTTGGATTTTCGATTATAAATATTCATTAGAAAGATAAAAAGATTTCCTACATAATGATATTTTATTTATAATTTTTAGACATTAAATAATTTATTTTATTTATGACACAATGATGATGCAGTAATTACTAAAATAGTAAAAAATTAACATAATTGATATTATAAATACCCAAATAAATATAATATGAAACTTTTAATGAATTAAACTAATTTTCTAGGATAATATGATATATTATGATTGATTTAATTGACTTTGTTCGAAGTAATCAATCTGTTATGAGTTTCACAAAAATCAACTATTGAATAGTGTCAAAATTGACATAAAAGAGTTCTTAAAACAAATATTATATTATTAATTGATATTAAATTCCTAAAAATCTAAGGTTCGGCCAAGAGACTTATATTATGATAGGTTAATCATTAATGGACCACTTGGGGGTCGCTTGGATGTATATAGTAAGTTTATTAACCATAATATATAAAATACAAAGAGACATTGTAAAAGTGAAACTAATTAACTTAGAGTTAATACTTAAAGATAAGGTTAATATAAGTACCCAAACCTGTCTAAATTCTATTGGATGAGTTGTTTTCGACCTATCCCCACCTCATCCTTTGAATAGTCAACTTTGGAGCCTTTAGAAACCGAATATGAATTTATTATAAATTAATATTTCTAGCTTTTCCAAAGGTGCCCCTCACCCCTCTTATAAAAGGGCACTCCTCCTTCCCATTTCTTCACACCTTAAAAGCCTTTTGGTTCGGCCAAACTCTGCCCAAATACTCTCCCAACATCCCTCAATACAACCTAGAGGCCTTAGTTTGATCAGAAATCCAACCTAAGGAGCCCTTTTGATCAAATCAAAAGGAAGAACCCGAAGAAGAGGTAATGATTTCACCACCCTTTTCTAAGTTCATTTCTTCTTCCACTTCTTCTTCCTTTGTTCTTACCATTCTGAAATAATAACTCCAGTATCTCACATATACTGTGATTTTATTATAAATATGGTACAATCATATTCAGTATTCTATCCACCCTTTGAATAACATGTCACCATACGTGCGTACGTACGGCTTACCGTCTCCACGTCGTGGTGTAATTGTTATTCAATATAATATTATTTGGATGGGTATAATAATGATGTGTAACTCATGTAAATAATAAATATAACATGTTAATGATTCTGTATATATGATATACCATCCATTTATATATTATTTTAATATCAAAAGAATGATATTGTCGCTCGTGCGTACGTACGGACTACCGTCTCCACGAACGCGATGAGATTCATTCTCCATCGTATCCATTCAAGTATAATTATCATTTAATGATTTAAAAATGATGTTTAAGGACTGTATATCATTCTGGATATGAATAAGATACAACAACCATGGCTTATGTAACAAAACATATAAAAGAAAATGAGTAAGTTAACTCCCGAAACGACGATAATTCTAAGATATTATTAACAAATAAATGTTAAAAGATCATATATGATATCATATTAATATATATGATTCTTGTATAATTTAATAACAACTATTTCACCATTATACAGGAGGTTAACCTACCCCAACCAAGGAAAAGTACAAGGTAAGGGTTATTTCACAATCTCTTCATTATCCGAGGTTGTTTATACGTAATAATCTACTGGGATATCTTTATCATCCACATCCATGTTTCTTAAAAATGTATTTCAAAACATTTTTATGGGTTAAAGTCATTTATACCCTTGTTTGAATTTTTATAAGAGGTTTATAAAGGAATCTTTCCGTTGTTTTCAAAACAAGGTCCTTTTTAACCTTTTCGACAGAATTGAGGTAAGAATGTTTTTTTTAACTTATACGGCGGGTGCGGTTATTTTACGCCGTTATAAAATCTTTAAAGCTTTCCTTACAAGCTTATAAGAATATTTTCAAAGAAAATGTTTTATTTTATATGGATCTTAAATGATTTCAAAATAAAAGGAGATATTTCTTTAAAAAGAATTTTGATTTCATCTATGTCAACATCCTTTGATGGATTTTAAGATTATTTGAAGTTGATTTATTATGATACAAAACTTCTATATTGTATTGAAGGTTTTGTGATATGTTTGACTGTGGATGTGCTATTTTTATACCATTCATAGTTTATTGTGAAAGTATTGACATTTCGTATGCTAGTTTTAATACGAATGTTTATGTTATGTTTAAACCTTTTCATATGGGAATGCATTGGACTTAATAAGTGACGGGTGGAGCCCGCTATAGCTCCTCGATGCATCGGTAGGTCTCATGAGACAAACTAGTGTCTTGGCACAAGGCCTTGACAAAATCTTATTTGTAGCCTTGGCACGAGGCCTTGGCTATGTGGTTATGATAGTCTGGCATTATGCATTACAACATTATGAAAGTGGTTATTGATTTTTGCATGTGATTATTCGATTAGTAGAATATCCATGTGAATAAGTAAATGGCATTATTTCATTTTACTTTTGCCATACCATGTTGAAGTTCAATTTTAAAAGGCTTTTGTTTTAGTAATGCATTGCCTTAAATGTTTATTCTTATTTATGAAAGTTTCCGCTATATTGTTATCCTTACTGGGCATTTGAGCTCACCCCTTTTCTATGTTTTATTTTTCCCCAGGATGTGAAGAAGTAAATTATGAATGACCTGCAGGGATATTATGAGGGGATAGTAGTGTGGATTATGGAGACATTATGTTGTTGTAGTAGTTTTTCATTTTATGATGTAATGTAAAACTTATGAATATATCTAGTGTTTCCAAGGCTACTAAACCAATCGGTCTTTCGAGATTTGATCTTTCTTGTGATCATGCCAATGTTACGAAGTAATGCACCGACTCTGGGTAGCTGGGGTCGGGGCGTTACAGTTGGTATCAGAGGAAGTTTAGTACAAACCTTGGAAACTAGATTTAGATAAACTCTGATTAGAGCACGTAGACCTAAGATGAACTTTGAGGATTAGTATAGAAGAACTTCCTAGAATTTTGGTATTGTAGAGATTTTGTGAGTTTTTCGAGCAATACATCCCTGTCTGGATACGAGCAGGTAGAGGCAGCTCTGGCACAGATGTACCTAGGGGTAAAACCCGAAAACACCGCTTTGAGCTAGACTCGAACGGGAACTGGTGCACGACAACGGGCCTTGCTGCACTCTTGGTTACGACACTCCCGGGGGATATGCTTAGGATAACTCTCATTTTCTTTACAAATCATTTTGAAGGGATTATGAGTATATACTTCCTCAAAGAAAACATTTTTATGATTATGGATTATATCCATAAATAGTTCAATTTATGTTAAGTGTTTTATAAGTATGGGATTATGTATTTTGATTCATAAACTGATCTAGTTTATGCCATTGTTTAGAAATGGCGCCCAGTAGAAGGAATGAGAACTCCAGAAATACACATGATTCAAAGAGAAGGAAGGATCATATCTTTCATGGTCTTAAGCTAGAATTTATAAGAGAAATAGTCTCCCATGTATTATCATCATATGAAGAAATAATATCATGTGTTGATAAGATATGTAAAGAGTTTACTGAGTCCTATGGCTTTGAAGGGAAGCAAGAGAAGAAAAGGATGGAAGAGAGAAAGATGGATAAAGGGAAGAGGGAAAAGAAGAATTTTCCCATATGTGGTAACTGTGGAAAGAAACACCCTGGAACTTGCCTGAAAGGAATGGGAGTTTGTTATAAGTGTGGAGGAAAAGGGCACAAAGTACGTGACTGCAAGGGTAAGAAAATGGTTTTAAATGTACAATGCTTCATTTGCAAGGAGTTTGGACACTACGCGAACCTATGTCCCAGTCATCAGACTATGCCGCAATTGATGTTATTGGATAATAATCAAGTTATGATACTACCACAGATGAAGAGGAATGATTAGAGTTCTTATGTTGATTATGAGCTTTGTATCAACAATGTACTTGTTATAATAATTATGGAGTATATAAGGATTGTACCGCAGTACTATTTCATTAAGGACTTGAGATTGTGTGGAACAAGGAAAAGTGACTCATTAGCAGGATAGATTTTTGGAAAATATATGGTTGAGAGAATGATAAACCATAATATAGTTCTGATACTGAGGTATTGATTTTGGAATAATATGTGATTGTTTTGGATAAATTATATTGGATATTCTTGACTACCTTGGAACTGATTAATGATTTGTATATTCCATCATTGTTGGGGTTTAAAACATTTTTGGATTAATGAAGTATATCCAGCATTCTATATGGAATAAGGGAGCATGAATGTAATCAATAAGGAATATGGTAATACATGATGAAGGTATTCATATGCTATTACGGGGTAAAAAGGATCTATATTATGTTTACCTTCCTTATGAATGTTGGACTGTGAGTTTGGACAGAAGTATTTTGGATAGTTCTAGTTTGGATTATTTTGGATTGCCATAAAAGGACAACCCGGAGGTCGGGCGGCAACCCGTCGCGTCCGGCAAGGCTGCGAGACTTGAACCCACAACCGAAGGGCGACAAGGGTGTATCACCTACCACTGGCCCACGAGATGTCCTAGATTAAATAATGTAGTTTTATTAAAAGATCTTGTAGATGAATTATAAATTCGTTTATTTTGGAACCCTATACGAATAGTGTAAATAGAATTTTTTTTACATTCTATTATCTTTTAGAGTGAAAGATGAGTTTGTGGTAGAAATTTATTAATGGATAAAACTCTAATTATAAAGTAAGTATATCTCCTTATGATCTTAGCCAATCTCATAAATAAATTCCTCAATATTAAGAAAAACAACTTAGAACAAAAATGTTTTCCTAGATGGTACCTTAAATCATCACTAATTTATGGCTTTTGGATTGTTGGCCTTTTCATAGCCATGTTCTCTACCACTCTCCATCAGATAATTGATGGTTAGATTTTTCTTCCATATCCATATTTTCTTACATGGAACCCTAGTATGTGTTATTTTCGGTAATCTTCATACTTTCGACTCTTTATTTTAAATAGAGGCCTCGTTAATTCATTTTTCGATGTGGGATTTCAACTAAGATATTTTGAAACGTCAAAAATGTGTTATCCCAATACCCTATATTTTGTTGAACCGATGGTACTTCAAATCATCATAGATTGATGAGTTTAAGGACCTCAATTATACACTTGTTTGTGATTGATGACCTCAATCACTACCTATAAATATTTACGTTTTTCCTCCAATTATATATCTCTAATTGCCACCAATGTTCTCCTAATAGAGATCATAATTTGGTGGTGACCCTTTCATTTCTCTTTTCCTCATATTAAGACTAAATTTTAGTAACCCAATTTCCGATGTGGATTTTCCCACAAATATATTATCTATTTTAAACCTTTTATTTTCGAAGAACAATTTCAAATTGCGAGGACGCAATTTATTGAAGGAGGGGAGAATGTAACACCCCAAGATTTCATAGTGTGTTATTTCTTCAAAATAATTCAATAACTTGAACTACAAGCAACACCGAGTTCAATTGCACCATGACTTACCAAAAAAAAAGCCATTAAAAGAGGTCATGAATAGCATTAACTACATTTTTAACTTTATATAATCCTTATAATTTTAGAATCCATATTATGAGTTTCTTAGTCATAATGCAAGAACAGATTCATTTTCAGTATTGCACTTTTATCAACTTTTGATAGTGAAACCTTTTTAAATACAATATTTTAAACTTTTTGACTAAATGGAGACATCAAAAAATTTAAAATGAAACATCCCAAGCTTCCACGGTACGCTTTCCTTTGAATAAAACAGAAGCGTGTGTTGTACGCAACGTCGAGTTTTAACACACACCACAACCAATCAAACTAGCCGTTATGAATAGTAATACCTAATTTTTGAAATTATATATATTTTATATTTAAAAATGGACTTCATTTTTGGATTCGGAATATCGAAATTAGCCTAGGGTGAAATTTTGGTACATTTCGGATAACTTTTATATTTTGATGAATAGTGAAAATTACTAAATTTTAATTAAAAACAACTTTTTTAATCAAAATAATTAATATTGATAAATTATGAATTTGAGTGGTTTTAAAGTATATTTAGAATATATTTTTACCATTTAATATAATGTTGGTCATTGGACATAATTTTACAATTAAACCGAACATAAACAAGTGTCAATCTTTTGGTAGTTATTATCTCTTAAAAACACGCTTTTTGTTTTGACAGCGGAAATTAATTTTAAATTAATTTCTGCCACTTCTGTGTTTTGAATTTAGAAAAATGGATTCCATATTTGGAATCAGGATGTTCAAATTGTGTAAATAGGTAACTTTTATTTTTAGACATTTTGAATAATTACTGCGGTAAATATTTTATTTACCATGGTTAAGGGTAAATCCGGTAAATAAGGGTTAAAAAAATAATATTATAATAATACTAAATTACCCTAAAACGTGTCTTAACCCTATTGGTTGATACATAGTCGACCATGGGAATCTTTGGGTCTATTTTGGGACCCCATGGATCCACTTGTAAGTGATAATGACACTTTATTTTAATTAAGTCAAAATGAATACAAAAATGACACAAGCATATATCTTTTAGAACAACAATTTTTACATAGGGTTATACATGTTGGATTTTCGATTATAAATATTCATTAGAAAGACAAAAAGATTTCCTACATAATGATATTTTATTTATAATTTTTAGACATTAAATAATTTATTTTATTTATGACACAATGATGATGCAGTAATTACTAAAATAGTAAAAAATTAACATAATTGATATTATAAATACCCAAATAAATATAATATGAAACTTTTAATGAATTAAACTAATTTTCTAGGATAATATTATATATTATGATTGATTTAATTGACTTTTTTCGAAGTAATCAATCTGTTATGAGTTTTACAAAAATCAACTATTGAATAGTGTCAAAATTGACATAAAAGAGTTCTTAAAACAAATATTATATTATTAGTTGATATTAAATTCCTAAAAATCTAAGGTTCGGCCAAGAGACTTATATTATGATAGGTTAATCATTAATGGACCACTTGGGGGTCTCTTGGATGTATATAGTAAGTTTATTAACCATAATATATAAAATACAAAGAGACATTGTAAAAGTGAAACTAATTAACTTAGAGTTAATACTTAAAGATAAGGTTAATATAAGTACCCAAACCTGTCTAAATTCTATTGGATGAGTTGTTTTCGACCTATCCCCACCTCATCCTTTGAATAGTCAACTTTGGAGCCTTTAGAAACCGAATATGAATTTATTATAAATTAATATTTCTAGCTTTTCCAAAGGTGCCCCTCACCCCTCTTATAAAAGGGCACTCCTCCTTCCCATTTCTTCACACCTTCAAATCCTTTTGGTTCGGCCAAACTCTGCCCAAATACTCTCCCAACATCCCTCAATACAACCTAGAGGCCTTAGTTTGATCCGAAAGCCAACCTAAGGAGCCCTTTTGATCAAATCAAAAGGAAGAACCCGAAGAAGAGGTAATGATTTCACCACCCTTTTCTAAGTTCATTTCTTCTTCCACTTCTTCTTCCTTTGTTCTTACCATTCTGAAATAATAACTCCAGTATCTCACATATACTGTGATGTTATTATAAATATGGTACAATCATATTCAGTATTCTATCCACCCTTTGAATAACATGTCACCATACGTGCGTACGTACGGCTTACCGTCTCCACGTCGTGGTGTAATTGTTATTCAATATAATATTATTTGGATGGGTATAATAATGATGTGTAACTCATGTAAATAATAAATATAACATGTTAATGATTCTGTATATATGATATACCATCCATTTATATATTATTTTAATATCAAAAGAATGATATTGTCGCTCGTGCGTACGTACGGACTACCGTCTCCACGAACGCGATGAGATTCATTCTCCATCGTATCCATTCAAGTATAATTATCATTTGATGATTTAAAAATGATGTTTAAGGACTGTATATCATTCTGGATATGAATAAGATACAACAACCATGGCTTATGTAACAAAACATATAAAAGAAAATGAGTAAGTTAACTCCCGAAACGACGATAATTCTAAGATATTATTAACAAATCAATGTTAAAAGATCATATATGATATCATATTAATATATATGATTCTTGTATAATTTAATAACAACTATTTCACCATTATACAGGAGGTTAACCTACCCCAACCAAGGAAAAGTACAAGGTAAGGGTTATTTCACAATCTCTTCATTATCCGAGGTTGTTTATACGTAATAATCTACTGGGATATCTTTATAATCCACACCCATGTTTCTTAAAAATGTATTTCAAAACATTTTTATGGGTTAAAGTCATTTATACCCTTGTTTGAATTTTTATAAGAGGTTTATAAAGGAATCTTTCCGTTGTTTTCAAAACAAGGTCCTTTTTAACCTTTTCGACAGAATTGAGGTAAGAATGTTTTTTTTAACTTATACGGCGGGTGCGGTTATTTTACGCCGTTATAAAATCTTTAAAGCTTTCCTTACAAGCTTATAAGAATATTTTCAAAGAAAATGTTTTATTTTATATGGATCTTAAATGATTTCAAAATAAAAGGAGATATTTCTTTAAAAAGAATTTTGATTTCATCTATGTCAACATCCTTTGATGGATTTTAAGATTATTTGAAGTTGATTTATTATGATACAAAACTTCTATATTGTATTGAAGGTTTTGTGATATGTTTGACTGTGGATGTGCTATTTTTATACCATTCATAGTTTATTGTGAAAGTATTGACATTTCGTATGCTAGTTTTAATACGAATGTTTATGTTATGTTTAAACCTTTTCATATGGGAATGCATTGGACTTAATAAGTGACGGGTGGAGCCCGCTATAGCTCCTCGATGCATCGGTAGGTCTCATGAGACAAACTAGTGTCTTGGCACAAGGCCTTGACAAAATCTTATTTGTAGCCTTGGCACGAGGCCTTGGCTATGTGGTTATGATAGTCTGGCATTATGCAATCCAACATTATGAAAGTGGTTATTGATTTTTGCATGTGATTATTCGATTAGTAGAATATCCATGTGAATAAGTAAATGGCATTATTTCATTTTACTTTTGCCATACCATGTTGAAGTTCAATTTTAAAAGGCTTTTGTTTTAGTAATGCATTGCCTTAAATGTTTATTCTTATTTATGAAAGTTTCCGCTATATTGTTATCCTTACTGGGCATTTGAGCTCACCCCTTTTCTATGTTTTATTTTTCCCCAGGATGTGAAGAAGTAAATTATGAATGACCTGCAGGGATATTATGAGGGGATAGTAGTGTGGATTATGGAGACATTATGTTGTTGTAGTAGTTTTTCATTTTATGATGTAATGTAAAACTTATGAATATATCTAGTGTTTCCAAGGCTACTAAACCAATCGGTCTTTCGAGATTTGATCTTTCTTGTGATCATGCCAATGTTACGAAGTAATGCACCGACTCTGGGTAGCTGGGGTCGGGGCGTTACAAAGATGACTTAAGTGAGGTAAATCCATTATAAAAGCCCAATCACCAATGGAAAATTACAATTGTTGATGATTATGGTACACATTATTTTTTTGTGACTCTAATCTATAATTAACCTCTTGAGGTCAAGTAAAAATTTTCTTCCATCTCTTGAACAGGTCTCAGTCCATTTAAAGAACATTCTCCAAAAAATTTCAAACCAAAAGATGATCTATATGGACCCCCATAGAATGATTTAAATTGTTCCATTTTAATGGATATATAATAACTATTATTATAGATGTAATCTACCAAATGTAAATTATTTTCCCATGAACCTCCAAATTCAAGCACACATGTCCAATGCACATCCTTAAGAATATACACATTTATCTAAGGGTAATATTTCATTCTTCACATCTACTAGGTAAGAATTTACTCATATAAACCATTTGAATCATAGGGATATAATCTGTGGATCCATTTTCAAAACAACTATAGAAGGCACTCCATATTTTTTCATGATCACTCAGATATATTGGTGTCCTATATATTACACTTTTTTATCTATTTAATATGAATGAAGTGAGTTGATTTCATAACATGATCAATGATCACCCAAATTAAATCTATACTACCTAGAGTTGTTGTTAATACAAAAAAGAATTCCATGGATATCTAATCAGAATTACACACTATAATTTTTAAAGGATTTAACAAACTATCTGGTTTCTGGTTCTCCCCCATAATCATTGGGAAATTAAGGAATCAGTATGTAAACATAGAAATCGATCACCTCATCCCTGGTCACCAATGTTGATGTCTCAAATCATGGTACATATTTTTAGTAATAGTGTTCATGAACCAACTAGTGTGATTTATAGTTTAAATAAAATCCATCTACATAGATATGAAAACACCTAATCAACATTAAAAACATAGGACACCATCAGGAGACCAAGACCAATAACCCAAGGTCTCCCTTCCATTGTGGATTTTAATAAAATGTTGAAAATACATGTTTTTTATTGACCAAACATAATATTAACATAAATTTAAAAATCATCATTCAAACAAGATAGGAACACCTTCCCATCAGCCACTTCCACATCCATGGACATATTTGTGAAAAGAAAAATTAAAATACACTCGTCACCTAATTTCTCAAGAATTAAGTTGGTAACTTCTATCTGAATGCATAAGCGACCGCATTGCCCTTTCCATGTGCATTGATAATTTAGAAATAAAATTTCAGAAGGTTCTGAACCTTAGAATCTCTATCCAATGGTCATATCTCTTTGATTAAAAATATACATCAAGATATTGTGATTAGAATACATATTAAACCTATATCCAAAGTGGTTTTGGTGCTAGTATTAAGAGCGCTATGACCAACTCATGATTAGGGGTAGTGTAATTTTTTTTCATGAGGACCATTATGTTGAGAGCCATTGGCCACCACCTACTTTCCTGATGTCATAATGATTCCTAATTCCATACACAAGGTATCCAAGAAAACTTTATAGGTGATACATGGTTCAAGAATAATCAGAAATTATGTTGATGGTAATATCAACTTAAGTTCCTCAAATGATATTTATCACTTTTCATTCCATTCAAAATCGATACCCATAAGGGTCAACTCTTTCATAGGTGATGAAACCATGGAGAAATCTCCGAAAAACGATCTTAATAACAAGGCAACCTAAAGAATATATGAATCCCAAACACATTTATGTGTTTCTATAAATTAATAGTCACTAGGATATTTTCAAGATTCACTAATACATCCCTATCAGAAAAAACATGGCCCATAAACATCACCACATGGATCTATAACTCTCATTTTGAATTCTTACCATATAGAAGACGTACTTTAAATGTTTTGAGTACAATATTGAGCTGAATCATGGTTTATTAATTACACATGGAATACACCAAAAAATTAACTACAAAATATTCACAAAATATTCATAGAAATGATGAAATATTTGATTAATCAAAGCCAAAAAAATAAGAGTGTTAGAAAGGTCAAAAGGTATAACCCAATACTTATAGTGTCTGTAATTACCCTTGAAGTCTATATAAGGAATGTTATTCTCTTAAATAATCAACTGATTTTACTTTAAAAGATGATAAATCTAATAAATCATTGGTTTCTCCAAAGATGATCAAGGAGGTTATCAATTATATGCAAATGGTACTTATTTATAACTATAATCTAATTAGTCCTTCAGTATTTAACACAAATCTGGATAATTCTGTGTACTTTATTTATAAAGATAACTAGTTAATCTCAAGGCGACACACTAAGAATAGTAAATCCATTATCCTTAAGATCCTAAAGCTAAATTTTAATCTCTTTCAAATCAGTGGGTTCTATATGACTAGATGGTAAGGCATGGGGATTATTCTAAAATGAAAGTTTACTATGAACTCCACCTCTATCAAGGGTGATAAACCAGAAAAATTGTCAGGAAAGGCCTTACGGTAATCATTCACAATGGTTGAATGTAATTCACTTAAACATTGGTCATTGAAATTAGAATCATTTCTATAAATTGGCATGAGATCATTCCAACCTCAAGAACAACATGGCCTACACTCTCGGACCTAGTATCCCACCATATATGGATGACATGAGTAACCTCATAAGAAGATAAAAATGAAACATGATGATGATAAAGATAAATTAGTAGTTTAGAACTAACTGTCCAATTCATAATAATAATGAGGTCAAATATTTCAATACCAAGAACTAGAAAGTCCCGCATGACCTCATGGTCTACTACCATGACCAGGATATCAGTTGATTTGAACACCTACTATTTCCTCCTTCCCAAGGGAGTATAATGATTCATCAGAAATGAAATTATCTTCATGAATAATCCCAACACACAAATATAATTAGACAACATAAAATAATGTTATGAACCTACAATAATTAAACCAAGGAACATTGGGGAATAAATAAACTTCATATCTCTCATGGTACACTACCCTACATCATATTACTCTGGTGCATACTACTTGCATAAAGGCTTCTACCAGTGGATCCTCCCTATGGTTTCTTCACTATATTAGTATCACCTTTGAATAAGAATGATACCCACCACCCTATTCTAAGTATTAATGATCCTAAGAGCCTTTGGTGAGAGTGGGTCTAGCTCTATTTCCTTGGTAAATTCCTCTACAGAAACTCTTAAGGTGACATTTTCATCCACTATGATAGAAATTAATAGGTTCTACCACATAATAAGGATCAGTATGTATTAGTATATCATAGTAAAAAAATAGTTGGTACTAACCAAATAATCCCTTACACTCATCCTAATGAAAATTTATCACCCAAACGAAACGTTATTTTCATTCTAAATGACACAATCTATCAAAACAACTTTCACAATTTAAGATCCAACTAAACACATATTCTCGACTAAATATTCCTCATCCATAACTATTTTCTCAGACACCATATTTATGTTTAAAAAACAAAATAGTATCAACATATAAATAATATATATCCTAAAACCCATCACAAACCACCACGATTTAAGGTAATCACTGGAAACAAGATATGATGATTGGGGAATAGACTTCATAAAATGAGTAGCATAGTCTATAACTAAACTCTCCAGTTTATAGAAGGTCATAAATTCATGATTCATTTCTAGAAAAAAAAAGTTTTAGATATTAATTAAGATTTAATACCTTATTGAAAGTGGTCTAGGTAAGATCCCCATACAACATAGCCTCCACGATAGAGTCCCACCATTTATATTATTTTTCTTCAAGAATATAAGTGTAAAACCCACCAATTATTCCTCATAAGTCTTTATAATGTAGAAATTCTTATCAAAACACTCAATACAATCTTTTATTTCTTGGTGTCCCTTTTCCCCATTGAGGGTGGACAGATTTTTCATGGTAAATTCTAAACCATGGTCCACCATCCATTCCTAGTTTCCAACAACCATCTATCCCAGAGTCTAGATTTTATATAATACTACTTCATATAACTAAAGGTATAATGGAAGATTCTCATATGGATATTTTATCATATATTCTTCTCATGTATTTGGAAGAGATATTATAGATGACATTATATATCAATTATAATGGATGTTAATTGATTAGTTAAGGAAAAAACCCCTGAATTGAATGAAAACATCAAGAATATACATTAAAGACCATAAATGAGACGAATTTACACCATCAAAATATTTATGAGAAGATTAAGAAGACAATATTAGGATCAAATAAATAAACCCCAAAAATCAGGTCATCTAAATAACCCAAATCCTATCGCAAATCTTGAGGAAAACCATTGAACACCCATGCTAACATAGATTAATATAAGAAAATGAGCTAGAAAGGCACACAATGGTACTTACCACCATATTAATGAAGGAACTAACACACGTCTACTATAATTCCATAACCAAACATAGGTAGTTTCATCACAATTCTTGATGGGAATTCCATTTGATACGATTTTTAACGAACCAACTCATGTAAATAAGACACTCCACCCAATATGGCTCATCCTAAGGTGTAGATCTGGAAGAAAACCAAAAAATGTTTCATTTATAATAATTAGAATATAAAACACCAATGTAAAACATATAAAAATAGGAAAAAAACAATGATATATTCAAATAATGGAAAAATTATACACTATAAAGAACAAACCCAAGAGTATAACCTAAAAGAACAACATCTCCATATGAACATCGATCAAATCCATCTGAAGCCACTATGAAGGAAACTTAAACCTAGAGAATATGAAAACTAAAAAATTCCTTTCCCATATATAGGATTCCAACCATGAGATAAGGTAAATATCAGATTAGAATCTGGTTAGTGGAGTGTTTCCCTAGAATATTACTAGTCTTATGTGTGTCCTAGGGGATCAGGAAATTGAATAGAGGGAAAAGAGGCCAATCTATAGAAGATTCATAGTTGGTGCATGGTTAGACTAATCATTCTCCATAAACATTAATAGTAAGTGTGTTTCATACAGAGTTTATGACACAAGACTCACATGGTTTGACATCTATGTGAGCCTTTATAGAAACCTATACGCTCGTTTCTCTCATGGATGGAGATAGGCACATGGGAGCTACCCGATTTATCCAAACCATGAGGGTTGCTAACCAGACCCTATAACCTTACCCCCACATAGATAAATGGTGATGTATGATTAGTTAATGAATGGATAACCATGTAGAGTAACCATTCACCTCTAAAAGAGTTGAAAAAAGAAAATTTACTTCATGGATTTTAAGTGTTTACATATGATTTTCAGCCCTATTCATGTCCAGAAACAAGGGGTGAGAACTATAAGGTCTTCCCTCATCCATGTATGATACTACCTCATTTATTATGTGGTTTAAGTGATTTTTCTTGAATATAAAATATTTGATTATGTATTCACCTCCATTTTCTTCAATTTTCTATAAGAGGATTGATGTGTTGCTTCTGTTCCTTCAAAATCACTAAAGAGTTATTTTATAGGGTGTTCATTGTAATAGTTTTTCAGCAGTTTAATCTCAAATAAAGGGGTTTTCTTGGATGATTGGTTCTCTTCGAGCATGAGGTGGGTGGTCGATAATATGTTTTAGATAATCTTGATGTTTTATAATTTTATATTGTTATTCCTATTTTTAGCGTTGGTATGTTTCTGTATCTTTGACCAACAAAATTAAATCAGATATGAAATTGAGGTGTCAGACCATTCAGGGACCCCATTAGGTCCATTGATGAATTGAGTCTAAATTTAAGCTACCTATGAGGTATTAAAATACCCTGAAAATGATGAAATGAATTTGTTAATGATGAGACAGATAATTTTTGAGGGTAAATGGGATGAATCTCTATTTGGAATGTGGGCATGGTTAAAGGGAAAATTAAAACATTATATGGTAGTTTTTTTGAAATTCCTAAGAGGATTTTGAAATGGTTTAAATGATGGGTTTTTGATTTTGATCTGGTATTGGTTTTCAATGAATGAAAAATGATATTCTGAAAGTGGGTAATGTTTTAAAATGATGGTGTTAAATTCAATGTGATTTAAAATGGGTTCATATTAGATTTAAAATGTTTTTTTAATTTTTTGTGCACTTTAATAATTATTAAAATTAAAGGGAACCTTATTCTAAATGAATTAAAGGGAATGGATTTACATTGGCCTTATTTTGTGGTTCAAAGATAAATACCCTAGTCGATGGGTATTTTTGATTTTGTTGACAAAGTGAGTGGGTTTATAAGGCACTATAAATATTATAATAGGGTTTTTATGAAATTTTATAAAGCGTTTGGCCTTATTATGATGAATTTGCTTTTAATGGTCCATTGGGGGCTTGGAAAATTATTAATGATTAATGTTATATTAATTTTTTACAAATTATGTGATTATGAAAGAAATTACTAATAATGGAATGGTTAGAGATGGCGAAACATGACATTAAAAATCCTAGTTGGATACAAGGTTTGATCTTATTGGTTTACTAATTTTGAAATAATGGTTTTGAGATGTTGGAATGACTCTCCACTATTAAGTTTGGGGTGGGGCCGACTAATACTCCAGGTTCTTCAGTGCACCATTTTTTTTCAAAGAATAGGTTGATACACTTGAATCTAAGGGTGTGGATATTGCACTCCATATCATATTTTGGATGGTTTGATATGCCTTTATGAATCCCAGTTGGATACTTGGGATGATTCTTCTTTTTTACTAACCTGGGACCCCTATAATATATGCATTGGATGGTCAGACATGTTATTTTGAAATCAGGTCGGATGCTTATACTAATACTCCTTGTTTACTGATCTATAACCTCAATGATGTATGGAAAGTGTAATTGGAATGATCAACTACGGTATGAATAATTATTAAAATGATAAATGAACTCCCCTTGGGAATAAAAATGCTTATTCCCTGTGTTATATAGATAGTAAATAAATATTTAATTGAGAAACATGTTTATTTTTTTTCCCTCATTATTCAATACACAAGGATTATCTACATACACTATTTTTTCAGACTGGTAATTACTTTATGCCCTATTGGGGGTGGTTGACTGAGTTGTACTCACACATTTCTCAAGCCTCTATGTCTATTGGGTACCCAGGCATATGGTACATACATTCAAATAAAGGTTCATTGTAGGAATGTGGTGGTTGGTTTAATCATAGGATGATGGGTTAGATCATGGGAGGTTAGGACTAGGTTTAGACTTTGGGAAATGTTTGAGATCTTTTTATATTTTTTATGTTGAATATTTCTATTTTCAGAACTACGTGATGTGTATTGTATTCATCATATTTTTATATCATGTGTTACTTGGTTGTACAATATTTTCATATACTATCCATTTATCATTCTATGTTGTTATGACATATATTTATATAAATTATATTTTGTATTTACTCTTATAAGAAACTATAGTCAGCCCATTTTTGGCTTTAGACCCACATATCTAGTTATCATACTCTAGAATATGGGGATGCACACCTGAGGTCATGTGGTGCACCATCTTGTGGAACCAGAACTAGTTTCACCCGAGTTTAGATGTTTGAAAGTAAAATTAGAGGCTAGGTCTTTTATATTAATATTTTGGGATTATATACAATAGATTATGATCATGTTAGGGTTTGGTAATGAGATCATGCCTAGGTGAAAGATTACCCACAAAGGGGGGAAACCCCAATCTGGTAAGGGTGGAAATTGATATCTTTATTATGATTTTACCATTGATTAATATTTCCACCTCAATTGGTGAACTTGGATGTGATGTTATTAACCTATGATGTTTTATCTCTTTGAATAGTATGGTGAGAGAGGGTGTGTGTTCATTCATCATACTTGGAAAACTCCTTTTATAGGTCATCTCTATGTTTCTTACGATCAATAGTTCCATGGGATTTATACATTGGTAATGTAAATTTTTGTCTGTTTTTTATGCATGATATTCCTTCATTGAAATGATTCATAATGATTTTTTTTAAATATGAATTTTAAGTTTGATGGGATTTTTAAAATTTTGGGTAATAAAATGATTTTGAAATGAGAATGTTTATGTTTTTAAACTATCAAGGATTAATGAAATGGGGAAATGAGAAATAGTGGAACATTTAGGGACATCAGTTGTGAGTATCCCTTTTTTTGTTTGTCGGACCTGTGTATGGGTGGTCTAGGATTTTAAAGTGTTCGGGTTTTGAAATCCTTATATATGAGTGTGAGGATTTTTTTTGTTTGGTTGTGATGGGGAGTACACTGTTGTTTCATGTGACACCCTACTAAAAAATAGTCAATTAGCAGTGCTAGAAATGGACTTTATCAGTGATAGAGAGAACTGACTACATGAGTGATGTTAAATGCCCTTGTATTTTATCGACACTGAAAAAGAATTGATTAAGGGGTCCTTTATGAGTAATAAAAAAGAACTGATTAAGGGTTCCTTTATATGTGCTAAAAAAGTGCTGATAAATGGACCATTTATCAGCTCTTTTTTAAGAATAGATAAAGTCTCCATTTATCTGTGTTGATAAAGTACTACTTTATTAGTGATTGTAGAAGCACTAATAAAGGAACTGTTATCCATTCACATAGAAGTGATGATAAAGTAGACATTTATTAGTGCTTTTTAATTGTAATGATAAATGTGTCCTTTATCATTGCTTTTAAAATCACTGATAAAGGGTCATATTGTAGTGTACTGGAACAACACAATGCAACACCAATGCAATGTGCTATAACAACACATGACAACACAAGATAACAAAATATATCAACAAAAACTAGTACCAATATAGGATTAAAAAATGATATTTATAAAATAAACCCAACAGAAAAACATTATATTGTAGACATTTCAAACCATGGTTAATATAATCACATTAATACAAATTATAATACACACTCAAAAACATCAATTTCCCTCTGTATATTAATCCTAAACCGAGTCATGCCATTGCTGATAAAACCACACCTGCTCGAGAAAAATAACAAACATGTATAAGATTTTTTTATGTCAGTATTAATATAAGAAAAGAATTAATATAAATTGTTACTTCTACCAAAATTGATGTCAATTTTAAATAAAAAGACACATTTGGAGTTATACCAGTCGCACTGTGCATTATATTGATGTTCTAATGATTCCAAGAAGTCTAAAATGTCTTTTGGATCATTTTACTAATTTTTCAAAACAATTTGAATGTGACTTCTTGATTTTGGGTATGTAAGTTGACTTTATTACTAAAATGTCATTTTAAATTAGAAACATGCTCTTTTGAATCATTCTGATCTCAGCGTGTATCACATTGACGGGAAAAAATATTCGTACATTTCACAAATGAATTATGAATCATTATCCAAAATTAACATGGAATTTCAAGTGTGTTCGATCAGTTTATAGTGAGTGACACTTTTTGAACTAAAATGTATATTTTAAACTGATAACGTAGACTTTGTGTCATACCACACACATCGTGTATCAGATTGAGGTGTGGAAAATTCAAACATGTCACAAGTGACTTAGGGATCATTTTTTACAATTTATCAAAAAAATATTATTGTTTTTATTCGTTTTTAGTTGGGAATTTGTCAATTTTACTAAAATTGATCACAATTTCAAATAAAAATGACACATTTTGAGTCATACTGGTCACACCGTGCATTAAATTTTGGTGAGGATGATTTATAAACATCCCAAATGAATTATAGATATTTTTTATAAGGTATAAATATTATATGAATTTGTCTTATCAGTTTTGAGAAAGTTACTTGTCTTTTTTACTAAAATTTCATTTTAAACTAGAAACACACACTTTTGACTGATTTTGATAACATCGTGTATCTTTTGGAAAAAAAAGGCTTTCCAACACATCAAAAATGAATTATTATATTTTTTACAAAATTATCATGAAAATATGGGCACATATCATCTATTTTTTGTGAGTGACACTTTTAGAACAAAAATATTGATTTTAAATTGATAACAGACACTTTGAGTCATATCAAGAACATCATGTATCATATTGAGGTGCAGATGATTCCTACATATCATAAATTACTTATGGATCATTTTTGCAATGTTTTGAAACAATATGAATGTGTTTCTTCTGTTTTGAGTCAGATTGTTTTCCATTATACTAAAATAGATGACACTTTTGAATAAAAAGACACACTTTGAGTCATTTTGGTCATAATTTACATCAGATTGATGTTCAGATGATTCCTATATGTCCAAATTGAATTATGTATCATTTTACAAAACTATCAAAACAATAAGAATGTGTTTTCTCAGTGTTGATTGTGTCACTTTTCTTTTTTACTAAATTTTCATTTTAATATTGAAACACACATTGTGAATATTATAGATCACATTGTGTATTAGATTGAGGTGCGCCTAATTCCTACACATCAAAAATGACCTGTGGATAATTTTACAAAACTATTTAAACAATTTCAATTCATTTTCTTGGTTTTGAGTAGGTCAATTGTACTTTTTAGTAATATTGATGTCAATATTAAATAAAAATCTACACTTGGAGTCATACCAGTAACACAATACATCAAACTGAGGTGAAACTGATTAATGAAGGTCTCAAATCGCTTATGGATCATTATCGAAAAGTATCAAAACAATATGATTGTGTTTTTCCAGTTTTGATCATGTCAGTTTGTTTTTTTATAAAAAATTATATCAATTTTAAATAAAGACATTCTTAGAGTCAAACCAGTCACACCGTGCATCAGGTTTTGGTGGGTAGATTTATACATATTCCAAATAACATATAGATTGTTTTCCTAATTTATCGAAACAATAAGAATTTGTATTCTTGGTGTTGAATCCTCAGGGAGACTTAGTTGAACTCATATTTTGATAATCCTAATTATGCTCAATTACAGTTTGAAAATTCCTATATTGATTAATGGTTAATTACTTATTTCAGTATTTCTGTACACCATGCATATATTCATATATTATAATATTTATTTTATCTTCAGAAAATTCGGTTACTGGATGGATATATATTCTAACTTAACCCTTTCTGCCCATAGAATGGTTAAAAAGACAAGTGGTCACCGATACAGAACAAAGCTACCGATTTGTAAAGTCCACTGTTATGTATAAGGTCATCGATACAGACAAGTCACCATTATGTATAAGGTCACCGATACAGACAAGTCACCGTTATGAAAGTCTACCGATACGTGAAGGTCACCGATACATCAAGTCCACCGGTATAACAAGTCACCATTATACAAGGCTACCGATACAGAAAAGTCACCATTGTGCAAGCCTACCAGTACATGAAGGCTACCATTACACGAAAGGTCACTGGTACATTAAGTCTACCACTACCGATCAAGCCTACCGACAGACATGAAGTCTACTGAATTGAAAGGCTACCGTTATACAAGAGGTTACCAATACACAAGGCTACCGATATCCAGAGCTACCGTTCCAGAGAATTCGACGCTTCCTTAATTTCTTTATCTTTGTTTAATATAACGAACGGTCATATCAAGTATATTTTAATGCCTTTTCATTTATTTAATGAAGGTTGTTTGATGTCAGGGAACCATGCCTCCTACCTGCCAAAAGAAATCATTTATTTACCCGGAGCTTGTGCCATAAATATAAGAAGTCCTTATTGATGCAAGAGATATATAGAAGGGAAATACTGAAGTGATCTACAAGTGACATACACAAGAAGTGCTCATACATACATACATGCACGACCAATAAGACACAAAAGCTCATACACACTCACGCTTAATCAAGAAGAGCTGTGTACTTTCACGAGGATTTTGAAGAACTTCATCGACAACTTTTTCACTGTCTCTGAACCTGGATGTCTAGAAGACGACACTCTGTTTTCCAAAAAAAAACAGAAGTGGACTTAGAACCATTTTTGATCAATTATGAGGAGTCTATAGTTACACTTAAATCACTAGATCTATTCTAAACTCTATATCTTGCTCAGTGATTTATTCTTTACATTACGAGCAGTGTGTGTCATTAGTTTTAATTTACACATACACTATCTCTTGAACCTTAACTGGAGGATCTGTAAATCCTCATTAAAACTCCTTGCATCTTCTATTTCCCACTGTGGATAGTGGTAGAGGTCGTGTGTGACCTGGACAGCTGTATTTGCTGTTTTTTTGTTTCCCACAAAGAACTGTGGTAGAGGTCTTTATCCTGGAAAATTGTAAACTGTTGTGAACCCCGATCCAGGGTGTGTGTCAAATTTATATAAATTGTTGAGAGGAATAAGTCTCAGCTTGTGACTGAACCTCTTGGTTATATCTGCTGTGCTTTATTTAATTTTATCTAAAACCTTTTATTCCGCAGCTAAGTTCTTTAAAACATAAACTATTTTTCAAAGTTACTCTAATAATTGAATTATCAAGTGTTTTCATTACTTGAATATCATTAGGTTTGTTTCAAAAGCTAATCTGATCTTTTGATTAGATTAAGTGGGAATTAATCAATCCCTTGATAACCTAACTTAACGTTTTCTTTAGTTCAAATTAACTACAATTCAATTAGTATTTTAAATTGGTGGATTTTAGTAAAGGATTTTAAATAGAAATTTTAATTGGAACTCAATACACCCCCTCTTGAGTGTCCAATCTAACCAAAATTTTGTATCAGAGTTTTAAAATATTTTCTGAAGTACTCTGTTTTCCAAATGTAATTTTAGTTGTATTTTAATGTTCATAAAATTTCTATTATTTATAAATTTTTATCTCTTTAATTTTTTTTTGTTTCAACCTAGTTATCATGGATAACATACTTGAAGGTGTTTCTACTAATAGAACACCATTTATCACTGGAAACAACTATGCTCAGTGGAAGATTAAGATGAAAATTAACTTAGAAAGCATGGGTTTTTATATTTGGACTACCATAGAATCTGAATTTAAAATTCACACTACTGTTTGATCTACATGGAATGAAGCTACTAAGACATCTTGCAATAATAATTACAAGGCTATGAACAATATGTATTGTGCTTTAAGAGATGAGGAATTTAATAGAATATCTTCTTGTAAGATTGAATACAAAATTTGGGATAGATTAGGTGTTTCTCATGAAGGAACAACTAATGTTAACGATATGAGATTGAAAAAATATACTATTAAATATGATAATTTTAATATGAAGCCTGATGAGCCCATATCTGATATTTATCTCAAGTTTAACGAAATTTTCATGAAAATGATCTCACTGGGAAAGGATATTCAATCAAAGGAGCAGATCATGAGAATTTTGAGAAGCCTACCTGAAAGATGGAGGGGCACATCTATTTCAATCAGAGAATCTTGTGATATCGGTAAACTACCCGTCAAGGAACTTATTGGCAAGTCGATGATGTATGAAGAAGAACTTAAGGTAAACAAAGAAGAATAAGATGAACAAAAGAGGATGTCAGTTGCCTTCATGACATCTACTTCAAAGAATAAGGATAAGGAGAAACTTCAAGCTGTAAGTGATAGCTCAAGCTGTGAAGAAAGTGAAATTGCATATGACAGTGATGCAGAAATGGCTCACATAGCTAGAATATTTAAAAAGTTTTATAGGAAGAAGAAGTTTTTCAGAAAATCAAATTACAATGGTAAGTATGACAACAAGGGTCACTGGAAAAAGGACTGGAATAAATCTGACAAATCTGATGAAGTTGTCTGCTATGAATGCAAAAGAAAAGGACATATAAAAGTAGACTATCCAAAGCTAAAATTAAAGAAGAAGTATGAGTATAAGGATAATAAGTATAAGAAAGCCATGAAGGCTACGTGGAGTGCTTTTGAGGATAGCTCCAGTGAATTTAAAGCTTCTGAGACTGAAAACAGAAATAAGGCAAATATGTGTTGTATGACAAACACTTCTGAGGTAACATCTGAAACTCCTGCTCTAAATACATATTATTCTGGAGTTGACTTTGATTCTGAAAATATGTCAAAATTTAAACTGTTTGAATACTGTGATATGTTGGAAGAAACCTGTAATGACCTGAAAGGCAAATACAAAGGTTTAAAGAAATAGTATGCTTTAACTGTTACACATAAACGTGATCCTGACATAGAAATAGAAAAGAATGGTCAGTTACTTAAAGAACACACTGAACTTAAATTGTCAAATGAGCAACTTAGAAAGGATTTAGAAAATTTCACAAATGGAAAAGATACTCTTACTAAAATTCTAGGTAATAATATTGCACCTAGATATACTACTGGTGTAGGATACCAACCTCGAAAAAGAAAAATTACCAAAACTAGATTTATTTCTAAATCTGGACAGAATGTAGATAGTTCTTGTTCTAAAAGTTCATATGCTTCAACTAGTTAATTCATAGTTACAAATATAACAAGGTTTATCTTTCAAAATATATTGATTATACAAATTTTATGAGACCCATAAGACAAATTTAGGTACCTAATGTTTTTTTGGATAACCTGTCTGGACCGAAGAAAATTTGGGTACCAAAATCATTTCCTATCTAAATCTGTTTTGTAGGGAACCTTCTTAAATATCTCCTATATAATGACTTGGAACTTGGATAGTGGATGTTCAAGACATATGTCAGGAGACTTATCATTATTTAAAATCTTAGTCAGAGTTGATGGAGGTTTTGTCACCTTTGGTGATAATTCTAAAGGGAAAATCATCGGCTTAGGCCATATTGGTAACACTGACTCAGTATTAATTTATAAAGTTCTATTTCTTGATGGGCTTAAGTATAATTTACTAAGTATTTCTCAGTGACGTGATGATGGTTTTAATGTTAAATTTGAAAATAATTCTTGCAATGTTTTTAATTCTAAAAATGCTTTAGTATTTTCTACCTTGTGAAATGAAAATGTCTATGCTATTGATTTAAATTATTTAGCTATGAAAAATATTACTTGTTTAAATGCTTTTCATAAAGAGTCCTGGCTTTGGTACAGAAGATTAGTACACTGCAATGTACATTAACTTAGAAAACTTACTATGAAGATCTTTGTTAGAGACCTACCCAAACATGAATTCCCAGCAGATAATGTTTGTAATCCCTATTAAAAGGGAAAGCAACATAAAGTTACTTTCAAATCAAAGAAAGAAGTGTCAACTTCTCAACCTCTCGAGTTGGTTCACATGGATTTGTTTGGACCTTCTAGAGTTTCTTGTTTAAATGGGAATCACTATGTCTATGTTCTAGTAGATGACTATTCTAGGTATACATGGGTATATTTTCTAGCTCACTAAAGGGAATCTTTTTCTTACTTTGTTAAATATTCAATGTATGTAGAGAAGCTTAGTGGACTTAAGATTAAAACCATGAGAAGTGATCATGGTCGTGAGTTTGAAAATCATGAGTTTGAATCCTACTGCTCACACAATGGCTATAGTCACAATTTCTTTTCCCCTCAGACACCTCGGAAAAATGGTGTAGTAGAAAGGAGGAATAGAACCCTTCATGAAATTTCCAGAACCATGCTCAATGAGTATGATCTACCTGTTTATTTTTGGGCTGAAGTTATCAATACAGCTTGTTATATTATCAATAGAGTCTTGATCAGACCAGTTCTTAAGAAGACCCCTTATGAGTTGTGGAACCACAGGAAACCTAAGGTTAACTACTTCAGAGTTTTTCGTTGCAAAGTCTTTATTCTTAATACCAAAGATAATCTGGAGAAGTTTGCATCCAAGAGTGATGAAGGAATTTTCTTAGGTTACTCTATTTCTAGTAAAGCCTATATATTTTTGAACAAGAGAACCAAATGTGTGGAGGAATCTGTTCACATCAAATTTGATGAAACTGATCCACATGAACCTAATAACTCTCTTGAAAATCTTGAAGATGATATCTCTGTTTTGAACCTTAATGATAAAGACAATGGACCTATAGTTAAAACATCCAGTTCTCGAAATTTTCCAGAACCTGTTTCTATTGATTCCCAACCTATTGATGAACTTGAAATCTCTATCCCTACCTTTTCGAGACCAACTAGGATTCTAAGGAACCATCCTTTAGATGCTATTGTAGGTAATCTAGATATAAGAACACAAACTAGAGCTTCTCTATGAAATCAGGTTGAACATAAAGCCTTTCTTCCATAGTTAGAACCTAAAAATATCAATGATGCTATCAATGATGAATTTTGGGTAATGGATATGAAAGAAGAACATAATCAATTTGAAAGAAATAAAGTCTGGGAATTATTAGAAAGACCTAAGGACACTTTAACCATAGGCACAAAGTGTGTGTTTAGAAACAAAGTTGATGAATCTTGAAACATCATTAGAAACAAAGCTAGACTAGTTGCACAGGGTTACAATCAAGAAGAAGGAATTGACTATGAGGAAACCGTTGCACCTGTAGATAGATTAGAGGAAATTAGGATCTTACTTTCCTTTGCATCACATCTGAATTTCAAGTTATGTCAAATGTATGTGAAAAGTTCTTTTCTAAATGGTTTTATTGTTGAAGATTTTTTTGTAGAACAACCACCTAGTTTCTCAAAACCTCACTTTCAAAATCTTGTTTTTATACTTTCTAAAGATTTATATTGTTTAAAACAAGATCCAAGAGCTTGGTATGAAAGACTTACAAATTTTCTTATTTCAAAAGGATCTACAAAAGGAATTACTGATCCCACTCTTTTTATAAAAAGAATTTCAAAAGATGTTTTAATAGTACAATCCTATGTTGATGATGTTATTTTTGGATCTTCTAAAAATTCTTTATGTACTGATTTTTCAAAGGTTATACAAAATGAGTTTGAAATGAGCTTAATGGGAGACCTTAAGTTCTTTCTTGGATTTCAAATATATCAAACTAAAGATTGTATTATTTTGAATCAGAGTAAATATACTAAGGATTTATTAAAAAGTTTTGGTTTGGATAGTATTAAGGGAATTTATTCACCCATGAGTACCACCTTTAAATTAGATATTTATGAAACTGGGAAACCAGTAGATCAAACTAATTACAGAGGTATGATTGGGAGTTTACTTTATCTTACTGCTAGTCTACCTGATATTATTTTCAGTGTATGTATGTGTTCTAGATTTCAAGATAACCCTAAATAGGCACACTTACATGCTGTTAAAATTATTTTCAAATATATTAAATATACTCCTAATTTGGGACTATTTTACCCAAAAGGACAATCATTGGATTTAATAAGTTATTCAGATGCTGACTTTGATGGATGCAAGTTAGATAGAAAGAGCACATTTGGAACATGTCATTTACTTGGAAAGTCCCTAGTATCGTGGTGTAGTATGACACAGAACTCAGTTACATTATCTACTACTGAAGTAGAGTATATAGCTGCTGGTAGTTTCTGTGCAAATATTCTGTTGATGAAACACACTTTATTGGACTATGGATTTGGTTTTAAACATGTTTCAATTAACTGTGATAACACTAGTGTGATCAACATCTCAAAGAACCCTGTGTCTCACTCTAGAACCAAACACATTGATGTTAGACACAACTTTCTAATAGATCATTATCAAAGAGGTGATATAACTCTTGAATTTATAGGCACTGAAGTCTAATTAGCTGATATATTCACTATGCCATTAAGTTCAGAAAGATTAAGTTTCATTAGACACGAATTAGGAATGATAACATACTCTTAAACCATTAGGATAAACCTCACTATTAGGATAGACCTCACTGTTAGGATAGACCTCACTGTTAGGATAAAACTCACTGTTAGGATAAACGTCCCCATTTGGATAAACCTCACCATTAGGATAAACCTCATCGTTAGGATAAACCTCACCATTAGGATAGAACTCCCCGTTTAAGAACACCTCACCAGTACATTTGTCACGCTGTTTTAAATTTTCGTATTAAGGCCAAGACTTCAAACCTTTTTTTAATATGAGATTTATTTTATATGTGAATCCTAAATGAAATTAAACTCGACTCTAGAAATCACTCATTCACCGTGAACCCGTCTATTCGGATCCCTCCTACCTAAAACCTCTCACGCTCGCAAAACACTAATCCCCAAAATCTGAAATGGCCTGTGTGAAGCGTCCCTCAGTGGATGAAGGGAGTGATGTGCCGAAAGATAAGAAGAAAAAAGTAACCAATGATGGTGTTAGTTGAAGCAGTAGGGGTGTCGTTCGAAGTAATCCTATGAATCTTCATTTATCAAAGAGATAAATTTTAGTGGAAAAGGAGTTATGTGTGGAATGGCTGTTGGAAAGTAAGTCCTTGATTCTGAAGATTTTACAAGAGCAAGGATGGCTCCAATGCTTCATGAACAATAATGGACCGTATTATCCAGTACTGGTAAAAGAGTTCTATGAGTTTGTCTATTTTGAAACATCAGAAGAGGAGAATAGGATGATTTCTTTTGTAAATGGTCAAACATTTTCGTTTTCATCTGTTGAATGGGCTGAGAACCTTAGAGTTCCTCATAGAGGTGATTATGGATTTTATTCAAAATCCATACCTACTGTTAGTGAGTTTTTCAATTATGAGGATGCCTTGTTAGAATTGACAGGAAATGGAACTCCTAGAATGATCATTGTTGTAGAAATGGCCAGGGAGGATAAACTACTTGTTATGTTCATTCAGCATGCGATTAGTCCAAGGAGAGGAGATTTTTCTACCCTTAGATTTCAGGATATTTATTTGTTGTATCTGTTAATGCATGGAGTAAAGGTGAATTTGTGCAGATTGCTGATGATCCAGATTGAGGATATGACTAGACCAAAGTCTATGTCTAATGCATTATTCTTTTCTATGTTGATTTCTATTATGTTGAAGGCAATGGAGGTAGCTGGGCCTCAAGAAGAAACTTTTGTGGTTAAGGATAATTTTTTGCATCACCAGGACAATTTGTAAGTTTATGAAAGTTATCTAGAACCCTTGGAAGAAATCATGGGTTAATGAGGAAGGTAAAATCTATGACAAGTACAGTCATGTGGACCGTCCTTCTAGACCAAAGGATGTGAGGGATCCTGGTCTTGGACCAGATGAGCCAGAACCGATCTACAGTGATGATGAGGCTGAAACTGAGGAGGAAGAGATGTTAGTTGAGGAAGGAGGAGACCGAGATTTACCTACTAGTCCTATGCACCAAAATATTTCCTATAGAGAAGCTAGCCCTTCCAAAGAACTACCATGGAGAGAAACTGTTCTGAAGGACAGTGATACTGAGTCCACTGAAGAAGAAGAAGAAGCATTTCAGAATGTTGTCAATGAAACCTATGAGGAGGATGAGGCAATCGATTCAGATTAGTTTTCTCATGAAGAAAAGGAGGATGTTGATGAAGCAAATGATGATGAAAATGAAGAAGAAGAGCTCAATTTTAGCCCTATGATAGATAGTACAGTCAAGATAGTGCCCGATCAAGAAGTAGCAGTGGAACCTACTGCCATTACTGAGGGAGTCATTGATGAATCAGAAAAGGATAGGACTCACCCAACTATTGAACTATCAGATAAAATGGTTATTGAATCTGTTGATGTTGTAGAGGAGGTTGTGGAGTTACCATGAGCAGAAAAGTTAGAGGAGATTCCTCAGGAGAATGCTCTAAGTGAATGGGAGCCTCTTGGTTCAGTTTCTGTACTGTATGACATCGAAGGTTGGTCATCAGATCCATGATATATGGTTCTTGGACTTAATTATGGATATTCTGATGAGAAAGACCAGCCCTAGAGGGATTCAGTTATCCTACCTGTTGTGGCTGAAAATTTGGCCACCAAGGAGGAACTTGATTCTTTAAAGGTTGAAATGAAAGAATCACTGAGAGAATTAGAGGAATATTTGAAGAAAATATTGGTTGATGAAATGAGGAGTGTAGAGCAATCCCTGGAGCGATCTCTGGGATGTGCTATGTCTAGTCCTGTGAAGGAAATGATGGATGAAGTTAAAGTATGCCATACTCAAATTGAGAGTTGGACAAGAGCTGTGGTTGCTCTAAGATAATCGATTGCTTCATTGACTGCCATGAACATCTCTCAAACCCAAGTGAAATATTGATATCAGATATATGAAAGAAGTAGGAAAGTAGTTTGTGGATGTTTTTGAGGATTTTAAGACATCAGTCAAAGAAAATTTGAATAGTAAAGATGCACTTTTTCAGAAGGTGGTTAGTAATTTGACACAGTCTTTCAAAGAGATAGTAGCATTCTCGGTAAAACCCCTTCCCTCATCTAGCTCCACTGTGAACATTGACCAGATCGGAACTGTGATCCATGAAGAGTTGGCTAAGGCCATTACTAGTGGAACCTCGGATACTTAGATCCTTGCTACCACTAGGGAAGTTAGCTGTTTTTTTCGTGATCACCTACAAGCAGCTACTGCTTCTCAAGAGGCCATTACGAATAAGGTGGATGCTTACTTTGAGAACGTCTATACCAAGCATCAAATGAACAACCATTTCAAGATCTTGTTAGAGGATATGATGTTTCCTCCAGTAACTCAAGATTTTAGAGAATAGGTTAGTAAGCTCAGGGAGCTTACTCCTGCCTTGGATAAATTCATTGAAAATAGAGATGATTTTGTGTCAGTAATGGAGAGAGGAGGTAGTATTATTATGGATTTCAGGAACCTGTTGTTTCCATTTTTGCATGTGGATGCCAGACCTGTGATTGTACTTCCTACTCTTCCCGCCTCTACCTCTGGGAGTACACATCAGTTGACTCCAGTTCAGGCTAGTCGAAGCTTAACTCCTATGATCCCACAGAGAAGCACAAATTTCAAATCTAGTACAGTTTCAGTGGCTGACACTCTAGTTGTTCTTTTAGCTATTCCCAAGCCATCTACTCAATCTAAACATGAACCCTCTTCTAGTCCTAAGGTAAATACTCCTGTTCAAGAGGATGATTGAGTGATTCTGGATGTTTTTGATAGGATTAACTTGTATTTTTTTGTAATACTGACTTTATCAGTTTGTACCTTTTGTGAATTAATGGATATTTACTCTTCCATTCTCCACTTTTCTATGTTTATGTTTCTTTGCCATATGTTCTCTTTTTGTCTCTCCATTTCTCTGATTCTACCCTTTTTTTAATCAAAAATGGGGAGAAAATAAAACAAATGAGAACTCTGAGTGCAATTGAAAGGGGGAGAAAAATGAGAACATTGTTTTAAGGTTTTTTAGGAAATTTTTCCTCTACCACCATTTTAATTTTATTAATACTTTGGGACAAGTTGTGATTATCAAAAATGGGGATATTGTTGAACCCTCTGAGAGACTTAGTTGAACTCATATTTTGATAATCCCAATTATGATCAATTATAGTTTAATAATTCCTATATTGATTAATGGTTAATTACTTATTTCAGTATTTCTGTACACCATGCACATATTCATATATTATAATATTTATATTATCTTCAGAAAATTTGGTTACTGGATGGATATATATTCTAACATAACCCTTTCTTACAATAGAATGCTTAAACAAACAAGTGATCACCGTTACAGAACAAAGCTACCGATTTGTAAAGTCCACCGTTATGTATAAGGTCACTGATACAGACATGTCACCATTATGTATAAGGTCACCGATATAGACAAGTCACTATTATGAAATTCTACCGATATGTGAAGGTCACTGATACGTCAAGTCCACCGGTACAACAAGTCTACCGATACGTGAAGGTCACCGATACAGACACGTCACCGTTATGCAAGCCTAACAATAAAAACAAGTCACCCTTGTGCAAGCCTACCGGTACATGAAGGCTACCGTTACATGAAAGGTCACCGGTACATTAAGTCTACCGCTACTGATCAAGTCTACCGACAGACATGAAGTCTACTGAATAGAAAGGATACCATTACACAAGAGGTTACCGATACACAAGGCTACCGATATCCAAAGCCACCATTCCAGAGAATCCAACACTGCCTTAATTTCTTAATCTTTGTTTAATATAACCAACGATCATATCAGGTATATTTTAATGCTCTGTCATTTATTTAATGAAGGTTTTTGGATGTCAGGGAACCGTACCTCGTACCTGCAAAAAACAAATAATTTCTTTTTCCGGAGCTCGTGCCATAAATTTAATAAGTCCATGTTGTTGTAAGAGATATATAGAAGGGAAATACAGAAGTGATCTACAAGTGACATACAAAAGAAGAGCTCATACAGACATACATGCATGACCAAGAAGACACATAAGCTCATACACACTCATGCTTACTCAAGAAGAGCTGTGTACTTTCACGAGGATTTTGATGAACTTCATCAACTACTTTTTCACTATATCTAAACCTGGATGTCAAGCAGACGACACTCTGTTTTCCAGACAAACACCAGAAGAGGACTTAGAACCATTTCTGATCAATTAGAAGGAGTCCAGAGCTACACTGCAATCACTAGATCCATTATAAACTCTATATCTTGCTCAGTGATTTATTCTTGACATTATGAGTAGTGTGTGTCATCAGTTTTAATTTACACATACAATGTCTCTTGAACCTTAACTGGAGGATCTATAAATCCTCATTCAAACTCCTTGAATCTTCTATATCCCACTGTGAATAGTGGTAGAGGTCGTGTGTGACCTGGATAGCTGTATTTGCTGTTGTTTTTGTTTCCCACGAAGAACTGTAGTAGAGGTCTTTGACCTGGATAGTTGTAAACTATTGTGAACCCCGATCCAGGGTGTGGATAAAATTTATATAAATTTTTGAGAGGACTAAGTCTCAGTTTGAGACGGAACCTCTTGGTTATATATGATGTTCTTTATTTAGTTTTATCTAAAACCTTTTATTCCGCAGCTAAGTTCTTTAAAACATAAACTATTTTTCAAAGTTACTCTGACAATTGAATTATCTAGTGTTTTCATTACTTGAAAATCATAAGGTTAGTTTCAAAATCTAATCTGATATTCTGATTATATTAATTGGGAATTAATCAATCCCTTGAGAACCTAACTGAAAGTTTTCTTTAGTTCAAATTCACTACAATTGAATTAGTATTTTAAATTGGGGGATTTTAGTAAAGGATTTTAAACATAAATTTTAATTGGAACTCAATTCACCCCCCTCTTGAGTGTCCACTCCGACCAACACTTGGTTTAGAGTATTTAACTTATCTTTTTTACTGAAATGTCATTTGGAACATGAAACACACAATTTGAATCAGAAGGATTACATCATGTATTGGTTTGATGTGAGACCAATTACTAAATGTCACAAATTATTTATGAATCTATTCCCTAAATTATTATGAAAATATGATCACATTTTCTTGGTTATTAGTGAGTGACACTTTTTGAAGTCAAACGTCAATTATTAACTAATAACTAATACATTGATTCAGATTTGTCACATCGAGTATCAGATTGAGGTGAGACAGATTCTTATATGTCACAAATGATATATGGATCATCGTATTAATGTATCAAAATAATATTAATATGTTTTCTTAGTTTCAAATATGTCAATAGTATTTTTTACTAATGTTAAGATCTATTTAAAATAAAAATAATTTATTGGAGTCATATCAGTCACAACGTCTGTTGGATTGATGTGTGGCTGATTCCTATATGTAACAAAGTCTCACAATAATTTTTACTATCTATGTTACAATGATTTACATTAACTTTCATTATCTAACTACCAAAACTACATGAGTACCTTGAAACAAACCACATAAAATAAAAAAAGAATCTACCTATATAAGAAAACAATTATAATAACTAATAGTAAAAAGAAAAACATTAAGCATAAATATGAAATAATACATTAATTGTGTGGAAAATTATTTTACTATGAATATATCAAGAATACCACTATGATTGAGAAGTGGAGTGAACATAAATGAAGATGATAAATTTCAAAACTGCAGGGGTGAAAGGTTTTGAGGGAGAAGAAGTCTGTGGAAGTTTTTGTGGAGAAAGGAATGAAATATGAACAAATCACCCCAAGTTGAAAAAAATAATACACCTATATAAGAAAAAAATTAGTATGTTAGTAATAAAAAAAATAAATAAATTAATCTTAAATATTTAACAATACATTAATTAAATGGAAAATGATTTTACTATTCAAACACCATGATTACCTCTTTAATTAAGAATTGGATGAGTCGTTGATCTTACTGAAAAGGTAGTATAGATAACATGAGTTAAAGTGAAAAATGAAACACTATAGAGGTGAAAAGGTTTTGAGGGGGTACAAGTCTTTTTATGTTTTGGTGAAGAAAGGAATAAAATATGGACAGACCACCCAAAATCAAACAAAATAATCCACCGATATAAGAAAAATTATTATGTGAGTAATACAAAAAAGAAATAATTTAAGCATAAATATGTAGCAATAAATTAATTCCATGTAAATTGATTATACAATGAATATACTAATATTACATATGTAATTGATCATAGGAAGCGTTTTTTTCATCCTATAAATACAGTAGAGATAATTTGAATGAAATTGATCAATTAAGCACTGCAAGGGTGAAAAGGTTTTGAGGGAAAATAAATTTGTAGATGTTTTGGTTTAGAAAGGAATAAATGATGGACAAACCACCCCTACTCAAATAAAATAATCCACATGTATAACAAAATATTTATAATGTGACTAATACTAAAAAAATATTAAACATAGATAATAAATAATACATTAATTTTACAGACAATGATTTTAATATGAAAATATCAATATTACCTCTATGATTGAGTAGAGAGAGATTTGTTTCCCTTATTTCAAAGGAATGACACATGGATATAAATCTTATAAAATAAACAAACTCTTCAAGGAATAATGAAAATTAAATTAATTTCCTATTATATATTTTTCCAGTAAAATACAGAAAGTATATCGTAGCATTACCTTTACATCCTTTCGAAGGATTTCCTTCATTATAGTTTTTTCTTATGATTAAATAGAAACATCATCATGTGTAGAAGAAATTTTCTATTTTAGTAGTAAAACATTTAATTTTTATTATGTTCATGCATTAGAGAACTTATAATATTATGAGGTAAACATAATATATTATATAACACTTTTACCTTCTCATTTGACTATCTTTTTTAAAGGTTTAAAGGATATGGATCTTCTATAAAGATTCCAAATCCCCTCTTTGTTGACCCATCTAACATACAAGTCGTTGTCTATATTAGGACTGGTGTGAACTAATTGTGATGTCCCAATGAATGGCTCATCCTTGATTAAATTTTTATCTAACTCAACATTTGTTTTAATCGGCAGTAGGAAAATTGACCAATTATAGTTTATTGGATCAGTGAAATAATATAAATTCAGTGGTTATGATTCCATTATGAAAATCTTATTTTTTCCCCTTACACAGTAAAATTGACCTTCAAAATGTCCATTTCATCAACTTTCACTTTATTAATATTTTCAACCCATTTTCAATGGAAATTAGGCACTTGAAATGTTGTATAATCCAACTTGTATATTTGTTTGATAGTTCCAAAATATGTCACCTTTTCATAAATTGGATTTCTATCAATACAACAAGATATGTGTGTTGCTTCATCAATAAGCGTAACGCCACTTTTTGGAATCATATTAAATTCCTCGTGTTCTTTTTTATATATTATATAACCATTTATTACAAAAATATTGTAAGATATAACATTTTCAGTTTTCCCTCTAGCAAGTCAATGAAGTCTTTCAACAATTGAATTTTTATTTTTAGATAACTCATTATAAATTTGATCTATGAATTTTCCTATAAATATTTTATTATGTGTATTTGATATCCATCCTTCATCCTTTGATGGATTCAAATCTCTAAGATTTCATTTGTGGGTTTCAATGTATGGATAAACATCTTCCATATTATGTAATACGTAAAGGTGTGCTTGCTCCCGCTCTATCAAGTAATTTTAAGAAAATCTCTTCTGAAAATCCCTTCTCCGAGAAGGTGTTTTCTATGAATATAAATTTAGAGACTAATTACTTCAATATCTAATAGGTAATTGGTCTACAATTCATTAACGGCTTTAACAATATTTCATTCTATAGTACAAACTTATGACTAAATTCGATTCTTGACATCCCCTTTTAAAATAATCATATACCGTTCAAAGGGGTACATCCATTTTTAATGGATATTACCACATAATTGAACCTCTCTATCCAAGTGAACTATCAGGTGGACCATTATGTCAAAGAATGATGGTGGGAAGAAAATGTATAATTTAGATAATACGATTGTATTATCTTAACACCTGATGGGAAAATTCACCGAGTATACAAATTTACCACATATGGATTTTAAAAAGAAGTAGAGTCTAGTTATTGTATGTTGTACATTTTTAGGAAGTATGAAATAGAATGAAACATGCATTAAATATTGAATCAAAACATGAAATTCACATGATTTTAGTCCTTTTAATATCAAATTATTCATTGACACGACATTGTTGATATTTGATTAAGACCCTTTTGAGACATTTAAAATATTAAAGAAGTGGAAAATTTACATTTTTTCTTATCTAGATAGAGTATAATCTACTTTAGGAAGAATAGTATTCCTTTTTACCTACACTTGTTTGGACCCTTCCCTTATCCACATTTCAATCAAGTCCATCCTAACCTTGATTACACTATTCATTTTTCTAAGAACATTTTGTAATGTGAAAATAACACTATCAAGTACATTTTTTCTACATGCATGGAATAATGGAAATATATGACATAAAAACACTTCAAATAGAGAAATTCAAAGAAAATTGATCTCTACTCCCAACCTGATTTTGTATGGTTTTTTTGTTTTTTTACGTAAAATAGTGTTAATATTTTTTTCTTTATTACACAACTGGTCATATGTTCCTGTAGATGTTGTTTTAGCTTTTTTGATATTATCATTGAATGTCTTCATCTATTATCGGTTTTTATATCATCGAGGTTAAAAATTTTGATGTCTAAAAAATATAGTATTCAAGGAATGTTTCAAATGAACTGAGTATGTGTGTTTTTTCAGAAATAGGACACCCCAAAATTCCATTAATTCAATAGCCTGATAAATTTCAATAAGTAAGAAAGTCATTTGTTGTTCCATACTACATGGACCTATATCTAAATTCATCACTTCTATGAGCATAATACATTATAAAACATGTATCCCTTGTATGTTTTATGTCTGAAAATCAATGGAGCCGAAGATAAAACAATATCATTACTAGGTTTCCTTTCTCCATATATATGTAGAGACACCATAATGTTTTTACTCTTCATTTGTAACCATGGTGACATGTTATAATTTACCTATATTATGGGCAATGTAATCGGAGTACTACTATATACACCAAAAGGATTTATTCAATCTGTAGATATTGCAAGATTAATGTTTCTTGTCTCATTTAGAAATTCTGGAAACTCGTAATAAATTTTCTTACACTAAGGAGAATCTGCTAGATGACGTAGGTTCCAATCCTTAATTCATGAATCAACATGCCATTTTAATTGTCTCATGGTTTCCTGAAATCCATATTATCTTTTAAATAGTGGAATGATAGGAATTTTCAATACACATTTCAAAGGTCTTGATTAATTTTTCTTATATTGATCTATGCCACACGTATAGAATTTTATGAGTGATTCATGGTTCTTGTGAAACAATATGAAATCATTTAGACAATAATGTATTTTTTAGATATAATTCCCATTATACATAAACATTAATTTTGAATCATATGTTTGGCATGGTAGTAAATTTTCATCTGGTGTCATATCATTCTAGAGACAAATTAGTTATGTAAAGCTAGTGTCACTCCATCCACTTATATATTTTAAATTAAATAACTTTGATAAAACTAATTAAGTTTTTTTTGGTACAAACAATATACAATGGTTCATGGAACATCAATTTAACTTCTCAATGAAATTTTGAAAATAATGAAGGTTATCTTAAATTTCCATTTTCATTTATTCCTTGATATCTCTGACATCATATACAATTGTATTCATATGTAATGATTCATAACCCATAGTATAATCCCCATTGGTGTCCACATTGAGTTTTCCCCATATTTATTCCAACAAATATATCTTTCATATATTACGTGAAAAATAAAATGTTCTTCCAACTCTTCTAGACTAATTTATCTAAAATAAAAACAATGTAAACATGAACATATGATTCTAGAAGGGTCATGTACATGATATCTTTCAAACATGATGAACTCTTAAACTCCATCTTCATACTCATTTGTCCAATGATTAACATGCGTCCATTTTCAATTCATATCCACCCTATTGAGATCATATAATATTAATTTTATAGAATTTATAAATAAATTCACATTAGATATGTTCATTATCAAAGGTGAAAGTTATTCGAAAATATATTAATGGAAACTCAACATTTGATTGTTTCAATGAATTTTTGTATGTTGAAGAAAATGGGTAATTTGACTTATGAAAATAATTACTCCATTATGGCCAGTGTTATCCATTGAATTCATTAAAAGGTGAATGTTATAAGAAACTCATCCTCATTTCATTTTCCATGATGCATAATGACCATTAATTTTATAGGTAATTCTCAAAACATATCTGTTATTATAACACATTTGATCCACATGAGTTGTATATTTTTCTTTATCACACATTAAAGAATGGGTATTTCAGAAAATGTCACTCCTTCTCAATTATATAGGTACCCCTCCACCACCCTTTTAGAACAACAACTAAAATCATGATCTCTCAATATAAGCAACATATAATATTTATAATTTTCATCTATTAAAATTTTTAGTGGTTCTAGTCTTAACAGGATGTGATAAATTATTCAATATGAAGAAATATTTTAGTAGAAGTTATGATTTCATTTATATAATTTAAATTTTCAAATATTTCTTTTCAATTTATCTTATTTAACTATTTATTCATAATACTAATTAGCGAATTTAATAAAATAAAAATAAAATAATTGTACTTCTATATTAAATATATTCCAATAAAATTAACTTAATATTATTTCTCAACTATTTATTATTACATATTATTTTTTGGGTCAATTTATCCACCAAGAAGAAGGATGAAATAAAATTATATAATGGAATGTTATGAAAACATAGTTAATCTTTTATTATATGTATATATAATTAAACAATATTCGTTTATGGTTTTATAAAGGTAACATTAATATTTAACCCTGGCTTAATAAACCACCTTATGTTTTACAAGAATTAACATAACAAGCATGTTATAGATTCTGTGTTGGGGAACCATACCTAAAACATCCATGGATTGAACATGGAACATATTAAATCATAAAGGAACTATAATTATAATTTTTTTATTATTAAGAAGAAGAAAAAATCAAGAACATGGATCAATGACCAAGATATCTATATTGAAATAGATAATGAATAATTGGAACTATTATCAACAAATGATAAATACAAATTAAATAGTAGGAATTAAGATCATCGAGAAAGATGTGGTAAAAATGTAGATAGTGAAAACAATATAAAAGTTCTAGACCACAAATAACTCATGACATCATCAAACAAGAAATGAAAAATGGAATGAAAAATACAAAGAGAAAATTACAGGGACTTCCTTATTAGGTTGAAGAAAATACACTTGTAAAATCAACCTACAACTAAAAATAGGATGTCTAACGATGTTTGAGAAAATAGAGGCAGTCGAGTGGTGTGATTTGAGCATCGATTAATTAAAGAGGAGCTCCGACAGTGGATGGATCCCATATAAATCTTCTAATATCATGACTAGCTTGATAATGGATTGGGGTTTTAAATATACCAGGACACTTTTATCATCACATACAAATAAAAAATGATAAAGAGTCATTTTATCAGCACCTAATTGAAAGTGCCGATAAGTGGAATATTTATCATCAATTTTTTTGTACTAATTAATGTAGTTCTTTAGTGTCACTGATAAAATCCCTATTTATCAGCACTAATGTTTTTTTTCTAATAAAAATTCATTTTATCAGTGCTTTTTTAGTACTCAAAACCCCTAATCATTATTAGAGAGAAAAAAGCATTGAAAAAGACCTACCATTATTAGTGCTTATTACTTAAGTATTGATAAAGGATTTATAATTATAATTAGAAATGGAGAATTGAAAATATATATATTTAATAAAGATGTTTAAATATAAATATGGTTGATATATTACTTTTTAAATATATTTTTTTATAATTTATAATTATTTATTAAAAAATACAGAAATATTTTTGAAATATACTATATATATCTAATTTTATTTCCATGCATATGTATATATGTAAAAAATGAGTGAAAATGATTAAATTAAAAATAAGAACACTAATTATATTAAAAAAATCGATATGTTTTGTGTGTGTGCATTGTATATAAAAATTCATTTTCTCTATATCTATGAAATCAATATAATAGATATTTGATCGGTTATCAATTTAAAAAAAATCAAATGCCACATTAAATTATATGCCTATTACTCTATGAAATTTGATAGTATTTTTAATCCATATTAAATTTTATTTATAGACAATTATTGACTAAATATATGACTATTTAATTTTAAGCACATAAATATATTTTAATATATAAATCATATTTATATAAATTAATATATATCTGTACATTTATTATATAAAATTTATTAAGATTAATTATCATAATTATCTAATTCGTAAAATATTTAATATTTAATAATATATAATCATTTTATTCATTTTTATCAACAATTATTTTATTAAATAAATTTGGAATATTTTTTTAATAAACTCTCATTTTATTTAATTATTATTTTTTTACTCGGACCTTTATGAGCACTTGAAATTCAATATAATAATCTACTTATTTATCCATGATAAAAATAAATCACTAATAAACGGTACCCATTATCAGTTCTAACAAAAAATCAATGATAAAGGGTTCCATTTATCAGTTCTAAAAATAATACATTGTTAAAGGTTCAATTTTTCAATGATAAAAAAAGAACTGATAAAAGGTTAATTTTATCAGCGTTGTTTTTAGTACTGATAATGATTATATTTATCAGATATTTTTGGTAGTGCTGATAAATACTAGTACTATTAAATGTGGGTTTGGTAGTAGTGACATAATTTAGGATGTGATCTTGTGGTTGTGAGGAATTAGTTATTAATTTGGATGTTGTATCCTTTTTGGTTTGCTGTTGAGCAGGTTTTATACGGGACCACATAATGGTTTTCTTGTCTTGTGGTACCATTAGAAATGGTTGTGGTGTGGTTAGTCCCATTTGGTTTTAATGGGTGACCCACAAGAGGGGTTGAATGTGTTGTCAGATCTTTGGGTACTTGTGATGTCCAAGTGGATATCTTAATATTTTGGATGTATGAAAAAGGGATTTCTTAGAATTTATTGTTTCAAAAGGGGCTAGGTGGAAGGGAAATTGGTTTTTAGAATGTAACTAGGGTTGTGATCACTATTCGTTTGTTTTGGTTATGTTTAGGTAACCACCTGAAGAATTACCCCATGTTGTGGGTGGTTGGAATTTGAGTCATGGGGGGTGCTTGATGGTGGTATTGATTCAAGGTGGGCATGATTGAGTTTTTTGAAAAAAAGAAATTGTTATGATTTGGGTTCATCAAAGAGAAGTACCGTGAGTGCATTTGGTTGGATTGAAGGATTATTTTTAGGGAAGGAATCATTAAAATTTATGACCTCATTGTTATAATGTTGGTTCATGTGAGAATCGATGTCTACTATTGGTGGATGAGGTAAGCGATACTAGAGAAACATATAATTTTTTTGATTCATGAATGACACCAGATATGATGATGGTCCTTTTTTTAGATCTCACTTATGAAAAAGTTGATTTGTTGGATGGGGGGTATATGAAACTTCAAAGTTGATTAGGATGATGGGCTAGGAGGTGTGGTCATTATTGAGTGAGATTTATAATCCTAGTCCCAATGACACACGACTCATGTATTTTTAGTTGGGTTCTAAGAATGGTCATAGGATATCTTGTGACCCAAGGTTCTGATGACATCATGATGGTATAAATTCACTAGGGATGCACTATATAATTAGGTTTATGTTAATAGGTGGATCAAAAAAAAGTACCTAACATTAGAAGTGAAATTAATGTGATATGAACCAACTATGAATTTGAATGTTTGATTTAGGATTGGTTGGGATTCTACTGAGTATTATTTCTGTTTTGGTGATACCCACTGACGACATGTTATTGTTCTCTCAAATTAATTACCCTGACGCCAAATACCTTGACATCATCCTGAATACACTGCTATGGAATTGGATATACCCCATGACACCAAAATTACATTATGGGTTGATAATGAGTGGCTTCTTTGAAGGATGTGCATGTGGTAAAGTGCTGGTGAATAAGGATAGTGGGAAGTAGGCCACTGACCCTTTTTGAGTGGGGACCTTTTGAAGGATCAAATGTTACAAAATTTCATAGGTTATATTATTGGAGGATGGGAATGGGTGATGGTGGGTGATTGTTTTGTATCTCGAGTGAGAGAAGGGTGTCCATGTATACTTCATAGGTTTGGAAATGTTAGAGAATAGAGCGTGGAGGACAGTGTTTCTAGAATGAGGTTAAGAAAATGATATTCTCATGGTGTAGAGTTATATGTTGGTTATGGTGGTATGACACTAATACTAAATATTTCATAGATGTGTATAGTTGACCATGGTATGTTTAGGGCGAAACCAAGATTCCGGTGAATAATTGAAGAACTGTGTTCCTAGATTAATTAGGGAGTTCTAGAAGAGAGTCATATTTTTTTGATGGAAGAGATAAGAATTGGATTCAAGAAAGTGGTGGTTTGGAAAGAAATCCATGGTTCTTCTGTTGGAGGTTTTTTAGTTGGCATGTTAGTTCTGGATGATCATTTTGTGATAGTGGAGTTTTAGACCATGGAATCTCATCGGGAGTTAGGTATGGAGTCTAGTGGATGTGTCTGGATAGTTAAAGTGTTCCTTTGATTATGAAGGCATAATAATCATGTGAGGTGAATATGTATTGGTAGTTGGAAATTGGCAGCTTTAAGAAGAGTCAACCAGTGATTTTATAACTTGGACTTGCATGAGGAACAAATGATATATGATGTACACTGTATCAGGAGTGTCAATATAAAAGTGATAGTCATGGTAGGAATGGAATGTTGATTTTGAGGTAAATTCATCTTGGTTCATATTTTATTCAGGGATGGTGGATACACATCCATTATAATGGGTTTTTATAGACTAGGATGGGTTACAATACAAATTGGGGATCTCAGGTGGGTTAAGAAACAAAATATGGAAACCAAACCAAGTGACAATGGGACCTACAATTTTAGATTCTAGTAATATTTTCCGATGGAATAGGTTTGAGATATATTATGTAGGTGGTAATATGATAATTAAAAAGTGGGGAGCATTGTATGTTTTAGGGGTAAATGAATGAGAATAGAATAAGTATTTTGGTTGAATGAGATCATGTACGTTTCATATTGGTGGTTTTATTTTGATTATAAGTGTTGGCATAGGGTTTTAATGTTTGAGTACCATTAAACCAATGTTATTATTGGGTTTTGTTATGGGTTTTTTTGATATGGAATGATGCCATTGGGCCTCATGCAGTGGTCCTACATAGGACATGGATTGGGGTTGGAAAATCATATATTACTTATAGTAACACTAATTGTGTTTCTCTATTTGAGAGTTTTGGGGAGAATCAAACTAAGGGTATACCTATATTCTCTCCCAATGTTCTATAGTGCCATAGTATATTATTCCTTAGTTTTGTAGTTTCATATGAATTACCCAGATATTTTGTTATTTGTTTGTCTTTTGAAATGAGGTACATCAGGATGGTGCATCCATTAGGGAGTATCAGACCTGTGTTGTGAATTTAAGTGATAAGGTTTAAAGGGCTATACCATTATTATAATCCAAATGTCAGATGGAATAGATATATTCAAGATGAAAATTGATAAGGGGAAGATGTTTTTCATGCCTAGTGTCTAGACACCATTTTCTTTGGGGTCTAGTGATGTTTAAAAGTACAACATAAGGGAGGGAAATCCTAATATAGAGATATTTTAAGATCCCAACTCTGAGATATGGTGTATCCTGTATTCTTTTAGTGGTTTATTTCATATGAGTAGTAAATTTCTCAATGTAGGGGGAGGGGGTCATGGGGGTTTGGGGCATGGAATAGTAGAAAAAAAGTCCAATATGTGTGAGTTTCATGGTTTGTACAAAGTTAGTTTATCTATAAACCAAAACTATTCATGGAGGGGTGTCTTGAACAGAGTTAGAAAAAATAGACATACCATGGTTTTAAACCATGCCAACCTTCCTAGACACACATGAATATCTGACTCCCTTATAAAGATGAATAAGGATGGGAGATGCATAATTTTTTAAACAACGAGGGTGGATAGCCAAACTGTGTTGTTGTCCCCCTCTTGGATAGATAGAGATAGACAATTTCAAAACGGTTTGGATATAAATATGTCCAAACATTGTGCCTCTTAAAAAATGGTAAAATAATATTTTACTCTAAACATTTCTAGTTTTCCACCTAATTTTTCACCTATATTCTTATCCAGCTATATGGGGTTTTAAGGAGGATCTAATCTCTTCTCAATGGATGATTATCCCTAATTCTGTTGGTGTTCAGAGTGATATTGGGTGTGAATTGAACCCATTATTCTCCAACTTTATTTCATTCAATTTTTTAAAAGTAGATTAGTGTGTTGTGTCCCTATCCACTAAATATCGAAACCATTATTTTCTAGTATTGTCTTTTTCATGGTATTTGAGGATGTTTATTCACCAATTAATGGTTTTTTTGGATGAGTAGTTATCTATGAGAATGAGGTAGGTGGTACTTGATATTTTTCCAATGGTTTTGATGTTTTATAAGATTATGTAGTTGTGCTGATATTGTACCTTTCTATGTTTTTATATCATTGAATAAGAAAAGTAAATCATGAATGAAAATGAGGTGAGAGAGAATTCAATGGACTTTATTGTGCTATTGATAAATTGAGACCTAATTTAGGGCCACCCATGGGGTTTTCCAAACCATTTAAAATAATAAAATTGAATTGGTCAACAATGAGATAGAGAATTTGTGACGGTAAAGGGTTGAAATTCTATTTTTATTATGGGAATGAATAAAGGGACAATTGAAATGTTATATGCTTGATTTTTTGAAACTATAATATGGCTTTTGAAAAGGATTAAATGATGTCTTTTGGATTTTGATAGGGTTATGGTTTTCAATGAAGGAAAAATGATGTTCTGAAGGTGGGAAATGTATCCAAAAGGATTTCTTTACTTCAAATTGATTTAAAAAGATATTCTTATTAAATTTAAAATTATTTTTGAATTGTGTGTGTGGTTTACCCCTTGGGAAAATTCCATAGTTGTTTCTTCATCTTGAATTGGAGTTAATGAATGAACATTGGGCTTATTTTTTGTTCATATAGAAATACCCAGGTTAAAGGGAATTCTTAAAATTTCCTAATGAAGTGAATGGTTTTCTTAAGCCTCTAAAAATGTTTTAATTGATATTTTATGAAATTTTGAAGAAGGGGTTGGGATTTTTTGTGACATGTTATTTAAAGGTTCATTGGGGCCTTGATTAATGAATAATGATTAAGGGTGTTAGAAATTTTTATAAATTATGTGATAAAGAATGAAATGATTGATAATGAAATGGTTAGGGATAGTTGGACATGATGTTTTGAATACATGTTGGATTCATGGATTGATGATCTATGTTTACCGACCACTAACTAATGGATTTGGGAAGTTGGAATCACACTCCACTTCCCAAAAACATTTTTCATTGATTAGTAAACATGGAGCATTAATCCATGAATACAATAAGGGTTCAGAACATCTTGTCTGACTATAGGAACCCTATTGCATCATATTTTTTTAGATGATTGACTAATTATCTACACTCCAATGGAATAGACATGGAATTCCACAATAGGTTGGGTATTTGGTCACTTTTTAGGATCATTTTATAATTTTAGAATTATGTATTTTAATCTTTTTGACTTCCTGACATGTTGTGTACTATTCATATTGTTATAACATGTGTTACATGGTTTCGTATTGAATGTTTCCATATATTTTCAATTTATTGTTCCTGGTAGTTATTACATATATTGATATTACATGTGTTGTGTATTTTTTATGATAAGAAAGTAAAATATCCATATATTTTTCTTTATATATATGCTTATATTTAGAAGCCTTTGGCATATAAGGAGGCACACTTGAGGTCATGTGGCACATCAGGTTTTGGATCCTATTTTAGTGTCCACCAGGCCAAGACGTCACACCATTACCTCTTTCCAAAAAAAAGAAATCTACTAACACACAAATTTTTATGAATGGTGTATGGAAAATTCTTAGTTGGATACAACCACAAATCTATATAATTTATTTCACTAGGAAACTATTATTTTCTTATTTTAATCAAAACATGTTTCATAATGGTATTTCATTTAAAAATATTTTAAATTAATGATCATTTTATTTTCATTAAAAAAAATACCAAAATATGGAATAATTTTAAAATCAACATAAATGAAAATATAGAGGGAAATAATCAAAGTCATTAATAACTCTAAATATAACCATGTGAGAATTTGAAACAATATAAATAAGTGAAACCAAGAGCATGAAACACAAATGGGCTCCAACCTATGGGAAATGTGATGTAGGGAACACAATGTAACTTTAATCTAGTTATAATGTGAATCCTAAGATATTGTGACCTACCAGAGTCTATTGATATCACAATTGTAACCCCTAGTGGTTCCACACTCACTAGGGTTTGGATATGTCCTTAACCCAATACACCCATGGTTATTAATGTTCTCCTATGTGATACACTGCATTAAATCATTCAATAAACCATTATCATAATTTTACAAAACAATTCACTAGGATATCATCACCAAAACCCTTACAACAATGAATATTTTAGAGAAAAAACCATTGTTGAAAATTTCAACGAACACATAATGTGAATGGAACAAATTTTAAATAAAACCCCTCTTCCAAGACACTAAAGATAAAATTTCATAAAATAGACCTCATACATTTTAAGTAAATAAATTAATAAAATATGGAAAATGAATTGAAATTTACATATGTTCAATGAAGGTATATAACCATTTTATACACACACACACCTTTAAAATTAAAAAACCTAATCTCCCTAAAAAAATATTGGAATCGGAGGGATTGGGTTCTCACAAAACAAGATCCATAATATTTATATTAAATTACCCATAAAACACTTTAGATATATCAATTAAATAACACTTTGGTTTCAATGAGATAAGTTAAAGAGATATTGAGGTTATAAATTGGTAAATTAGGGTAAATAGATGTGAAATATAAACATACACCGATGATATCCACCCAAATCAATCTATAATCACCATGAAAAAAAGAAAATAACCCTTTTATAGTGTAGAAGAATGGTTTTTTCATGTTAGTGGGGGATTCATATGATATTAGAGTTAAAAATGATCAATATATTTTGGATAATTGTCCCATTTTAAGAAACTAAAATGGGGATCATGGTTAAGACACATTGTAAGGAAAAATATGTGGTAGCTACATTCCCTTGATAACTGAAATTGAAAATAACATGGGAATAGACACACAATTATACAAATAATGAATAATATGAGTGATAGCCTTGGGACCGAAACCCATTCATCCCTATGGTTCTCCTAGAAACTCATATCATTAGGAAAAACAATCCCCAAACATTGAAATATTCATTTAAACCAACATATCTATATTTCACTATTACTACGTGGATATTACTAAACATTTCCAAGCTAGTCACCTAGCATGTTTCACCCAAAACTCTAAATTTTCATCCACAAACTCCCAAAATAATTTTAACCTTCCAAAAAAATTATAGTAAAAAAGAAGCATAACTCTATCCTGGACGAAATCACATAACACCCATCCAGATAATAAATTGACATTTTATATTTGTGTAACAAAAAGAAACATTAATAATTCCATCAATAAAAATAACATTATAAACCCATGAAAAATATTTGAGTATCCAATGATATTAGGTATTTTTCTATTTTATTTCCCTCCAATTAAGCTTATAGTATTTATAAGTTTTAGATATATTATATACATTTAATTAATAAAATTTCCCAATCAATAGATTTATAGAATCTAGGTGAAAACCCTCCATGAAAAGGAAGGAAATATAAGGTATTCAAAAATTAAAGGAATTATAAGAAATTTTATATATATTCATAGAAGAAAGTTAGGAAAGACAAGGACAATGATGGACCACTCCTATGAATGAGAATAACATTTAATAATATATCCAAAATAATACATATAATGATATCATTTTAAGAATATCCATGATCAAGGAGAAAACACATCGAACGATGTTGACATTAAATTAAATAACTTTTTTGGAGAATCATAAAAAGAAATTTTCAAAAATATAGAATATTAATGACCTATAATAATATTTAATAAAAAAAGAAATATTTTTTAAAACATTTAGGATTAAATATATTTTGGAAATAAAGAAATTTTACAGGGAAATTTTCAAGGAAAAATAAAAAATGTTAGAATGATTTGTTCACACAAGAAAGGGTTAAAAAGGTATTTTCACACATTGATTAAAATGAACAATAAAAATTATTAAATTTATATTAAATAACATTAATAAATTTAAAACTTGTATAATATGAGCTTAATACCATATTGTTACATTGATAATAAAATTCAAAAAGTAATTCAATGAATATGGTCATGGTGGATGAGTATTCCCAACCAAGAAGAAGTGTTAATGGCTATTAACTTACAATGAAAAAATATTGAGCTAATGGGGAAAAAATGATAAGGATGCATATGAAATCCAAAAAATAGGTAAAGGAGGATACAATTATAAGGATTAATAATCAATGTGCATATAAATTCCTAAATTGGGATATCTTTAAAAAACAGCCCTGATTTAAAATTTACATTCAAGAAGAAACCCTTACAACAATGGTAATATAGAATCAAAGGAATATAAGTGGGTCAATAAAATTGGACATTAAAATATCATAAAAGGAATGATATTATTTCACATGATGTAAATAGGGATGTGAATACACCATATAAATTAAATTATGGTGCATAATATCATGCATGTCTCATGGAATTATAAACATAGATGAATATCCCTTACCTTAATTCATGACATCCACTAAAGTGATACAATATCTTATATAACAAAACTAACTATCCTAAAAATAAATTACAGAAACATTTTTCATATCTAAAATATTTTATAATCAAAATTAATAATTATTATCTATGTTTATATTAGCTAGTTAGTATCAATTTTTAATATAGGATATGAGTATTCTTCATCATATTATACTAGTTTCACTATAAGAGTGCTATTATTCATTCTTATCCCAAAATACATCATTCAAAAATAACACATTGTAATGTAGTGTTTTATATTTAATTAATTATAATGTTATAATTTCATTATATGGTATTTTTGGTTATGATCCTTAAAGATTAAACTTCAAAAGAACATATTTTGATGATTTTTAATAAATGAATGATGGTCTGTTGATAAATGAGTTTAATATTAATGTTCCATTAAATAAGAAAAATAAAATATCTATTTAATTATATATATAATATATTATCCGTAATTATGTTCTCATATTCATCTGTGATATTATTTAATATCATTGATCATGTGAGTGGTTAGAGAGACCCAAACATGAACAAACCATAATGAATGGAAGAGTGTAGTTTAGGAAGTTGGTACCTTTGGAATAAAATCATTGTTATATAAGAATAATGATATTACTATTATATTTTTAATTTTATGTTTGGTTTTTAATTTATTTTAATAAATAATAAATAATATAGACGAAAAATTAGATACATTACATCATAGAGGTAGTAATCCCCATGTACGCACTATTAATGTTTCCATTTCTCAATGATTCAGTGAGAATGATTGTTGATCATAATATATCTATTCATAATAGTAATTATATTATATATGTCACATTTATTCATAAATACCATCATTATATTAAGATAATATTGGAGGTGGTGAATAATATAAGAAGTCACTTCATGGAGGTGGTAATCCTAAAATATACACAACATGTGCTTTTGCTTATCTTAATGAAAAAGGGTCATGGTGGTCAGTGTTTATTGAAAAAATATAAAAAATTAGTATAATATAAATAATTATAAATTAAGATAATATTATGTAATATTTTTTTAATTTCTGGATATAAAATAAAAATCATTCAGAAAATGATATTACTTAAATTGACAACATTTTGCTTCTCTTGAAGGATACTTTGTAGAGGGATGTCATAGGAAAAAATTTGTGTATAAAAATTTATAGAAAAAATGATTCTAGTGGAAGGAAAATGTTAAATTTTAATTAAAAAACATAAAATTGGGAGTTGTATTGATGTGTTGGTGAGAATTACCTCTTATAAGTGGTGAGAATATATTTTTTGTAAATATTTCAAATTAATATAAAGAGAGCCCATGTTTCACATATCAGGATGAAAATAAAATGGAAATTAATATATTTTAGATGATTTTTAGTGGATAAAAACCTCAACAACATAATTATAAACATTTTTTTAACATGTTAGGCCTTTTACCTCTTTGTTAAACCAATTTCAACCATTTTAGCTTTGTCACGATAAATATTTTTAACCAAAGTAATTATTTTTATTCCTGAAAATAAAATGGACTGTAACATCTCACCCCTCCACATTGGCTTTAGTCGTGGAAAAATTGAAATTTAGAATTAAGTGACATCCTCATGGTGCCAAGGGCTGAAAATAAATATTAAGGGATTCAATACATGTAGGGGAAGATTTTAACATTGGGAATAAAATAGCCCAACCAAACCTTCCATAAAAAATAAACCACTACATGATTCATGGTAACAATGTAATACAACTCGACAAAATTCCATTGAAATAAAAACCAAAAAACAACAGGGTTCCACAATAGAAGAAAACAAACATCTAAGCACACAAGAGAAGACAAGACCAATAAGATCAATGTAATCATGTAAAACTCAAAATCTCAAACATGATCTATTATCCAATTCTAGAAAACATCCCAATTACCATGATGCCCCATTAAAAAGTATGACACTTCATATTTTCCCATTTTTTGATAAAAAATATCTACAAAACCACCCAAGTTCCAAAGCAGGGGTGAGTAGTGAAACTCAGTAGGATTTCACTAAAGTAATTTATTACACATTATTCAAGGAAATTACATATTAGAACATTTATATATAGCAATTTATATAAAAACCATTTAAAAAGTTCAAAAATTTATAACAAAGGAAAACAAGTCCTTACCAAAATAGAATTCTCAAATAAACCAGTTTCCAATGAAAGTAACCAAACAAGTCATTTAATTATTTCTAAATTTCCATTTTGTTATAAAACATTTCGTTTCACATAACCACACACAAAAACACACACAAAAACAGACACTTAACCACACAACAACGTATTCTTGGTGTTACTATTGGTAATGGAATTACATATCCATACTCCATACCTTCGATGGCGGTACTTCCAGACCAATATCCATACCATTCCCTTCATACATAACCATTTAATCCAACAACATGTCAATATAACACTTTATAATTTAGTTCAAAAATTTCAATGAAACCAGTCTTTTATCGAAAACCATACCATCAAACCATTTCAATATAACTGATCCTTTTATTGAACAGACTTTTCTAACAACCCTTTTTAATAAAATGAACCTTTTAAAGAAAACACTATTCCAACAATCAATTAAAATAAAACCAACACTTTATTGAAAGCACATTTCCTTGCAAAAAACGAAAAAAAAATTTAAAATCATCATTTGAAAATAAATTAACCATTTTAGCTTTCTCTGAAAACATCCAATATGAAAAATTACATAAAACGTCACCAAAGGATGTTTCCATCAATAATTTAAAAATAATTTCCTAATCAATATAAATAAAAACAATCAATTCCAAATCGGGCCTTCTAGTTCAAGAAGGAGAAGACTTGAATGAGGCCACATACATTTGGAATTATGGTGAAAATGAAGAACGACATGGAAACACACATAGAACTTGTTTGAATATCCAAAACCCACCTTTGATATTTTTCCTATCAATAAAAAATAAAATTATAACCATTATTGGAAAACCGCACCTTAGATCTTCCTACATCGGACTAAATCTATGAAACTTTGGGAGAGAGGGAAGTAGATCTATGAAAAACCACGAAAAATAACACCAAATAAAGGTTTACTAAGGGAATTAGGATTCAAAGAACCAAAAAATGCCTCTGGATTACTTCCAATTCGATGGGTAAAGGTTCTATAGGCTTTGGGAGAGATAAATTTAATGGTAAGGTTGATTTGGAAAAAATAGATGGGTTAAAACTTAATCCTTATACATATATACTTTTTTAGATCTTATATTAAACTGTGCATGGTTAGTCAAATGATAAGAAAATATGTGCACTGACCATGTTCCCAGTTCATCCTAAAAGAAAAACACACACAGTTTTACCACACGGTTTGACAAACTCTTTTCCAACCATACAAAATCCCACTATACCACTTTGCACAGTTTCTAATTGGTGTCCAAATGGTTTTGAAAAACCATGATCCAACCTGTGCACCCTCCCCATAGCCCCAATCTCAATGTTCATGGTTTCTTGTAAGTGATACAATGTTTCCACAAAAATTTATCCACCATTAACCTATATAAACCCCCCCAAAAGATTCCAAAAGGTTTCCAAACCCACCCATAATTCACCGAAACATTTTATACACACAGAAATCATAAATAAAGTGTTACATACACGAACCTGAGGTTTCTACACTATCCCCAACATTAGACTTTCTGTCCTTAGAGTATGGAGAACCACTTCCTTCCTGAAAGAGTTTGGTCCATTTATTAACCATATCCCTCTCTAGTTCCCATGTATCTTCTTGAATATGACGTTGATTCCACAAAAAATGCACTAGTCTGATGCTTTTCCCACCTAAGAATTTCTATTTCATATCCAAAATCCATAATTTCAGGTTCCCCAATGAAGAATCAAACTTTAGTTCAATGTGATACCATAAAATTATATGGTTATGATCAATTTCATACTTTTTCTACTGAGATACATGAAACACATTATGATCTTTACTGAGCTTTGGGAAAAAATCCATGTGAAATGAAACTTCACCAACCTATTAAAGTATCTCAAATGGGCCTATGTATATAAGAGATAACTTTTCATGCTTTCAAAAATGATGATGTTCAAGCCTTGAAGATATCCTCATGAATACTTGATTAGACACCTAAAATTAAAACTACCAATGTTGATGATCCACATATGATTTCAGATGACTTTGTATCATCTCCATATGTTTCCTGATCAAATGAATCTTCTTTATTGTCTCTTTTACATGTTAGACCAAACTAGTAATTTCTCACCTATTTACAATCAGAAAAGTGGTTAATGATAAGGCCGCTCATACAATCCTTCAAAATGATTCATATGTATCAAGGATTGATAACTATTGTTATATGAGAACACCACTATCGGTATATGATCCCCCCATGAGCCAAAAAATCCATTACACAACCCCACAACTTGTCTTCCAATGTTTATATCTTCCTTTCAGATTTCCCATCCATATGAGGATTATACCTCATACACATATTCAACTAAATTCCAAATGATTTCTATAAGGATTTCAAGAAATGAGATGTAAACATCACATATCATTCTAGAACTACTAAAACTAGTATTCCATGTCTCTTTACTACTTATCGGATATATATTATTTTCACAAGTCCCCCACCATTTGAGATTCAGGAATAGGGATGAAGTGGGTTGACTTTGTGAGATGATACACTATCAACCATATGGAATATGTTTCCCAAAACTTTCTTGGGAGAAAAGTTAAAAAATCCATTGCCAACTTATCCCATTTCCAAATAGGAATAGTTAAAAACTACAACATACCTAATGGTCTCTAATGCATTACATTAACATTTTGACACGTTATGAATCTCAAAATAAATCCATCTACTTCATTTTCATGATGACCAACCAAAACTGTTCTTTCATCTCTTTATACATATTTTTCAATCCATGATGAAAATACCATCTTGAACGGTGGTAAGTGTGATGAATGTTTTCCTGACAATCCATAGGTATGAACATCAAACCATGAAACCAGAAAAATGACAATCCATAAAGTTTCTATCCCTCAATGATCTCCCCACCATTGAGTTTTGACTTCATATCAACCCATTCAGAAGCAGGTGTTTATACATCCTTAAATATATTAAAAAAATTAAGAACTATTGAAAATAAAAAGAAAACAACTATATGCCCTTGGTATTCTAAATCTAAGTTCATGTCGTCTAGGTCTGACATCAACTTCCACTCATCTGAAGCCTATTTTTCAAATAGATCACATGAATTTTTGCTTAATGCATTTTCTTTCATATTTTCTTTACTTGTGGTATACAAGAAGTCTGTGTAAAACATTTATAGATAATCCATCCTTATTCTTTGTCTTAGGTTCAAATAACATTTTGATAATTTATGTTTCAAGCTCTTATAGTTTATAAACATAGTAAATTTCTCACCAAAAAGGTAATAATTCTATGTCTTAAAAGCTTGAACTACACCAGCTAACTATGAATCATGTGATAGGTAGTTATTATCATATAAAAAATAACTATTATGAGTCATAAGAAAAAACATGATCTCCCTACATGAGAACACTTCCCATCCCAGATCCTGAAGCATCAAAATAGACCATGTACCATAATCCATATTACAAAAAAAACAACATTGGGGCTGATGAAATGTGAAATTTAATCTCTTGAAAATAATACTACCATACCTCATTCCATTGTAATGGAACATTATTACTTGTTAAATATATCATTTGGTGAAGCTAGTCATGAGAAATAATGAACAAAATATCTATAATAACCAGCTTGACCAAGGAAACTTTGTACCTCCAAGACATTCTTTTTTGAATTTCAAGACACTATAGCTTATATTTTTTCAAGATCATTAGAAACACCTCTTCCATAGATTACATACCCAAGGAGACGTACCTATTGAATCCAAAAATCACACTTTGATAATTTGACATATATATGATGATCCTGCATAATTACCAACATTGTCACGAAGTGTTTTTAATTCTCATACCTTTTACATGAATACAAATAATCTTTCATCCCTAAACACCAGTACAAAAACCCAGATACCTCTGAAATATCTGATTCGTCAATTATCTAACGAATTCTAGTGCATTTGTTATACATTATGGCATTTAAATATATTCATAATAGCCATATCGACTCATGAAATATTCCTTTGGTGTATCATCCTTCCAAAACCAAAATTGGTGATATCCTAATCTCAATTCAATCTTAGAGAACTATTGAGCTCCACTCAATTGACTAAAATAACATCAATGGATGGATGTGAATACTGATTCTTTATTGAAACTTCATTTAGCTCGCGATAATAAACACAATGCCAATGAGTTCCATCCACATTTTTAAAAAACAAGACCACTGCAACACTTAGAGGCATTCTAGGCCACATGAACCCTTTTCTTTACAGATCTTCCAAATTTTATTTCAATTCCCTAAATTCTATTGGTTCCATCTGGTAAGATAGAATATAAATAGGACTGGTCCATTAGAGTAAATAAATCAAAAAATACACTTCTCTTTTGGGTGGAAACCAAGATAAAGTTTCTGGAAAAACATCTTGAAACGGTTCAAAACTATTAGAAAACAACTATACTAGATCTCCTCCATCGATTCCAAATTCAATGCTTTGAATAGGTATGATATTGTTCCAATTAATAGTTCCAAAAATCCCATTGCACCTTCCATGACATTCTGGTCTTCTATAATGAGATTATTGACAACATAATTAGTCATAAAACTGACCATTATATTATAATAATCAATTTGATCCATGAACATTGCCAACCAATCCAAACCTAGGATTATATCAAAAAAATAAATATCAAGAATATAGAAGTTACATATTATCTTGAATTTATCAAAATTTATAGAAAAAAGCTACACATAATGACTCAAAAATCTCATTGACCAATAGAATTTTTTATTTTTAACATGGAGGGAATCATTTCAACATTTAAACCTAAAAAAAGAAAATAAATTTTGAAATAAAGGAATGGGGTCCACCCTTATCAAACAATGCTTGAATAAAGGTAGAATTCAAAATAATTGTATCTCTAATGTTTATGGTCTAGATAGATCATGCACAAAAACCTACTCAGCTCTATATAATTACTTTCTCATAATACTTTGTTCCTTATTGCCTTGTTGAGATAACCCTTGTTGAGGAGTCATGGTATTCCTAGAATCAGCATGTCTAAATTTTCTTTGCTGATGAGAGGTATTCTACTTCCCTCTTCCCATAAAATCATAAGCCATTTGTGACACATGATATTTTTCTAAAACCTGGCCTCAGAGCACTATAAAAATTGCACTGAATATGCCCCATCTGTTAGATAATTTGGCATAATCTTGGTTATTTCATACACTCTTGGTTCATGTGACTATGGGAACCACATTGGAAACATCCCAAAATTCTCTTGGGTCTTGGAGGATGATTTACCGATCCACTTATCTGATTCTAAGTCATACTCCTCTCATGGAAATAGGTGTCCCAATTCCACTTGTTCTTAACATTAGAGTTCACACTATTTTACATAGCTATAAAAATAATACCTCTACACATATATCTTGAGATGTATATTTATTCCATAATTTCTCTACAAACGATCTTTGTATAATCTATTATTCCGAGCACTAAAATATCCAAGCGAATATCCTACCTTAGTGCCAATCAAAAAATTCATTCCTTTAAGGATGCACTAGAAGTAACATCAGGTGAAAATTGGACTAAATTCATAAAATTGTCCACATACTCTATCATTATGAGTCTCTTTTTATTTAATATGAAGATTTATATCATTCTTTAAATCATGAACATATGAGTATTGAATTGTTTGTTGATAAATTATTCAAAATCCTATCACGCAATTCCTTGGTCAAATTTAGCATGAAATGATAAATTTCAACATTGGAATGAAAGATCTTCAAGAATATATGTCACCAGCTTGAATTCAAAGTCTTCTGGTGGGCTAATGAAATCAAAGAGTTGATTCATCTTATTTAGTCAATCCTCTACCTTTTCTTGTTCAAAATAACCCTGACATATGGGTGGAATGTTCTATAACTGAATATAATCATCCACTTCCCTTGGTTAAACCATTTTTTCCTATATCCACAACTAAAAAAGCATAGTTTATACTCTAAAATAGCAGTTGGATCCCCTGTGGCTCTGGTGCAACCACATTTTTAGCTTATTCTTCCAGTTGGTTTCTATGATGCCTAACATGTGCCATTTTCTATACAGAAACCAAATTCCAGAAGTCCCACTCTCTAGAAATTTACGGCTAAAAAATTTAAAATTCAATGACATCATATTATCACAAAAATACATTCCATAGTTATAAATTTACATATTCAAACATTTTTGAAAATTTCACCTGAACTTTCAAAATAAAACCATTTTCAAAATGATCATTTAATTCCTTATCAAAATGACACATTTTTTAAACAACTTCAACTATTATCAAAAATATTTTTTTACCAAATCTTATATCATTACTCAAAATGAGATATTCACTTCTAGTGGATATTTATTTCAACAATTCATGTCATTCTCATCTCATTTTATAATCCTATGACAATGAGATTGAAAATCCTATAAGTGTCTAAAAAATATTTATCTACACAACTACTTGGAAACATGAATTCAAAAATAAAAAGGTTAACAATGTATTTTTATACTATATATTTCATGTACCATCAATCCTACTCCTTTCTACCATCCTGACTCGAGGAATAAACCATAATGAATTTGAACAACAAGACATCAAAAACTAATCACCAAGGATCGACCAAAACATATAACACTTGTAACATCCCACCCCTCCTTGTTGACTTGAGTCAATGAGGAATTTCTAGTTTTCCTTAAATGACATACCCATCGATTTAATGTTTTGAAATAAATTCCAAGGGCTTCAATACATGTGGGTGAGATTTTATGTTTGAATATGAAATAGACCAACCAAACATTGCATGACAAAATAAACCACTACATGAATCCTAATAACAATGTAAATCATCTCAAGGAAATACCTTGGATATCAAAACCAAACTACAACAGGGTAATATAGTGGAAGAAAACTGACATCAAAGTAAATTGTAGAAGACAAAAAATAAGCTCAATGACAACCCAATTAACTCTAAAGATCCAACATGCTCCATGCTCCAACACCACAAAGAAGCTCAAGTATCACTATGCACTACTGAATAAGTGATACAATTTAACATTTCATGTGTTCGGGAAACAAAAGTTTAAAACCAAGGTTCAGTAATCAAACTCAAGAGGATTTCCCCAAATGAATTCCATACCCACACAGCTAAAATAATAATAAGTTAAAACAAGTATTTAAAACAATGTATACAAAATAAATTTTAATAGTTCAACAATTTATAACAAATCAAAACAATTTCGTACCAATTGTTTTTTACAAAATACACCAAATCACTAGGAAATAATCCAAACAAGTCATTTCACCATTTATCAATTTCCATGTTGACATAACCCATTTAATTTCCCATAATCACACACACACACACTGAACCACACAACAAAGCCTCCTTGTTGTTACCATTGATAGTGGAGCCTGATATATATATATTATATCCCTTAGATGGATATGATTCAAGACTATTATCCATCCCATTCCACAAATTCATATCCCTTTAATTCAACCACGTGACTATAAAATAATTTACAAATCAATTCCACAATTTCAAGAAAACCTCGATTTAATTTTAAATCCTACCAATAAACCATTTCAATAAAACTGACCCTTTTATGGATTATGCTTTTCCAAAAGCCCATTCTAATAAAAACAACCTTTTGTTGACAATGATTTTCTAAAAAACCATTACAATAATTTTTTTATTGAAAACACTTTTCCATGCATCAAATCCAAAGAACCATTTTAAAATCATCATTTAAAATCATGTTACTATTTACACATTCCACCAAAACAACCAGTTTTTAAAATTATGTAATCAACCACCAAAGGAGGATTTGATAAATAATTTCAAAAAAAAAATCACAAATAAATATCATGAAATTTTTTTATTTGAAATAAATCCTTACAACTCTTGTAAGAGGTGTCAATATTGAAGCCACCTACCTCTGTAATTATCGTCAAAATGAAGAACTACAGGAAGACAACCACAAAACCAGCTTAAATCTCATAAAAACCGACTTAAATATCATCCCATATCAAGAAAAGATAAATATTACCTTGACTATCCTAAAACACCTTATATCTATCCAAAGTGGACTGGATCTATGAAATTGAGAGAGGGAGAGAGAGGGATGTAGATCTATGAAAAATAATGAAAACTACCACCAAATGAGGACTTACTAGGGAATTACGCTTCACCGTAGTAGGAAACGCCTTTGTATCACATCCAATACAATTGGGGAATGGTTCCAAATCCTTTAGGACAGAGAAATATACATTTATGGTCTATTTGGAGAAAAAAGGGGTTCAAAATTATACTAACCTAGATCCACTTTTTAGGATCTTGTTTTTAAACCGTGCATAGATAGTCACATAGTTTGGGAAAACATTGCGTTAACCATGCGACTGGCTCTTCATCATGGAGGTCCTTTTAGGGTTGGAATGCGTTCTTTGAAAAATCATGCACCCACCCTGAAAAATACTACTTTCACACATTACATGGTTTCTCCTAGGTGGCCACATGCTTTACAAGAATCATATGCCTTCCTCTTATCCAATGTCTCACTATATACAGTTTCTTATTGGAATTTAATAGTTTACACAAAATTCATCTCAAACCATACAGTTGTATAAAATCCCCAAAACACTCCAATGGTATTTCAAACCCTCCCAAACATGACCCAAACACTTTGTACACAAAAAAATCATAAAGAATGTGTTACTTACATGAAACCAGGGGTGATATATAGACCTTGTTACATAATTTATCATACTAATTTAAAATATAATATACATTTTATCATAAAAAAATGATATTTTTATGAAAAATATATTTCAATATTAGCTTATGTGACTTGTATAAACCCGTTCTTTAGGAAAAGTATTATTTTAAGCATAAAATATATTTAAAGGAAAAACTTATACTTGTATTTTATTTTCATGTTATAAATTTGTTTATTATAAAAAAATTATGTGGCTTCCAAACCAATAAAAATCATAATTTTACAAAAAATCTAATTTAATTAAAAGAAAAGCCCAAAACCAGTTTATTTTATTGTAAAATATTACTTTATTTCATAATATGATAAATATATATTTTATAAATGTATAAAAGTATTATAAAAAGGTATATTTTTACACATTAAATACATTTTTGATAAATTAAAAAAAAAATTGAGCTTTTATTCCTTTCTTATATAATTAGAGATTCATAAAAGTTATAATACTGGTATAAACTATATGCTTCACTATTCATGTAAAATAAAATATTTCAGATTAGTAATAAAAATTTAACTTATTTTTTTAGTTTTTAAATATTAAAATGAAATTTCTATTTCCTTTCAAAATAATATTATAAAATTTTATAATTTATCTTTTTAAAAAAATATAACGAAAAAAAATTTCATAAGAAAATAACAATTTTTAAATTCTCAACTATTATTATTTGTTTTTTATATCAATTAATAATAAATCTGGTGTCAATATATCATTCATATAAAAATTAAATTTTATATATAATATTTTTAGTCTCATAGCAATCACATAAAAATCCAATTTTTTGAATGGTGGCATTTTAATGTATAATTCGATCTTATATGTTATTTTTTTACACAAATTGATTTTTTATCAATGTTTGAGAATTAATAATATATATTATTTTTATTTATGCATATATTTCATAATTTATTTACCTCTATTTTTAATCTCCAATTACATGACTACAATTTAATTGTTATATAATGTTATTTATTTGTTTTGGTTTTATGTTAACTTTCTTGAAAGCTATTGAACTCATTCAGATTCAATAGAAAATATATAACTTAAAATATTTGGGTGTTACTATCTCACCATTAAGAAACGTTCACCCCCAAAATTTTAATTTTCACTCTCTAATAAAATAATTTAGGGGTATCTAATATAATAATGATTAAAGATATATTATTAAATTAGGTTTCTACTTTAATATATTAAGTATGACTGGGAAACAAAACCTTTTTTATTGATCATACCAACTGATTGAATCATTTTTCCTTAGAAACATGTCACTATATTCCATGATATATAATACATATAAAATCTCTGATTTCCTTTAATATATTCTCCTTAGTTCCTCTTCCAACAATTTTGATAAGAAGGAAATTGAATCATCTTTCATTCATTATCTTCAATACCTGGACTCCCATGAGAATCAATCCTTCAATTCTTTGGTTTTTTTGGAAGTCAACTATGTTCATATTATTAATTAAAATTATTAATAGATATTTTGGTATATTCCCAAGGATTATCAATTCTGTCTTTATCCCCTAGGCTGCTCATTAGGTCAATATTCGCATTATCCATGTCAAACATTGTTAACATTATTTATCCTCAATGAAACCATTTATTATATAAGTAAAATATAATGGTAATAATACTTAAACTAAAACATAAAATTTGTTAATGGATAAATTACATATGTAACCTAACTTATATATTTCTAGGTTTCAATCTTGGTTTATTGGGTTGGGTTCTTTCACATTTATTATTCTAAACCATTAACATAATAAATAATAATTAATGGAATATAAAGAGAATATGATTAACTAAACCATTTCCTATGGGATGTATAGATAGGTGTGTAGTCATAAGACAACTAATTATGAATTATAGTGAAGATTGAATTGATAACCAACCACAATTTTTATGGGTGGTTACCCCCAAGAGATACTATTAAATTGATGCCTCCACATTCTTGTATCTAGAATGGGATGTAATTGATAAGAGAACCACACAATATATACTTTAACGAAACAACGAGCCGTTATCATATAATTATGCACATAACTTATAAATATCCCCAGGGTTTCACTAAATTTATCATATCATAATTCCTTAAATATTAAATTTTACTTCACATAACCTATATGATAAGTTAAAACATTGAAATTATAGTAAAACATAACATATAAACCCTTAATTAAATTTTAAACTTAAATAGATAGGATCCCAATATACAATGTTATTTAAACCAAAATTTGATACCAAATATGATTTCCCTTTAACATGATTGTTCCATAAATAAAATACAAAAAAGAAAATTTTTTATTACAATGAATTCATAAAACCATTTTGGTTTAGAGTTTTTAATAATTAGGAGAAATCATTTACTGAAAAAGCCATGTCTTTTTCAAGTAATGGATTACTGGCCCACTATAAAAAAACTATTCACCTCATAATACGTAATTAGTATTTACCATTAATTATCAACAACATATAATCTAATGAAAATATCATATGTATACTTTTAATTTTAATATAGGGATATAAAAACATAATAATGAGTGAGCTAAAATTCTGGGTAAGGGAAACATAAGAGAAAATAATAAAAGATCATAAGTGAGAATTATATGAACTTGTGGGTATGAAAACATATTCAATGTGAATGAACACATAATAGATAAATAATATCCAACAAAACGTAGAATGCAATACAAGAGTCATAAAATCATGATTTTAGCCTAAGGAAAAAGTTATCCTAGGATATTAGAATCAAAATATTATTACAAAAAAATACTAAGTGACTACTAACGATTAGTGCATTCCCTTATATATATTCTATGTACATGTTATATGTGTATCACATAAATAAACATTAATTTTTCCATAAAAAGACTTAACCAGATAATTCCATTGAATTTAAATAGGTACCTAATGATATTAAGTAACTTTCTAGGTAAATAACCATTAATGAATAATATGGTATTTAAAACATGCACATAGTTGTTATATAGATTAATAAATAATTTCACCAATTATTTTATACATGAAATATAGTTGAAAAACATTCAATAAAATGATAGAAATATAGAGTCTTCATCGAGGAAAGGAATTGGAATTAGAGTTATTCAAACTCACAATGGATGGTTTGTAAAGAATATGACACACATTATTACTCCTATTCTAGAGAAGAACTACTCATATGCCATTGAATTTAAGAATTAGGATGATATCATTTCAAGAATATCCTAAATCAAGAATAAATAATTTGATATATGTTTACATATAAGAAAGACACTTTTTTAAGAGTATTTGAAAAATCTACGTGGAAATAAGGCACATATTTCACAATTAAAAATATTTACTAAAAAATAATTATTTTAACAAACATAGAGGATTAGAAATAATTTTATAGACAAATAACGTGTATAGAGGAATATTTATGGAAATATAAAAAATGAAAAAAGTACACGTTCCATGGTATATGTTTTTTAGAATGAATATTTTTTCCTTAAATTGTATGTTTATAATTCTAAATAATTTTTTTCTATTAGATAAATATAATTAAAATAGATTAATTGAAAAGTTTTAAGAGATATGGATTAATCTAAAACCACATTATTATTTTAATTTAAATTTTTACCAATAATTCACATGAAACTAATTATTATTAATCATGGATGATGAAATCCATTAAAAATGGAAAAATTATTGGGGGATAATAAAATTGAATGGAGTAATATACTTATAACTGAATATTTTCATAGACCACTGTCTATTTTAAGAATCAATATTATTATTTCATAATATATAATGATAGAGAATATCAAGATAGGTGAAAGCATGTTTTTAGATATAAAATGAAAATAATTGAAATGGGATGTGTGATTAGAATCCATTTACCATGGTTAAATATATAGGAATGAAATTGTTCCACTAAAAAAGTTTTCATTGAATATATGGTCATTGAAAATTTCGTCAATACAAATAAATTTATTTTTCATGTATCCAATAGGTATAATGAATTCATTTATTTTGAAATAGAAAATTTAAAATAATATAAATCAATGAAATAAAAGTTGATATTAAAATATTATATATATATATATATATATATTTACATATTACATAAAAATATTAATATTTTTAATAAAATATGATATGATATATATATAAATACAATAAATATTATAATATAAATGTAATAGTAAAATTAAATTTTATAATATAAAAAAATAATTTTAGTGGTATTTATTAAGGTGTATTTAGCATAAAAGTAATATTTATATTTTTACAATGAACCATTTTTTAAGTATTTTATATTTTATGTTATTAGATGCAATTGAGAAAAATTAAATTTTTATAATATATGGACTAATATATTATAATTTTTAAAATATAAATTGAAATGGAATCTTCTTACAAACATTTAATGCTTAAAACATAATTCATTTTGTTTAAAGTTATTGTGATTTAATAATTTAATTTGAAAAATAAATTTCTAATTTTTAGAATCTGAATTATATAAAACTAACTTTATTCTTGAATTTATAATTTCAATATTAGAATGTTATTAATTTTTGAAAACATCTATTCTTAGGTGGATAGTGAAATATAATAATATTGTGACTTTTATGCCATTATTAGTTTGTAAGTATGAATTTGAAATTTACGAAAAATTTCTATTGAAATTCTTTTTTATGATTTAATTTATACACTTTAAAGTAGTTATAATAGTTAAATGAAATATATATTTTATATTTTACTACTAACATTAAATTTTTCCACAAAAAGTGTTTTAATACAGTATATATTTATTATAAAAACATTTTTTAACACATTTATAAATTAAACAAGAAGAAAATGATTTAATATTTACAAGAATTAGGTCTAATTTTTCTACAAATTTCCATTTTATTTTCATGAATAATTATTATGTTACATTAGGTGAAAACAAGTCACCACTGTAAAATGATTATTTTTTAAAGAATCTCCATCCATAATATTTTTATTAAATGCATATATTTTTAATTGTGACTCTAATATGAAGTTTATAGATAAATAAATATAAATCAATACTAATTAAATATATAATTAATGATAAATATTATAAATAATTCTTAATAATTAAAATGTATAGTTTTTCTAAAAGATTAACTTTTCTATACATTATATGTTATAATTTAAAAGTTAAATTTTTATACTTATAAATATAATTCGGTTAAATAGGGTCCAAATTTAGATTAATCACATAAATTTTTTTTAAGAAGGGTCATATTATATTATTATTATAATAATTGTAACCATTGTAAAAACTTAATCGAGATTAATAATGAAAAAATGGGTAAATAATGTATCTTAAATTTTTTACAATTAAAAGGACACAAAAACCTTATATAAAACCATATTATAAATTAAATTCCCACCCACATGTCTCTACAAAATGTTTTTCACCTAATTAACTTACTTAAACTAACCCACCTAACACCCAAGAGATTCTATTCATATCCATTACCTAATATTTGTTTCTATGAAAAATCCCCATTTTCACCTATAAAAAAAGACCACTCACACCCATTATCTCATCACTGTACACCCCAAATGAATTTATCACAATGTTTAATTTAATATAAATCAATAAATATCTCACAAAGATTTATTAATCTAATAAGGATTTCTCTTAATAGTTAAGAAGCCAGTTGAATTGATCAGGTTTTTTGCGTCAATATCACATCATTGATGAATTATCTGATATTTTTCACCAATCATTATTTTTATTGTGTAACTAATTCACCCATAAGTTATAATATTATTAATTTTTTGAACTGGTAAACTTCACTTTCATTCATTATCTTTATTTTTATTTTCAATGATTGATATATTTCATAAAATTTAATAGTTTTCATAACATAATATAATTCTTTAGTTATAATGTATTTCATTGTGATTCATCTTGAATTTCATATATTATAAACTATTTATATATTTTAATATCAAATTTGATCAATATATTCCTTATTTATGAGTTTTATTCCTTCTTGATCATGAAAATATGTTAATAAGAATTCCCATCCACTGTAATGGCAGTTTCCTCTTCTGATCCATATTTTCTGATCCAGACAATGTTCTTAATTATACACGAAAAATGTTATTTCTTAGTTTATCTATATACTTTCAATATTATCTTATAAAAAAGATTATTTGCTTTCTCTTTTACATATCTGTGTTTTCAACAATTTTATTTGAAAATATGAAATGTTTACCATACTTTTAAAATAAACTGTTTTATCTTCGAATATATATTCTTTTTTTATAACAGTTATGTTTTTTAATGGCACTTTTGTTAAATATTGTTTTAAATGTAAATATTTAGTATTTTTTTGCTTAAACTTTTTGAAACATTAATGTTTTGAGGCCCTATAATTGGAAGTTCCTTTTTAAGAAGTAAATATTTTTAATAATTTTTCAATTCCTCTTTTAAAATATTACTTTTCAATTTGATATTATGGTATTATTTTATAAAAATGATAAATGATTTTTTTTACAATTTCATCCAAATTTTCATCAATGTCTTTAAAGTAATTATATCATTAGAAATCATTTCTTATGAATCATAATCTAAAATTTATTATAAAATAATTTTTTATGGTGATTGAATTTTGGTTATCAACCAATTATATGCTTGATGTCAGTTTGGATTGTAAAATATGGAAATGTTATGAAAAACATTTTATTTTCTTAGGATCATTTTGAGATGTTGATGATTTATTTTATACGAAACCTATATTTATGGATAATGACTTGTGGGGTACTATATTTTACCACATCTAGATTTCAAAAGAAGAAAATTATGTTCCATACCACATCAACATGCCACAACAATCATTGAAGAGAATGTAACTCCCCATGAAAATAATATATATATTTTTTTAATATATTTAATATCATCAATAAATTCAGGCACACAAAACACTGATATAATATTTCTTGTTAGTGTTCAACACATGCAATACTGAGATTAATGTCAATTATTTATAAATTATTTGAAAATAATGAATTGATTTTTAGTAATGTTTTTTTATTCTTCAAAAATAGGTTTTCTTTAAAATAATTTTTTTATGGAAATAATAGAATAAAATTTTGCATCTTTTATAAAATTTATCTTAAAAATTTAACTTAGATTTCTAAATCATCATATCAAAATTATTTTAGGCTGAATTTTTTTGGTTTTAATGAATAGTTTCTTATTTATTATTAGTGATAAATATTAAATTTTGAATTGAAAACTTCCTTTTCATTTAAATTATTTATAAAGGAGAATTATATTATTAATTGGTTTTAAAGTAATATTAGTGAAATTATATATATATATATATTAATACAACTGAAGTCATTGGAATCATTTATACATTTTAATTTTATATAAAAACATTGCAACTTTTTGAACACATTCTATTTTAAAACACGATTTCTCATAAATTATATAATTTAACTTCTAAATTAAAAATATCCAATTATATGAATTAAATTTGAAAAAATGGATTCAATATTGGGAATCAAAAAAATTTATATTATTTAAATGGTTAAAATTAATTTTTGACTATAGTTATTAGTGATAATAGTTAAAAACTAAGTACCACGATTGTGTTTAAAATAGGGTTTTGTGTGTTACATGCGATTTTGTTAAATTAATTTTCCACACACCATGATTTTTAATTGAATATATTTTATTTAATATTGAGAATAATCATGTATAAATTAACTAATTAATCTCATTTTAATTTTAGTAATAAACGATAAATTATATACGAAAATTAAAAATACACGTTTCCATGTTAAAAAATAAAAGGGTCAAATTTAGTAAACATAAAGGTAAAGGTATAACATGAAAAAATAATGTGGTTGTTTCTTTATGGGGGATGTTTGTCTCGACAAAATTATCTATCTCATATATTATTTATCAATTTTTAAACCACATGAGGTGATATTGTCCTCACATTATTAAATACTTTTTTATATTTAAAAGATTTTAAATCCTCCTCAATTATATTGGGGAACTCACTACCCTCACTAGAACACACCACTAATGCACTATTGATCAACCAACCCCCACCAAAATCCCTCCCCAACATCCTTATCAAAATATAGAGTTTATGGAAATTCCAAAATACCAACGATGTGATCCTTAAGTGGAGTTCTAAAAGAAAATTCTCTAAGACAATAAAGATAAATACATATGTGATAAGTCGGACTCATGGAAAGAGTCTTCATATTATTTTAATTTATTTGAGGAATATTTTGATTTTTTGAACCTTTATTCTTTTATAAGGGTTATAGGTAGCCCCTTTGACATATTATGGCATGAATTTATCTATTCTCATTATATATAAATTTTTTTGTGATTGTTATTTCATGGGGATTACAGTTAAATTGTTTCTTAATTGAAAAGGTACATTTCTATTCAAAAAATCACCTCTAAATGTTTTTCCTTCCAACTATTTTTCTTCCTTGTTCATGATTTTTTTATTCTAGGAATTTTTATGTGGAAATAATGATTTATAAAGTATATTTTATAGAAATTTTTAATTCATTTCAAAGGGTTTCAAAAAGATTATTTTTACATGTGTTATATGTAATGTTTTAACAAACTAATAAAGGAATTATCTATTTTAATTTTTATAGAGAGAAATAATTTTCCACCACTATAACAATTATTTCATTTCTGGATTCCATTTAAAGATTTCATTTATTTTTCAAATAAAAAAACATTTTCCCTTTTTTGGGTATTTTGGTATTAAAAATAAATTTTCAAAAGAAAAGGTTATTTTTTTGTTGAAAAAGATTTTTAAATAGAATTGGGAATTTTTATATCCAGAAGTTATTTTATATACTGTTTAAAAGAATTTTTCAATTATTTATGATAAAATATTGAAAGAAATTTTTTTTAGACCATGTTATGTTTCATTAGGATTAAATATGAGAAATGGTTGTGCCAGTATTGCACTGGGTGAGCCCATTACAACTTGTACAATGGGTACATCATTATTGTGCTAGGTGAGTTTGTTATAACTTTTATTATTGGTGCTCTGTGATAGCACTTAGTGAAACCATTACAACTTATATGATATGTTCCGTCAAATATAAATGAGTTATCCCATTATATATTAATTGATGGGTGCATGTAGATATTGGTCCAATGCATAAGTTAATGTTCTTTATCTTAAAAGGTAAAAATGATGGGGTTAATAAAAGGTTTTATCATATGGATTTAACAATGATCCAATTACTTCCAACATGGGCTAAAAATGGGCTATGAATATAACTATCTATGTTACTTAAAAGGATTTTAATTTATTGATATGTTTTTAAATCCTCCTTTGAGAAAAAAACATTCAATGATTTTCCAGTGAAAATGTTTTATTTCATGCAGTCAATGATATTTGAGGAAAGAGGTAAATGTTTTATTACCATTATTTTTTTCATTGGGATATTTATTTTGTTTCTTTTTTATATCCCTTACTGATATTTTTATTCCTATAAAACATTATTTAGGATGTTATTGACACGATTTAAGGATAGGTTATGGAAAGCAAGAAGAAAATCTTAATGTCAAGAATAATTTCCATGAAAATAAATCATGATTTATTGTAAAAGTTGTATATTATGGGAGAAAATTGATAATAATTGAAACACCCCCACCCCAGTTGCCCAAATTTAGTGCATTTTTTTTAAGTTTTCATGATCACAAGATAATCAAATCCCAAAGGGCTGATCAGTTTAGTAAACTTGGAAAAACTAGATTCAAACATATGTTTTATATTAGAAGTTTAATTGAAAAACAAAATAGTGTCGCCTTCGTAAACACCCATATTCCTTAGAATATCACTACAGGTCAATCATAATATACTTCTTCACATCCTGGGGAAAAATGAATCATAATAAAGAGGTCATTTAAAATGCATAACAAGGGTAAACAAAATAGCGGAAGCTATTAAAAATAAGCCTAATATTTTAAGGAAAGTTATTAAACTGATAAAAAAAGATTTTAAACAAAGTCATCGGCATAATGTAGGAAGAATAAATAAAATAATTCCATTTAAACATTCACGAAGATATTCTACTAGTCGAATAATCAATGCAATATCAATAATTAATCTCATAACGAGGAAATACATAATGCTAGAAATCATAACCATATCTTCAAGGCCTTGTGCCAAGACCATAACCAATCTCTCAAATCCTTGTGCGAAGAAACTTATTTTTCTCATGAGACCTACTGATGAATTGAGGGGTTAGAGAAAGCCCCACCCATCACTTACCATGTCCAATGCATTCCTCTTATGAAATGGATGAAACATGACAAAAACATTTTTATTAAAACAAGCATATGAAATATTAATTATTTAACCATAAAACATTAATGGTATAAAAATAGAACATCCATATTCAAACATATCATAAAACCTTCAATAAAATTTGGAATATAGTATCATAATAAATAAACCTCAATTAAGAAAAAAATCCATCAAAGGATGTTGAAATAGATGAAAATAATCTAATAAATTCATTAAAACTGCTTTCGTGAAATATCCATTTTTTCATTTGAAAATTATTAAAAAGTCATATAATTATAAAATAAAATCTTTCATTTGAAAATAAAATTTTAATATTGTATGTGTGGTTCAAAATTTTATGGTTTTATAACAGTAGAAAATAGACGCTCACACCATATAGGTTAAAAAAACATTATTCCCTTAATTTTTTGAAAAGAGCATAAAGTACATCATTTGGAAAGCGATGGAAATATTCCTTTCAAAATGTTATATAAAAAGTCAAACATGGGTAAACATTTATTTAAGAAAATGTTGATAATATTTTGAAATACATTTAATGAAACGTGGACATGGATAATATGGTTGTCCTAGTAGATACTTATGTATATACAATCTTGGATAATAAAGTGATTGGGAAACTAACCCTTAGCATATACTTTCCTTTAGTAGAGGATGAGTTAGCATTCTGTATAATGGTAAAAACATATTATTAAATTATACCAAGACCGTATTATCACCATTAGTCAAAATACACTTCTACATAGTTTTAGGAAGAGTTTTCATGACACCTATATGATTTTTTCTTCCAGCCATCACTTTTTGGAAAACCAGACATCTCGACAGATAATCAAAAATATACCTCTTCATATTGTCCAAAAAAAATTATTCATTCAAGTATCTATACATCATAGTTCTAACAGGGTGTATAGGGAAATTAGAGCTATGAGAATTATCCAATAATTCCCTTTTTAGATCTAGAATATATGGAACACAAAGCTTCTTCCCAAATTTCAAAACACTATCTTCAAATATGAATTCAATCAGTCTCCCATAATTCATGGATAAAATTTTCTTTTGAAACTCTTCATCATAAGATAGATAAAATTTTATCCTTTTTAGTAAAGAAGGTTTTTCAACAATTTTAAAGAGTAGTTATGTTTCACCTTCTATGATAGTTCCCATATTCATCTTCACTAAATCTATAAAAAGAGGATCCCTTTCAACTCTCATTTTTTTTAGAAGTCGATGGTTTTTTCTACTCAAAGCATATACCACCTTATTTTCCTTTCATGGGTGGTAGTGTATTGTGCAATCATAATACTTGAGTAGCACAATCCATCTTCTTTGTCTTGTGTGGATTTATTTAAGTGAGAAAATATATTTCAAACTCTTATGATTATTATTTATCTCACATATTTCACTATAGAGATAGTATCTCCATATATTCAGATCAATGATTGCTGTTGATAATTCCAGATCATGAGTTGGGTTGTTTTTTTCATGAATTTTTAATTACCTTTGATATATAAAAGATAACCCTATAATTGTTTATAAAGATACAATTGAGTCCTTCCCTTGACGCATCACTATAAATCACAAACTTATCATTCCCATATTGAAGAGTCAAGATAATAGAATTAACTAATATTCTCTTCAACTATTCAAAAAAATATTGACACTCTTTTGTCCAAATGAATTCAACCCTTTTATGTGTGAGATTTGATAATTGGTTTTCCAATGAGGAAGAATTCTTGAAAAAAATACGATAATAACCTACTAATCCAATAAAAGGTTGTACCTTAGTTATACTCATATGTTCTAGCCATTCTTGGATTTCTTTTTTTATAGGATTAACATAGATTTTATTTTTGGAGATAATATTCCCCATAAAAGAAATTTCTTAAATCCATAATTCACACTTGCTAAATTTACCATAAAATTCATTTCTTATAAGGGAATTCAGAACAATCTGTAAGTGGTTCTCATGGTCATCATATATTTTGGAGTATAAATGGATATAATAAATAATTACAACTACAAAATCATCAAGATATTCCTTGAACAATCTGTTCATTAGATCCATGAAAAATGAGGGTGAATTAATCAATCCAAATGGAATTACTGTGAAATTGTAATGACCATACCTCATTCAGAATGATTTCTTTGGAATATATTCCTTTTTAACACACAATTGATGATATCCAGAACAAAGATTAATCATCAGAAAATATTGAGCACCATGAAGTTGATCAAATAAATAATCAATGTGAGGCAGATCATAGTTTATATTTATTGTAATAGAATTTATTTATCTATATTAAATGAATAGATCCATTTATCCATCCTTATTTAATAATAGAAAGAACTCGGGATCCCCATGGAGAATCACTTGTGAAAATAAATCCCTTATTACTCAACACCTCTAGTTGTTTCTTCCATGATATTAATTCCACAGTGGCCATTATATAAGGATTTTTTGATATTGGACTTGTATCAGGGATTAAATCAACAATAAATTCAATATCCTACTCTAGAGGATGTCATGGTAAATCCTTTAAAAATACATCAATATGTTCCTATAAAATAGGTACATCCTCGATTTGAATATTTTTTCCTTCACCCATGGATGATGTTTTCTATTCCTACTAAAGAATTTTATTTTTGAGCGGTACTAGGGGTGGATCTAAATAAGAATCAGATGATCAAATTTCTTCTATAAAGAAAATGAATTCTACATCATCCTCAAATATCAAAACATCCTTCTTCTTTTAATAAATTTCACATCATATTTTGATAGACAATCTGTAGTGAAGATTATGTCAATTTCAACTATAGGTATGATAATAAATTTAGAATGTAATCCATGGTTATACACTATAATGGGAGTTGTATGACACATATTTGTTGCAATGAGACTTACCTTACGGGTTTTCACTGAAAAATACCTTGTTAAAGTTAATTAGAAATATCTAATTTTTAAATAAAAATGGGAAGATACAAAAAAATATGAGGATCCAAAATCAAATAATCATTTGGATAAATTTGAGGAGACGATTATAGTACCTGCCACCATGTCATTTAGAACATCATGCTCAGTAGTTGTGATCACGTAAGATTGGCCTTTCTCTCTTTGTATTTTTTGTGAAATGTTTATGTGATGTATAGGACATTCATTTGGATAATTTCACATTTCATTAAAATTGTATCATTGAAAATTTACATCATATTTCTTCCCCATTCATTCATGATATTGGTGGTCTTTTTCTCCACACTTGTAACAAACTATCATCCACTTTAGGCATCTATTGGGGTGTTTCTTCCCAAAATTACTATAGAGTGGAAAGTCATCTGATCCCTTATTCCCCATATTTCCTTTCCCAGAGTGTTCAAGATCCCTCTAATTCTATTGATTTCCAATTAAAACATATAACATATATAATTCCCTTTCAATCTTGATATCACATTAGAATATATCTTCATATGATAAGAATGATTGTGAGTACAATACCTTTTAGAAGAATGGTTTTAACACATCAAAGAATCAATCAATCATACTTATTGAGTTATGTATATAGTCTGAAACATACCTTTCTAGCCTTGTGAAGATAGCCTCAAATTTTGGAACATTCTCATCCTCTTTTTTTCTCAGACTCAGAAATTTCTTTTCCATATCCACTTGCAGATCATGAGGATATTATTTCTATAGGATGAGTTCATTAAATTCCCTCTACTCCATATTTGAAACCTCATTATCCATCATTATGTTTTAAATCAATAATCACCATTGTTTTACATCTCTTGAAAGATGATAGACTGCCATAAAACCTATTTCCCTTTAATTTATCCCCAAAGAAATAAATATTTTATCTAAGGAAATTATCCACTTCTCAAATAAAAAAGGATTTGAATTCCCATAGAATGTCCGAGGTTGTTATTTTATTAAGCAGTATAACATTAATACTCCACATTTTGGATTAGACTACTTTATACAAGTATGATTATTATTCATAACCTGATTAAGTTGACCCAGTATGGTTATAAGCTGTTCAACACCAGTTGTATCACCATATCCACTATCCTTATCTAGAATATGAGAGAAATCTCTACGTGGATTATGTGCATTGATAGGATTTCCATTTCTTCTAATAGGATCCATTTCAAAATAATGGAAAACAATAGATTAAGTTATGAACCATAATTCATAATTCCAAACAAGTAAAAAACATAACATAAATTGAAAATTTTATGCATATCTAATCCATAATCCTAAACATGGTTTCTTTGGGGACATAGTTAATCATAAATCCATCATAATTTTTGTAATGAAAATATTCATTATCCGAAGAAAATCCCTTGGGAGTGTAAAACAAGGCGCACAATAAGGCCCGTTGTCATGTACCGGGTTGCCGAGAGTCAAGATCAAAACACCTTGTCATAGTTTTCATCCATAGGTACATCTAGGAAAAAACCACATCCACTTGCAGAATCCAGAAAGAGATGTAATTTTTAGGAATACCCAAATAATATCTATTTTAACACAATTCTAGGAAGCTATTAAATCCTTATACTGAAAGTCTATCTTAGGGTAATGTTCCCTAATCAAGGTTGTTTTGTAATTTTAGTTTCCATGGTTTTTATCAAACATCCATTGATGCCAATTGTAATAGCCTGGCCTTATTTTCCTAGAGTAAGTGAATTATTTTATTATTTTAGCATGATCACATGAAAATCAAGTCCATAAGGATCAATCACTTTAATAGACATGAAAAAACAATATACAAACATAATTTTTAAATTACAAATTAAATTGAAAAACAACATAGTGGCTCCTTAATAAACCCCCATATTCCTTAGATTATCACTACAGTTCAATTTTAATATACCTATTCACATACTTGGGAAAAATGAAACATAAGAAAGGGGCGATCTCAGATTCTCAATAAGGGTAAACAATATAGCAGAACCTATCATAAATATGTACAATATTTAAGGAATGGTATAAAATTAAAACAAAAGACTTGTAAACACAATGTTCAATATAATATGTAATATATAAATAAAATAATTACATTTTCAAACATTCACATGGATATTCTACAAGTATATTAATCAATTCAATATCAATAACTAATCTTATAACGAGGAAATGCATAATGCCGGACATCATAACCATTCCTTCAAGGCCTCTTTCGAAGACATTACCATACAATCAAGGCCATGTTCCAAGACATTAGTTTTTCTCATAAGACCTACCAATGCATTAAAGGGAAATAGAAGGCCCCACCCCTCACATACTAAGTCCAATTCATTCCTCTTAGGAAAAGGTGAAACATGACATAAACATTTGTATTTAAACTTTTATAAAACTGGTAATACTTTAACCATAAACAATGAATGGTATAAAAATAGAACATCCACAATTAAACATCTCAAAAAAACTTCAATATAATTTGGAACATTATATCATAATTAATCAACCTCAATCAAGAAAAAAATCCAACAAAGGATGTAGACATAGATGAAAATAATCTAATAAATTCATTAAAAGTCTTTGAGATAACTATCCCTTTTTAGTTTGAAATGTATTTCAAAGATTAACAATTATAAAATGAAACATTTTATTTGAAAATAACCTTGTAATTGTGCATGGGATGATTAAAAATATTAAAGTGTCATAACTGTGTAAAATAACCACTTGTGCTGTCTATGTTTAAAAAACATTATTTCCTTAATTTTTCAAAAAGATCATAATGTACATCGTTTGGGAAGCGATGGCCAGATTCCTTTCAAAATGTTTTATAAAAAGTTAAAAATGGATAAAAATGTATTTAAAAATTTGTTGATAATATTTTTAAATACATTTAATGAAACATGGACATGGATGATAAGGTTGACCCAGTGGATACTTTTGTATACACAATCTCAGATAAGAAAGAGATTGTGAAATTAACCATGACATTATACTTTCCTTTTGATGAGAGCAATTTAGCCTACATTTTAATGGTTAAAACATGTTTTTAAGTTATAACTTGAACATATTATTTTTTATGATATCATATATTATCCTCTTATAACATTTTGGCAATAATATTTCAGTATTAGCATTGTTTCTAGTGTTAACTACTTCATTTTCCCATTCTTGTTTTGTCAAGTATGTCATGTTTTTTATGCATAAGATATATTTTATTCAAATAAAGAATGAATATAAGTTCATAATTATTCTTTTTTACTCATCATAAAAATTTTATAATCATTCTAGAATGGTTAATGAAGAAAATGAATCACACCGTGTCGTGGGGATGGTAGGTCGTACATACACACGAGCGATGGTATAGTTTCATTGATGGTTAAATGATATTAAATTGGATGGTATATTAATTATGAAAAATCATTATAATGTTCTATTAATTAATTATATCCATTATAATAATCATTATACCCATCCAAAAAATTAGTTTTGAATAATTAATTACACCATAGTGTGGAGACAGTAAGTTGTACGCACACACACATGGGGATATTATTATTCGTAAGATGAATAAAATGAGGAATATTGTTTTCAAAAGATTATAACAAAATCTCAGTATATGTATGATACATGATTTATTATTTTAATATTGTAACAACATAGAAATATGAAGTATAATAAGAAAAGAACATTAAAAGGGTTCATAAAACAATTACCTCTTCATTGGGTGTTTCCTTTTGATTTGACCAAAAGGGATCCATAAGATGGATATCTATCCAAAGATAGGCCACTAAGACTATGTGAGGGAGGTTGGGAGGAGAAATTTTATGGGAATGGATGAACCAAAAGGCTTTAGAGGTGTGACCTAAAGAGAATGGAAGGTTCTCTTTTATAAGATAGGAGAGGGGAACTTTAAGGAAAATCTTAAAATATTTTATTATTATCAAATTATTTTCAGTTTCTAATATCTCACAGTTGATTTATTTCAAGGATAAGTTGAGGATGGGTCGGAATACTCTCAATTAATAGGTTTTAGAAAATTCATGTCCTAAAATTAATGTTATATTTTACATTTAACCCTCAGTTAAATTGTTTAACTCTTACCGTGTGTTCTTTTATTTTGACACTATAGGTTTAATAAAGTTACTATAAAATGAAAAGTTAACCCTATTAGGAACATTTATGTCATATTTAACTATCTCTTAGTTATTTTGGAAGACATGAGTCTTTTATGAATTTTATAACATTTAATTAAATATGACTTATTTTAATGTATCAATTTTGTCAATTTTGATACTATTTAAAATTTTCATTTTTAAAAATATAAAAACAACATGATAACATCGAATAATTTCCTCAAATAGGTCACTAAAATGTATATGTTATCTATAAAATTAGTGTTTGTAATTAATTAAATAAAATTATATATATGTTAATATTAATATCATTTGATTGATTCATTCTTTAATCAATCAATTATTGCATCATCATGATGTCACAATTAAATTTAATTATTTAATGTCTAAATATTTTATAAAAAAATAAAATTATTTAGATTGATTTTATAGATTTTTAATGAATATTTATACTCAAATTTATCTTATATATAACTCTATATTAAAAATTGTTTAGTTATAAAACATTGAATATAACATTTTTAACTCCTTTTAAAAAAATATATAATAAATGTCATAATCATACACAGGTGGCTTAAAAAGGATCAAAGTTTTTACATAAAATTTTATTTTGATCTAAAAAGACATATATAATAGAATTAGAACATGCGTTAGGGTAATTTTATGTTATTATAATATTATTTTTACATTTAACAACTCTATTTACCTTTAACTGTTGTAAATAAAATTCAAAAGTTACTATTCCCCATAAATTATTTTGATCCTATTAGACCACATTTTTTTACCATTATTATAACCGAGTATGTCGCATTTTTTAAAATCAATTCAAAAAAGTTGTAAAATTATGTTTATCGTTAATTGGTAAAAGTGCCAAAATATAAAAGAGACGTTCATATGTTCAACAACATTTTATATATCAAATAATATTATAAAATAACTCCAATGACATAAATTGGACTAATATATGTATTATATATCGATTTTGATATCAAAATAAATTAAAATGAAAATAATTATTTAAATAAAAAAGTCAGTTTTTAACATCAATGCAGTGTTTTTCAATATTCATAAAAAATTGAAACTTTTCAGAAAATTAAGAAAATTTCACCATAAGCTAATTTTGATATGCCAAATTCAAAAAATAAGTCTATTTTGAAAAATAAAATTTATAAAATTTCAAAATGTGGTTAATACTGGTCATAAACATTTTTTAAGGATAGTTTCAAAGGTCATGGTGCGTTCAAACTTGATGTTGCGTGTAACACAATCAATTGAATTATTTAAAAGGAAGTGTAATGTAGAAGCTTAGGGTGTCATAATAATAATAAGTTTCCAATTTGTATTATATTGTTTTCTAATGTATGTGTTATTTTATAATTCTCTAATAATCTAATGTAGAAAATATCCCCAAATGATAGAGAATGAATTCGTGAAATAAAACTAAAGATTATGTACACTATATGGCTATATACTTATAGCTGGTATTAGAGGATGTATTTGATCATTTCAGAGTCTAGTATAATTTTAATATATTTATTTTGAATGATTTTACAATATATCTAAGATGAAAAGATATAGAATTTAAAGAATACCATATTGATTAATCTAAAATATATCTATTTAGAATGTATTTCCATTGATAAAAGAGGGAATCTATTGTAACAACCTGAGATTTTATGAGAAGTATTCTTTTCAATTAATTTGATGTCTTGTGTTTTATTCTACACCAACATTATCTTGCACTATACACACCATTGTTTTATCTTGCAGTATACGCAACACTATTCTTGGATCCTGTTACACTCAATTTCAAGTTCGTTTGAAGTTATTGTATGCAACATTGAGTGTATATATATATATATATTAAATTTATAAATGAAATATGGTTGGATTCTATTATATGCAACAAAAATATAATCTTTCACTACACACAACCCTAACTTGTCTTGCATTTCACGCAATCACGACCTTCCCTGATAGCGTGTGTTGTACGCAATACCGAGTTTCACTATACAACGATATATTATATAAACTAGCCCTTATGAATTGTAATACCCACTTTTTGAAATTTTATAAATTTTATCTTTTGAAATGGAATTCATTTTTGGATTCGGAATATTGAAATTAGCCATGGCTGAATTTTTGGTAGTTTTCTGAAAACATTCAATTTTTGATGAATAAAGAAAACACTCGGTTACTATTTAAAAACCAACAATTTATATAAATTATTATTTATTTTATTTAAATTTATTTTAGGTCAAAATTGATACATAATACCAATATATGTTCAATTTAATTCATTGGAGTCATTTTATAATAATTTTAGACATATAAAAATTTTATTGAACTTTTCACCGTCTTTTACCCACCTCCTATGAGTGTTTGAAAATTAACATAAAACTTAATTTTACCACTTTTGTGAGTGTAATTTTGAAAATATGAGACACGAGGTTAATATCAAGGAGTAAAATTTGGTTCAATAAGATAAAAATAATTTTTGGTGAATAGTAACTATTTACTTTTATTTACCACGGTTAAAAGTAAATAGGTTAATTAAGGGTACAAATGATATTATTATTACCCTAACACATGTCCTAATTCTATTGGATAAGTTTAGTTTGACCAAAAACATCCTTAGAGTTAAAATATTACCCTTTAGGTCCACATGGATTAGATTAGGACGTTTATTATTATTTTATTTAAAGAATAATTAAAATAGTTAAAATCAATGTTTAATAACTAAAACATTTTTAATATAGGGTTATACATAAGATAAATTCGACTATAAATATTTATTATAAAGATAAATATATTTCATACATAATGGTTTTTAATTTATAATTTTTAGACATTAAGTAATTTAATATAATTATGACACAATGATGATGCAATAATTACCATATTAATGAAATATTAACATAATTGATGTTATAAATACCCAAATAAATGAAATTTTAGACTTTTTATGAATTAAAATAATTTTCTAGGTTAATATGACATGTTAGTAATTTATTAATTAACTTTTTTCGAACTAATCATGCTGTTATAATTTTCAAAAAAAAATCAAGTACCAAATAGTGTCAAAATTGAGATAAAATAGTTTTTAAATCAAATTTTATATTATTAATTGTTATTTTATTCCTAAAAATCTAAGGTTCGGCCAAATGTCTTACATAAGGATATATATTACTAATATACCACATGGGGTTTTTTTGGCTTGTTATAGTAAGTTTATTAACCATATAGTGTAAGAAAACAAAAAGACACGATAAAAGGTAAATTATTTTACTTAGAGTTAAATCTGAATGATAAGGATAAAATAGTAACCTAAAATTGTCTAAAATCTATTGGTTGAGAGGATTTCGACCCATCCCCACCTTAGATTCTAAACAAATCAATTTGAAGCTATTAAAAACCGAATATCACTTTATTATAAAATAATATTTTAGGTTTTCCTAAGGTGCCTCCTCTCCTCCCTTATAAAAGGGCACCCCTTCCCTCTTCTCTTCACACCCTTTTGAGCCTTGAAGCTCAGCCAACTCCTGAAAATTATTCTTCCCAACCTCACTAGTTATATCATAGAGGTTCTGGTCTTCTCAGAAGACTATCTCTATGCCCTAATAATAATTTTAAAGGAGGTGCGTCGAGGAAGAGGTAATCTCTTCTACCGATTCTTTCAAATTTGATTTGCTCTTCAAATTCTTCTTATTTAGTTGTTTCAGTACAAAGTAATAACATCAGTATCAATAATATACTAATATGTTATTATAAATATGAAACAACCCCATTTCACCTTCAATCCATCCTACGGAAAACAAAATCACCGCGCATGCGTACGTACAGAATACCGTCTCCACGCCGTGGTGTAATCTGTTTTTCCACAACCACCTTACTTGGATGGGTATAATGGTGTAAAGAATAACTATATATGATTATTATAACATCATACTAATTCTATGATATTATATCATCCACTACAATTCCATTCAATAAATATGGTAATGATATCATCGCTCGTGTGTACGTACGACTTATCGTCTCCACAATGCGATGAGATTCATTTTCCATGTTAACAATTCAAGAATGATTATAAAGTATATATAATATGTAATAATGAAATATATGACATAATTATGCTACTGGATTTATGTATATATATATGTATGTCATCTAATTAATTCCCTTCAATTCAATAAGGAAAAGAAAAACAGCGTTCATGCGTACGTACAGCCTACCGTCTCCATGAACGGTGTATTTTTTTCCATTTATCAATCTATTATATATATGTATATTCTTAATATATATCTTATATAAATCATGTTTTATATTCTGTAATTAATTAATCATGATCTAAGTAATCATATTAATAATTACAAGTCAAAACACGAACGATAAATGAAATGATTTTACCCAAAATGCTGCTTTAAATGGAATTGACAAATGAATGGATAATATAAAGTCATAAGTGAATATTATATGATAACATAAATATTATTACTGTTCTGTTACAAGTTAATAATATGTTTAAACCCACTATACAGTAGTCTCAAACACATACTGAAGAAATTGGACATAAGGTAAGGGACATCTATTCCAATCTCGTTCTTATCCGAGATTGTTATTCGTAAGTATTTACTGGGGTTATTGTTATCATCCATGCCCATTTTTTTTAAAAATGTTTTCATGTATTTCTAAAGTCCTTTTTAACCATTTTTGAAATTTACCACATGTTATGAAATGAATCATACTTTTGTTTACCACACGAGGAACGTTTTGACTTTTCTGACAAAAGTATGAGGAGAATATTATTTTTAACTTACACGACGTGAATGTATTTTTACACTTTCATAACGCCTCATTTTCATGATGTTTCCTCTATAAGGTATCATGATCATTTTCAAAAAAACCCTTTTATTTTAAAATTTCATGGCATTTTCTGAAAAGAAAATGATTTTAAAAAGATGAAAGGATATTTTCCTCAAGAATTCATTTCATGTGTTTTATCAAAACTATTTTCTATCTAAAATGAAATTATTTAATATGTTTCTATTTCAAGTATAATGTCTCCATTATTTAAATGGTTTTATTCTTCTTATGTTGAAATGATATCCATTTTTTATATGGATTGTGTGATGATGGCATGATGTTTAAGAATCCCATTCTATTACATGTGTTATGCTATGATATATGATTTATGATTTTGTGAAACACGAAAGAATGATTTCATTATGAGATGGGTGGGACCTATATCTCCCTCAAATGTATTGGGTAAGGATTTATATCTCATGAGATATACATGGCTATAATGGTAAGTTAATCTGGTTCAGTGTTACAGGACTGAAACGAGGAGTGAACTCGATTCAGAAAGGGACTTTGTCCACTAAGATCGTCTTGGCAGAAACGAATTGGCTACTATGGAAATCATATCATGTGATTAATGTTTTTACAAAATTACAAGTTTTATTTCCAAGATATTTTATCATGATTGATGTTCCATTATGATCTATGCCTTACGTACTACCATGTTTTATGTCATTGCTTAAGATTTTGATGTTTAAACATAATGTTCATGTTTTTATATTCAAATGTATAGGGTTTGTTTTATTTTCTCCATGCATACCCTTAATGAGAATTTGAGCTCACCCTTCATATGTTTTCTTTTCCCCAAGATATAAATATAGGTTTTAGGTATGAAAACAAAAGGGGAAGATCTTTGTGGGAGATGTTGAAGATCATTCACCATGATTAGAAGATTATGTTCTGAGTTTCCAAAGACACTAAACTATTATGGTCCTTGTGTGTTTGTTTTTGTTATGTATTAATTATTACACAAAAGTAAAGTAATATCTATGTACGTCAATCTTTGGGTCTCTAAAGTTGGTATCAGAGACAAAGGAGGTAGGAATGAATCTAATCCTTGGGAACTCTAACATGTGAGCGTTGGACGAAGCCTGGCTCTCCGCCCAAGGGATTCATGAGGAAATGGATTCCACTGGGAATGGTGGTGTGCCCCACCCAGGGGGTGTAGCCACCCATGGAGTGCCCTAATAGGTATCAATTATAGTCCTCTAGAAGTAATTCCAGACCTCTATTGTTGGTATTAGAGGAATGGTTTAGTTAACCTTTGGAAACTAGGATGCGAAATCCTTAGTGAGATCCCTAGAGATATTTCTAAGGTATGTCTATGGATGTCCCTAAGGTTATGTATAAGTATAGGTTATCGTCCTAGAATTATGGTATTGATATTATAATTAAAACTAAGATGTTAGTTGTCTAAGGTACTCCACCTTTATTATGTTTTTTCCCTAGCATGATTTTGGCCTCTCAAACTATTCTTTTTGGGTTTTAGATGATGGTTAGAACCATAAGGAACCGTGTTGTTCAATGTAATGGAAGATGCAATGATTGTCCTCCTGAACAAACCGACGTTATGGGATATGGAGTGCATAATCTTATTTCTATACTTACACAAGCTATGAATCATTATGTACTTCCAAATGAGTAGAGAAGGGAACAATATTCTATTGAGTCCTTCATGAGGCAACGTCCACCTTCTTTCTGTGGGTCTTCTGATCCACTTGTTGTAGAACAATGGATCAGTACCATTGAAAATATATTTTCCATACTTCATTGTTTGGGCCATGAAAAAGTCATTCTGGCTATTTATCGTTTATAAGGTGAAGCAGATCAATGGTGGACTCTAAATAAGAATACGAGGCCCCGAGATGAAATTGAATCCATGGAATGGGTTGATTTCAAGAACTTATTTTTCAATAAGTACTTCCCTTGTATTCTTCAAACAAAGATGGAAAAGGATTTCCTTGAGATTAAGAAAAAGGTCGATGAATCTGTTGGTATAAACGAAGCGAATTTTACAAGGCTTGAAAGGTATGCATCTGGCTTTATCATCCAACCTGAAAGTAAAGTTGATCGATTCTTCAGTGGCTTAAAACAAAGTCTTTAAAGGCATTAGCTATAAGAAACTTCAGTAGCTATGAATAAATAATGTGTTGTGATGTCAAGGTAAAAATGGAATTTGGTGTTACATATCCATATCATGGTTTTGAAAAGAAACGAAATATGGAGTTCAAGGAGAAATCTCAGAATAATGGTGAAAAGAATATAAATGTTCCTTTATGCTCAAAGTGTGGAAAGAAACATGGTGGAGATTGTATTAAAGGGACTAGAAAATGTTTTACGTGTGGAAAAGAAGGTCATCGAGCAGCTGAGTGTCGATGTAATGGAAAAAGGGTTGCTAATTATGTAAAAAAAGAAAAGACTGCAGAGAATGAACCACCAACACTTCAATTCTTCAAGTGCAGGGAAATGAGGAATTATTCTAATCAATGCCCTAATCCAAGAGTTAATGATGATCAACGTGAACAACCTCTTAAGGCAAAGGAAAAAAGGGATGTCACATGTGATCACTATTAGTAATGTTTATTATTACAATGATGTGGTGGAATTATTATGTGTTTATGTAAAGGTATTCCAGAATAATGTTGTGGAATCTCATTTATAGTACTGTAGAACATTGGAATATCTATGTAATGGTTTATTGTGGTTTTAGATAATTATATGGTACCAGTAACCATGAAAAGTGATTCAAATATTTTGGAAAGCAGATGATATGCGCATAATGAAGGGATAAGGAGATAATGAAATGTTTAATAGTTTTAATGAGCTCATGACTAATATAAGGAAAAACTGATATCATGGTTTGAGTATATAGAATTTTTGGGATTTTGGTATATGGAAAGAGTTACCATGTGACAACATTTATGTTTTGACTATGGTTAAAGAGAATACATGATTAAGGTATTCACATTATTGGAATGTGACCTACAAGATATATTGTATGATATATGGGGGATAAATGATTGTATTCACACGCTCGGTATATGACATTTCTTGTAATTGTTTTCTTTATACTATGAACTTGGACAGACGTATTTTGGATAGTCCTAAAGATTGGAATGAATTATGTTAGACTTAAGATATCACTGTTTAAGGCTAGAACTTTTTTCTATTTTATTTCAGGAATGTTATTATATTTTAGTTTTAGAAAAAGGGACAACCTGCAGGATGTGCGATAACCCGTCGCGTCAGACAAAGCTGTGGAAATCGAACCCACAACTGAAGTGTGACATGACTTTATTTCCTACCAATGGCCTACAGGAAGTCCCTGGTTAGTAGAAACTAGTTTTATTAAGTAGTACGATAGATGAAGTATAAGTCCATTTTTGGAATCATATACGATTAACCTCACCATAGATGGACTTATGTATATTTGATAACGTTTGCTAGCCTTTTGTTTTAGACATATGGAATGAACCATCATTCTATCAAAGGAACTGCTAACACTTCACGAATGAAAAATTCAACTTCATTTCTTTAAGATATGAAGTGGAAATTGTTCAAGGCATGAACAACTGTGATATTATACTGAAATAAAGTAAGTATTTCTTCTATTTCAAAATTTTCAACTTTAGGAAAATGATCTTGAAAACCAAAAATATTATCCTACTTCCCTTATATCTGATGAATCAGATGCTACCTTAGATCATCACAGATTTATGGCTTTGTGATTGTTGGATTTTTCAGATCAATGTTCTCTACTACTCTCCATCAGAACATGAGGGTTAGATTTCTCTTCCATATCCCTATTTTCATCTATGTTCTCCTATGTGGAAACCCATGGATTAGTTAATTTTGGTAACCGTTACATTTCACACATAAGATTTTAAAGATATATTTTGGTATTCCTTTTTATTATGTGGTTTTCTATTAAAACTTTCGAGTAGTAAACCATTTATAACCCCAATGAATTTCGAGGGAGAAATTCATTTTAAGGGTGGTAGAATTTAACACCCAGAGATTTTAGGAGAAGTATTCTTTTTAATTTATTTGATGTCTTCTTTTGTATGCTACACCAAGATTATCTTGCGCTATTCGCAACACCGTTTTAGCTTGTAGTATACGCAACACTATTCTTGGATCGTGTTACACACAATTTCAAATTCGTTTGAAGTTATTGTATTCAACATTATGTGTGTGTGTGTGTGTATATATATATATATATTCAATGTATAAATGCAATATGGTTCGATTCTATTATTTTCAACAACCAAAGAATCTTGAACTACACACAACCCTGACTTGTCTTGCATTACACGCAGTCACGACCTTCCTCGATAGTGTGTGTTGTACACAATATCGAGTTTCACTAAACAACGATTTGTTATATAAACTAGCCTTTATGAATAGTAATACCCACTTTTTGAAATTTTATAAATTTGATCTTTCAAAATGGAATTCATTTTTGGATTCATAATATCGAAATTAGCCTATGGTGAATTTGTGGTATTTTTATGAAAACTTTCAATTTTTGATGAATAGTGAAAACACTGGGTTACTATTTAAAAACTGAATTTTTATATAAATAATTATTTATTTTATTTAAATTTATTTTAGGTCAAAATTGATACACAATACTTATATAAGTTCAATGTAATTCATTGGAGTCATTTTATAATAATTTTAGACATATAAAAATTTTATTGAACTTTTCACCGTCTTTTACCCACCACCTAGAAGAGTTTGAAAATTTACATAAAACATAATTTTACCACTTCTGTGAGTGGAATTTCAAAAATCCGAGAGACACAGTTAATATCAAGGAGTAAAATGTGGTTCAATAAGATAAAAATAATTTTTTATGAATAGTAACTTTTTACTTTTATTTACCACGGTTAAAAGTAAATAGGGTAATTAAGGGTAAAAATGATATTATTATTACCCTAACACATGTTCTAATTCTGTTGGATAAGTGTAGTTCGACCAAAAACATCCTTAGGGATAAAATATAACCCTTTTGGTCCACTTGGATTAGATTAGGACATTTATTATTATTTTATTTAAAGAATAGTTAAAATAGTTCAAATCAATGTTTAATAACTAAACAATTTTTAATATAGGGTTATACATAATATAAATTCGACTATAAATATTAATTAGAACTCTAAAATATTTACTACATAATGGTATTTAATTTATTATTTTTAGACATTAATTAATTTAATTTCTTTATGACACAATGATGATGCAATAATTACAGTATTATTGAAATATTAACATAATTGATGTTATAAATACCCTAATAAATATAATTTTAGACTTTTTATTAATTAAACTAATTTTCTTGTTCAATATGAAATGTTAGTATTTATTTAATTAACTTATTTCGAACTAATCATGTTGTTATGATTTTAAAAAAAATCAATTACCAAATAGTGTCAAAATTGAAATAAAATAGTTTTTAAAACAAGTATTATATTATTAATTGTTATTTTATTACTAACAATATAAGGTTCATCCAAATGACTTAGATAAGGAAATATATATTAATAATAAACCACTTGGGGTTCTTTTGTCTTGTTATAGTAAGTTTATTAACCATATAGTGTATGAAAACAAAAAGACACGGTAAAAGATAAATTATTTTACTTAGAGTTAAATCTAAATGATAAGGATACAATAGTAACCTAAACTTGTCTAAAATCTATTGGTTGAGAGGATTTAGACCCATACCCACCTTGTCTTAGAAATAAATCAATTTTGAGCTATTAAAAACCAAATATGTCTTTATTATAAAATAATATTTTATGTTTTCCTATGGTGCCCCTCTCCTCCCTTATAAAACGGAACTCCTTCCCTCTTCTCTTCACACCCTTTTGAGCCTTGAAGCTCGGAAAAACCCTGCCAATTCCTCTTCCCAACCACACTAGTTATATCATAGAGGTTCTGGTATTCTCTAAAGACCAACTCTAGTGCCCTAATAAGAAGTTTAAAGGAGGTGTGTCGAGGAAGAGGTAATATCTTCTACCGATTCTTTCAAATTTCTTTCTTCTTCAACTTCTTCTTATTTAGATTTTTCATTATAAAGTAATAAAATAATTATCACTAATATACCGATATGTTATTAGAAATATGAAAAAAAGACATTTCAACTTTTATCCATCCTACAGAAAACAAAATCACCACGCGTGCCTACGTACGAAATACCGTCTCCACGTAGCGGTGTAATATGGTTTTCCACCACCACCTTAATTGGATGGGTATAATGGTGTAAGGAATAACTATATATGATTATTATAACATCATACTAATTCTAAGATATTTTATCATCCACTACAATTCCATTCAATAAATATGGGAATGATATCATCGCTCAGGTGTACGTACGGATTACCGTCTCCACGACGCGATGAGATTCATTTTCCATGTTAAAAATTCAATAATGATTATAAAGTATATATATTAAGTAATAATGAAATATATGACATAATGATTCTACTGGATTTATTTATATATATTTATGTCATAAACATAATTCCATTCAATTCAATAAGGAAACGAAAATAGCGTTCATGCGAACGTACGACCTATCGTCTCCATAAACGGTGTATTTCTTTCCATTTATCAATCTATTATATATATGTATATTCTGAATATATATTATATATAAATCATGTTTTATATTCTGGAATTAAGTAATCATGATCTAAGTAATCATATTAATAATTACAAGTCAAAACACAGATGATAAATGAAACAATTTTACCCAAAACGCTGCTTTAACTTGGAATTGATAAATGAACGGATAATATAAAGTCATAAGTGAATCATATATGATATCATAAATATTATTATGGTTCTTTTACAAGTTAATAATACGTTTAAACCCGATATAAATGATTCACGGACACATACAGAAGAAATTGGACATAAGGTAAGGGATATCTATTCAAATCTCGTTCTTATCCGAGATTGTTATTTGTAAGTATTTACTAGGGTTATTGTAATCATCCATGCCCATGTTTTCTAAAAATGTTTTCATGAATTTTTAAATTACTTTTACCCATTTTTGAAATTTACCACATTTTATGAAAGGAATCGTACTTGTGTTTACCACACGAGGAAGTTTTTGACTTTTCCGAAAAAAGTACGAGGAGAATGTTATTTTTAACTTATACGGTGTGAACGTATTTTTACGGTTTCATAATGCCTCATTTTCATGAAGTTTCCTCTACAATATTTCATGATCATTTTAAAAAAAAACCCTTTCTTTTAAAATTTCATGGCATTTTGTGAAAAGAAAATTATTTTGAAGAAGAATGGATATTTTCCTCAAGAATTCATTTCAAGTGTTTTATCAAAACTATTTTCCATATAAAATGACATTATTTAATATGTTTATGTTTCAAGTATAATGTATACATTATTTACATGGTTTTATTATTCTTATATTGAAATGATTTTCATTTTTTTATATGGATTATGTTATGATGGAACGATGTTTAAGAATCCCATTCTATTACATGGGTTATGCTATGATGTACGATTTATGATTTTGTGGCACACGAAAGAATGATTTCATTATGATATGGGTGGGACCTATATCTCCCTCCAATTCATTGGGTAATGATTTATATATCTTGAGATAGACATGGCTGGAATGTTAAGTTAATCCGGTTCAGTGTTACAGGAATAAAATGAGGAGTGAACTCGATTCAGAATGGGACTTTGTCCACTAAGATGGTCTTGGCAGCAATTCCTTGGCGACTATGGAAATCATATCAGGTGATTAATGTTTTTTCCACAATTACAAGTTTTATTTTCAAGATATTTTATCATTATTGATGATCCATTATGATCTATGCCTTACGTACTGCCATGTTTTATGTCATTTCTTAAGATTTTGATGTTTAAACATTATGTTCATGTTTTTATGTTCAAATGTATATAGTTTGTTTTATTTTATCCATGCTTACCCTTACTGAGTATTTGAGCTCACCATTTATATGTTTTCTTTTCACCAGGACATATGGAAAGGTTTTTGGTAAGAAAACAAAAGGGGAAGATCTTTGTGGGAGATGTTGAAGATCTTTCACCATGATTAGAATATTATGTTCCGATTTTTCAAAGACACTAAACTATTACGGTCCTTCTCTGTTTGTTTTTGTTATGTATTTAGTATTCCGAAAAAGTAAAGTAATGTCTATGTACATAAATCTTTGGGTCTCTTAATTTATAGTGGGAATTTACTAAGAGGAAAGAATCCTTCCAAATCAGCATCTTGAGATCATTGGAATTTGAATAAAATATTTTTTTTGTGATGTATCAACTGAAATAAACTATTAATAGTAGTGATGTATGGTCTCTCCAAACCCAATCTAACATTAAGATACAAGTCAATTTGGGAGAAGTTTATGGAAAAAATCCCTCATCAATTTTTGAATCATATAAACGAGTTTTAGGCAAAAGATGGACCATTTCCACGAAGAATATATTTTACGAAATGGGATGTTTAGAACATAAAATGGTAACCCTTTATGTTTATCAATTTGAAGGACAAGTAGATCAATGGTGGATTTTAGTTGATAATACCAGACCAAAATATGATCTTGATTCAATGGAATGAGAAAAATTTAATAATATATTATTTGATAAATATTTCCCTAAGGTTTTTTGGATTAACATGGAGTAAATATTAAGAGAATTGACTAAAAATGACAGATATTTTGTGGATTCTTATGAAGAAAACTTCAAAAAAATTACCCAGCATGTTCTAGATTTTATTCAAGACACTCATTGTAAAATTAATCAGTTTTAATACGGATTTAATCCATATTTATACAGATTTTTTTCTTCACAAGAATTTAAATTTTATGAGGTATGTATTCATTATTCAATGAAAGGGGATATGTAGTTTTTCAAAAGATATGTTATACGAGATGAAAGAAATATGAAATTTTCATGGTGGCATGAAATAGACAAGTAACCAACTAATAATTCCGGTGGAAATCTAAAAACAAGTTCCATGCGTGGTTGAATAAATTATGGTTAATTTTTGTTAGGATATGGAATGCATTTGCGGTGTGTAAAGATTGGTCCAAAGGTTCATGACTATAATGAAAATAATTATTAACAAACCAACAATGATATAATAGATAATGAGTCAATAGTGAGATATTTTAGTTAAATTGAATTGTAAAATTATGCTAATGTGTGTTTGAAGTTACCTACTCAGGGTGAAAAGCCTCATTATCATAAGAAAAATGGGGTGTAAAAACCATTTTCTACTTCTACATTTGATGTTTGGCCATTAGATAAAGTGGTCACATATCCTAGGAGATTGATGTTTTTCAAAGGTTAATAATTAGTTCAATGTTTTTGTCACTCCTTTTTAGGTTTTATGAGGTGAGATCAAAATATTATTAATTAAATTTTGGGAGACTATTTGTTGGGTTCTTGTATAAGTATGGATTTAGATTATTGTTATGAATGCCTTTACTTTTTTGGACATGATTTTTATAATATTGAAATCCATTATGGTTTATTTCATCATTGATAATTAATTTTATTTTTAACTATATTCATCATATTTCTCGGAACGTTATAATGATGATGTTTTATGAAAAATGAAATCTCAAAACCTTTAAAACAACCAATTAGAATGTGTAATCTAGTGGGGCTTTAACCCCAAAATGAATGTTGAAAACTATTCGATGCCTACCATTGGCCAATGGGATGCCATTATTAGTATGAAATCATTTTTTTTAAATTAAATGGTTTTAAATATACTGATAAATTTTATTTCCATTACTTATGTTTTATAATATAGAACACCATGGGATTAAAAAGTAATTTGGTTATTAAGTGATTAATGTTATTTCAAAAGATGATCACTATAATTTATTGAATAATAATACATAATGAAAAATATTTTGGATGTATTTAATGTCTAAATATATGAGAAATATTTGGTTATCCTTTTGGGGATTATGTGATCTGTTATATATTGATGTTAGTTAAAAAGATATTAATGATTCTTATTGGATACTCATCATTAGAAAAAGTAGAGAGTGCGGTGGAAATTGTTTAATTTTTGAAATTATACTATAAAATTATGTATTTTCAAAATTATTTTAGTGAAGACTGTAAAATAATTCATAAAATCTAGAAAAATGATCTTCAAACAAAAAATTTTCCTTTTACTATTATTTTTGATGAAAACAATAACCTTTTTGACACCTCTATGGTTTATGGTTTTTAGGTCTTTAACTTTCTATTGATCACAAACTTCCTTGTGTTTGGTTATTTATTTAACTATCAAACATTTATTAGATATTACATTTGTCTTCATTGTATAAATCTTCAAATCCAAACTATGTTCTCCTACTTGGAATCATAGTTATGTGGTACTATAGATGACCATCATACTTCCATTTCCCTATTTTAAAATGGTTTTTCTCTAAACCCTTTTCATGATGATTCTTTCCAGTGAAAATATTTTCAAATATCAAATAATTTTTACAAAGATAAATATCATATTATGAGGATATAATATATTAAATGGGGGATTATTTAACACCTTGAAATTTTTAATGAGTTAAATTATGTTTGATAACACATAAAATAAAAAAACATGATTATAAGAGAATTTAAGAACTCAAGTAACTAAAATATATTTATTTTTGAATAAATGTTACATCTTAAATATATTTTGATACACACAACAATGAGGTTTTTATTCTCAATAGCGAGGAACACATGAAACATTGAGCTTAAACGACATTTAAATATATGACTATTATAACCGTGAAATTAAATTGGAGGGTATGAATTTTATTAACTAATTTTTTATATATATTTTTATATATATATATATCCAACTGAATATAAATTTTTTAAAAATGATGAGATAACAACCAATTAAATTTTTGGGAAACTAATTTTATTCTTTAAAAATATGTTATCTTGAAAAATGATTTTTATTAGTCTTTTAAGGAAATGTTATAATTAAAACATTAAAATTTTATAAAATTTATTTGGTGAAATTAAATTCATTTTTTAAATCATCATATCAAAATTATATTATTGTTATTTTTTGTAATTTTTAGGAAATGGTTCTTTTTTCAATGAATTGTAAAAAATTCTGGATTTTTAATTGAAAATTGTCTTTTTGTTTAAATTATATTTAATGATAAATTATATTTGTAGTTTTTTTATTGTAAAATTAGTTAAATAATATATCTATTACTCCAATTTAGGTAATTTTAATTTTTATTCAAAATGAATTTTGAAATAAAAACATTATAACCTACTGAACATTTTCTATTTAAAAATATATTTTCTGTTGCATATACGTGATTAATTTTGAATTAAAATTTTCCACTTATATGAAATAAGTTTTGAAAAATAAATTCCATATTTGGAATCATTAAAATTTATATATCTAAATGTTTGAACTTAATTCATTGTCATAATGATTATTTAGAATAGTTAAAATTTAATTACCGGGGTTAAGGTTACAACAATGTTTTTTTTTCGTTACATGCGCTTGTGTTCAAATTAATTTTACATACACCTAGAATTTATATCTAATAAATAGGATTTCATATTTATAATAAATAGGTATAAATTATATAAAAAATTTCACGTAATTTGTAGTATTAAATTATAAATTACCTATCTAAATAAAATGATACAAGTTATAATGATTAAAATTAAAAGGGTAAAACTGAGTATACATAACGATAGAGGAATAACATGAAAAAAATGTGATTATTTTTTTGTGGGAGGACTGAGTCAACCAAATCATACCTCTCCCCATTATTTATCAATTTTGGATCGAAATTTGAGAAATTGGATTCCCATTATTGAATATACTTGGTTATTTAGTAAATGAAACTAGTCTTCAATTATAAAAGGGACTCACAACCTTCACTTATATGCACATCTCATGAAAATTGGCTCAATAAAACCCTACAAAAAACCTCCTCAACATTCTAATCCACATTATTAAATTTATTTTCATATTAATATAAATCCCTGAGGTCTATAATAGGAGATTCAAAGGAGATTTCACTAAGAAAATGAAGACACATGCACACATGGAACATCAGACTCAAGGTAAAATAAATCATGATTTATGTTAAATGTTTTATATTGCAGGAAGAATGGATAATAATTTATTTTTCCACATTAATTTATATGGGTTTTAATGTATTATTTATGACATAATCTTTCCAAAACAATGAACCTAGATGTATCCTCAAATATAATAGAATGAATTCTTAATATTAAACTAAAGATTATGTGATCATTAAGGCTGGGTCCTTACAAATATTACATCCAAATAATTTAATTATGTTTATGTTTCAAATATCAAAAGTGTAAGTTATAGGATTTATCCTGATCCCAATGGTGTATGGGTTGATTTATAACAATACCAAGGGGTACATATGGAGGTTTTTACTAGGATTAATGGGTACACATGAGGATTATCTCAATCCATATAATGTATATGAGAGGATTATCCCATGACCAAAAAGGAAGATATGTAGTACCCCAAGCCTATATTATGATAAATTCCCCAATGGGTATCCTTGACATATGGTTACTATTTTTATTTTTATTCCATAATCTTATATCATAATCATGATCCTATAATTATGCTACTTGAATCATGTTTAATGAATTATGATTCCACACACATTTTCTATAGTATATATATTTTATTTTAGATTACATATATTTGTATCATGTCTTGAGGGAAAAAGATATTGTTCCATGTAATTTTTAATAAGAAATTTCTCCCCTTACCATGTTTTCACATAAAGTTAGAATATAACCCATGTTGGAATATTGATATATTTTCCGTTACCGAGGATTTAAAACCACCCATTTCTTATGTGTTTCCTTTCCATAGGGTATAATGATAAGTATAACATGTGTAATGCCAATAATGGATTCAATAGTACTATGATTTTGTTTAAATAGGTATATAATATGATTATGTAGCTAATCATTAAGAAAATAAACATTTAGTTCCTTGGGAGGTGTGACTCTTTGTGAGATGTGTTATTCCACCATAGTATAAATGTATTATTTATATGTTTCATTCTTGGGTATCCATTGTTTTTATTATATAAACGTTGAGTTATTTTTTGAGATTAGTTTAGTTTCATTTAATATTGAATCTAGAGAACCATTGTGAAAACCATAGGGATGATTGTAAGTATAATATGATATCTTAAATTCCAGTAAAGTTAAGAGTAAGTGGTTTTCATAGAAATACATCCCTATGGGGAGATTGGATGATTGATGTGAGTGTGTTTCATATGAACATATGGTTAATCATCTCGAAAAGTGTTCGTAGAAAGTTTAATCGATCATCAATCTGGTGCATAATGAGTAGGACCAAGACTTCAAACATGGCTAGACAGTTTTGAGGGATATTCTATGGTTGATCATATTCTCATTATCAATAATAATGAAGGAATTATTTCCTAGTTAATTTATGGAATTATGCTGAGATTTTAGTATTAACCTACTTAATGTAACCTAAAGCAATATAAGATTTATATTGGTTGAACTAATGGAATTAGTGGCTTATGTGAGGATGAAGGTAAAAGGATTTAGGGTTCTAAATGTTATATATTATTTATTATGGTAATTACCCAATCATATTAATGTTTTCTCACTCATGTTAATCCTTTAGTTTTATTTAATGGACAGAGCTAAGAGGAACCATGTTGATAATGAACGTGATAGACAACACAATAAATTTTCTAACAAGAAACCAAATAGGATATAAGTTGCTGTTAAAAATTGAGTCGTTTTCTAAAAAAAATATTGATTCATGATTAAACACTAGAGTCTTTATAAACATCTTAACCCATAAAAAATAAGGGGTTTCATAGAATGTCATTTGATGAATATGATAAATTAATGAGATTGAATTTATTTCATGTAAAAATGTTGGAGGACACACCTTGGAGAATGACTCAAAGGAAATAGATTGTATTTTATCTATGGTAAAGGGGGAAATTGATTATCACGCTAAAGTTGAAAAAGGAATATTCTAATTAACAAGTTAAAGCTAAAATAATGTGCCTCCTAAGGATACACTAGTCGTTTAATGATATAGATGTGGGGAACTTTGGCCCTATGAAAACCAGTTCACTAATCCAATGAACTAAAAGCCTTTTTTTTCTTTTTGGTAAAACCTTTGGTTAATGGCGTTTTTATTTGGTTTTGGATGTTTGGGATATGCTATGAATTTCAATTAATTTTTATATTGTCTTATAAACAACCTTTTGGACTTAATTTATTATCTATCTGAATGGAAATTAAAAAATTTCTAATGTATTTTTTATAACATTTTATGGTATTGGGTTTACATAGGGTAACCACCTTTTTATAAAGGTTTCATAAGGGCGGGGAGGAATTTTCATGTGTTATGTAAGGGTAGCTTAGATTTATGTGCACTATGCAAGGGTATATAACAGGTTTTAAAGGGTAGTTTAGTGTTGTTTAAATGTAATACCTCTATTATCTACACTACTCAAAATTAGGCCTCTAATATGTAAAGATACCCCTTTGCTGCATAAGGTGAGTTTATGTTTCCAAAGGATGCATAATGGAAAATCCTATGTTCTTCTCTTGGATAAGATTTCATTTTTTAAGATTACACATGAATTAACCCTACGACTATACAATGGAAACAAAATTTTTAAAGGTTACATTAGTGTAAACACTCACTATATAACGGTAGCCTCTCTTTTTCAAAGGCTACATAATTATATTAGATAGTATGCATTGGTAACCTGAGTTTTCTAGGGGTTAAAAAAGTTGAGGTAATGTTATGTGATGGTAAATGTAACATTCTATGGTTTAAGTAAGGGTAACCCAATAACCTTACAAAACACATTAGGGATGCATTACCGAAAAATGATGTTACCCTTAGACAATTTTTTTTGGGAGAAAAATAAAAATTAATATGGGGTTTCACTTATTCTTCCCCACAACGAACCTATAGCCCATAATTTGTGTGTTTAATGATCAAAAATCAAGAAATTAGTTATTTTAACCTATTTAAATTCTATAAATAAATTAAGAGATATTTTCAAATTCTCACAATTAAATATATGAATAAAATTATAATGTTAATGGTTTTTTTATTTGGGTGTTTTTTTACATTGAACTAGATAACTTTTAGAATGTCAAAAAAATACCTAGATCCTAAAATTTTGAAATACTCTTGATGATATTTCTAGTCCTATTACTATTTTCAAAGGGGTTTCAATTCCTTGTGTCATTTTCATATATTTCTTTATTAGGAGATAAATTAATGGGTGATCAAGGTTTTTTTTCATTGTGTCATTGGTGGTTTTTTGTTAGTAATCCATCGACCTGAAGTTACGTAGGAATTTTTGTTCAGTGGTACTAAACCTCAAACCTCCCAATATTATTTATTATTTATTTTTAATGTTCTCAAATGATAATTTAGAAACAAATTCTAGGATATATAATTTTTCATCTCCAATTTCTTATGAAATCCATCTAGTGTTTTAATAAAAAAAATTTAATTTGGGAAATGTGAGGGAAATTTTCTATTCATTTATTTAAAAAATTATTTTAAATGGGTTTATTTTTAAAATGAATTTACGTATTTTTTTTGTTTGATAAATATCAAAAATAATTTATTAATCAACAAAATGGATTTTCAAATCATTGGAGTTGTAATGGTTTAGTTGTTAAAGTAAAATCAATAAATAGTTTTATCTTAAAGTATATATTCAATGAATGGAAGTGGTGATACCTCACATGTGAAAATGTTTTATTAATTGTGAGTATGATTTATGCTAATCTTTTTTGGAAATGTGAAACAAGGTGAAATTTAAGAACCATGGGTGTGGATGCAACAAACATCAGTTTTCTTTACACCATTAAGGATTTTATAAAGGTTCCCATAATGCTATGGAAGAAAAATGGGTACCCTGATATGAACAGAATGTGGAAAGTCATGATATAATTATTATTCACCTTTCATCATAGTGTTTCATTTTATTCTATTTATTTTTTTATATAAGCTAGAGCCCAAAATATTTCATGCATTATGGTTTTACTTGTGTAAATTATTTTCTATACTCATATGTTTATATTATATCTTTTGGATTGTGGACTTCTCCATGTTATCTTCATGTATATGGTTGTTTATAATAATACCACAATTTATCATTGTTTATTATTCTTATTCTTGCATCTTTGAATATGGAATGTGTGGAAAAGAAACCAAAGGAACCATTATAAAATAGTTTCATATGAAAATGGGTTTATAAACTGATTAGGTTATAAGTATTGAACAAAGAGTTTCATGAAGTTATAATATTTTTAGATTATTTAGTGGTATCCTACTAGGCTCAATGCCCACAACCATATTTTTCCACTCAGAGGATATTGAACTTGGTTTGCATGACTCAAGTAAGGTTTTGTTTGTCATTTATTTCATCTGTTTAACTTCATTGTTTTTTACTTATTTGTGAGATGGTTTGGTAGTGACTGATGCTCACATGGAGTCTAAGATTAAATTTTGTTGTTTTTATTTAATTTTTATCTATTCAATCTTTTTGTTTTTCCTTTTTATATTCTCTCTCCACCTATATTTACAATATTTTTTTGTCTCTTTTCAGTTATACATTAGACTTTTTTGGTACATTTAATGATCTCTACCATGTGGCATATCATCTTAGGATATATATTATATTAATAGGGGTTGGTTTGTTAAAAAATTGAATGATAGGAATTAACTAGAAATAAGTGTTATGAAACAACAAGGGTTTGGTTTAGTGTCTTTATTATACATTAGCTAAGGCTTTCAGAATTTAAGTTGTATGTTCGAAATGGTTCTTGACCAACTCATTTCCATATCCCAACCCATGTTTCCTTGGGTGGATAGGAATTTTTTATCATGCATAATCATTTTTTTAATGTTATTAGATGAAAATTCCATAAATCTTATTGAAATGAAATTTTGTCCCATTAACTCTTTTGTTCCAACATTTGAATCAACATCATCTTAATTCTTGTTGTTTCAAAGTATTAGATTTGTTCATTTGATTTTATAATGTATCTTAAGATAATTGGATATTTTATTCTAAGATAAATTGAAAATACCTCCTACAAATTGGAGATACTTGTTCTATAGGTGAATCCTCCAGTATATCCATTAGTTCATGAAATCATTATCCTCACTGTATAGACTCTGGGTGGGGAGGATTTTGGAATCTAGGGATGGATAATGATTTTTTGTTCAGAACATCGATAGTAGAATCCACCTAATTTATTCAAGATACAATTGTGTCAAGGAATCCAAAATGTGGATCAATTAAATTTAAAGGATCTTAATCTATATTGAAACTCCCGAGGATTATAAGCTGGTTTTTTCAGCTTATATGCTTCAAGGAGTGGGAAGTGGATATTGGGACTCCATCATACAACCTTTGTTAAATTAATATCTTACATGGACCACGTTCAAGAGGATATCAAACCAAAAATTAAATCTCAGATATTAAAAGTGGAAAATTATATGGAGTTTTCTAAACTTAGTGTAAGGAGAGCATTTAGGTTTATAGTATTCCCCATAATTCACATCGTTGGTTCACCTAGAACCCACGATAGTTATTAATGGTTACATCAAATCATGGATGACTGAGATAATTTTGAGGGTAGATATCTAGTATAGAATCATTATAATATATATACTGATTTTTATTGAGTTTTTTGATATACCAGCTATGGTTGAGGAAGAAATATCTAGGAAAATGGTCTTAGGTGGAGCTTCAGTTCCTTTAGGATATAGTAGAGGAGTATATTCTATCCAGAAATGAATGTTAATGGATTCTCAGTTTACATTAGAACTAGTTTTTAGGGTTTCTTTCAGACAATAGTATATAGTTTATTATCAATTTTGAAGGACTGGGGATACCATGCCTATGTTTAATGAATCACCCCAGAATTTGTTTAATTATATAAATTCCCCACATAATTATCATTTCAACTAGAAAATATCCCAAGACAGTATTTTGGGATCCTATCTTACTAAATTATCTCAGCTCCATTTTGATGCATCAAAGCGTGGTAGATCAAAATCTTATTCCAAGGGGAATACACATGCAGTGAGAGATATCAAGGAGGATTTGAGGTTTGAAATATTTATTTAGAAAAGTATGCACCAGAGGAATATGAGTTAGGTACATCTATTATTACAGGTATGGTGATGATTTACACCACTATGGTGCTATATTTATTTGATACCGGTGAAAATTAATATTTTATATCTTCTATGTTGAATGATGTGCTAGGAATACATTAAAACATAGTTCATGCAAGTTATAACATTCCACTCCCTTGGAAAAGGGCTCAGAATAGGATTTTTAGTGTCTCACGTTTTGGGTGAGGATACATGACTTTGAAGTGGTGTCAGATTTCTTGGTTTCAAATCTTGATTTCTTCAACCTTATAATCATAATGGATTGGATGAAAAACATTAAGTCTAAAATTGTCTTTTATCACTATTGAGATTAGTTTATATATCATTTTGGGGTATCTCATGTCTTTTGAGGTGAGTGGGAAGCCATATTTGGGAGAGTAGGACATGTTCATCATTATGATGGAGTGATCTCATGTCAATTTATGGATATTTTTTTTTAAATCCATTGAATCTTGTTTGAGAATCCCACTTCATACAGTGGTGAGTGAATACCTTGAGGTCATTCATAATTATTTTCAACTTTACTGCTCTAGAGATAGATTGAATTCACTATCGACCTTCTTCCTTTTAGGATTCCCATTTCAATTCCATCACACTATATGTAACATGGTCAGTTACATGAGATTAATGTATATATTTCATATCATTATTGGAACAGATTTATTCATCCTTTAGTTTCACCCTGTTCTTCACTATTTATCTAGTAAAAAAGGCTGATGGGATCCTCTCATTTTGTGTTGACCACTGGAAGCTCAACTGGGTGACTGTTAAACATTAGCACCCCTTACCTATGATTGGAAATATTTTTCATTAAATCAAGGGATCCTAATGGATTTCATAGATGTACATGTTATCAGGGTACCACTAGTTGACTGTTTGAGATGATTACATACCTAAGATAAAATTAGGTGATAATATGGGAAATTTGGGTTTCTAGTTAGGATTTTTAATCAAAAATGCTCATATAGAATGTATATAATTGATGAAAATGCTCTTAAATTACCCTTTGGACCACTTTATTAATGTTTCTATAGATTATATTTTTGTGTATTCTAAGATAAAGGAAGATGACACAGATTATTTAGATATCATATTCAGAATCCTGAATGAACAATGTATGTTTGGGAAGATTTCTAAATGAGAACTCTAGATCTAATAATTAACGATTCTATTCCATGTTATATGTGATAGGGGAATCTCAGTGGTTCCTAAAAATACCCGAGTAGTGATTTCATGGGGTTAATCGAATAGTTTATTCAAGATTTGGATCTTCTTGGGCCAAGTAGGTTATTACAAGTGGTTTCATCAACATTTATCCATGATTGCATATTTAATGATAGAATTAAACCAAATTTTTTTAAATTTGGAGTGGAATGACATGTGTCATAGGTATATCGAGGAATAAATGAATAGTTTGTATTTGTCTTTTGATTTGACTCTTCCAAAACTGAGTTCTGGTTAAAATGTTTTCTATGATTATTCATGTATGAGATTATGATGCGTCTTGATATAAGGAGATAAGGTAAAGAAAATGTGTTTATTCTATTAAACGCCCCCCCTAAGAAGAACTACCCAACCCATGACATTACGTTATAAAATATTATGAACAATCTTAAATCATTTTTCCACTATCTCTTTGGATATCCATTTTTCATATATTCTGATCATAAAATACTGAAGCATATTTTTACTCATAGGGATTTAAATATATAATAGAGATGATGGGTTGAGTATCTTAAAACACATGATATTGATATTTTTTATTCCCCTCTAAAAAGTATTGTGGTTTCTGATGAGTTGAGAAATAAGGTAAGAACTGAAGTCTTAATGTAATCTCTATAGATGTGTTCTTTGATGAGCCCATTTTCCAAGATTAGATTGTAACAAAAGAGGTTGGTTGATATGTTTTCTTATATTCATTGAAGCCTAATTCTATTTTTTGTGATTGAATCTAGATCTAATTGGAATAAAATATTGACTAATAACATGATTGTATAATCCCTAATGGTGGGGAGATCTCAGGTGATTGGTATAAATCTTCCAATAGTTTTTTTCCTTGGATAAGATGCTTATGTTTGTATCATTTAAGGAATAGTGGATGTTTACTGGACTCCAGTATTCATGGTTTATTAACCCTTAGAGTACCATAATGTATCATGATATGAGATGTTTCTATTGTTGGATGGTGATGATGCATTCGATTGCATGTTTTGTTTTATAGTGCCTCACTTGTTAGAGAATTATCAGGGACTACCAAAGACCAAATTGTTTTTTGAATACCTTTCACATTCCAGTTTGGAAGTGGAATAAGATATCTATAAACATTATCATTGGTTTACGTAAAATCTTCATAGAAAGGATGAAATTTTCATTGTTATTGAACAACATAAAAAATCTACCCACATAATTCATATTAAGATGGCAATGATGGTGTATGATCTCAAATATTTAAATACCCAATATATTGTAATGCAACATGGTTTTACTTTTTTTATTTTATTGGATGGAGAACCTTAACTTAAATCCAGGTATTGGAAGCATTTTTAGGTGTAAATGGGTATCCAACTAAATTTAATCATTTATTATTATCCTTAGATGAAGGGGAAGACTGAGGGAGTCATCTAGATTATTTAGGATATGATATGAGAATTGTTTATTATATTTGGTGTTTCTTGGGAAAACATCAACCATTAGATGAATTATTATATAATTATATTCATCGGGATTTTATTAAAATTTAACTTTTGAAATATTCTATGGGTGGAATTAAAGATATACCTTGTGCTAATTATAATTATGGGATACGTACTTGGTTGGAGAAAGTATTTCTGAACTGATGCCGAAAAGGGTACTGTTGATCTTGAACAGGTTGGAGACATAACAGTGTCATAGAAAATCATATAAAGACTATCATTGTCACGAACTATAATTTGAGGTTGGAAATTATGTCTTTATAATAGTTTCTCCTTTATTAGTACATCATCAGTTGGAGAATAAAGGGAAATTTGGAACTTAGTTTTGTTGAGCCTTTTAATATTTTTGAATATCTCTGAGATGTGGATTATCAGTTATACTTTCCATCATGATTGAAATAAATTCATGATGTTGTCCATGTTTACTAGCCATGTAGGTACCAATCAGATCTTTCCCATGTGATTATATTGGATAATGTTGATATTGAGCTTGATACTACTATGGTTGAATAATCAATTTGGATTATAAATTTCAAATACATGGTATTTGATGTTAAAAAATTCCTTCAATCCACGTACTATGGTAGTGTAGATGAGATATCCTTGACAAGTGGGAGTGAGAATAATTCGCGATGTATAAATTCCCTTATCTCTTTGTGGGTTAAAAATATTGACTACTTTCTGGGGAGAATCATTATGGTGGGATAATTACAACAACACAACTTCTTCTTTCTAGTACATCATTTAGCTAATTATTTCTTCTTTTGGTTATAGAAATTCAGATATGATTGGATTTTTTTGTTATTATTTTCCCTTTATAAATCCTTTTTTATTATAAATTATAACCCATTTTACTATAAATTAAATAATTTCTAACATTATTCTTTCCATTATTCATGGTATAGGGTTTATGTAAGGGAAAATCCATTTTTATATGGGTTGTGTAAGGGTAGAGTGGATCTTCCATGAGCTTTGTAAGCTCAGATTGGAATTCTATACACAACGTAAACGTAGATATGAGCTTGACAGGGTAGTTTTGAGTTGTGTAAATATAAGTTCTCTACTCTTAATGCTACATAATGGTAACCCTACAAAACTTAATAGTAATACTATGCTATATAAAGGTAAAATTACATTTCCAAAGGATGCATAAGTGTAACCCTAATGAACTAAGAATGGGTAAAATTACATTTTTAAATGTTATAAAGGGTGACCCCTAGTGTTTGGTAAAGGCAACATATTCTTTTTAACATTGTGTAAGAGTAATCAATTAGTACATAAGGGAAACTTTTCTTATTCGATGGATGTATAAGGGTATCCTAGACCAAATGTAATGGTATTACTGAGTATCCTAAGGGCCTGTAAAATTTAGGAAGAATTAATTAAGGGTAACTCCTACTTTCTAATGTCTATATAAGGGTAACCCAATACCCTTACATGAAACATATGGGATGCGTAAGGGTAAAACAACATTACCCATGCATAGTTCTTTTTTTTGGATAAAAAAATGGGTTGTCGTTTGTTTTTCTCTAAAGAGACCCTATATCACATTTTTGATGATTTTAATGATATAAAATCATGGAATTTATTATTTCAACCTACTAATAGTTTGTAACTCCTTTATGGGATTTTTTTAATCATTCTACATTCGGGATCTGACTATAGATAAATTTAAGAGTGTTCTTAATTAGGGGTTTTTCCTATATGAACCAAAAAGTTGTTTTTTATAAAAAAATCCCAAAAACTCAATTTGTGATATCAACTAGAAGATATTTTATGAATTTTTGTATTGGAGAAGGTGTTCTAGTTCATTGGTTCATTTTCATTTCCTTCCTCACGAGGAGATTAATAGAAGTGAGATCAAGGTTTTTTTCCATAAAGCCTTCGAGGTTTTTGTGTAAAGAATAATTTGAATTTTTCTTAGGTAGGTATTTCTATAGAGTTGTGCTAAACCAATAACTACCCAATTTTTTTTGATAATTTCTTATACATATAATTTATTTATTACTAGTAAAAATAATCCAATTGAAAGAATATATTATCATTACATTCTTGTGAAATACTTATTATGGGTTTATTATGTTATTTTAATAAATAATAATAAAGGTATTTTTTCAAAAATTATATCTTAGTAGATTTAACAAACGTTTATAATGGGGTTTATCTTTAAATACTGTTTATATAAATTTTTTGGCTGAGAAAAATTCAAAATTATGGATTCATTTTTAAAATGTATTTTCATATAATGGGAGTTTTAATTCGTCACCTATAAAAATAATGTTAATAAATTGTTTTATCTTAATGTGTATTTTAAAAGCTTGTGAGTGGTGATATATCAATTGTGTTTTTTTATTAATTATGAATATAATTTAGGCTTTTAATTTAGAAAATTAGAACGCTGGAACATTTGGGAACCTTGGGTGTGGATATAATAAACCATAATGTGTGTAACACCCCTAGGTATTTTTTATTGGTTCTCATGAGGTAGTGTTGGTAAAATGGAAAATTTTCTATCAACTGAATTTGGAAGGAATTGACATCGTTATGATTCACAATCTAGATTAGTGATTCTTTTATTAGTAGATGTTTATTCCTATATTCTACAGGCTAATATGTTTCTTGAATTATGGTTCCACTTGTGTACTTTTTTTATACTAACATATTATATTATTTATTTTAGCCTATGGAATTCACGATGATATATTATGGGATATGGTTGTTTTGATTAATTCCCTAAGTTTACCATTAGTTTCATATTATTATTATTATAATATTAAATATGGATTTTGTTTTAAAATAAACCATCGTATTCATCAAAAATTATTATTAATATGGAAATCGATTTTCAAATTGATTTTTTAAGCCTTGAGTTAAAGATATCATGATGTGAGATTTTAGATCGACTATTTGGTATTACCCTACATGGATCCATTATAACATAATAATTTTTCCATTTGGGAATTTTTAGACTTTATTTTATAAGACTCAAGTAAATGGAATGGAATAATGTGTTTCCCTGATATATCTTTGTTGTTATAGCCATATTTTTTAGATGGGTTATTGGTGTCTGATGATCACATAGAGTCATAACTTATCTTGTCTTTTTGTACTATTTTATATACTTTTTTTATTTTTATTTTTTGTCTTGAGAATTTTTAGTTTTCTTATGCATTATACTCTCTTGGGGTGCCCCTTTTTAGTTATACATCAGTATATTATGATTGTTTTTGATGATCTATACCCAGTAGTGGGTCATCTTAGTTGATATATTATTTTTTACCTAGTTGGTTCATTACTATGGGATTAAGATGTAAATAAACACCAACAACTGCATAAACTATGAGATCAGAAAAAAATTATATACAACAACTATTATGTAAGATGAGAGTTATAATAAATTGGTTCTAGTTATAGTTATTAATAACCCTTGATTTAAATAAATATTATTTCATTTATGTTTTCACAAACTATTATCTATTAAAATAAAAATTTGTGGTATTATAATTCTATCAATGTTATAGGAATTTTCATGAAGGTTTTAAGGATTATTATTCATGTTAGTTCTATTATCCTTCCTTTAAATACATTTATTATGAATTTGGTAGTTTATTTTTCTATCAATATAGAAAAGAAATTATATATAGTAGGGTAAACACATTTTATATTAGATTATGATATTGTATCAATGAAATTATAATAATAAACACTTTTTTGGAGACAGTTATCTAATGTTGGTCTTGATACAAAATGACCGTAAACTCTTGGACCAAATTATTAGATAGAAACTCAATATATCAGATAATCATTTTCTAAGTAAAAAATATATATGTTTTGAATTTTTGAAAGATTGATACCTATATAGAAATTATATTATGTGTCATATTTATAATTAATATTCTCATAACTATTTCTAATAAAATGTGATAATTAAAATTGGGAAGATGTAATTTATTCAAGGGGTGAGATTTTAATGTCCCACGTTTTTTAGAAAGCATATTCTTTCTAGAAACTATATATTTATAATTCAAAACTATTTTTTATATGTAAAAATTAATTGATATAAATTAGTTATAAATAATAAAATATTAGTATTAAACAATAAGAAATTTATTTTTTATAGTAAAATTTTACAATAAATGTACATGAATATATATACTACACATCATGGATGTTTACATCCAGTAGCACTAAAAAAATTAAATGGGGAAAATAAATTAAAAATTATGAAATATTTTGAATGTGAAACACCAATGTAATAACATTAGCTCTAAGAATCACCATTATTATTAAAAAAATACAATCAGAAAGAATACCATGAAATTAGAAAGCGTTCTGTGAGATCCGAAAAGAAAACTATATAAATGGGATGTGTGAGTGAAATAAGTTTTGTAACGTTATATTTATAGTAATAAAACGTGTCCTTTGAAAATATTGTAATTTTAGATGTGGTTTTTGCAGATATGATTATTTAAAATATATCCAACACATATACAAAATTCATGTATCATAAAAATGAAATTATAAAAATAATATAAGGCACAATAAAATTAAAATATGGAATTAAAATCTAATAATTATATTAATATTCATATATTTCATTTAATGATTAATACTATTATTAATGTAACGTGTGATGTATATATAGAACGAAAATAAATAATTTAATATCAATTATATAGTAAAATTAAATGTTTTAAAATAAATTATTAATTATAATGTTATTTATTGAAGGTTATTTAGAAGAAAATTAATAATTTTTTTCAGAGAAATAATTTACTAATTGATTTATATTTTATAAGAAATGATAATATTAAAAATTTAAAAAAATTATTATACATGAACTAATAAATTAATATATTTTAAATAATAAATTGACATAAAATTATATTAATAACACATAATGGTTAAAACTACAGTTATCAATAAAATAAATATCCTTTATATTTTTTTATATCAATTAAAAAAATAAATTTATAAATTTTAGAATATTAAGTTGATAAAAATGAATTTATTTTTGGATTTATACTTTAAAAAATTACTTTTCCTGATTTTTTAGAAATTTTGATTTATGGTGAATAGTACAATATACAAACACACCAATTTTTATACTATTTTTAGTTCATAAGTATGACTTTAAAATTTAACAAAAAAATTATAGAAAAAATATGTGTTTTATAATTGATATTATACATATTAAATTTTTTATAATTTATAAACCAATATTAGATAATTTAAAACCCATGCAATATTATTCTCAAAAACTATTTTAACACAATATATATTTTTTGTATTTAAATAAATTTTTAACACATTTAAAAACTTAACAAGAAAAAATTGATTTAAAATATTTAATAAGTATTTCTAAATTTTATAATATGGATAACATTATTTCTAGGAATAATGATTAAGTTACAATAGTAAAAAATTAGTTATGATGATAAAAAAATACTTTAAAGAACAATACCTTCCGAAATATTGCCTATTACATGGATATATTTTAAATTAAGACTCTACTATAATGTTTATTAATAAATAATAATTAATTATCAACAATTAAATATATAACTGGTTATAAATATGTTTATGAAGACTAAAAAATTAAAAATTATTTTTCTTCCAGAATGATTTTATAGAAATTCAATGTTTTAATTTAGAAATACAATTTTCTAAATAATAAATTTGATTAGGTTAAATATATCCGAAATTTGTATACAAAACATAATTATTTGGTTGGAAGAGTAATATTTTATTTTTATTAATAATAAAATTATCGAGGTTAATTTTTATCATGATTAATAAGGGTAGAAATGTGTAAAGAAAGTATCTCAAATTTTTAATAATTAAAAGGTTAGTTACACCTTCTAAAAATAATTATTAGGTATTAAATTCATAACCACGAGTCTAACCATCCATTTGTTCTTATGACCCATCTATCTCACATAGAGTATATATCACCCACATGATCCTATTATTATCCTTTACCTAACATTATTTTCCCTGAATAAAAACCAATTTTTTCACATATAAATAGACCTCACTCCAACCAATTCTATAATCCAACACATCACCAAAGGCCTTTATACTCAAGATCAATTACATATCCCTCTATAAAGGCCTCCCAATGATTTCTTAATGTTTCAAGGTTTCCATCCATGATTTAATAAGAAAGATGTAAAGGTAAAGTTTTCCTTACCAATCACCCTTAAATGAGGGATTCTTGGATATATTTCAAAAATATTCATTTGTATGATCTAATTTTGTTTCACTTGAAGTATAATATGAAATATTATTATTTAAAATGTATAATTCACTTCCATTAGTGATATTCCTAGTGGTTGGTTATGATTGATATATTTTCAAAAATGTATTGGTTGTTATTAATGAATATAATTCATACTTTATAATGTTTCTTTTTGAGATTTATCTTGAATTTAATATATTAAAATCAATTTCTATTTTAGGAGAGAAATTTTGATTCAAAAATTCCATATTTATGATATATATTCTGTCATTAAAATTAAATTATGTTAATAATAATTCCCATCCTCATCAATTGTGGTTTCTCCCCCTTATCCATATTTCCATTTCTCACCAATGTTTTTGTTTATACATGGAAATAAAATTATATGCTTTACCATGTGACCTACATATTTCCATTATCCTCTTTTAAAAAGGATGTTATGGATACTCTTTTTTGATGTGGATTTTTAATAAATTCATTTCAAAATTCCAAAAGGGTTCCTATCCTTTCAAAATTCAATTTTTTATCTTCATATACACATTCATTTCAGGTATCCTTTATTTCTTTTAAAAACACTTTTGTTAATTATTATTTTTAATGTACAAGTTTTCAATATTTTTTCACTTCATTTTTTAAGAATTTATTTATTTTCAAGTGTTATACTATTGGATCTTCCTTTTTAAAAAGTAATATTTTTTCAAATGTTTTTACCTTACATTAAAAACTAATTTTTAATTTGACTATTACAACGCTTTTATGTGAATGAAGTGGTTTTTTTCTCAACAAATATTTTACAATTTCACCAAAATTTTACTCTTTATAATTAAAGAAATTATGTAAAGACCAAAATCTTGACGTACATGGACATTACATTACTTTAATGGAATACTTAATACATAACAAAAATAGACACATAAGGACCGTAATAGTTTAGTGTCTTTGGAAACTTGGAATGTAATCTTCTAATCGTGGTGAAAGATCTTCAACATCTCCCATAAAGATCTTCCCCTTTTTTTCCTACCTAGAACATTTCTTTATACCCTAGGGAAAAGAAAACATAAAAAGGTTGAGCTCTAATGCTTAGTAAGGGTAATCATGGAAAATATAAAACATACCATATACATTTGAACACAAAAACATGAACATAATGTTTAACCAAAAAAATATTGAGAAATGACATAAATCATGGATGTACGTAATGTATAGATCATAAAGAAACATTAAGAATGATAAAATAGCATGGGAATAAAACATGTAATTGGGGAAACCATTAAGCATATGATATTATTTCCATAGTAGCCAAGGCATTGCTGCCAAGACCATCTTAGTGGACAAAGTCCCTTTCTGAATCGAGTTCACTCCTCATTCCAGTCCTGTAATTACTGAACCGGTTTAACATACCGTTCCAGCCATGTCTATCTCATGAGATATAAATCTTTACCCAATGCATTGGAGGGAGATATAGGTCCCACCCATCTCATAATGAAATCATTCTTACTTGTGCCACAAAATAAACATACATCATTCATAATAACCCAACGAATAAAATGGGTTTCATAAACATCATCCCATCATCACAGAATCCATATAAAATAAATGGATATAATTTCATAATAAGAAAAGTGAAACCATATCAATCATAGAGACATTACACTTGAAACATGCAATAATTTCATCTTAGATGGAAAATGGATTTGATAAAACACTTGTAATGAATTCTTAAGGAAAATATCCTTTCTTCTTCAAAATCAATTTCTTTTCACAAAACGTCATGCAATTTTAAAATAAAGAGATTTTGTTGAAAATTGTCATGAAATCTTTTGGAGGAAGCTTCATGAAAATAAGGCTTTATAAAACCGTAAAAATTTGTTCGTGCCGTATAAGTTAAAAAATCATTCTTTTCGTACTTTTGCCGGAAAAGTCAAAAAGTACCTCGTAATAATAAGATTCCATACATACCATGTAGTAAAAGTAAAAAATGGGTAAAAAGGACTTTAAATATACATGAAAAAACTTTTATAAAACATGGACATGGATGATAGAAATAACCCATGTAAATACTTATGAATAAGCAATCTCAGATAAAATTGAGTTTTGTAAAATTATCCCTTACCTTAGGTCCGATATGCTTTGTACGTATCCGAACCTCCTGTATAATGATTTAAATAATGTTATTGACTTATTAAAGAATCATATTAATTGTTATGATATCATATATGGTTTACTTATGACTTTATATTACCCATTCCTTTGTAAATTCCATGTTAAAGAGTGTTTGCGGTAAAATCGTTTCATTTGTCGTCCGTGTTTTGACTTGTAATTATTCATATGATTACTTAGATCAGTATTACTTACATACAGAATGTAAAACATGATTTATATATAATATATATTCAGAATATACATATATGTAATAGATCTATAAATGGAAAGAAATACACCGTTCATGGAGACGGTAGGCCGTACGTACGCATGAACGTTGTTTTCATTTCCTCATTGAATTGAATGGAATTAATTGGATGACAAACATATATATATATACATAAATCCAGTATCATTATTATGTCATATATTTCATGATTACTTATTATATATATTTTATAATCATTTATGAATGGTTAATCATTGAGAATGAACCTCATCGCGTCGTGGAGACGATATTCCATACGTACGCACAAGCGATGATATCGTTCCCATGATCATGGAATTTTATTGGAGTGTATGTATAATATTACATAATCATTATCACTTTACAATATTCATATATAGTTATTATTTACACCATTATACCAATCCAAGTAAGGTGGTGGTGGAAAATAGATTACACCACGGTGTGGAGACGGTATTCCGTACGTACGCACGCATAGTGATTTCGTTTTCCGTAGGATGGATAGATAGTGAAATAGGGTTGTTTCATACATATAATAACATATCAGTATATGAGTGATACTTATGTTATTACTTCATAATGAAACAACCTAATAAGAATAAGTTGAAGAAGAAATAAAGGTGAAATAATCGGTAACGGAAATTACCTCTTCTTTGAAGCGCCTCTTTGAGACATCCTCTTAGGGATCTAAAATTAGTCTTTGAAGAATACCAGGACCTCTAGGATGTTTCTAGGGAAGTTTAGAATAGAATTGGGCAGGGGTTGGATGATATTGAAGGCTCAAAGTGGTGTGTGGAAGAGAGGGAGTAGGTACCCTTTTATAAGGGAGGAGAGGGGAACATTTGGAATTCTTAAAAATATTAATTTATAATAAATCTAACCCCACTTAAAAACTACAAAAATGACACATATTCGAATATTATATGAGATAGGGTTTCAATATCATAAAGCAGTAAAATTTAGACATGTTTGGATCTTATTTTAAACCTTATCATTTTGATTTATCCTTATTTAATCTATTTAAGTTTATTTGTGGTAATAAAATTCTAAATTTTAAATTATAACAAATAATTTTTTATTTGTTATTAATTTTCCATAATTGTTTACTTTATAAAATTATAGACCATATAAATTTAAATTTATAGTTTTTAAATATTTGTGTGATTTCTAAACAATTTTATAATATGTTGTTTTTATAAAATAACAATAGTGTCAATTTTGACACTATTCATTTATTCGAAATTAAATAAAATATATACAGAAGATATGTTCAAAATAAAATCTTTAATAGATTCATAAAATGTCATATGTATCTATAAAATTAGTGGATCACATTAAATAGTTCATATAATATTTATTTTATTATTTTTAAAACCATTTATTTGGTTTATCTCTTAATAGAATAATTAATACAACATTTTTGTATAATTATTTAATATACTGATTTGTTGAATAAAAATTACAAATAAGATCCTATGATGAAGATAAATCTATTACCTTTCACAATAATACTTTTACTCGAATTTATCATCTTAAAATCACAATATTTAAATTGTTATATTTATTAAATTATGAAGGTGACAACTTTGGAATCATTTAAAATAAAATAATACAAGTGTCATAATCACTTTTATAAGGCTCCAAACGGTTATATATTAGGTCATTGGATGATTAAGGTGTTAATATACACTACCAATAAGTTTTGGTCTGGTTTTTGGGCCTTTTAATGGATATTATTATTTCAATAAAAACTATATTACTTATTTCCCACTTTATAAATAATTTATGTATCATTAATGTATTACCATTAATGACAATTATTTAATCCATAAAAATTCTAAATAAATTATCATTATGTATATAATTTTATTATATTTCTGGATACTATTCATGTTCGATGTTTTATTATGTTTAGCACTATATTAAAATTATTATACTTATAAGATTTAAGAGAGTGACATGTTGTCACTTTCATTGGTTTTAATAATAATTAAATTATTTTCATGGAAAAAGTCCATAAAATGAATCTAATATGACCCTTAGGTTATATGGGTCTACTTATAGCCATCCAATTAAATTTTGGCATGTGTTGGGGTATTTTTATAATATTATATTTACCCATAATTACCTGATTTACCTTTAAATTTTGTAAATAAAATTTACCGTAGTTACTATTCATAATTCCCAGAAATAAAAAGTAGCTTATTAACATAATTTGGACCCACTGATTTCAAAAATGGAATCAATTTTTACAAATTCAATATATAAAAGTTTCATAAATTAAATCAAAATTAATCTCGTTGTCGAAAGAAAATGAGTTTTTTCTTTAAAACATTGCAAAAGATTGAATTGATTTAACCTACGAATTTAATGTAAAATCAATGCTAATGACATACATTATATTAAATGGTAAAAATATATTCTATTTATACTTTAAAACCATTTAATATTATAATTTAATCATATAAATTATTGCGATGAAAAAAGTTGTTTTTAATTAAGATATAGCGTGTTTTTACTATTCATCAAAATATGAAAGTTACCAGAATAATATGAAAAATTTATACAAAGTAAATTTTTATTTCATTATTCCAAAGAAGAATTTTATTTTGTCAAATTGAACTTATAAACATGTCAAAAACTAGATTTAAAGTGGGTGCGTCATCAAAAGGCGGCAAAACTGCATTTTTTTAAAAATACTAATTTTACCCGAAAAATTTATTTTGTTCTTATACCATGTTCTAGAAAATGTGTAAGATGAATAATAATGTTATAAAATTAAAAATTTAGTTAATACTATTCATAACAGCTAGTTCATAATAATATTATAATAATATATCGTTGTTTAGTAAAACCCAGTATTGCGTACAACACACGCTATCGAGGAAGGTCGTGATTGCATGTAATGCAAGCCAAGTCAGGGTTGCGTGTTGTGCAAGAATACTTCGTTGTTTCGTATAACAGAATCCAACCATTTTTCATTTATACATTTAACATATATATATATATACACTCAATTTTGCGTAGAATAACTATTATCAAAATTTTGTGTAACACGATCCAAGAATAGAGTTGCGTATACTACAAGCTAATACGGTGTTGCGTATAGCACAAGGTAATCTTGGTGTAGCATACAAGAGAAGACATTAATGAAATTAAAAGAATTTTTTTCATAAAATCTCGGAGTGTTACAAATTATCACTTTAATTTTTTTTTTGATGAAACACCTTCTAAAAGTAATTATGAGATACTATAATGGGGTATGATAATTTTGGATATCAAAAATTTATTTTCTTAAGGTAAATTTTGGTGATAACTTAATGAAATATTTTGAAACTAATTTTTATTTTAATGATTTCCTTATAAAAAGATTATTATTTATTTTATTTATCACCCATATGCATGGATAATGATGGATAGAGTCCAATATTTCCCTCAGATTCGTTGGTTTATGTTTATGTATCATGATTTGGAATGGTAATAATGGAGGTTGTCTCCCATGCCAATGGGTGAATGGGAGGATTTATTCCAATACCATATTGTAAAAATTAGGGTTTATCCCAAGAACAAGGAGTAAAAAGTATGTCTATCACAAACCCATGAACATATATACTTTGATTATCCAAATACTATGGAGGGTCATATTTGGATATCCCAAGCCTACTATGTCATGAATGTCATGGGGGATTTCATTGAAATATCATTTTTATGCTTATGTTTATTCCATAATATTCTATCATAATCATATTATATTAATTATTCTACTTAAATAATGTCTATTGTATCATTATTATTAATACATTTTCCATGTTATGTGATTTTTTATTTGAGAATACAAGTCTTTTTATTATGACTTATGGAAAATTTTTCTCATTCTATGTTCTTTACTAATAATTTACTCCATTTCCCACATTTTATCTTATTATTTTGATGTAATACATGATTACATGTTGATATGTTTTTCCTATTCAGAAATTTTACCTTACTCCTTTATTATTATTTTCCTTTCCCCTGGTTATAAAGACAATTATAACTCATGTAATTTGTAGAAGGGAGTCTAGAGAAGTTCAATTATGGATAAATGATGGTAGATTAAGATGTTTTGTAGTTAATAACTAAAATACACAACCATTAGGTACATAGGTTGTGAAAAAATTGGTGATATTTATTATTAAACAATGGAATCATTGTATTATACATTTATCTTTATCTTAGTTCACAATATGATATTTTCTCACTAAAAAAATAAAAAAAATTCATTTTATAATGATGAAATTTTACAATAAGAAATCTTAAAAATTTATTTATTACATTTTTATTTAATTAAATGTATTATAAAGTGACCTAATAAATTATTTATGAATATATAAGGAATTTCGAAAAACAATCTGAAGAATAAGATAATTAAAAATCTAGATTTTAGACCTAGAAAAGTAGTAGGGTGGGTTTCCCTAAAACATGTATATAATGAACCAATATGTATAATTAAATAGAAATGATTCATATATAACCCCATAAATAATTATAGGAGGTCCAAATTATGGTAATTTTTGTATAAAAACCTCATTTGAATTTCTTAAATGGATTATCCTTAAACCAATCATCATTTGAAATTGACACTGAAGAAGAATCCCTTTCGGTAAAGGTAATGAAAGAATAAAAAAAGAGGGTTAGTATGATGTGGGAATTAAAATATCATGAACATAAAAATATTAATTATAATTTAATAAAATTGGTATGTTAATCCCCCATATAAATTAAATTATTGTTCACAATATCAAATATTCCCCAAAGAATTGAAAATAGAGACAAATACCCCTTACCTCAATATTGTTCTTCCACTAAAGATCAAGAATCTCATTTATAAAAAGATATATTAAAAACATATTTAATAATATTTAAAATATCAATATCCTTTATAAACGTTAATTATAACTACTCGCTACATATATATTAACTAGTTATTATTTATTTTCAACATCCAGTGTGAATAATATTGATCATTTTTATCTAGATACATAATAGCGGTATTACCATTCATTTTTCACCCAAATTTAATCAACAATAATTCATAATAATTAAAATAAATTATTATTTAGAATTATTTATAATGTAATAACTTCATTCTATGGAATTATTTATTACGATCCTTAAATATGTAGTTAGCGATGAGTATGTTTTATTTATTTTTAACGAAAAAATGTTTTTATATTTATTAGTGAGTTAAATATTAATGTTACCAATATAGTAATAAATTAAAATAATTATTTAAATATTTGGATAATATATTATTTGTAATAAAATTATTATATCCATCCATGATATTATTTGATATTATAGTTTAATTAGGTGTTTAGATCAATGTAAACATGAATGTACTATAATCAATGTACGATTATGGTTATATAATTTGTTTATTTTTGTAAAATAAAATTAATATAAATTAATAATGATATAATTTAAATTTTTTAACGTTGGTGAATCTGGATTCAATATTTTTTTAATAAATAATAATGATATTAGATTCAAATTTATATATGTTACTTCCTAATGGAGGTAGTCCACATGCATACATGTTTAAAATTTTTATTAATAAAGGAATTAGGGATAATTAAAGTGGATTATTATTTATATATTCATAATCATTATTAAATTATATTTGTCCCATATTTTCATCAATTCCATCCTTATAACTTGTTAAGAGAGTCATAGGTGAAAAATGGAAGACGTCGAATCATGGAAGTGGTTGTCCGAACAAATGCATGAATAATGATATTTTTTAAATTGAAAAAGGGAAAGGTGGTTAATAGTTATTGAAAAAAATTATACTACAAATAATAATGCTCTGATATAATATTTGGAAAAATAAATTTGAAATATAATTATAAAAAAGAAGCAATATTAGCGAAAAGTTAGTACTCATGTTGATAACTTTGAGCTTCCCTTGGAGGATTACTTTGAATAGGGGGAATTAGGGAACAATATTTTGTAAAAAATAGTAATAAATTAAACTAGAAATATAAGAAATGTAAATATGGAATATTTTCTCTAGGATATAGAAATTTGGGAGTCGTATTAAAGTCATCGTAAGTGGCCCCTTTTATAGGTGGTTAGAGTGACATTTTTGTAAATATTTTAAATTAATATAGAGAGAGCACATATTTCACATGGAAAGAGGAGTCAAGAATGGATAATAATGGAAAGAATATAATTTTCAGTCAAGAAGAATCCCAAAAACTCAATTAAGAAATGTTTTTAATATGTTAGGCATTTTACCTCTTTGATAAACACATTTTCCATTTTGGCTTTTACAACACTAAATAGTTTTTACCAAAAAAATTATTATATTATTTCAAAAAATAATGTGGCCCTACTTAGATAACATAGAAATTATGATTAAAATTTTGAAATAAATTTTATCAGATAAACTTTAGTTTTTTCATAATAAATAATTATATCATATATCATGTAACAAGTAGAATCCCATTTTTAGAAAAAATGTTTTTTATGATTAAAATTTATGTGAATGAGAATATATTCCTTTTATATTAATGTAATGTTATCAATTATAGTGTCAAATTAAATAAATTATATGTGGATTTAAAATAAATCCATAATAAAATTATATTAAAATAAAATTTAATTAATGAAAAATACCTGGGAACGTTTTATTTTAATTGAAAATATAACATAAGTTCTTAAAATATTAAAAATGGGTTTTTTAAATTTACAAAAGTATTTCAAAAATTTATTTCCTTAATAGATAAGTACCTATTTGGTTAATTAAATATTTAATAAACATCTATTCAATTCTTATATACTGATAAGGTCATAAAAGTTTCTATTTTGATAAAACATATATTTTCACAATTCAACGAAAATGAATTTTTTAGAAAAATTCCAAAAATTGATTTTAAGATAATATTTTGATTAGGATTATAAAAAGGAATATGATGTTTGAAATTTAAATTTAAATATTTCGTAACTTTTGTTTTATATAAAAACATAAAAATGTAGTGATTGTTTTTTCATATGAAGATAAATTTTTAAAAAATATTACCTATTCTCATTATTATATAATATTAATTACGAATAGAATTAGTGTTAATAAATAAATAACATAAAAATAAATTTTGTCCATAAAATATATACTTTCATAAAATAATAAAATTAAAATTTTTAGAATGGTCACATTTTAAAATAAAAATTTGACTTATTATTTATTTTGCAACACTATTAGAATTTTTGTAGTTTCCGTAATAATATTAATAGAAATTATATTTTATTGAACATATATTTAATGATTTTGTTACCTTTATTTTGACTCACCAATTCCATTGATACGTATTTTTTCTAATATAATGTTCCCTGGTTTGTTTTTTTTGTCTTGTATAGAGAGAAATCCATTGAAATAATTCAATTTTAAAAAGAAAATATATAATTTATAATCTAAAGGTGTTACATAAGAGATATCACCGAAGGCAATAATAAATAAGTTAGATTATTTATTCCAAAATTAATGGGTTACCCCCCCCCAATGGGGCTTTATGAAGCTTACACATCACATGGAGGATCCACACCCAGTGTATCTTTGGAAATACTATATATATATATATATAAGGGATGATCCTCACATTGAAATGTATTCTAATCCAAAGAGGGTATGAAATCATGAGTTCAAGATTATCTTTCCACATAGTTATCAAAATCATGTATCTAGTTAAAAGGCCACATTGAACACTCTAAAAACATTATTCTCCATCTCCCAACGCCAATAATTAGGAAATTTATGGGATAGATGATATACATCATCTATAAAGACAACTATTCATGAATATCATAGAGTAACAAGAGAGGAAAAATGTATTTACATACTCTTATCCAAACCACATTCATATTATCAATATATAGAAGACATCAGATATGAGAATATGTATATTTTCTTTATGAATCTATAAATCCCCTTATACTCCCTAATAAAATGTGACAGTTATAGAATACTTTCTAGAAATCATTATTTCAGGACTCCCTTATCTTATCTTATAGGGACAAAAATTTCTAATACTCCCCTATGGATTACCCATATCCAAATTACATAAACTATCCCCATTTATCAGTCTCTAATTCCTACCAGGTGGTTCACCATACCCATGATTTTTATGGGTCGTTGTAGTGAATGATACAAAATCTGAACTTTTTAATTTTCCAAATCTGCCACTTTTTTAATAAAATATAGAAAAACCCTTTGATAAGAATTGATGACAGTGTGTACAATGGGTACTTTATGTGTACACATAAAACCTCAATGTGGGCATGCACAAGTGATATCTCATTTTTTATAAAAATGTACATGGAATTATTGTTAAACCACATAGCGGGGAACCCTCAAGGGTCACTCATAGTTTGTGGCTGGGACCAAAATTCATATGGTCTTAGACAATAGGACTTGTATGTTTTATCACATAGAAAGTGTAAAATGAGGAATTTCTAATTTTTTTACCACAAATTAGTCTGTTTAATATAGATTTATATGGGGTGTACATTCTATATTCCATGTGCATCATGTGAGGGTTTCAGATGTTTTCTACTACACACTAGATCATGTACAAAGTGTATCTTCATTTCATATTGATATGACCAATATTACAAGTGAAAATAGTCTTATTGCATTTGAATACTAATGTAATACATGTAATACTTTCTTTTAACTACACTATATGTTATCAAAATTTCTAGACTAGGATATTCTATGAACTAGAGAGACCCACCCATCCATCCAAAAATAACCCATCCTCCAGATGTTTATCAATAGGTAGACATAAAAATCCTGAAGCATGATTAACAAAATAATTAATGAAGATGTGTGAAGATAAACCACAACATTTTCAACCTCATGGTGAAACGCTAAGGATTATAGGTTCGCATGTCATTTATTTTTTCTCTCTCTTTGATTTTCTTCGATCTAGATACAATCAGCTTCCTAAAATGAAGCTCAAAACCTCTATCCTATATTAGGACTAACATACTAATAAAGGGATTGATTATTCTATTAAAAATTTTAATTGGGGAAATTAAATAATGGGTTAAAATAAAATAAAATAGATAAATACCAAGACCAAATGAAGGCTCATCCCAGGACTCAAAACCCATTCAGATTTTTTTTCCTCACCTTGTTGCGACTTCTCGGTTCAGAATCAAACATTTAGAAATAATAATCTCATGGAGATATTTTTAGTCGATAGAATAATTTGAACTATTCGGTAAAAAATAATTATTTATTTAATAAAAATTAAATATACTAAAATTTTAACTAGTTCAGAATCATACTTTTTTGAATCCCGAGTGTGAACACACCATATCATGAACAAAAATAAAAAGAGAAAATATATATGTGATCATTATCTATATTTAATTTACACATATTTATTCTTAAATTTTTGGTGCTCTAAAACTCAAAAATCTATTATATATTTTACATAGAAAGAACCCTATCCACTATATGAATTCTATTGTTCTCAATAATGATGTTTTATACCAGGAAAGTCAATCAGAGGCAAGCCTCTGACTATTTATTAAATAAAAGAAAACAAGCAAGCCAGTACACCAGGGTGAAGTCACAATTACAGATCATATCAGTCCGACCCAACACCACCCCCATGATATATTTCATCCTATGCATTAGCTGATTCCTATTCCGAGTTGTCATAATGTCACAGAATCTTGGCGTACTTCCTTCTCAGGTTTAACTTCTCCAAAGAGAGAAATTCGTTAGAAGACCGCATAGCCCAGCCTTCCCCACAAATGGCAGACCTGGTAGACATTGGCTTTGGTAGATAAGAATAGTCCCTCCTCGGCCTTCTTAGTGGTGGGGAAGTCATCACTTCCTCATTCCCAGGATCCTTACTTTTCTCACCCCGGACAACATCGCTGTAGGAAGCTTGGACCATTCCACCTTCATTTTCCTTATCACTCTCAAGACAATCCCCCCAATTTCCAGAAATGTACACTGCACGGTAACACTCCTCTATACCCCGTTCCTGCTGATATTGAAAGTTAGAGTCAAGTATGTCAAGGAACTGTGAATTACCTACAATCTCATAGCCAACATTTGTCCTCTGTTCTACAAGAGAATCTTCTGTAACATCCTCCTATGAAATGCTTCCATTATCATTGACTGAAACATAATTATCAGTGATAGAGGCCTTCCCATTCTCCAACACCTACCGACAAAATCCAGTAGAACCAAGAACAGGAGCAGTAACACCATCCTCCTGCCCTTTTATTGGTCCAAGAAAGTCATCAGGACCCACAACACCTTTCTCCTTCAAGGTTTTTACACCCACAGACATAGGTCCATTACAGTCCAGTACTATGTCATCCATCACCAAACCAAAAAAGAGGTTTCTAGGCTCCAAATCAGCCCCCTGCTTCCAAGACCAGGGCTGCAGTACAGTTGTAAGCTCCATCTGCACACCATTCCCAACTTCAACCAATTGTGCAGACCTAAGATCATCAGGTGACTCCTTCTCTATCTCCTCCTCCACATCACATGCGCTACTGGTGACAACATCCTCCAAGGAAGCACCCTTCAATGTTCGGCCAGCATTATCAGGACCCCTGCACATACTCTCCCGAGCACCCTCCAGAGAGGCCTCATTCTCCTCAGAATTAACCGGATGACCAGCGCCAGTCTCAACCAAAGTCCTTGACTCAAGTCCAAGATCACCTTTTAGTCTGTCCAACACTTGCAAAACTGATGGGTTCAAATGCTCCTTCAATGTCTTCAGGCCACTTGCAGTGCCCGAAACATCATCAAACTAAGCGTGCAACAACCCCTTCATTGTAAGTCCATCAGATTGCGCTTCACACTGCTGACCTTCAGAACACACAGAGTCTAGTTGATCCCCCTGCCCAGCTGAAGCTCCAGATTTTGAAAACACATCCACTTCCACTGGGTCGTCCTTCAATGCCCACTGAGTCGACCTCACAGTAGCATGCACCTCGCTCCCATCCCCACTGTGTCCAACTATCCTTTGGGGATAACCATCCAACCCTCCCCAACGGAAAACCTCATCCAGGTGTCCGAACCGTTTACACCTCACACAAAACTTCATTGATGACTCAAAAACAACTGCTTGCATTCATCTAAACTCTTTCTCATCAGTAATCCAGACACAACTCACAGGAGGTCGTGCAACGTCAACCTCAACACATATTCGTGGGAAAACCGGGTGAGACACAGACTCCGTTCGTTGATCGGAACAAATAAATCGCCCGATCATATTGCCAATTTCACAAAGAATCAGAGGATTTTGAAAGGAAATGGGAAGACCCGGAAGACTTAGCCAAGTAGCAACTGACGATGGATCACGCTGCATATGGAATTCGAAACCCCAGCGGAAGAGAAAAAAAGAAGAATCACCGCATCTTCTAGGAGCTTTGGACCAAGCATTAATCAAATCTTCCCCGGATCCAAACCGAACCATAATATGTCGTCGATCATGTAACCCAACTACCGGATGTTCATGAAGTCCCCAACATTTGGAGATGGCCTAGAAAAACGCTTCTACCAACGGTCGATGAGGAAGAAATAGGGCCACCAGGGTATACTTGCACAGATCCGAAGCGTAGATTAACTCCGTCGGGAGCAGAGACAACTGAGGTGACTCCCTAAAAAGAGCAGAAACCTTTGGGGCTATGGAGATTTTCAGAAAAGGAGAGTAAGAATAAGGGGCTCCTATCCCATGTGACAACGAACGCGAAACTCACCCCTCCAGAAGGGAGGGGGAGATGATCCCGACGTCATAGATCTAGGTCATCGGAGCGGGAGGAAGCAGGGGGAGAGAAAGGGCCACCCATGATGTTTTATAAATATTATTTGATTCTACTATTTTTGCTCTCGAGATCCATCTGATGTAGTATGAACATTGTTACCACTTTCATTTGGATTATATTATTTCCTAAATTTCATAAGGTGAAATTATATTTTTTCAACAATTCTTATCTTGAGAACAATTTGTTATTTTCTCTCACATATGTTATTCCATTAAGTCATGACTTATTAAATTTAAATTTATGTGATATATCAAGAATTGATGATTTTTTGTTAAACATAACTATAAATAATGAGGTAGGAATTTAGCCTTAAAATCATAGTTAACAACTAGACATTAATGACTAGTGTGAGTTTTCTAACATGAAAAATTTCCATGCATTGGAAGTCATAGAATGAATACCTTAGAGATTATTTCATTTAATGAATTTATTTAATTGATCAGGCATATTTTTTCCCGCAATTACACCATAAATTCTATAATTCCAATATTTGAGGGGTAAATAACATATCAATATCATTTGAAACATTTTTTTCTAAAATTAAACATAAAAATAATTAATTTAGATAATTTTTAATGAATGAAGACTGGCTCATACATATCCATTATGGAAAATTATAAATTATCATAATTTCTATACATATTCTATATTCAAAACATAATGTCTTGAATAGATTATATCTCATAGTATCCAATCCAAATAATATATTCTTGAGTTATAAATATATAATTATATTATAAATAATTTAAAAATTTCCTTGATACTGTATATCATTTAGGATGTATAAACCCATCACCATTATTTTCCATAACATTTAACTTCATCTATCAAAAATCTTTATATCATGTGAATGTCTTAATACTCATAGTTTCATATGAATGTAACATAAAACCATTTATGGATTTTTATTTCTATTATTATTTTTGTAGTATATTTATTCATCCTTATGTCATTATTCATAGATTTCCAAAAATATGTATGGAATAAATTATTCTCATTCATATACAAATATTCACCTCAATATAACATATTTTTTTCTGAAATTCATGTATCATTGAATAATTTTAAGCAATATTGTTTATAACTTTATTTATTCCAAAAATGATTTCGGGATCTTAGATTTATCAAAATCATATTCAACAACATTAATATCTAGAAATTAGTTTATTTTTAATTCCACAAAATAATTGAGAAGATACAATATTAATAGAATGTTAAAAATTGAATATCTTTAATTTCCACTCTAGAAATATTGATTTTTCACTTCTATTAGTTAATAAAACTCATTTGCTTACATAGTGAGGTATTATATAGCACTAATCTACTTAGGGTAAATATATGAATTTAGTAAAATATTATGATCTTAGTTTTTTTGTGTTTTTATTCTAAAGAATAAATAATTAAGTTATAAATTTAATTCTAAACTATCGGGTTAGTAATATGATCATTATGATGTTTTGAATAGGTCTCAATTTCTATGATGTTCAATTCACCATGAAAAATACATTATCCACATCCAATTTGAAATTTTCTCAATATGTAGTGTCTAGTAAATTGAAATCTTTTTTACCATAGTATTAAACTAACATAAGAGAACAAAAATTTAATTATTTCATACATAGGATGATTTTTTATTAAAAAATATAAAATTATATCCATACCATTATGATATTGAAGATTAATTTATGTTAAATAAATTTAACCTTTTTATATTTATATAGTAGTGAAAAATAACTATAAAAATAAAATTTAACATATTACATAAATAAAATCATGGTAAAAATATTGAAAAAAAATATTGAATTTTTTTAATACAATAATTGATTTTGAATGATATATAAATATGTATATCATTTGAAAATATGAAATAAATATACTTGAAATTTATATTATTATGTATGTGATAATACATCATGTCAAAACATATTTAACTACATTGAAAACCACACAATCAAAGTTTTATTATCCTTAAAAACTAATAATATAAATATTACATCTTTATATATTAATAATTATAATGAATTTTGATATCTATAATTCATTTAAAACTAATAAAATATATATGAGACTAAAAAAATTAATTAAATATTCACATAAAGGAATTATTATGATATTTAATGATTATTCAATAACTTCATTACATTAAAATCACGTTTAAATTAAAAAATGTTGGTGGAAATGAATCTTTCTGTACATTAGAAAATTGTTAGAAACATAATCCATAGAATGAAATCATTGTATTATTAAATAGACATGAATTTGACCAAATAAAAAATAATTTTATGACTATAACTAGAATCTCAACGATCAAAGAATACTATTAAACAATGCTATGTAAATATCAATTTATATAAATACCACCTAAACACATAAAATTTTATTAATTAAATAAAATTTTAAATATTATTATACACCCATTAAAATGACAGAAATCAATAAAAATGAATTTTCCCAATACACATGAAAGTATTCTAGTTCCCATCGTAAAATTTGGAAGACCATATAACATAGAAATACATTTTCATGTATATAATAAAAATTGAAAAAAACCATTTACATTATTTATAGTATAAAACATGATTTAATCCATTTGATATAATTTAATGAAAAGAAAGTATAGAAATATTAGAATTCCAAAATAAAACTGTACCCAATAATCTATAATATTTTCTTCAAAAAACATTAAATTTTTTACAGTTTGTTTTTATCAATATAAAATTAATTATTCTAGGATACTTTCATACATTATTAAGAATTTATACATTATGAAAAACATATAAGTGTGTTTCTATTAATTTAATTTAAATAATATTATATGGATTATTTCGAAAAACATTATGAAAATAACACCCAAATTAACTATATGTAATCAAACATATATGAGTTTTGATAATGCCAACTATATATAATATTACGTTTTTATGCTTGGATTCTATTCAAATTAACATATTGTAACATATAAAAAACATAAAAATACTATAAATAGATGTTTATTCTCTTATCTATATGCATTTGATAAGTATCAATATACCATAATTCATGTCTGGATTACAAAAAGCACAGTTGTCAACAGAGGAGGGATCATGTAGATGTTATATTGGGATGACCAAGGTAATCGATTATGATAACTAATGATAAAGGAAGAATAATGAGAGGATGATGAGAAGTAATAAATAAATATATTATATGTTTTTTATTAAATCATTTTTTATAATAAATAAATAGATATTGATAATAGAAAATCACATCTAATATATCGATTGAATGAAAAAATAATTAGTTTTATCGTGTTGTATAGTAGTTATAAAAAACCTTCATGAATAAATTTTCTTTAGTATGTAACTTTGGAATTGTAAATTTAAATTTATTTTTCATTTTTTATGGTATTAAGATAAAAAATATATATTTTGGGATCATTTGACATTTTTAATGGTTCTCCATACTCATTGAGTGTATATATTTAATTAGAAAAAATCTAGATATTTCCATGATTTACTTATTCAAATCCTTGAACCAACCCTCTATAATTATCATTACATATCAATAAAATATATAGGTTATATAATCTAAATATTTCCATTGAATTTATATAGACAAGGGGGTAGTTTTGTACCCTCAATGTAGTTCTTATAGATAAAGGTATGGAAAATCTACATGTGGTTATAAAGGGACTCATATAACATTCTTGAGTGGTTTTGTGGGATATTAGATTTGAAAAAAGTTCATTTTGTCCTGTAAACACATAAGGTATTTATCTGCAGGGAACATTTATAATATTCCATATACAGCTTATCATTCATAAATTTAGTTTAATTATATTTTTTTTATTTTCTCGGTTCCATGATAAATGTGTTAAACACTTCTAATATAAATTTTCACCTTTTTGGATAGGACCTTAATTATACCTAAAATTTTAAAAATAAAAAATCTGTAGACTTTTATATAATGAAATAGTAATTAAAAATGTTAGCACTGATATATTTGAATAAAAATGAATCATATTTCATTTTTTTAGTGTCATCCCTAGTTTAAGTAATAAAAATGGTGTGTATACAACTTATATGGGGAAAACCCAAAAAATTCACAATAGTGAGGTTTTATTCTATTTTTATTTTAATTCATAGCCTATTTTCCTATATGAAAGAATAATTTCTTTAAAAGATAAAGCACACATTTTATATAACTCACCTTAATCATAGTTATCTAGAAAAAATATTCCATGTTTTGATTTTAGTCCCAAAAATTTAATATTTTAATCTTTGGCATTAAATTTTTTAATGTAAATTTATCTATGAATAAATATTATTTTAACAGTATTAATTTACATATCATTATATTAATATCCCAAAAACATAATTTAATTTCCCTTTCATTTTCATTATGATTTTAATTATCTTATTTTTCCGTTGATTTAATTCTATTAACTAAAAAAGTAGTGGTTAATTTCTAGTTTAGTAACCTAAATTTAAACTAAATTCCCCTCCCAATATAACTCTATGGGTTTCGATAATTTTCATATTCATTTAGATTCACACTGACATTACTAAATTAAATTCACTTATACAAAATCATACAAAATTGGTTATTTATGAGTACAATTTAATTACAGTATATGATAAATGCATTTCCTAGAAGATATTAGTAATTCAACGCATATTCAAAAAGGTCTTCTAAACAAAGGAATGCATATTCAATGAATTGTTTAAATTTTTTAATATTATAATAAATATTGTTTTTAATAATTATTCTTCAATTATTTATATTGTATATTTTTAAATTTTACATATTGAAAAAAAGATTTTAGTCCACTTATTTTTTTTATTATTTTTGTTTTGATTTTAAATATTTGATGATTTCATTAGATTTATTTGTAACATATATTATATATAAATATATTAATACATAGGTCATTATTTATTATTTATTATTTTTCTAGGATTATATATATATTATTTACTATTAATAATTCTAATTTTTATTGAGTTAATCCCATCTAACATTGGGATATCCATCCTCATATTATTTTTAAACAATACGATTAAAAAACATATAAAATAAACACATGAGGGGATGTGAATTGTAAATGAAAAACATACACCATATCATTATTATTTTTATTATGTATAATATTTATAGAATAATAAAAAAACACTAATATAAATTAAATTATAGAACCTAAAATACATGGGGGATTTTTGAGTTTTTATGGAAGGCTTCACATCAAACTGATACACGTGTCACATTTTATCTATGAAAAAATGGCTTCACTAGAATGATTTTAATTATAGAAATCAACAATGATGATAAAAGATAAAAGAAGATTGGAATCCCCTTAATATTCTAAAATCATTAATTGGACATTTAATAAATGTATTATTGAAAAATTTATGAAATTGACACCCAAATTTTTTTTAATTTTAAAATTTCAATAACCTTCATAACATGTGTGATGTATCCAAAAATACTAAAATGAATTATGATATCACTTAACTTATAGAATAATTACACTTAGATAACAATGAATCTGTTGGGGGTTAGTGATACATGATACTTATTCTCAAGACACATGTAATTAGAGAAAAACAATTTCATTGTAGTATATTTAAATGTACTTGTCAGATTTGATGGTCGAAAGTTAACAATAGTTCTGGGAATACCTTTAAATTTTAAATTATACTTTTTCAAGTCATTTTATATAGGTGGGATTGAATAAATTATGAAACTAAAACCTGATTGGTTTATTTATTTTAAAACTTATATATTTTTATTATTCATAATGTACATTTGGTAAAGAAAAAATACCAAACCTACTTTGATGTTTTTTAAATTGTAGAAAAATTCAACATGGGCATTTTGTGACTTATTGAAATGAGAACTATATGAAATAAATATTTGACTCATGCATTATCTATGAAAAATAAGTTTTATTTTACAACATTCAACTAAAACTATCCATTTTTATGGTCAAAAGGTATAAAATATTCTCTGAATCCAATATAATTTGGGATTAACATTTCTATTTTTATCGATATTTGTAGGATAAAACTATGAATGAAACCATCGCCTGAGAGGTTTTTTTAAATATAATTTTTTTATTTCTCAAATTTTGTTTAAAATGTCCAAATCTAATGAAACTGTCTTAGATATCAATGAAATTTTAAAACAATGACACTTGGGTGATTTTTGAGATTTTAGGATGAGTGGTATGTGGAAAGGATTCCCATGTAACGTAATATTTAAAATATCTATTTCCTAAAATCATGTGGGGGATATAGGTTATTAAAAATTATATATTGAGTAATTTTATATATGTATAAACTGTGTGTTCTCTATTTGTGTGTTACATATAGTTTCTTTTGTCATATGTGTACAAGAGATGCTTCCAAATATTTTTTATGATAATTGAATGTATTATCAATTTTTCATAAATTTAATTTTAACTTTATTATATAACTAAATTATTTGTTATTTATATGTTAAAAATTATTATTACTATTTTAATAATATAAGTATATGTGAAACCCATTTAGAGTCATTAATAGGTATTAGTGTAATCCTATGGTGATAAATAATAAGATTTTTTTTATCAACTATGTTAGTCTCATAAACGTTTTAGAAATATAAAATAGAATTATTTGATAGCATAAAAATACTAAAGATTATCATTAGAGTCCAATAAAAGCCTTTATCACACCAAGCTATCACGACCGATAAAAAGTATTTGACATGATATTTCTTGAACTGTGAAAATTATTTGATATGTCTCTTTTGGAAACCATTTAAAACATTTCCTCTATTTTTATTAACAAATTAAAAACTAATAATGAATGTAAAAAAATAATCATAGGTAATTACAACTATATTTCACATATAAAGGAAATATTATTCTATAATATTGGTAAAAAATAAATCGTTAATCATTTTAATTTTATATCATGACATTCTAAGCTTGTCTTCTCAGTTTGGACCATGTTGAATATGTTTTATAAAAAAATATCACTTCTCTTACATTAAAAATATCCACTTTTATTCGTTATGACCATAGTGAATATTGTAGTGACGTGTGTTTGATTCCGAAATGATAGAGACGAATCAATGATTACAATATTAATATTTTTTAATAATTCATGTTTTTTGTTGTTTTGACTATTGGGTGAGTCTTTTTAATTTACATTTATATTAAAATGCAAAAACCCTCATTTCAGTCATTACAAAAACTCTTAATGTTAGGATGAAATTATGTTTATCCCTATATATAATAATTGAATTTTTAATAATTGTACTATGTTTTCATGAAAAATAGAAGACCTATTCTAAACTATGAGACTGTGATGCAAATATTTCACTTAGATAATATATAGAGTAGAAAAATGAACATTATGTCATTTAAAACACACTATTCATGTGAATGAGATGATGTTCATTATTATATAATGTAAATTAAACAATTAATATTTTATATCATTTTATCTATAATAAAAACTAATTTCTTGGTATTTATCATATGACATACATTTGGAATTAAAATATAACTTTTTATATTGAATGTATTAACTTTATCAATATGTGTCACTGACTAGTGTCTCATAATCATCATATTCACTTAATCAAGAACTACCTTTTAGATCCTTATATTGGGTTTCTTTAACCTTACCCTCACTAATGTCTCTCCTTTAGGGCCATTTCATGTAGTTCCAATAACTAACTCTAGATGTAGTTTTTCACTATTATGCCCTCATTTTGGAAGTGACACTTCTATGGATTCATCACATTCTACAACTATTTAATTCATAATTATTGTGTTTTATCCCACCCCAAGGAACATAAATTTATCTTTTCTAATCATACCCCATTAGAATTCATCTTCATAGATTAAATATTGATTTATAGTTGACTATTTCTATTTGCATTATCAGTCCCTCTACTATGAAATTACAATGATAATTCCACCCTAGGATCCCCTTATGGTGTTTGATTGGTGATGGTGTGTGATTAAATTGGTTCTATGTTTTTAATCATTGAATATATGGATTTCTTTATTATCTTCCACCATTTTTTCCAATTTTAGTCAATGTGCATTGTTGGTGAGAAAATACAAAAAATAACAATCATGATCATACATAGTTTTCAATAAATATTATCAAAAATACATTCCCAATACCTTTCGGGTTATATTTTTAGAGAATCATGAAAGATAATTCTTGAAAATACTTAACAATACAATAGTTATTAAAACATAAAAACATTCAATTCCTTCCAAAAGACACATTCATCCCTCTTAATTAATTTAAGACAACTCATCATAACTTAAATATTAACTTCGTCTGATTTTCTATTCCTCATTGAACCCTATAGAAATAATCAGAAAATGTGGGACATGAATATACATATTAAAAAATTTTATACAAAGGGAAGTATCTCATTTGACCACAGAAATAAATAATAAAATATCCATGGTTGAATGAGATACTTCCCTTTGTATAATTATGTATCTTTTATCAGAAATTATATTCATATCACCTAAAATTACTTGCAATCATCTGTAATGGAATAATCTAACAAGTTTGTTCTATAAAACCATCTTTAGAAAATAAATCACTACCCAAAAAATTTTGGGGGAATTTTTTGGGATAACCAGTCATCATTTATAATTTTCATGAACCATAAAAATAGTTAGACACATAAAATATTTCATTTTAACCCATATACATAATAATCAATGTTAACAGTAATGAATACAATAAAATTAGATAACTAATTATTTTTTCATAGGAAAATAATATATATGTATAAAAAATATATTGATAATGGAAGTATTTTAAGAAGTTGAATCTTGAATAAAATGTTAGTGATATAGATGAAAAAAAATTTAAAGGAATATAAGAAATTATATATAAATTTTGGAAGAAATATCTATTACATTATGATAATTTTCTAAAATTGAATGTATGATTAGATTTCATCAAAAATAAGGAGAAGGAAAATAAAAATTATTCCTTGAAAATAAAATAATAAAATATCCATTGTAATCCATTTAGTGATAATTAATTAATGTGGTGAGAAAAGGATACCAAGTAAGAAATGTAAATAAAAAGAGTAAAAAATTTCCCTTCCAAAATGCATGTGTATACCACAAATGGACACATATAATAAAAATACATTATATAACATGATAAACATGGAAATGGAAGAAAACTTACCTTTAAGAGAGAAATAAAATTTCAAATAAGAGGATTAGTTGAAGACAAACCCTAACATCATACTTATACTGCTTTGAATGTTCTCCAAATCCATTAAAAATTCAAATCTTCTCTTAAGGATGTTTTTTAATTAATCCTTTGGGACTCTATCTTGTGAGAAAAGGATAAAAAATTATAAATAATTATTGAATAATATATTTATGATAAATATGGTTAAATATTTAATTTATTTTTATTTTGGAAATTGGTAGAATGTGGCCCCTATTATAGAAAAGATTTTATGACACTTTTGTTAATATTTATTTCTAATGGATTATAAATATATTATTTAGGTGGAAAGAATAATATAAACAAAAATATAATATATGGAAGAATCTTTATTGTATATATATATATGAATCAGGTTGATGTTTTGTTTTTTTATTAATTTATAATCCATTTTTACATGAAATGAATTTTATGTTAACCTATTTATTTAACCTTTTATTTTGAGTATAATAATGTCAGGAAAATTTTGAAAATTTATTTATTATATTTATATTATTTATTTACCATCATATTTATCAATTAATGTTAAGAATATCTTGATTTGATCTCAATTTTATCACTAATTCACCTCCTTTTAATTTTCTAATGTCGCACAAGAACTGTATTAGAATTGCATAAGAATTTTCATATATTTATTGACATAAAAATTAATTTATATTTTTGGATAATATTTAATTTTATATTTTATGTTCATTATTATGCAATATATGTTACATATGATTCCATAATAGTCAATATAATATTTAATAAATATAAATAATATCTTTTAAAACTCCATAGGAACTCAAAATCTATTTTTAAAAAGGATTTTAAATTTTTACTCAATATCTAACCAATTAAAGTCATCTCTTGACTTTAAGAATTAATTTCTAAATTGTACTTTTTATTTTAACACATTTCATACCATTATAAAGTGATCTATAAATTTATACATAAATATTTAATAATGCATCGTAAAGTTAAATTAAAATTGGAACTATACTTTTTTAAGGAATTAAACATCATTAATTAGTTGATAATAAACTTTAATTTGGATATTTAATTTTAGAAAAAATTTATTATACAACAAATACACTAGAAAAACTCAATAATATTTTCATTTTTCAAAATAATTCTTGATACTAGTAAAATAATACTTATCATAAATCAAATTGAAATCAAACACAACATTATTTTAAATGAATTAAAATAAAAATTACCACTAATCTTGTAACCAAATTTAATTAAAATACAAATTTTAAAAGTAAATTCCTCTAGATTTTTGTAAAATGAAAAAAATAAAAATATTTTTTATAATCTTTTAACCATAATATTTCAGAAGAAACTATGTTCAGAAATCATATTTACAATTTACTTAAATATATTTTTTTATAAAATTATAATAAAATATGATGTTAAACAATATATATTTATCTCCACTATGATTGAAATAGAGTATCACGTACTTTAGTTGTAATTCCATACACACCAAAATGTATCGAGTTGTAGTGAATGACTAAGGTATGACTATGGGGAGACAATACACTCTTGTTTGAGAAACCATAACAACAACATAAAACACAACAATATACATGATCCAGAAACATAAAATAAAAATATTAATAATGATAACACAATATATATAGTAGAAGAAAATTGATATTTAAAATTACATGAAGGTTATAAAAATATAAGTTGGATTTCCCATTGCATGATTGTATATAGACTATCTAAAAAATAAGACTCTAATGTGGCATCAAGGATTTAATCAGTATCTCTCAAAAATAAAGCCACAAACTTTCCCTGGATATCCACAACATAATACATAACATGATCACACATGAGCCTCAGCCCAGTTGGTGAGGACTCCTTAAGTGCATCCATGAAAACCATGTTCAAAACCAGAAGGATGCATATTTATGGATATTTTAGCATCACAATATCATGAAATATAGCAGACACTATAGCAGTACTATGCAGATACTATAGCAGCTACTGTATCAGTTACTATTTGATACTTTAGTAGTCAAAACTATTGACCTTGGGCCATCTGTTTGGGCTTGGAGTCCTTATGGAATTAGGGCCACCCAGTCCTTTGGGACAGTAAGGATTTCAGGCCACCTTTAAGGCCTTCTGGAAACCTTATGGCCTTTGGGAAACATGGTTAGTTCAGTTACCCCAGACAGACTCTACAAAAAAGGAGCATCCCGAGAGGAGGATTCAGAGCAAGTGCACTCACCAGAGTAGAACCAAATATATTTCAAATAATGGGAGGATATGGATACGCCATCAGGACCATCCTGTGCTTGCACAAAAATCCTAGCCAGATACCCATGAGAATGCGGAGAGCTACCATCATTATGCGGATGATGGGGAGGGGTAGTTCCTTGTAGTTATTGTCTGTTTTAATTCCCAAATACCTTCAGGTCAAGTAATCTCATAAGCCTACAGGCCATGTAATCTCTAATAAGTAATACGATCTAGTAATATGACACTTTCTATTTCGTATATCATCTTCCATAAAGTGAAAATTCTTTCAAATGGTTCAGTTTTGGATCTATGTATGAAATTAGTAGGCCCCCAAAAATGTTGTACCATGATAATATATTAACATATATAAATTCATGGGAAGTGAAATTTTTGGATATTAAAGGGAAATAAACATCCCAACTCTACCCCATAATCATCAATATATGAGTGAGTGACTAATTTACTTCAATTAGGTCTTCAAAGAGATGGTCCAATGATAATATGAAAAAAAATATGAGAGAGAATGATGCATAAAAATCATTCTGTAATCATATGAACCATTCCATAACTATTATCATGTCCTCTTGGTGAGTGATGTATCACCGAATCAATATTAAAAAACAATCAAACATAATTTTCTACTCAGCATCTTAGAGAAACCGACACATGATTAGTATCCCAATCCAAAAAAGTGGTTGCAATCACCCAATACAACTATCATGGACAATATCTTAGATGTATACATCATATAGATCAATGATAAATATCACCCCCATAAGACACACATCAATGAGGTCCCCCTTAAGTCAATAATTGGTCTACAAAATCCTATGGTCTCTCTAGAGATATGAAACCAATAGCCTCAACCTTAATATTGATTGGTGTCTATAAAATCGTATAGAAAAAATCTAGGAAAACTTTGTCTCCCCAACAATGATTAATGATATATGACCATATCTTCAAAAAATAGAGTAATATCTGTACATAATTAGAACTATCACAAAAATTACAAAATATTTTTGTAACGATTTATCAACTATGTTTCACCCAGATCACTATAACACTTATTACCTCTACGCAACTAAATCAAAACCATAACTGACCACTATAAATTACCAATGAAACACCACTATATTATCTTTCAGACAATAATCAGTCCTAATGCAATATACATATACACCTCCACCATGCTTGTAAATCCCTGAGTGAAAAAAAACACACTTATAATAAAAACAAGTATATTGGCACCACAAAATTGGTATAAACGAGAGACTCATCAATTTATTTAACATATAGATTCCGATGTAGGTGGTATGAATTTGGAATATGGAAAAAAATAATTCAAACTACAATTTTTGTTAAATATGAATGCAATAAAGTGGAAACTATAAATTTATGATTACAGACATCATGACTTATGTACAATGACCCCTTATTATATATCACACATAGAATGAGCTATAAATTAAAGGGATCACCTATTTGAAGAATTCTATAATGATATTAACAGAATGTGGGACAAGACCCCTAGTTGGGGAAACAAATGAGTCTACAATTAAAAAACACAAATTTTAAACAAATTAATAAATTTTATTTATATCATAAAAAAAATATTAGATCACCAGTTGCATAGTAACATCCCACAAGACTACCACTAGCCACTGGCTATCTATACCAGGTCCACTAGGTGGATGATGGACCTCATAAAACAAATCCCATATCTACTATTCCCACTAGGTACTCAGTATAAGTCCACTGGGTACCTGGTAAATTTTTTTTTCAAAGAAAAATATCTCACACTGAGACTGTGTTCGCAAAACCAACCTTTCAGCTGTCACCAAACCCACTAACATATTACACACTAACAACTACACATAATAAAACATAACATGAAATCAAATTACCTAACCAAATCTCCCAGGTTTCCATAACCTCCCCAGTATAGTTTTTCTCATCCTCATGATATCTTCAGCCACACCATAGTTTGGAATTGACTAGAACCCATTCATTTTATTGATTATATCTTTGAAAAAAAATTTGCTGAAAAATATATTTTATAATCCACATTACCCTGACCAATAGATTCAAAGATATCAATTAGTATGTGTTTAATCCCTATAATCGAAAATATCATACTTAATTTTACCACAGCCAAGATTCCCAATGTGACAATGGTATCAAAAATAATCATCACCTTGAAACAAAAATTTAAAGAAAATAATAAAAAACCATTATAATCTATGAAATAAACTCAACTATTACCTTATTAGTCTACATCACACATAATAAAAACATTTTACAATTAGCTATATTTTAAAACGAAACCATCCTGACCATTATTGACATTTGACTAGTACTGTTTCTCTAACCTGTATATAATACCTTGGAGCAATCATCTTTAACTAACCCAAAAAATATCCTCCCAATACATGACCACCCTATAGAGTCACACATAGGTACAAACACTGCCTTCTTTTCTAATCACCCTATCCTATTTCATAGCATGAATGCATAAAATAACTCCAACTACCACCTCTCTACTATAATCCCAGTCCAACTATTGTTTGATATGTCTAACTAGGTCCACAACCAAAACAATATTACAAAATAATTTGTAATATAATTTTATTATTCTGTATTTACCTATAATATGGAAACTACTTCTGTGGTAAATCATTCTTGATTGAAATATATCTCATCTACCAATACAAATAGATTATGGAAGATGACACACTTCGACAAAGAATAGATAACCCCTACTCATACGACCCTATTGGGTCTCCTAATACCCATGTATCCCACTACTCGATTCGACCACCCATGTCATCCCTTGATATCATTTTCTCTCAATATATGAAAATTTTATATTTTTTTCTCCAACACTAATTCCAAATTTTCAATATAAGAAAATAATGCCAAACTAGAAATTGTAAACTAATTTCATTTAATTGTAAAACAGATTCCTAAACTATAACACATAATCTGTCAATGAAATATTTCCTTACAACAAATGTCTGAAATCATAGGCTTGGTCCACCATCAATGTCTCATGGAAGAAACTCTTAGAGAACCCCGTATCAAAATCCTATAAAAACATCCCTCATATATAGCAGTCATAAAATCTTTTTCCCACCATTATTGTGATATTCCCTTGAGAATGTTTGTCTCAAGAATCACCCTCCACCAGGGAGGCCTCTTTATTAGACAACTTGTGTCTCTACCCACTATGACCTAAATCCAATGTTTTGAATTTAGAAACATGATATCAACCAACACAAAAAATAAACTATGACGTATAAGCTCTATATTTCATGAGGTCAAACCAATCTATATACTTAACTGTGATACTTTATAGTTACTAACCCAGTTATTGACTTTCATCATTTTTGTTTAAGGATAACTAGGATAAAAAAATTATCTTCTTTTAATGGGAATAAATTACATAAAGCAAGGATATACAATCAATTGTAATGGGTTTTTAAAAGGGTGAAAATTCTCTTATTTATGGACCAATAGAATTGTGTTTGCCATAATATATTCATAAGTCAACCAACTCCTACTATTTAAAGAAGTTGATTGGACGTAATGAAATAGAAATACCTTGGTCTTGAAGATTCACTAACAAATATTTATTACATTTGATTATTAATGTGAATGTCAAATAATATATATTGGTAAACGCTAGATTCCCAAAAGTTTCTTAGGATTTCTACAACTATACTCAATATGTTGATATATGTGTAAAAATTTATGGTTAAACTAAGTGAAATGAATAATTTCCAAACAAAATTACTTCCATGAATGAATATGAGTGGCCAATTTATAAATTCACCCTTGTAGTATTCATCCATCCCCATTTAAATGATTTATCCCAAAATTAAATTATAAGAATTCATTATACTTTAAGAATTCATCTTAATGAATTAATATGAGGAAAAAAACTAAATTGAATAAATAAGTAGTGTGTAATGAAATAAACTTACATGAATTAACAAGGAACATACAAAATAAAATAGTATAATGTAAGAATAGACAAGAGAGATTCTAATGTAAATTAAAATAAGAAAAAAGTACAAATATAATCATATATTATCTATGATATTGATGATATAATTATATATTTAAAATCACCCATCATGACATGGATGGAGTTTCCATGATTTGAAAATTCAATCAAAATTCATTTTATCACATTGTTAGAATATGTTATGATGTGAAAATCAATCATGGTTTTAGGTAAATGCAATTTTATATAAAAAATTTAATTTCAATGAAATTAATAGTAGAAAATTCATGTGGAATAAAAAAGGATATCTTTATAATTTATCTTCATTGTTTATTAGTGAGTCCGGGTAAATTTTGTCATCGAATTATCCATACATTTTCATTTCTAAAATTGTTGTCACTTTGCAAATTAACCCATCATGGAGTCTAATCATGACTTGTGGTATAAACCTGAATTATTTTTTATAACATAATTAATCAATCCAAGAGGATAATTCCTTATATAACTGGTTGTAATATCATATCCACCAAATTAATACCTTAGGTAAAACCTATACATTAGGCTATTAACCCCACATGTATGGTTCTATTTATCTTTTTGAGTACCTCCAAGAATTATGCATGCCAATACTAACCCACATTATCACATTGCACAATACTTTACCAAAATGATTGCCATTGCCTATGGTTGACATAAGTAGGAATATTCATGGTGGATAGCATGATCTCTTATGGGTATTGGAAATAGGGTTAGTCCTATTTTTATTTTTTCATTTTCATGGTCGCAACGCCAAGGAAATGTCATGGTGTGAAACTTCAATAACATCAATCATTAACCTCTATTTAGACTCTATCATGGCATGAATTACTGAATAATTTCCATGAATCCATATTTTGAATGTTTTACATATTGTTCTTAACCATTTACTATGTGACAATTACTACAGTGACATTAATTGTTTGTAATACCTTTAAAACACTGCTAATAGATCGACAAAACTTGTTTTAATAAAACCATTATGAAACCATCAAATAATTAACTCATTTGAAAAAATTATGCTCCAAAATTATAAAATATATATAAAAAATAACTATGAATTTAATATATCAAATTCCACAATATATGAACATTTTATCATCCTCATTAAATTTGCATCTTAATAAGATTTTCAAAGGAAAAAATTCATCATAAAAATAAAACTTTATACAATTATGTTAATATAATTACATATACACTTAGAATAAATGAATCTAAATAATTCACTCCCAACCATGTTGTGAGATGGTATGTGAGTATGATATACTCTATAATACCAAATTTAGGATCAAATATACAAGTACGCGATGATCAAATACTAGAGGGGGGGGGTGAATTTTATATTTTAAAAAAACCTTAAGGGAATTTTTCATAAAAAAAATTCACAACACCTCTATGTTCTAATGGCATGCTTGATTCCAGAAAAATTATTCCGGAAATGAAACTTCACAAAAGTTTACCCCATCTAATATTCTACCTTAAAGTATATAGAATCTAACTAGATTAGAGTAAAAGTATGAGGAAGTATAAGAAAGTTATACTTTCCACATTAATACAAAATGTAGTGGAAAAATTAAAATCAAACTAGTAACAAGTAGTAAATCCTTTAACCCAATGATAAGGGTATCCATCAACTTTGGATAAAGGTCCCTTGATTTATATTTTCAAGAAATTATTTCTTACCCACAGCAGGGTAAGACCTCGATATGAAGATTGGAGTCTGTCTTGCTATCCCTGCAAGCCATCAACTATCAAGTAGTCGGAACCTCTGTCTTCCTATCCCTAGAAGCCCTCGATTGTACATAGCAACAATCGGAGTCGCATGGAGAAAATCTGCACGAATCAAAGTTTTAACAAGCCATTAAAAAATTCTGCATGAAGCTTGATAGTTTATAAGATCCTATATCTCTAGAAATCACTTCAACTGCATGTAATCACGGTTGTCAAATATGTTTTCAAGTGCCCTACTATTTTCAAATGAGCTCCTATTTATAGGCACAAATCCAATGGTCAGATCCCACCTCCAACGGTCATATTTTTCCTTAACTTTCAGAGGGACTTGTCGAGGTGTCACTCAAATAATGATTAGTTGAAAACTAAAAGCACAACATCATTTTATAATAGAACAAGTGAAAGCATAACCGAAAAAACTGATATTCCAAATGGAGAAAAATGAAAGTTCAGAGTGATGAAACTTAATGTTTGGAGTCTAACCAGAAATTGAATTCGGAGTCTATAAAAGAGATATTCAGATTCTGTTTTGCAGAAGAATTCAGAGTTAAAATTCATACAAGTTCGTATCCATTATTCATAATCAAAATTCACAATCAAAATTGGAAATGAGAATTCGTAATATGAATTCATCATCAGAATTCGTAATGAGAATTCGTAATTAGAATTCATCATCATAATTCTTAACGAGAATTTGTAATCCGAATTCATCATCAGAATTCATAGTTAAAACATTACATAAGTTCCTAATTACAATTCTGAGTTTAACTTAATAATAATCCGTAAGAGGGAATTTGGAGTAGAACATCATAAAAGTTCATAACCGGAATTCGGATCATAAAAAAGAATTCTTCATATTTAATTATTTTACAATTCTGAGGATTTATATATGAATCAAATTTTTATACTTAAGAAAAATATTTATATGAACAATGAAAACAAGGTTGGAGAAAATTTCATTTGGGAGGGAAATTTTCCTTATGGAAGTAAAACAGGGGTAAAATGAGTTTTACCTTGAAATAAGGTGTTTGTGATTTTCAAAACAATAAGAAATGGTAAAGTCATAAGGATACCTTAATGATTTAACAATTTCCCCCTTTTCAAGAAGGAATGGAAAAGTCATAAGGAAAACCTTATTGAATCAAAAATATCCCCCTTTTTGGAAAGAACAAACATCCTAATGAAAAATAATATAAGGACTTGGAAAAAAACTTACACATTAAAAATAAAGCTTATCTCCCTTTGTTCATGGACAATGGTGAATACGACTAACTCCCCCTTAGGCTTTGGAACTCTAAGGATCATATTCTAGATTTATGGAATGAGAATTTTCATATAAATATGGAAATCATCGTAATGAGAAATTCCCCCTTAAATAAACCCCATTACTTAGAGATATTTCTTCTTTACATAGATATATTTTTCTTTCTCCCCTTTATATTGATTATTCTCCCTTTTGAGTTCTTTTTCCTTCTCCCCATTTGTGATTTTCAAAAATAGTTTGAGGGAATGGAAAAGGAATATGGTACCTGAAATATTATAAAAAAATTAGACAAGCCACAATTATATTATGATTGAATGTATTTGTACAAAGAAAAAATACAACAAAATAATAGAGTGGAATTTATTTTGGTTCTTTTTCCTTGGGCATTAGCATCTTCATAATGGTCTTTAGTTTTTTCAGATCTTTATAAGCCTCCCCGGCTTCCTTTTAAAATGGCTTGATCTTGTCTTCCACAGATTTCATGGCCTCTACCTGAACCTTCAGAAATTAATCCTACTTTACAAGCTTCTCTTCAATCTCAATCTGGAGATCTCTTTCCCCCTTCCTGCTTTGAGAAACAGAGTTAAGCTTCCCATTCAAATCCTTCACCTGTTGATTCTGAGTATTTTTCTCTAAGGTTAGCTTATCCTTATAGCTGACTTAAAGATTTTTAATTTTGACATACTCAGTACCAAAGGCATCCTTAAAATTTTCTTGAAACCAATCAATCTATGCCAAATCTTCATTGATTTTCTTTGATAATGGAGTCATTTTGCTGCAAGACATTCTATGGACCTCATAATTGATAATAAAATTTTTATGTTCTGCCTCAATATTCACACATTTATCCATCACTATGGATACAGATTCTGAATTTTGATTCATGTTGTGTTGAAGAATCAGACATCTGAAATCTATTGTAGGAAATATTGGAATGGTATCTATCATCTTCTTCAGAGACTCAACAAAAAAATCATGTCCCAATGCAGATGACTCTGAATCAGACAATTTAGTAGAAGATGGTTCATCCTCTAATTATACCAACTTCTTCTTAGAGGATCCTCCTGCTTTTTTATTCCTGATAATATCTAGTTTGGGGTGTTAACAAATACTTGTTTACCCTTTTCAATTTTTGATACTGCTTCCTCATCAGGAGATTCCTACTCACTTCTGGATAATTTTACAATATTGTCTTCATCAACCTTTTCCTTCTCTGCACCAGCTTCAATTTCTTCAGGGTGTATAAAGTGATGATTGAAACACTCTTTTTCAGAAAACTTGTTTACTTCCTTGTCTTCACCCTTTTCATCAGCACCAGGAGTATAAATTTTTGAAGATCCGGCTTGAAAAGTCTGGATTGCCAACTTTTCGGAAGCACATTCTTTTTCATGATACTCTTAAACTTGCTTAATTACATCATCAGAGCCACCACTACTCTCAGCTTCTTGTACTTCTTTTGCAGCTTCCTTCTCTTCAACAACCTTCTCTTGTGGTTATTGCAGAGTGATGAAATTCTTCACCGGAGTCTTAGGTAATGATTCCACCAAAAAGGTTTTTCGTACAGGAATTTGTTCGGATGCAACCTTAGTGGCCTTCAAATGAGATTGTACAATCTTAGACTTTGAAATTTTCTTCTTCATCTTCTTTTCCTTGGCCTGCTTCTCTAGCTCATCAGCAACTTTTTCATTAAAGGCCATAGCCTCACTAGGATCCAAACCGAACTGTGGCTCCCCTAATTTTCTAGATATTTTATCTTCCCTCCACTTTGTAACTACTTCATCTGGATACACTTTCTGCTCCTTCAGTTTAGGAGTTACGGATTGGGATTCCTTAGACTTAGAGGTTTTATCTTCAACTTCCACTTCATTCAACTTCCACTTCTTCCCGGACTTCTTATATGGTTCATCATTTTCCACATTTTCCGGAACAGCTTCTTCCGCTTCCTCAGGTAGATCGTAGAACTCACCTGACTATTTTGAGAAACCAATATTCATCCTTTTAAGAGTGTCATCACTGATCAACATCATCTTTCAATTCCTCGGTTTGGAATTGTAGGGGATCTTTAAAGATTCAAGACACCGAACTATCAACTTTGAAAGCAATTCCAGGTACATAATGATCTGAGCTCTAAGATTTCCATTCTTGATGTTCTCAATAGTTATGAGGATGTGTCTCATGAGATTCACCTTCCTTATATTTACTAAAAAATATAGAACATACATATCACTCTGCTTAAGGTATCCTTATCACCCTTCTTCAGTACAGTAAATCCTTTCACCCAAAGCTATAGAATCCGGTTGTTGGTTGATAGATGGGTGATCTTTATCGCAGTGTTTACATCAGAAATACAAAGGCATTCCATTACCTTTGTCTTGACAAAACTACCCTGTACCTCAGGCAACATATGAGAGAAAAACTCTGCCTCTCAATCATAAAGTATTCCCACCAAGCTAGCCACCTTGGTATAATATGGAGTATACATCTTCCCATAGCTCTTGAAGGAGAACTTCTCCCATCTATCTTCCTTGAAAAAACAAATTGACTCATAAAATTCTATGAGCAATTCCAGATACACCACATCTTGAGCTCGAGTTTTAGATATAGATACACTTTCTCATCCCTTGAGATTGATTTTCTTAGATATGATTGGGTCATACTTATTGAAGAAGTTTGGGTGTACCAACCTTTCCCTATATATCTGTCACTCTGAGATTGGCTTGACTGAAGACATATCCTGAGAAGGGGCTTCTACAGATATTTGGACATGGCACTTCTGAAGGATTCAGAACAAGCTTTTAATGAGGGTAAGAGCTTCGAGATGTGAGAGCTTAGAAACCGATGTGGGACACAGATCGGGGGTCCCCTTTATATAGACGATGAAGGTGACCTTTCAACTTCAAATTTCAATATAACGGTTGGGAAACCTTATGATGTGATCTGATGGTTGAAAACATACCAATAAGGAAATCTTAAATCTGATCTTTTCAGGTTTTAAGAAAAACATTCAGATTTAAGGGGAAACGAATCTAAAAAAATTGTAGAAATAAAAGTAACTTATAGCAAGTAAAAACGATTATGAAAACTTATGTAAGGAAGTCATACCTATCGGATTGGCTAGAAATATTATTTGTAACAGGTCACATTCTTCTTGAAGAAATTTGGAATAAAAAAAACATGAATACGAGAGAAAACAACTTCTATATAAAAAATTACAAATATGAAAATTCTATTATGAGAATTTCAGGTGTGAATAATTTCATTACGAAAACGTCATGTTCCAATATTTTCATTACGAAAAATGTTGAAAAACATTAATAACAGATGCAGTCCCCCTATGAAAAGGTGTTTATTAATGTAAGGAGATTGGCTCAAACAAAATTTAATTGTGGGAGATTACCTCACAATTATCATTCCCAACTTCTGATTAATGTATTCAAATATATTAGAAGGTAAAGATTTTGTGAAAATATTCGCAAGTGGATCTTGTGTTCGGATAAATTGAAGAATGATATCTCTTTTTTGTGTGTTATCCCTAAGATTGTGATGACTAATATCTATGTGTTTTTAATGAGAGTGATGTGCAGGGTTTTTAATAAGGTCAATGGAACTTGTCTTATCACACATAATTGGAGTCTTAATAAAACTCAAGCCATAGTCTATGAGTGTGTGTTGCATCCACAACACATGAGCACAACAACATCCAGCTACAACATATTCAGCTTCGGCTGTGGATAGTGCTACAGAATGTTGCTTCTTGCAAGACCAAGAAACTAATGAATCTCATAAGAAATGAAAAGTTCCGGATGTACTCTTTCTATCCATCCAGTATCCACCAAAGTCAACATCTGAAAAACTTTTTATTAAAAAATCATTTCCAAAAGTATAAAATTGTCCTAAATCCATGGTTCCCTTTAAATAGAGATAAATTCCTTTCACTGCCTTTAAATGATATTCCATAGGATTGGATTGATAACTTGAACATAAGCATATTTAATACATTAAGTCTCGACGACTAGCTGTCATGTAAAGTATACTTCCTTCATTACCTCTAAAAGATGTTTGATCTACTGGTTTCCCAGCTTCATTAAGATCAAGTGTGTTTGAGGTACCAATGGGAGAACTTATACTCTTTGTGTTGTCATATGTGTAATTTTTAAGAAGATATTTAATATACTTATATTGGGATATATAGATTTCTTCTGGTTTTTAGAAATTTGAAAACCTAGGAAAAATGTTATCTCACCCATCATACTCATTTAAAAATCAAATTTCATTAGATCTATAATGGAATCAATTAAGGGTTTCTGAGTTGAACCAAATATAATGTCATCAACATAAATTTGAACAATCAAAACATTTTTCTTCACTTTATTTATAAAAAGTTTTGGATCTGAATTTCCCTTAACATAGTTATTTTGAAGCAAAATTCATGTAAGTCTATCATACCAGGATCGAGGGGCATGTTTAAGTCCATACAGAGCTTTGGTAAATCTGAAAACTTGATCAGGATGTTTTGTATCTTCAAATCCAGAAGGTTGTTCAACAAATAATTCCTCTTGAACATAACCATGATGAAAATCACAGTTCACATCCATTTGAAAATGTTTGAAACTGTAGAATGCTTCAAAGGCAAGTAAAATATGAATAGATTAAATTCTAGCTACTGGATCATAGGTTTCTTCATAGTCTATTCCTTCTTGTTGATTATAGCTTTTAGCAACTAATTTAGATTTATTTCTTACAATGATTCCATTTTCATCACACATATTTCCGAAGACCCATTTTACTCTAATAAAAGAATTTTCCATAGGTCTTTCAAATAAGGTCTAGGATTTATTCCTTTCGAATTCATTTAGTTTATCTTGCATGTCTTTGATCCAATCATCTTCACCTAAAGATTCATCACTGATTTTTGGTTCTAATTGTGAAAGGAATGCTAGATATTCTACTTCATTTCATAAGGAACTTCTGGTCCTTATAGGTTTATTGATATCACCAATGATACTATCACTGGGATGATTCTTTAGAAACAACTAGTTTGGGTTTTGAAAAACCTGTTCATCAACATAGGGTAGAAAATCTTCTTGGGTAAATGTTTTAGCAGTATCTTCTTGAACATTTTCCTTATCAGAAGGATTTTCTATCAAAGGTTGATAATCAGTTTTTGAAGACACATATGAGGATGTAGGTTGGGGTTGTTTAAAAACAAAAGAATTAGTTTCATCAAATTTAACATGTATTGTTTCTTCAATAGTACAAGTGTTTTTATTGAAAACTCTATATGCATTCGAAGTTGTGGAGTTGCCTAAGAATATCCATTCATCAGATTTTGGTGCGAATTTGTGTAAATTATCTTGAGTATTCAAGATGAATACTTTGCAACCAAAAAACATAAAGTAGGAAATTATAGGATTTCTACCATTATATAACTCATAAGGAGTTCTATTATGAAAATTTCTGATCAAAACAAAATTTATAGAATAACAAGCAGTACTTACAGCTTCTGCCCAAAAATGTTTGGCTATAGAATACTCACTCAACATGGTTCTAGTTATATCTAGAAGAATTATATTTCTTCTTTCAACAACACCATTTTGTTGAGGTGTTCTGGGTGCTGAGAAGTTATGAGTAATACCTTTTCTACTACAAAAGGATTCAAAATCAGAATTTTTCAATTCTCCTCTATGATCACTATGGATATTTTTCAATGGAAGGATGTTCTCATTTTTAACATGGGTTCTAAAATTGTTGAAAGAAGAGAAGCCTTCAGGCATCTTTGCTAGAAAATAGACCCACATAAATCTAGTGTAATCATTAACAATGAAAAATACATAATACTATCCCCCAATTCTTCTAGTTTGTGTTGGACCAAAAATATCCATATGCACTAGTTGTAATGCATCAGTGGTTGAGACTTCATCGACTGATTTAAAGTTTGATTTCTATTTCTTGACACATTGACAAGGGTCGCAAACTTTTGAAGAATCAAATATAACCTCCGGTAGACCCTTAACTAGTCATTTATTAGAGAGATTTCATATATTCCTAAGGTTATAGTGACCTAACCTTATATGCCATAACCAAGAATGATTTTCCATTGCACTAAGTCAAGGTAAGTCTTGGCTCCTATAGTCGTCTATGTTTAGTGTGTAAACATTCTCTTTCCTTTTGGAAGAAAGAATAAATTATTACATGGAATTATGTAGTAAGCACTTATTATTCCTAAAATTCACAAGGTAGCCTTCATCACAAAATTGGATTATGCTAATGAGGTTATTCTTAAGACCCTTAACAATTAAAACATTTGAAATAAAAGTTTTTCGAAGAAGAACAATGTTAACTATACCAATAATTTCTCCTTGAGCATTATCTCTGAATTTTACATTTCCTCCTTTAGTTTTGATAATATTTTCAAAATAGTTTTTGTTACCAGTCATATGTAGGGAACATCCACTATCCATTTACCACGTATTGTTGTTGGTACATTCGCTATTTTCTTGAAAATAAGGAAAAAATTAGGCTTTCGAAATCCAATAATTCTTCGATATAGAATTATTATATAACAACATTTTGGGTATCCACATTTGTTTAAAAAAATAAGTGGTATAAAACACAAGAGATTGAACTCTATTTAAAAAGAAATTTTTCTTCCAATGCCCACCACTTTGATAGTTAGTACAAAAAGGGAATCTAGAAGGAACAAAATAGTTGTTTTTGAAAACTATTTTTTGGTTGGTATAACCTACTTCAGTACTGTTTCCTTGAGGTTTAATTTTAGAATGCATCTTTTCAAAATTTTACTTCCCAGAGGTAAATTTTTTAAGGAGCTTCTTAAGAGAAAATATTTCTAATTTCAATCTGATGACTAAATTCATATCCTCCGGGATCATTTCCTTAGAGTTAGATTTTTCCTCAAAAACATTTATCTTTAAAATAGCATTCTTAAGATCATTAGAAAGTTCTTATTTTTCAGAATAATCTTTCTCAAGGTCTTTAGAATGTTTTTCTAAAAGATCTTCTTTATCTCTATGATCTTTAGAAAGATATAAAATTTATTTTATAATAATTTCTTCCCTAGTGTTTTCATTGTCTAATTTATTAGAAATTTTACAATTTCTTAATTCAGGTAACTTGGAAAATATAGAAACTTCTTCATATGAAGGTAATTCTTCATTTTCTAAGGAAGAAGTATCTTCATTTGAAGTACTATTTTTGGAATAGTAATTCTAATCAAGAGATAAATTTGTTAAAGCCTCAACAGAGCGTACCTTGTCCACAGGACATGTATTGGGGAATGAAATAGTAGAAATGAAACCCATATTCTTCTATGCTGATGAACATATTCAGAAGATTCACTTTCTGAAGAATCTCCACAGCTATCACTTCATGTATCATTGGCATTAAGACTTTTATTGTGGTTTGATCGATAGAATTTCTTCCTGTTCTTTTTTTAATTCATTTCTTTCTTTTCACTATTTTTTAACAAGGGACAATCAGGTATGATATGGCATGTTATTTTACATTCATGACACGTAACTTCTCCATCCTTCTTAACTATGTAGTCTTTCTTCTTGTATTTATTTGGTTGGTTCCTTTGAGCTACAATCTTGTTTATTCTTTGAGCATGATTAGCTAATTTATTCTCATAATTTTCTATGTCAATAGATTCTGAATGAATAATGACTTTCATTGTCTTTCATCTTGTTACACTTTCAGGGGTTTTTTCTTTCATATGTTTAGAAGTTGTTGTAAAAGCAACTCCTCCATTTCCATTTTTCTTCTTAACATTTTCAGCATCTCTCTTTATTCTGGTTTCATGCTGAAGAAGAGTTCCAAACAACTCATCTAAGGAAATCTGAGTGACTTTCCTATTCTCATCAATAGTTGTCCTCTTGGAATCCCATTCATTTGGCATAATATCTATGATCTTGTCCACAAGAGCCTCATCATCCAAACCATTTTCTCCAATAGATTGTAAGCTATTCATGATATTCATAAACCATTGATGTACTTTGATTATAGGTTCTCCATAAGGAAAGTTAAAACTATAGTATTTAGCTCTTAACATAGCTCTTCTTGTCTCTATGACTTTAGATATACAAAAATGTGTAACTTCATGTTTCTTCCAGATACTATTTTCAACTTCACATGAATATATTTGACAATAGATGTTCCTAGTCATGGAACACAATAATGTATTTCTGACTCTGAAATTGGATTGATATTTTGCTTTCTCCTTATTCGTAAAGGTTCTCAATTCCTTATCCAGAATCTTATAATCTCTAGTCAGAATTAGATAGTTATCAACTCTAGTATTGATAAAAAAGTATTCATCCTATCTATCCAGTACTCATAATCATTTCCATCAATAACAGATGGTACGGTAGAATTTAGATTATCAATAGAACCAGCATTTAAACCTACCATTCTTAATATATTCTTTGGAACACAAACTTGTTAGTAGTATAACTCTGTAAAGAAGAGAAAATATCCTAAGAATAAATAATCATTAAGAAAAAAATGGATCTGAAAAATGTGATTCCAAAAAATAGATTCCAAAAAATATGAATCCAGAAAATTCAATTCTGAATATTCAATACTGAAAATTATGAGAAGAAGAAAGTCTTCTGAATCTAATTGTGAGATTAATTCAGATTTAACCAAATGTTCTAATACCAACTATGAGATGGTATGGATGTATGATATACTCTATAATACCAAATGTATAATCGAATATATAAGTATGAGATGCTCAAATACAAGAGGGGGGGGAAGGTGAATTGTATAATTTAAAATATCCTTTAGGAAATTTTGCATAACCAAAATTCACAACACCTCTAAGTTCTAATAACTTGCATGATTTAGGAAAAAGATTGCGGAAACGAAACTTAACAAAAGTTTACACTAAATTAGATTCTACCTTAAAGAGTATAGAATCTATCTAGATCAGATTACATGTATGAGGATGTATAAGAAAGTTATACTTTCCTCAACAATAAAAAATGCAGTGGAAAACTTGAAACAAAACTAGTAACAAGTCGTAAATATTTTAACCCAAAGAGAAGGGTATCCAACAACCTGGGATAAAGGTCCCTTGATTTATACTTTCAAGAAATTTTGTCTTACCCACACTAGGGTAAGCCCTCGATACAAAGATCAGAGTCTAACTTGCTATCCCTGCAAGCCCTCAACTATCAGGTAGTCGACACCTCTATCTTTATATCCCCGGAAGCCCTCGACTTTACACAGCAACAATCGGAGTCGCACGAACCAAATCAACATGAAGCAAAGTTTGAACAATTTGTTCAAACTTTCTGCATGAAGCTTAAGTGTTTATAAGAGCCTCTCTCTCTAGAAATCACTTTAACATCATGTAATCGTTGTTGTCAAATATGTTGTCATGTGTCCTTATCTTTTCAAATGATCTCATACTTATAAGAATAGCTCTAACGGTCAGCTCCCTCCTCCAATAGTTATATTTGTTCTTGAATTTTAGAGGTACCTATATACATGTCACTCAAATAATTGTTGGTTGGTAAATGAAAGCACAAAAACGTTTTATAATATAACAAGTGAAAGCATAGCAAAAAAACTGATATTCAGAATGGAGAAAAATGAATGTTCGGAGTGGTGAAAGTTAAATTTCGGAGTCTAACCAGAAAATGAATTCAGAGTCTATAATAGAGATATTCAGATTCTGTTTTGTAGAAGAATTCAAATTCAAACATCATACAAGCTCATATCCATAATTCGTAATCAGAATTCACAATCAGAATTCGTAATGAGAATTCGTAATCAGAAATCATTATCGTAATTCTTAATGAGAATTTGTAATCAGAATTCATCACCAGAATTCGTAACGAGAATTCATAATCATAATTCATCATCAGAATTAGTAATGAGAATTCATAATTAGAATTCATCATCAAAATTCATAATGTGAAATCGCAATCAGAATTCATCATCAGAATTCGTAGTTTAAACATTACATAATTTCGTAATCAGAATTCAGAGTTAAACTTCATAAGAGTTCGTAACAGTGAATTTGGAGTAGAACTTCATAAAAGTTCGTAACAGGAATTCAGATCTTAAAACAAAATTCTTCATATTTAAGTATTATACTATTCCGAGGTTTTAGATATGAATCCGTTTTTTATACTTAAGAAAAATATTGATATGAACAATGAAAATAAGGTAGTGTTAAATTTCCATTGGGAAGGAAATTTTCCTTATGGAAGTAAAACAGGGGTAAAATAATTTTTTCCATGAAATAACGTGTTTTTGATTTTCAAAACAAGAAGGAGTGGTAAAGTCATAAGGAGACCTTAATGACTTAACAATCTCCCCATCTTCATGAAGTAATGGAAAAGTAATAAGTAAAACCTTATTGACTCAATACATGTACCTATTCATACTTCATCATTGTATTTTCATTATAATTCCTCTTCATATCCACAATTATTTATCAAAAATTCCTTAAACCTCCCTCACTATTTTTTTTATTTAACATTATACAATATTTTCAGTCATCACTCCTTACACACGTGATAGAAGTAATGTTGAATCTTAGGTATACACACATTATCCATAATCTTTCCATAAACCTACTACACCACTTATAAATTGAACTAAACATATGTTGACGACACAAAATTAATCTTCTTATAAATACAAGGATCATTTTAGGTGGGTTTTAATGTGAAAAATCAACTCAAAGGATGATAAAGAGGATAAAATGACAAAAAAATAGTCTATGATATCCAAAATAGAGAGAAAGTTAAAAAAACAAATCTTTAATCACTTACAAAAAATAATTGCTTTTTGGGACTATATTCCCTCAATTATTTATTTATTTTCATTCATTTTTAACCATAATATTTTGAATTTCATTAGTAACGGTAGTCCCCCAGCCCATAATTTCAAACCAAGACAACACCACATTTCCCATAATAAATCTCTGACCAATTTTTTTAGTTAGTAGAAAAATATGAGAGGTAGTACAAGATATTGGTCAATATAATGTATCAACTTCCCCACTTTTACAATAATTTATTTTTCATTAACTGTAGTGGGACCAATTCTATAAAAATTTAGTTGTGTCAACATTATTATAAGTGATAATTAATGGTTCCCCAAAAAATTATTGAAGTAATAAGATCAAAATACTACCACAAAGCACCAAACTCCAAAATTTAAAGATTCCGAAATATTAATCCTGTAATGATACAAAATAATAAGTGTTGGAAGTATTGTTACACTTATTATGTATATTTTTATAATGTATTTCATTTTTTATAGTTTTATCAAAGGATCAATGTAGTGTTGATATCGAGGTCACATGGACTCAAACAAGAAGTCAATCAATAGACTAATGTTTTTAGAAGTGATTCAAAATCAACTCATTTTTTTGGATAAAATGAATATTATATTTGTGGTGTGTGTATCATGTTATCCTGAGAAAGAGGGTTTTTGATATGACATATAAATGTTTTCTTAGAAAATGTCTTGGAAATAAAAATTCAAAACCATTAACAATCACTCATGAAATGAGTAGTAAGTAATGATCCAATTTAAATTGATTTTAGAAATATACAACAATGGATCACATTTTATTTAAATAATTATACTATATTCATCTTAATATTTTACAATAAATTTAATCTCAAAAAAATACAGCTCAACCATTAAATCTATTTCCTTGGTTGTTCTAAAATTTTCACATCAATATCATGTATCCCAATGAGAATTTATGATTAGAAAATGAATGTAAGAAATATCCATGTGGGGTTCTTGGTTTTAACCAAGATGTCTCCAGAAAAAATAAAATCATATAGTATTCCCACCATTTTAGATCATGGTTAGAGGATAGAAATTAAAAATGACTCAGTGAGTGAAATAATTTTTTTAGGATATGAAAATTCCTATGAGAAAATTTATTCCCATATTAATTATCATTTTGTAGTCTATATAATCATTTTATCTCTATTAGTGGTTAGTGATTCCTCGATGAAAATTCTAACATGTGAAAATTTGTGAGTTTAATGAAAATGCAACATCAATGTATATTAATAGAGGTATAAATATTTTTTAATATTTTCATGTATCTACTTAAATAAAAATACATAATGTGATCAAAATAAAAAAATAAATGGAGGAATCACAGGATCCATTAAAAAATATGGAGGTGGGGATAACCTAAGTCCTAGGGAGAAAAAACCCCAATATCTAAGCTATTATCCTCCCAATGTGTGGCCTACTAGACCTACCTTATGTAATTAGTAGATTTATCGGTATCAAGAGTTTATGTTGGGTCATGAAAGGCCGTAAGTGGCTATATATCTATTTTAGGATGGTCAGGAATAACCATTGTGTTTTGGGAAAAGAAAATATCTATCTCAACCAATTAATTATCTGAGGACTCTCTAATCTGAAGTGAAACCATGGGGTTAGTAGTTGGATTATCAAAATGGTCTTCATTTTTGTTCACCACTATAATAATCATACCATTCCAGTTTTTCTCAATCAAAAAATAATAGTGATCATTGAGATGTATGATGTTTGAGGATATATGGATGTATTTTAGGCTAACTATTCGAGGAATGGTTTCATGATGAGTTGTAGGTGATTTCTATGGCTCTAATGGTCTTGGGGACGATGGAACAAGGGGTAAGGTGAATTGATATAGGTAGATTCCTTGTATGGAAAAAGTAATGCATCAAAGACTCCAGATATGTCCTCTAAATCTCCAAAAACAAAACCAATTGGATCCCTATAAGAAACATAAGGGTAGTTCATAAATAGTGAAACCAACACTCCATGTGGTAGAGTGTGGACATGATAGGTCTCTTATTTAAGATTCCATCTTTTTCTTCTATGTACATGTTGGACATATATCTAAGGTAGTATGTGACTGGTAAAATAGTAAAACACCTCCCATGGAGGGTAGACATAGTCCTATAACTATTAATAACCATTGTATACTTACTTTTAGAGCCCTATTATTAACTTCAAATTCATCTAACGTTACTATAGGCTGCCTAAAGATGAGAAGGGATGATAAGACTCAAAGATCAAAACATTTTTTTTCAAGATGGATGAAAAACTACCACAAGATATTGTTCCATGTTCTTTAATGGACAATATATTATACTAAAGGGAAAACTAGAATTTCAAATTGATCATCATATATTGAAATATATTGGAAAAAATAAGGATCAATAGTTATAGAAAAATAATTTGGGAGTCTCTATTGTAGAACCAATCATGAGACAGGGCCCTATGAATAGTACTATTTAATAAACCTCATAGTTGTGTGCTCTTACTAGACTTTGAGGATTACTTATTTTTTGGATCATCAGACAGCTTAGCCTAATATTTCTTTAAACACCCATATGTGGGTCAAGAATAAATTGAATATATTATTTAATCTATATAAAAATATAGAATATAAACACCCAGTTTGACCACAAATTATTTTAATTAAATTGTACACTACTACCACTCCAACTGAAAATTAACATGGAGCATCGAAATATATGATGTTTATAGAAAAACTAATAATAGATCTTAAAATATATATTCAGTATACTTTATATTATTCCATAGTTTCATTTCCTAGAGGTACTCCATAAACACGTCCTATATATTTATCAATTTTATGATCTCAAAGTTTATAATTTTGTTGGTATTTATGGACTTCATTTTTATCTTACATAGAAGATCCTTATGTTTGTACTCGCTAAAATGGAGGATGGGATAGATGTTACGAAGTGGAATGTCCTTCCCCTAGGTGTAATTGGTAACGAATGTGGATGATGAATGGGAATAAAATGAGGCTTCGGTTATGGGGATGATAGAAGGGCATGGTGACGGTAAAGTGTAGTGGGTGTGTTGTTACCTGAACGAGGTAGCTTTCACTTTGGATGGTTTCTTGTAAGAGTGTGTATTTGAAGTGGATTTATTTTTTGATTTTTATGTGATTTTTTAGAGTGGTGGATGAAGGTAATTAACTTAGAAATCTGTTTATTATGGAATTGGAAATAAGTGAAAGAAGGGATACAATGTTTTGAATAGGTTAAATGAAAGGGTAGGTGATGATTGAATTGTTTGCATGCTGAGAATAGTTTGGAAGTCAAAAAAGGAATGATAACCACATAGTAGACATACATAAGGCATAACATTGGCCTTATATGGTGATGGAGTTCACTAGAGATCTAGAAGATGAATGTTTACAAGGATTAATCGAGAAGTAGTCTAGTGTTCATGGTCGCAATCTAGGGTTAGTATAAAAACTATAATCAACTGAAATTTCTAATGAATGGATAATCAGTTCATGTCAAGAAAATATATTTGAAAATTCTATAAAAGGATATTGTTATGGAGCATGAATTATCTAATTTTGGTACACATTATTCATGAGGGGGCACGTAAGTTTCATTATTTGAATAAAAATATTATTATTTCCATGGAAGGGTTATGGTGTGAGTTCATTATTGATGTTTTAACCAACACAATCTATTAGATGTTTTTTTATTAATCATTTTTTTGATCCTTCAAATATTTTATAATATTACGTGAATGTTTACCAAATTCTCCCATCTATGAAAATAACTTATCTTACAAATTGGAATGAATATTTAAAATGTATTAAATTACCTAGGTTTCCTACCTATTAGTGCTTAATTTAATTTAACGATCTTGAAATACCATTAGATTCATCACTAAAAATTCATTTTCATAAATCATATTCATTTATCCTTACGTGACAAAATTTATCATTAAATGTGTTTATTATTCTATTATTTTGTTTTCTCCTTGTAGATTATTGAATTTTTATAGGTATACCATCTAATCTCTTTTAAATCATCTAGATACTATAATATTATATCCCATAATTTATGTACATTTATTTTTCAATTTCATCAAAGCCTAATAAAATTAGAGTTTGAGATTTACTAACAGATGAGGTTTCTTATCGCACAAAATTAATAATGGGGCCACAAAAATTGCTGTCTGTAAGATGTCTCGAACACCCGAAGTGAATCATTGAGTTTTTTTTTCAAATAATTGTTAATTGATACAAATATATTTTATTTAATTGTTTTCTAAATTTTTAAGAGGATTGAACTATCAAACTATGTTGTGGGTGATAAAGGGTGAAATTAAAATATTATAATCTATACCTCTCAACAGATACCCCTAAAATGTGGCTTTTCATATGAGTATCCATATCATTAATGTGTAATCATGGAATTTTGTACCAAGAAAATAGTTACTTCTTATAATTATTATTCCCCACCATGGCAGAGTTGAGGGTTGTCACATATACTCCCACTCATTTGGATACATAATCCACACATACCCATAATTATTTGTGACCAAAGGAGTTTACGAAGGGGTCCATAAACACTCTTCCTTGCACATTGAACACCATGACCTCCCGAATAGGGTTCTATGGAAATTAATTTATTCATTCAATGTTACAAGTTCTCTAACAAAAATCATAACATTCTATGAGATATGTAGCATCTTTATGAAGTATAGGCCAAGAGAATCTACTCTGAATTATCATAGACATAATGGATTCAGTTCCATGATATTCTCATATAGGGGATGAGAGGAAATATTCTAGCACACTTGATACATAATGTTATAGTTCACATCATCGTATTATGTAATCATAAAATTATATAAAAAATAAGTAGATAAAAAAATAATGTGCTATGTCAACCTAATAATTTGGATTTTATAGGTAAGATGTGTGATGGTATAATGTCCTTGGGGATAAATGATTTTATAAATGTGAGGAAGGATGTATTTCTTATAAGTTAGCATAAATAAATGTTTCTTATGGCAACACATGTAATGTTTCAAAATTTTATTCTTCTTCAAAATGTGTCAACTATAATCATTATAAGATATTTTAAACTATATTCCCTACACATTTATTATCCTTGATAATATTTTCAATGTATTATATTATGAGGATCCATTGAACAAGCCTAAAATTGGAATACTTCTTGTCCAATAGGTTAAAAAAATTTTGAGTTATTATAAGAAATAACCATAGAATGAACATGTTATTACTTTACTTTTTCAAAGGAAAACATTATAGTGGAAACTATTTCCAAATTTTAGTATAATTTACTTGATATTTACTCAGAGTGAGTCATTCATAATATATGGGTTGGAAAATATGTCAAAATAACTATCCTGAAAATAGATCTCACAGAGAAATCACAAAAATCACATATAATTTCAAAATCATCATCTAATTTTGGTGATAAAATTATCCAGGTAATGAAAATATTTCCATTTAATGAAGTGAAGTATTATCATTAAGATTAATCAAATTTGAAATGTATTTCCACTAAAAATATGTCTAAAATATACTAATAAATCTCTTAAAATTATTTAACAAAGTGGTCATAAAACCCCACATTCCAAAGGGATATCTGAATACCCTTAACAATGTCTTTCCAGGCATATATTTAATCAATAAGATCATCATGGGATCTAATACAATTCCTAGCTTCAAAATTTAATGTCATTGAATAATTCAACATTTTACCAAAAAATGGAATTTCTAAGAATTCAAAACCACTCAATTTTTTCTATTTTTTTTAAAAAAATAATTAAATATTTATTAACAAAATATCAAACTATATATAATATAAAAAATAATATATCCCTAAATATCTCTAAAAATGCATACTATATGTGATGAAAAATGCATGTTAGAAACCTTGGGAAGGTTCTTGTTGCATTAGACATTCCAAATTAAATAATATGGTAAGAAAATATACAATAAATAAAAGTTAATTTCATCAACTATTTTACATATAAACCATATGGTATATAGTTATATACTATATATTTTTCACGAAAATTCTAGAACTCATGCTCACCAAATCATTCTATTATTTGGTCAATAAAGAGAAGAGGAAAACCCGATTTATTGGTGGGAAAATTTATTTTTCTATAGAAAACACATAAAGGTTAGATCATGATATTTTTCATGAATTATCTAATTCTACAAATTCTTCCCCGAAATGAAACTTCTTTTCTTTGGTACCTCTTTTAAATGGATCGCCCACTAGTTGTATGAAATGGAATATACTATTCTATCATCTATTAATTTCGAACTTTTTTTTATGAAAAATTCATTCATCAAAGGACTTAGTCTTCTCTATAGATGGCGGTATTGATTTTTCCCTTCTCCCAGTAAAGTTTTATGGTGTTTACCATGGGTTTGATTCCATTTATTCCAATCATAATCCTTGATTTTTGATGTTTTATATTTTTCAAAATAAATATTATTTTTTCCTCTTGATCATTGATTTTATATGTGTTAATAGCCACTGCTAATATTTCTTAGCCTACCAAAATTAATAAATCAAGGTACTTGATAGTATATTTTACTCCAACATTGATGGGTAGAACTTTTAAGGAAGGAGCTCTCAGTTGGAGTCCCTCATCAATGGTCATGTCAAGAAGACAAATTCAAAATCACTGGTTCCTAATTCTTCTTTGGGATGAACCTCTATTTCAATCACTATATAAAATTTGAGACTCCTTATCTTCCCTACTTCTTATTCTTGATGACTTTGTAGTTACATATCTTCGACAGGTACTTTTTCTTCAATACCAAAAGTATATTAGTAGTTCAAAAAATGATTCCCTATTTTACTTCTTTTACAAATAATAATATTTCATTCACTTCAATGACTCTAAATGTAACATCCCTCCCATACCATTATATTTATATGGAGGAGGAATGCTACATGGCATTAAGTGATGTTTACAGGGTGCTAAAGGCTCTCAATAAATGTGAGGGCTTCAAGAAAAATTAGAAAATGGTTTTTCATTTAGAAATAAACCAATCTACTAAACAAGCAATTTTCAACAAAACTATATTATTCATGTCAACAAAGAAACCCAACCCATACATTACCAAACTCTAAAAAAACTATTCCATAAAAAAATCTCAAATACCAATACAACCAAATCAAAAATCAGAGTACCAAGAAGAATACTACAAAATAGGACCCCAAATAACTAGGACACCCACCAAAGCTCCACACTAACCTCTATGCTCCATGAACCACAACATCACCGATGTGTCTTGCTGAACCACTTGAAAAATGAGATGCATTACTCTTACCTGTGTACCAAAACACAAAATCTATAAAATAACTAATGTTCCAAAGTATGGGGTGAGTAATAATACTCATTAGTATTTCCCAAAATGACTTCCCTACACAATCCACTCGAAAAGAACCTTTATAACCTTTATATAATGTTTTTTATATAAAAAAATTAAATAGAGAAACCAATAATGAAATCCAAACATACCGTTACCAAGCCATTTTAAATAAGGGAATTCCCTAACTATGCTATAAGCCTAATCACCATCACACATTATTCCAAAAAACTCCATCTTGCAAAGTAACACATAATAAGACAACAAAAACTATGGAACTTACATCCAACCCATTCACTACATTTCCAACTGGTGGTGATTCTAGACTACTATCCATAATGGAAACCCTTTTATCCACTATCAATAACCTTTTATAGTGGGAATTTCCACTGACTTCCAAAAAATCAACACAATCCATTACACTTAATCAACCAACAAGCATAAAGAACCAAGGCCACACAAAATGAACACAACCATTTCAAACACTTTCCACTTCACTTCAATAAAACACCAATTTATTAAAGGAACCTTCTACAATTTTCCATGCCAAACCTCATTCAATAAAACAACATCTTTTTTCAAAACCATTTTCATAATCTAAACCAAGCCAAAAATATAAAATATACATTTTAAAATCTCACAAGAAAACCCCTCTTTCAATAGTACCCCAATTCATCCAAAAAATACACAGTCTTCCACCAATGGGTTTACACAATTATTCTCACATAATATTCACAATTATTTTCAAGAAAAAATTTTAATTGAAACTATATTATATTGTTCTTACCAAGTGGAGTTTAGATAGAATCCACCTACCATTACGGTTCTCACGAAAATGGCCCACGAGCAACCACCCAAAAAATCCGGAAAACACACCACCAAAACCACCCAAAATACTCTCCCCTATCATCAAAAATCACTAAAATCATTTCCTAAGGAAAAAAACCCTAGATCTACATGAATAAGATACAGATATAGAAATCAAAGAGAGGGAAGATAGAAGATCTGGAGGAAACCACAATTAAACAAAGAGATAATACATACCCGAGATGAAATTCCTCAAAACACCTTGAAAACCATTCAAATAAATTTTAAAATGAATGGGGCGAGAACTTATAACCCTTGAGAACCAAGAAAACCAAGTGAGGATTAAGTGGCAGGATGTTGGGAGTGATTTTGGTCAGTCCCAAGTGTTCCTATGTTTAAAAAGCACAAACTTTAATAGGCGACAAAGTTAGCACACACAGTTTGACAAACTATGAGGATGATACTACCTCAAAGGAATCTCAGATGGCTTCCCCTAATGGTTATAAAAACTATGTGAAATCTGTGTGTGATCCAAGTACCTATAGTTTCAGGGTTTTCTAAGTATTATCACTTGGTTTCTCCTAACTATGCTCGAACGGTGTGCCCCTAAAAAGGCTTCCAAACTCTTCCAAAACCATTCCAAACTCTACCAACCTTTTCCAAACTCATACCAAGAACTTTGCTGACATAAAAAGTCATAAAAAGGTGAAATAACTCAATCCTGGGGTGCTGAATTCTCCCCATCATTGGACTTTCTGTCTTTAGAAAGTAGGGAAACACCATCCTGCCAAAAGAGCTCGGGCCATTCCTCAAACACCTCTTTGTCCCATTCCCAAGTATCCTCCAGAATATGACCATGCTTCCACAATAACCAAAATAAACCAATTCTTTTACAATTTAAGCCTTTCTATTTCCTATCCATAATCCACACCAGCACATGTAATAAATAATCATCTAGTTCTAGCTCAACATGATCCCAACGAGTCACATAGACATGATCCTGCTGATACTTTTTCAACTACGAAACATGAAACACATTAATCACTTCACTAAAATATGGTGGAAAATATAACCCATAAGAATCCTCTATAATCCACTCAAGTATCTCAAAAGGTCCAATATAACTCGTATATACTTTACCTTGCTTCCCAAATTGACGATGTACCAATCTAGTAGAGATTCTAAAAAACACATGATCACCCACCTCGAACAACAATGGTCATCAACAATGGTCCACATATGATTAATGGAAACATTGGGCCATATCCATCCTCTTTCTAATCAACATGATCTCCTCTGTAGTCTCTTGGAAAAGCCTAAGTCCATTCATCAATGTCTTACCCATTTCAACCCAATATAGTGGATGAAGACATAGATGCACATACAATACTTCAAATGAATCCATATGTATTGAAGCCCGATAATAGTTATTATAGTATAACTCCACCAATGGAATGTGATCCTCCCATTAACATCCAAAATCCATCACACAAGACCTTAGAAAATCTTCCAATGTATGTGTCCTCCTCTTGTATTGGCTATCCGTCTGAGGATGATACAACACACTCATCGTCAAATGTATCCCAAGGGATTGCTACAAGTATTTCCAAAATACAAGATGTGAACCTCAAATATCTATATGATATTATAGAAACTAGAACACCATACCTCATTATCACTTATTAGATATAGATTTTGGAAAAATCCTCCATAGTATGAGATTTACGAATTGAAATGAAATTGTATGACTTTTTGATCCAATCCATAATCACCCATATAGAATCGTGAAAACTAACCATTTCTAGGATACCTATGAAAAAATCCATTTTTATATACTCCCATTTATAAACTTTGATAGGTAAGGACTGAAACATGCCTACTAGCTATTGATGAACTGCCTTGACCTGCTGATATATTAAGCATATCGAAACAAACTCTGCCACTTTCCCTTTCGTACCATCCCTCCAAAACTATGCATTCATTGCCTTATACATCATCTAAATTATAGGATGGATAGCCAATACGAAATGATGATATTCCCTATTATTTCCTTCCTAAAAACCCTTTGGTACCACCATCCTATTCTAAAAACAAAAAATATATTTCCCATTCAGTTCCAAACCTTCAGTGGTCTCCCCACCATTGAGGATTGACCTCATTTAAAAACACTCGGAATCAAATATCTATGCCTCATTAACAAAACTATCCATGTTCAAAACCAATGAAATTTGAAAGAAGACCACTCTGTCAGGCCAGTCCTCACATTCCATCCTCATGTCAGCTAGGACCGACTCAACTACCACTGATCTGATGCCTACTTCACCACATGAGCTTATGATTTTCTACTTAATGAATCTGCCTCCTAATTTACCTTACCCGGTGTGCAAATTATGACAAAATCAAACATATAGAGGTATTACTTCCATCATCTTTTCCTCATGTTTAAATCTACATCTAGGAAAATATGTCTTAAACTCTTGTGATTGATAATGGCCGTGAATTTCTCATCTAAGAGAGAGTTTTTTCACATCTTTATAGCATGAACCACTGCTACCAACTCAAAATCACATGTTGGGTAGTTCTTCACATGAATCCTCAACTGGATTGATCCATATTTAACCACATGATCCCCTTTAATGAGAAAAAATCCCAACCTAGATCCCGATGTGTCATAATACATCACATACCCTTTACCTAGTTTTGGAGAAACCATTATTGGTGATCATGTAAGGTGACCCATTAGCTCTTCAAAATAATTCTGACACTTCTCATCCCATTAAAATTTTATACTATTACTTATCAGAGCGTTCATAGGTGAATCCAATCATGAGAAATCATGAACTAAATGTCGATAATACACATATGGACCAAGGATGATATGTATCTGGAAAAAATTCTTTGGCGATATCCATGAGATAACAACCTCTATCTTTTCTGGATCAACTGAAACACCCCTCATAAATAACATGGCCAAGGAAATGAAACTCCTATATCTAAAATCACACTTTGAAAATTTTGAATACAACTGATGATGCCTCAAGACCCCCAACATTATTTCCACGTTCTGCTCATCCTTCACCCTTCTCTATGAATAAACTAGCATATCATTAACAAATACCAATACAAAAGAATCTAGATTTATCTGAAATACCAGAGGCCTCAATTCCATGAACACTTCTGGTGCATTCGTTATACCAATGGTCATAACCATGTACTCGAAATGTCCATATCTACTTCAGAAAGAAGTTTTGGGAATATCCTCTTTCCTCACCCACAATTGAAGATACCATGACCTCAAGTAAATTATATAGAACCACTGATCTTCCCTCACTTGAACAAACAAGACATCAATGTGTGGAAATGAATATTGTTTCATTATCCTAACATAATTAAGTCATTGATAATCAACACATAGCCACAGAGATCCATAAGCCTTTTTAACAAACAAAAATGTCACTACCAATGGATTCATGCTAGGTAGGATACATCCTTTGTTCTCTAAATCATCCAAATACACCTTTAATTCCCACAATTCTATTACTTCCATATGGTAATATGGAAGTGAGATAGGACTGGTCCTCGGAAAAAGATAAATCATAAACTCCACTTCTGTCATGAGTGGAAACCCTAAGAATTCATCAGGAAAGACATCCATAAACTGATCCACAACATCCGGAAGAACACTTTTCTCAACACCTTCCACTGATGCCAATGAAAATGAAACTATATATTATGAGATCATCCTAACAGCTGGTTCCCAAAAATCTGTTACACCCAGCTTTTCGCTCTTCACCCCTCTAAAGAGGTTTTCAATGTCATCCTCCACCATAAAACTAAATGTTTTCCATCATAATCGATGTGGGACATAAACATCTTCAACTAATACCTTCCTAGGATTATATCATAAGAATCCATCTCAAGTACTGAGAAATCCCACATCAATTCAATGTCATCCACAATAATGAAAGTCTCTCTACATAGGAAGGCTTGAAACTATCTTTGACCAAGAGGAGTTTGTTGTTTCAAATTAGAAGGCATCATTTCCAAAGTTAAACCCAGCAATCTAGAGGAATAGAAAGTAATACAAGAATATAAAGCACCCATATCTAATATAGACTTCATCAACATGGAATTAAAAATAACCATACCTTCCACAGTGGATGGTCCCAAATGATCATACGTTAAAACCTTTTTTTCTCTAAATATCTACTTACTTACCACACTCTAATCCTTATTGCCATGTGGGGTATTGTAGTATTCAAAGAATCACCATGACCCACTTTTCTATGCTAATCAGGGGTATACTACTTCCCCCATCCCATCAAGGCATAGGACGCCTATGAGCCACGAGGAGTGTCTTGATCACTCGACCTAAGAGAATTATGGAATACCCATTGAATATGCTCCATATTATTATAGTTATGACATGATTGAGGTTATTTCATAAAATCCCTCTTGATGTTCCCCATAGATCCATACTGAGAACATCCCGACTTACTCTGAGGCTGCAGAATTAGATTCACTGATCCTGGTCTCTGATTCTGATCCATACTCCCACCCTAGAAATAAGTTTCCCTCTTCTCCTTGAACCCAGTATTCGAGTTCCACCTATTTCCCATGTGTACCAACATGCTTCCCTTGAATGCACCCACAAAAGATCTTGCTCATCCACCATTGCGCTATTCACAATTTCCACGTAATCATCTATGCACAAAACTGATATCTTGGACTGAATTTTCGGGTTCAACCCATCTTTAAAAATGCATGCCTTCAATGATGTACTACCCTCCACCTTGGGTGAAAATCACACTATGTTCATAAAAATAGAATCATATTCCATTATTGAAAGTCCTCTTGCATCAAATGGAAGAAATATGTTATACGCTGAATTCTGAATGTATGAGGGTTGAATTGTTTATTAATAAACTCCTCCAAAACCTAACATTTCATACCTTGGTTCATCTCAACTTAGACCACCAGTTCCCACCACTGAAGGGAATTATATTCCAACATGTACGTGGCTAACATCACCTTTATCTCTGTCTATGTTCCCATGAAGTCAAATATCCTATTCATTAGATTCATCCATGCTTCTTCCCTTTCCAGCTCTGAATCACACCTAAAGATGGGTGGATTTTGATTTTGAAACTGAACCACATGATCTACATGATTTGGTTCATCTACTTTATTAACACTTTCCACAGCCTGAAATCATGCACTATACTCTGCACTAGATACTAGTTCACCTGAGGTTCAGGTGCAACCAGGTTTTTGAAAGCTTCCTATAGTTGGTCTCTAAGACACATACTCGGTGCCATTTCTCTCAATAAAAAACATCCATAAGTCCCACTCCATTAAAAATAAAATATTATTTTTAAAAATTCATTTAATTTCAACAATCACAACAAGGATTTCCACAAGTTCCCATTTCCAATGTTTCACTATTTTGAAAATCGAACCATTTCCAAAATACCACAACTGTCCATGTTTCAAGACCATTAGTTTTTTAAATCCTATTAATAATTTCAAAATACATATATTCATATCACACCATAAATCATTATACCCTAATGAAATTTTCATGATAGTGGGATGTCATTTCTACCATGCATTGCATGCTCATCTCATTGGCTACACTGACAATAGTGATATTTCCAATGCCTATAAGTGTCTCCAAATACTTATGTACCCAAATTCTTTTTAACATGAAGTTACACATAAAAGGGTTAGATATATGTTTTTAAGATATATATTCCATGTTATTACAATACTATTCCTTGATTCCATCACGACTCAATAAATAGACCAAGAGCAAATGTCAACACCAAGACTGACGATCAACGCCAAAGGACCGAACAACTTCTCTCGCTAGAATAAAAATGACTGAACAAACTGATACCACTTCTAACATCCCACCCCATATCATTGGCTTTAGAGGGAGGTGGAAATCTATTTTGACTTATGCAACGTTTCTAGGGAACCAAAGGATGGTAATAAATGTTGAGGGCTTTAAAAATAATTGGGAAACATTTTTTCCCTAGAATAAAACCAATCAAAAAAAAGAAGATATTATCAACATCACTATATTATGAATTTCAACAAATCAACCCAACACATACATTAACATACTCCAACCAAACTATTCCATAAAAATTTCAAATTCCAATAGAACCTATCCAAAAATCTGTGTACCAAGAATTAAACTACACAAAAAGACCCCAATTAACTAGGACACCCAGCATAGCTCCACAAAAATCTCCATGCTCTAAGCACCAAAACATCACCCAAGAATCGTTCCAAACCTCTAGAAAAATTATCTTATTTACTCTTTCCACTGTCCCAGAACACAAAATCTACAAAATCACAAATATTCAAAAGTATGGGGGTGAGAATTAATATTTAGTAAAATTTCCCCAAATGACTTCCATACACACTCCATTAGGAATAAACCATTAGCACATTTCTTAAAATTAGTTTATATAAAGCATTAAACAGTGAAACCATTACCACAAGCAAAACATACCCTTACCATGCCATGTCAAACAAGGTAATTCCATAAATATGCTATAATCCAAATCAACATCACAAATTACCCTCCAAAATTGCTTATTGCAATGAAAAAATAATAATACACGATAATGGTGGAACATATATCCAACCCATTCACTACATTTCTAACAAGTGGTGATTCCTAACCACTCTCCATAATGGAAACCCTTTTTTCCTCTATCCATCACCTTTTATAGTGAGAAATATCTCCCACTTCCACACAATCAACACAATACATAACATTTAATCAAACAATTAGCATAAAGTCCCAAGGCCATACAACAAGCCCACAACCATTTCCAACACATTCCGATTCACTTCAATAAATCACCCACTAATAGAAGACACCTTCTACCATTTTCAATGCTAAACCCCATTTAAATAATACCACAATTTTATTGAATTTTTTTTAAAAAAAAATTTTCCTAATACAAACCATGAAACAACTTTTAAAATCTACATTTTAAAATCACACAAAAAACCCCTCTTTCAACAATTTGAAAATTCCCTCAAAAAATCCCCAATCTTCCCCCAATGGGTTTCCACCAAGATTCTCACAATATATTCATAATTAATTACAGCAAATGCACCATCGAATCCACTCTAAATCCTCTTCACTATCATCAATAACACTTAAAATCAATCCCTAAGGCAAGAAAAACTCAATATCTACATGAAATAGATGAAGATATAGAAAACAAAGAGAGGGAATATAGAATATCTAGAGGAAACAACAAAAAACCCAAGAGATAATACTTACCAAAGATGAACATCCTTTAGAACACCTTAGAAAACAATCAAATACCTTAAAAAATGAGTGGGAGAGGACCACTAATCCTTGAGAACCAAGAATCCTGAGTGTGTCTTTAGTGGGTGGAAGTTTGTATTGATTTAGGTCAATCATGAGGGTACCCATTTTTAAAAAATCCAAACATTACTAGGTGGCACTGTTAGATCGCATGGTTTGACAAACTATGCACTAACCATGAAGATGCTACTGACTTATAGGAATATCGCACGACCTGCCCAAATGGTTATAAAAACCATGAATAAACCATAAAAGACCCCACTTCCTTGATTTTCATGGGTTTCTTAGGATTCTCTAATAGTTTCCCCTAACTTTGCAGGACCCTACTTCCTCGAGTTGCATGGTTTTCCTGGGATTCTTTCACAGTTTCCCCTAACCATGCCCAAACTGTGGACCCCTAAAATGGCCTATATACTATTCTAGAATCGTTCCTGATTCTCCTAACCTCTTCCAAACTCATCCCAAGATATTTAAACACATAAAAAGGCATACAATTGGCTACATACCTCAATCTGGGGATGATACACTGAATAAAATTAATAATTTATTCACATAAAATTAGTGCTTAATTAGTTACAAGGAAGGGCCTTCCTTAAATAATAGGCACTTAACATTTTTTTCACAATCCCAAGGATTAAAAAATATGATGGGAATGTAAATTTTCAATACTTTAATATAATTTACTGAGTAATTCATTAAGGATACTTCAATGATATATCAATATGATTTAATGTAATTATTGTCAGTTTTGGATAATCTAATCCCAATATTTGAAGGACATCCATCCATATCAAGTTAAAATTAGTACCCAAATTACATACCACACTCCTAGACACACATTAAATAATTATTCATTTGATAGAAATACTATAAAGGAATCATATATTTTAGGGATGGATGCTATGAATTATTGATGAGAAATATTTAATAAGGGAGACGATACAATAAAAATTTCACTACATCTTATTAGACAACATCTCCTTTAGAAACATATCATAATACAATATTTTTTCTATATTTTCCATCGATGGGATGTTGATTTAGATCAGTTTTAAAATGTCAAATGACTTCTTTTACAATGATTCCAATTTACCATACAATGTTGCGTCTAGAAATCATAGAGTGGGATTATATGGTGTCATTGTTATGTTTACTTCATATTTTTTTATTACTTAACCTAAATACTAGTTGTTCCACATGTTTTATTATTAGCTTTCTTCTCCCAAATTAGCTCTGTTTGTTTTTCCACTACTTATGAAGACCTTTAATCTCCCACATTCTTCTTATATTCCTTATTTACACCTTCTTATTCATTATTTTTAAAAATAATCTTATCATACTCACATAATTTTCTTTGATGTGACTCTCTCCCATTTCTCAATATGAAAAATCCAGCCTCCTCTAAAGTATGTGTTTGCAAAATATAGGTTATTATACCTTTTAATCTATATGATATTGTTAAAAATATATTCCCTAAATGATTCCCAATTTTTTAAATGGAATACCTTTTGGTTTTCAAGTCAATTTATTTCTTAGTCTACCACAATTCCACCTTATGAATTAATGTCCAAAGCATATCCTGTAGAAATTTTTTTGGGGGTTGGTCATACTGTCGTTTGGAGTAAAAGTTCTATAAAAATTGATGTAATGATTGGAATTAATGTCTTATTAGAGGACAAAATGGAGGAAATTTACTTTTTTATTTTAGATGAGGTAGATAGTCTAGTGGTACATGGATCAATGAGTAAATTTGGTTGGTTTTTTGTTGTACTCACCCTAATTTTTCACATTATAGGGGTGGAATTATCTATGGTTCTTATTGGAATTTGAGAACAATGATTATCCTCCATTATAACTAACCTATTTATTGTTTATGTGATTTTAATATTTTATTCCCACTTGGTATTTTGGAGAAATTCATGGACCACCACACATATTAGAAAACCACACCTTCTGTAAAGCCCCCACCCCAGTTACCCAGAGTCAGTGCATTATTACATAACATCTGCACGATCACAAAAGATCAAGTCTCGGAAGACCGATTAGTTTAGTAGCCTTGGAATCACTAGATACATTCATAAACTTTACATTACATCAGAAAGTGTAAAACTAGAAAAACACCTTGTCTCCATATACCACACTCATATCCCCTCATACTATCCCTGCAGGTCATTCATAAAATACTTCTTCACATCCTGGAAAGAATAAAACATAGAAAGTGGTGAGCTCAGATTCCTAATAAAATAACAATATAGAGGAAACTCTCATAAATAAGCATAAACATTTAAGGCAATGTATAACTAAAAAAATCCTTTTAAACTTGAACTTCAGCAAAATATGGAAAAAATAAAATGAAATAATGTCATTTACATATTCACATGGATATTCTAATAGTCGAATAATCACATGCAATATCAATAACAACTTTCAAAATGATGGAATGAATAATGCCAGAATATCATTACCACATATTCAAGGCCTTGTGCCAAGTCTACAAATAAGATTTTTTCAAGGTACTGTGCCAAGACACTAGTTTGTCTCATTAGTCCTACTGATGCATCAAGGTTCTATAGCGGGCTCTACCCATCACTTAGTAAGTCCAATTCATTCCTCATATGAATAGTTTTAAACATAACATAAACATTCATATTAAAAATAGAATACGAAATGTCAATACTTTCTCCATAAACCATGAATGTTATTAAAATAACACATCCATAGTCGAATATATCAAAATACCTTCAATAGAACATGGTGGTTATGTATCATAATAAATCAACTTCAAATAAGCATAAAATCCATCAAAGGATGTTGACATAGATGAAATCAAAACTATTTGAGAGAAACATATCTTTTTTAAATCATTTAAAAATCACATAATTATAAAAGAAAACATTTAATTTGAAAATATTCTGATAATCTTGTAAGGGAAGCTTCGACGATTTTATAATGGTGGAAAATAGCCGCACTCACCATATAAGTTAAAAAAGGAATTCATACCTTAATTTGGTCGAAAGAGTTAAAAAAGACCGTGTTTGGAAAATGACAGAAAGATTCCTTTATAAACAACTTATAGAAATTAAAAAAAAGGTGTAAATGACTTTAACCAATATTCTATAAAATAGTAAGAATGTTTAGAAATATATTTTTAAGAAATATGGATGTGGTTGATAAAGAGGTCCCAGTAGATAATTATGAATAAACAAACTCGGATAATGAATGTATTGTGAAATAAACCCTTACATTTTACTTTTATTGGTAGAGGGTAGGTTAACATCCTGTGTAATTTTTAAATCATTGTTATTAAATTATACAAGAATCATATACATAAATATGATATCATATATGATCTTTTAATATTGCTTTGTTAATAATATTTTAGTATTAGTGTCGTTTCGGGTGTTCACTTACTCGTTTTCTTTTATATGATTTGTTAGATAAGCCGTGTTTTGTTTTATATTATTCATATCCAGAATGTTATCAAGTCCTTAATTATTATTTTTAATCATAAAATGAAAATTAGTCTTGAATGGATACGATGGGGAATTAATCTCATCGCGTTCGTGGAGACGGTAGTCCGTACGTACGCACGAGCGACAATATCATTTGTTTGATATTAAAATAATATATAATTGGATAGTGTAACATATATACAGAATAATTATCATGTTATATTTATTATTTACATTAATTACATATCATTATTATATCCATCGAAATAATAATGTGTTGAATAATAATTACACCACGACGTGGAGATAGTAAGCCGTATGTACACACGTATGGTGACATGTCTTCCAAGGGATGGATAGAATACTGAATATGGTTGTAAAGTATTTATAATAACATCATAATATATAGAAGATACTGGATTTATTATTTTAGAATGCAAATAATAGAGAAAGAAGAAGTGGAAGAAGAAAGGAACTTGAAAGAGGATGGTTAAAACATTACCTCTTCTTTGGGTTCTTCCTTTAGATTTGAACAAAAGGGATCCTTAGGATGGATTTATGATCAAATATGTCCACTAGGTTTAATTGAGGGAAGTTGGGAGGAAATTTGGGCCAGGTTTGGATGAACCAAAAGGCTTTGAAGGTATGAATTTGAGAGAAGGGGGCGGGCCATTTTATAAGAGCAGTGAGGGGCACCTTAGGAAAATCTTAAAATATTATTTGATAATAAATTAATATTCGGTTAATAATGTCTCAAAAGTGTCTTATTTCTAGGATAAGGTGGGGATGGGTCTAAATCCTTTCAACCAATAGATTTTAGAGATGTTTGGGTCACTATATTAACCTTATCATTTATATTTAACTCTTAGTTAAATATTTTTACATTTACCATGTCTCTTTGTATTTTTATATTAAATGGTTAATAAACGTACTATAAAAATCCAAGAGAACCCCAAGTGGTTCATTATTAATATATATATAACCTTATATAATTCATTTTTCAGAGCCATTGATTTTTAGGAATATAATTTCAATTAATAATATAATATTTTTTTAAATACTCCTTTATGTCAATTTTGACACTATTTAATAATTGATTTTTGTTAAAGTTATAACAACATTATTAATTATAAATAAATTCATTTAATTAATAAGAACATGCCATATTAACCTAGAAAATTAGTTTAATTCATAAAAAGTCTCAAATTACATTAATTTGGATATTTATAATATCAATTATTTTAATATTTCATTAATTAGGTAATTACTGCATCTCTATTGTGTCATAAATAAATTAAATTATATAAGGTCTAAAAATTGTAAATAAAATAAAATTTTGTATTAAATATTTTTATCTTTCTAATGAATATTTATAATCGAATTTATCATATCTACAACCGTATATTAAAAATATTTTATTTATTAAACATTGAATTTAACTCTTTTAACTCTTCTTTGAATTATATAATAATAAATGTCATAATCTAATCCTAGTGGATCTAATAGGATCATATTTTATTCCTAAGTTTGTTCTTGGTAGAATTATACTCAGCCAGTAGAATTGGGACATGCGTTAGGGTAATTATAATATCATTTTTACCCTTAATTACCCTATTTACTTTTAACCGTGGTAAATAAAAGTAAAGAGTTACTATTCACCAAAAATTATTTTTATCTTATTGAACCAAATTTTACTCTTTGATATTAACCGTGTCTCTAGGATTTTTGAAATTCCACAAATAGAAGCAGTAAAATTAATTTTAATGTGAATTTTCAAATTTTCCTAGGAGATTGTTAAAAGACGGTGAAAAGTTCAATAAAATTTTTATATATCTAAAATTATTATAAAATGACTCCATTGAATTACATTGAACTTATATAGGTATTATGTATCTATTTTGACATGAAATAAATTTAAATAAAATAAAAAATTATTTAAATAAAAATTGGGTTTTAAACTATAACTCAATGTTTGTCACTATTCATCAAAAATTCAAAGTTTTCAAAAAAATGCAAAAAATTCACCGTAAGCTAATTTCGTTATTCTGAATCCAAAAATGAAGTCCATTTTGAAAGATAATATTTATAAAATTTCAAAAGTGGGTATTACTATTCATAATGGCTAGTTTGATTAGTTGTGGTGTGTGTTAGAACTCGGAGTTACGTACAACACATGCTACTGTATTATTCAAAGAGAAGCGTACCGTGGAATCTTGGGGTGTTACATTCTCCCCTTCTTCAGATAATTTCGTCCTAGAAATTTATAGAATCTTACTACATAAAAAGACTCAGGTTTTTTCTTCATCATAAGTTCCTCAGGTTCCCACGTTACCTCTTCCATCATATGGTTTCTCCATAAAACATTTACTAGACGAGTTGTTCGGTTTCTCAGCACTTGTTATCTTGTATCAAAAATCTTGAAAGGCTATTCGCAATAAGACAGATCTGGGTCCAGTTCTAATTCTTCATAGGTGAGTACATGCATTGGATCAGGCATGTATTTTCTCAATATTGATTCGTGGAACACATCGTGAACTTTGGAGAGATTTGGTGGCATTTCCAAATGATAAGATACAACCCCAAGTCGTTCTTGAATTTCTAAAAGTCCTATATGCATGGGACTCAATTTAATTTTCATACTAAAACGTATAAATCCCTTCCATGGAGATACATTCAAGAAAACATGATCTCCTACCTAAAATTCCAAATCCATACGTTGGTTATCGACATAGCTCTTCTACCTACTTTGAGCTGCTTTGATGTGGTTTTGAATTACCTTTACCTTTTCCATCGTTTCCTCCACCAGTTATAGGCCTACAAGTTTTCTTTCACCAACGTCATCCCAAAAGGTTGGTGTGCGACATCTCTTTCCATATAATGGTTCATATGGTGTCGTCCGAATACTTGAATGGAAGATATTGTTATAGAAAAATTCCAGTAGAGGTAAATACTTATCCCACATAACCTCAAAGTCAAGTGAGCATGATCTCAACATATCTTATAAGGTTTTAATAGTCCGTTTTTATTTTCTATCAGTTTGGGGGTGGTAAGCAGTGCTCAAATGAAGTTTAGTATCTAGGGATTTCTAAAGACTTTTCCATAATCTTGATGTAAAACAGGGATCACGATTAGGAACAATAGATAGTGGTACTCCATTAAGTCTTATAACTTCATTAATATATAGTCTTTCTAATCGTTCAATTGGTAAATCTTATCATATAGCAAGTAAATGTGCTGACTTGGTTAGATGATCAAAAATGACCCATATTTCATCATTCTTTCAAGGAGTCTTTGGTAGTCCCATCACAAAGTCCATCATAATATTATCCCATTTCCACTCAGGCATGGGAAGAGGTTGAATGACTCCTCCAGGATGTTGCCTTCCAGCTTTCACTTGTTGAAAACCCATACATCTTGACACAAAATAAGCAATCTACCTCTTCATGTTGTCCCACTAAAAATTTTCCTTCAAATCTCTATACATTTTGGTGCTAACAGGGTGTATAGAGAAATTGGAAGTATGAGCATCGTCCAACAATTCCCTTTTTAGATCAGGTATATTGGGAACACATAGTATCTTCACAAATTTCAAAATTCCATCTTCACACACAACGTCACTCAATCTCCCATCATTCGCAACATTAGTCTTCTTTTGAAACTATTCATCATCAGTCTAAGAACTCTTTATCCTTTCTAGTAAAGATTGTTTGGAAACCATTTGAAAAAGCATTGATGTTTCACCTTCCATGGTTATTCTCATAACCATATTTACTAGATCCACGAAAATAGGAACACTTTCAACTCTCATCTTGTTCAAAACTCCGTGATCCTTTCTGCTCAAAGCATCTTCCACCTTATTTTCCTTCCCTGAGTGTTTGTGTATTGTGAAATTATAATCCTTGAGTAGTTCAAGCCATCGCCTTTGCCTCATGTTGAGTTCATTATGTGGGAAAATATACTTCAAACTCTTGTGATCGGTATATATCTCACATTTTTTACCATAGAGATAATGTCTCCACATCTTCAAAGGAAATATTACCACAGCTAACTCATGATCATGAGTAGTATAGTTTCGATCATGAATTTTTAGTTGTTGTGATGCATAGGTAATAACCCTATCATTATGCATAAGGACACAACCAAGTCCTCTCTTCGATGCATCACTATAAATAAAAAACCCATCATTACATGATGGTTGAGTCAATATAGGGGAATTGAATAATATTCTCTTTAGTTATTCATAACATTCTTCACAATATTTTTCCCAAAAAAATTTAACCCCTTTTTGTGTGGTCTTCGTTAATGGGTTAGCCATTCGGGCAAAGTTCTGGTCGAAACCTCAATAATAACCTACTAAACCAATAATATTGCGTACCTCCATTATACTCGTCAGTGCCAACCATTATTGGATTGGTCTTTTCATAGAAGGATCAGCGGATATTCGATCCTTAGAGACAATAAGACCAATAAAAGAAATCTCCTGAAGCCGGAATTCACATTTGCTAAACATCCCATATAATTCATCTATTCTAAGAGTCTTTAGAATAATGCGCAAGTGATTTTCACGCTCCTTGTAGCTTCTGGAGTATACCAAGATATCATCAATAAATACCACTACAATTTCATCAAGATATTCCTTGAAAACTCTGTTCATTGATCCATGAAAATAGAGGGTTCATTAGTCACCCAAAAAGGCATTACTGTAAACACGTAATGCACATACCTGGTTCGAAATGCTGTCTTTGGAATATCTTTCTTCTTCACACACAACTGATGGTATCCAGATCGAAGTACAATCTTGGAAAAGTATTGAGATCCATGCATTTGTTCAAATTAATCATCAATGCTAGGTCGGGGATACTTTTTTTATTGTTATAGCATTGATCTCCCTGTAGTTGATACATAACCTCATAGATCCATCTTTCTTCTTTAAAAAAGGACAGGGGATCCCCATAGAGAAACACTAGGGAAAATAAATCCCTTATTACTCAATTCCTTTAGTTGTTTCTTTAGTTACACTAATTCCACAATGGCCATTCTATAAGGGGTCTTCGGTATGGGCCTTGAAGCTGGAATTAAATCATTGGAGAACTCAATTTCTCGTTCTCGAGGATGTCCAGTTAAATCTTCCAGAAACACATCTACATTTTCTTTCACAATAGTTGCAACCTCTATTTGAACATTAATTTCCTCACCCATAGTTATTTCATTCTCTTCCTCCCCCGATAATTGAATTTATTTGAGCTACTGGGGGTGGATCTAGATAAAAATTTGGTGGTGACGATTCTGCTCTAAAGATAAGGTGTTCCTTATCATCATCATAAAAAATCATAACCTCCTTCTTCTTACAATAAATCTTCACATCATAGTCTGAAATCCAATCCATATCGAGGATTATATCAAACTCAATGATAGGTAATATGATGAGGTCATCATATAAATAACATTTATATGCTCTAATGGGAACTGATTCACAGAACTTTCTAGCAATGATACATCCCTTATGAGTTTTAACTGACAACTCCCTTGTTAAATAAAATTGGAAATATCTAATTTTCATAGCAAACATGGAAGATATGAAACAATGCGATGATCCAGAGTCAAATAAATCATTTCCTAAACATGAGGAAACCATTAAATTACCGGCCACAACGTATTTCGGAGCTTCTACATCAGTAGTAGTGACAGCATAAGCTTGGCCTTGATCCCTTGGCCTTTTCTGAGGTATGTTCCTATAACGCTTAGGACATTCATTTGGATGATGTCCCTTCTCCCTGCAATTGTAGCATTGAACATTGGTAGCTTCTTTCTTCCTCTTTCAATAACGAGTTTGGGGGTCTTTTTCACCACACTTGTAATAGACTATCATTCCATTAAAGCAAGTACTAGGGTGTTTATTCCCACATTTACCACAAGATTGATATTCAAATTTTCCCTTCTTCCCCTTATTTCCATTTTTGGAGTGATCAACAGATCTATTCTTCTCTTGCTTTGATTTAAATTCGTAATACTTAGAGAATTCCTTTTCTGTCTTGATAGCACATGAGACAATATATTTATACGAAAAGATATATTGTGAGACTAATGCTCGACAGAGAAATGGTTTTAACCCATCAAAGAAACAATCAATCGTACTTCTTGGTTTTTGTATATAATCTGCAGCATGCCTTGCTAACATTGTAAAGTTAGACTCATACTTTACAACATTCTCGTCCTCCTTTTTCCCCAGACTTAGAAATTGTCTTTCCATATCCGCTCGATGGTCATGAGGAAAGTATTTTTCTAAGAACATATCTCTAAACTCCCTCCATTCCTTATTTGATACCTCCTCATCTTTGTTTATATTTTGAATCAATGACAACCATTGTTCAGCATCTCAGTGAGGCGGTAAAATGCCATGAAATTTTTTTCTTTTTCGCTACTCCCCAAGGCATGGAATATTTTCTCTAATTAATTTATCCATTGCTCAGATACTAGTGTAATTTTTCCCCCATTGAATGTTGGTGGTTACTGCCTCATGATGAGATCTAACATTGATCCTCCATGCTACTGATCGGGGTGATCTATACAGGTATGGATATTATTCATAACCAGAGTGAGTTGTCCCAATATGATGATTAGCTGATCAGGACCAGTTGCATCACTTGCTTCACTATAATTATCTTGAGTAGGAAGGGAAATACCTACATGGAGTGAATGGATTGATACTGTTTCCATTCCTTCTACTGGGATCCATTTCTAAACAATGGCATAAAATATATCAGTTTAGGAATCAAAATACATAATTCCATACTTGTAAAACAATTAACATAATCTGAACAGTTTATGGATATAATCCATAATCATAAAAATGTTTTCTTTGAGGAAGTATATACTTATAAACCCTTCATAATGGTTTGTAAAGATAATGAGAATTATCCCAAGCATATCCCCCGGGAGTGTCGTAACCAAGAGTGAAGCAAGGCCCATTGTCGTGCATTAGTTCCCATTCGTGTCTAGCTCAAAGCTGTGTTTTCATGTTTTACCCCTAGGTACATCTGTGTCAGAGCTGCCATTACTTTCTCATATCCATACAAGGATGTATTTCTTGGAATACTCACAAAATCTCTACAGTACCAAAATTATAAGAAGTTGTTCTACACTAATCCTCAAAGTCCATCTTATGTATATATGCTCTAATTAGAGTTTATCTAAATCTAGCTTCCAAGGTTTGTACTAAACTTCCTATGATACCAACTTTAACGCCCCAACCCCAGTTACCCAGAGTCGGTGAATTATTATATCACATTGTCATGATCACTAAAGATCATGTCTCAAAACACTGATTCATTTAGTATCCTTGGAAACACTAGGGAAATTCATAAAGTTTACATTACATCATATAGTGAAAAACTATAACAATATCTTGTCTCTATAGACCATACTCATATCCCCCATACTATCCCTACAGGTCATTCTTAAAATACTTCTTCACATCCTAGAAAAAATAAAACATAGAAAGGGGTCAACTCAGATACCTAGTAAGGATAGTAATAAAGTGGAAACTTTCATAAATAAGCATAAACATTTAATCCATGTATAATTAAAACAAAATCCTTTTAAACTTTAACATCAGCATAATATTGCAGAAATAAAATTATATAATTCCATTTACTTATTCACATGGACATTCTACTATTCGAATAATCACATGCAATATCAATAACCAATTTCATAATGATGGAATGCATAATGCCAGACTATCATAACCACATATTCAAGGCCTTGTGCCAAGACTACAAATAAGATTTTGTCAAGGCCTTATACCAAGATACTAGTTTTTCTCATGAGACCTACCGATGCATCGAGGACCAATATCGGGCTCTACCTATTAATTACTTAGTCCAATTCATTCCTCATATGAATAGGTTTAAACATAACATAAACATTCATATTAAAACTAGCATACGAAATTTTAATACATTATACATAAACCATGAAATGTATAAAAATAAAATATCCATTGTCAAACATATCACAAAACCTTGAATACAATATGGATGTTTTCTATCATAATAAGTCAACTTCAAATAAGCTTAAAATCCATAAAAGGATGTTGACATAGATGAAATCAAAACTATTTGAGTGAAACATCTCTTTTTTTAAATCATTTATATTTCAAATAATTATAAAAGAAAAAATCTAATTTGAAAATATTCTTATAGGATTGTAAGGAAAGCTTTGAATATTTTATAATGTCGGAAAATAGCCACACTCACCGTATAAGTTAAAAAAGACATTCTTACCTTAATTTTGTCGAAAAGTTTAAAAACGACCTTGTTTGGAAAACGACAGAAAGATTACTTTATAAACATCTTAATAAAATTCAAAAAAGGGTATAAATGACTTTAAACCATATTCTATAAAATATTAAGAGTGTTTTGAAATAAATATTTAAGAAACATGGATGTGAATGATAAAGAGGTTCCAGTAGATAATTACTTATAAATAACCTCGGATAATGAAGAAATTGTGAAATAAACCCTTACCTTGTACTTTTCCTAGTAGATGGTAGGTTAACCTCGTGTATAATATTAAAATCATTGTTATTAAATTATACAAGAATCATATACCTAAATATGATATCATATATGATCTTTTAATATTGCTTTTTAATAATATTTTAGTATTATCATCATTCCGAATGTTCAATTACTCTTTTTATTTTATATGATTTTTTACATAAGTAGTGTTTGTTATCCATAGTATTTATCTTATTCATATCCAGAATGATATCATGTCCTTAAACATTATTTTTAATCATCAAATTAAAATTAGTCTTGAATGGATATGATGGGGAATGAATCTCATCGCGTTCGTGGAGACGGTAGTCCGTACGTACGCACGAGCGACAATATCAATCTTTTGATATTAAAATAATATATAATTTTATTGTTTATAATATATAAATAATTATTATCAGGGTATATTTATTATTTAAATGAATTACATATCATTATTATACCCATCCAAATAGTAATTTATTGAATAACAATAACACCACGACGTGGAGACGGTAATCTGTACGCACACATGTATGGTGACATGTCATCCAAGGGATGGATAGAATACTGAATATGGTTGTACCATATTTATAATAACATCACAATATATAGAAGATACTAGAGTTATTATTTATAATGTAAATAACAAATAAATAATAAGTGGAAGAAGAGAAGAACTTGAAAGAGGATGGTGAAAACATTTCCTCTTCTTCAGGTTCTTCATTTTTATTGGATCAAAATGGATCTTTAGGTTGGATTTATAAACAAACTAAGGCCTCTAGGTTGACGTGAGGGAAGGTGGGAGGATAGTTGGGTAGGGTTTGACTGAACCAAAAGGCTTTGAAGGTATTAATTTTAGAGAAGGGGGAGTGACCTTTAATAAGAGGGGTGAAGGGAACCTTAGAAAAAACTTAAAATATTATTTTATAATAAATTCATATTCTGTTTATAATGGCTCCAAAGTGACTTATTTATAGGATAAGGTGGGGTTGGGTTGAAATAAATTCAGGAAATAGTTTTTATACAGGTTGGGGTCACTATATTAACCTTATCATTTATATTTAACTCTTAGTTAAATAGTTTAACATTTACCATGTCTCTTTATATTTTTATATTATATGGTTAATAAACATACTATAACAAGCCAAGAGAACCCCAAGTGGTTCATTATTAATATATATAACCTTATCTAAGTCATTTTGCCTAACCATAGATTTTTAGGAATAGAATATCAATTAATAATATAATATTTGTTTTAAATACTCATTTATGTCATTTTTGACACTATTTAATTTTTTTTAAGTTCTAAAAACGTTATAATTAGAACTAAATTAATTTAATAAATCCTAACATGTCATATTAACCTTTAAAATTAGTGGAATTGATAAAAAGTCTCAAATTACATTTATTTGGATACTTTTAATATCAATTATTTTAATATTTCATTAATTAGGTAACTATTGCATCATCATTGTGTCATAAATAAATTAAATTATATAATATCTAAAAATTATAAATAGAATATAATTATGTTGAAAATTTTTTTAGCTTTAAAATTAATATTTATAGTCTATTTTACATTATGTATAACCCTATATTAAAAATGTTTTAGTTATTAAACATTGATTTTAACTCTTAACTTTTCTTTGAATCAAATAATAATAAATGTCCTAATCTAATACAAGTGGACCAAATAGGTTCATATTTTATTCCTAAGGTTGTTTTTGGTCGAATTATACTTAGCCAATATAATTAGGACATGTGCTAGGGTAATATTAATATCATTTTAACCTTATTTACCGAATTTACTTTTATCTGCGGTAAACAAAACTAAAAAGTTAATATTCACCAAAAATTATTTTTATATTATTGAACCACTTTTTACAACTTGATATTAGCCGTGACTCTCATATTTTCGAAATTACACCCACAGAAGCGGTAAAATTATGTTTTATGTGAATTTTCAAATTCTCCTAGGAGATGGGTAAAAGACGGTGAAAAGTTCAATAAAATTGTCATATATCTAAAATTATTATAAACTAACTAAAATGAATTACATTGAACATATATAGGTATTACGTATCTATTTTGACCTAAATTAAATTTAAATAAAATAAATAATTATTTAAAAAAAAAATCGGTTTTAAACTATTACTCAATGGTTTATCACTATTCATAAAAAATTGAAATTTTCAGAAAAATAAACAAAAATCACCCAAAGCTAATTTCGATATTCTGAATCCAAAACTGAAGTCCATTTTTAAAGATAATATTTATAAAATTTTAAAAAGAGGGCATTACTATTCATTACGACTAGTTTGATTGGTTGTGGTGTGTGTTAGAACTCCAAGTTGCGTAAAACACACCCTACTGTATTATTCAAAGAGAAGCGTACCATGGAATCTTGTGGTGTTACACCTTCACTGGATTTGATAGGGGTGATGACAGGATGTTTGGAAATTGGGAAATACCTAGTTTCTTTATAAAGGCCTCTACCTGGTCAGCTAGGTGATTATTTTTTCCCCTTAGTGCATTCGTCTCCCTAGGGGACCATTATCACTTTTTCATATGATGAAATTATGGGATATCTCATCAAGAATTTCTCATTAAAAATAATGTGTCTTCAACATTAATCCATTATTAGATGAGCTATCAACCAAAAATCATGTCATAAATTGTAATTCATAATAAAAGGTCTGTATTTTAAGAAAAACATCATGTCTGTGGTGTGGTATCTTCTTAAACAACACCATTAATCAACCCAAAGATACCCAGGTAGATTCACTATCGATCTAGGGGATTTTTTTTATGTCTATTCCTATCATCCATGAATAAAATAATGGGTTGTACAATTATTGATTTTTTTCTAGATAAACCCATGTGATTACCAATCTAGAGGGTCAGATATCTAGAAAATACTTCACCCATTATTATAATGATAAGAGGAACTACTATACTCTAATCATATTTGAAAAAACCCAATTACAGTAAATGTGTCATAGATTACCATGAAATAATGAAAATTTTGATGCATGTCTAATCATTATAAGGAACTGAATTGACATATTTCTAGGATCATCTATATGAGAACATGTTTTCTCATGATTTTATTCACTTGGATGGGTGGAAACAATATTATAGGAGCCTGTCAATACCTAGATGTAAAGCCATATTCTAAGATGGTATGATCAAGAGGTATAAATTATGATTTATTTTATTATTCCATTTTTGAAAACTAAGCATTTAATCTACTAGAGAAATAAATATTGTGTATCTCTTATATAGCTGGTATGCATCATGAAAGAAAATATCTCTCAATCATGTGTTTATACAAAAGTCACTCTCAATAATTAAAGCTCTTTCGTTGAGTGTTTTGAAACCTTCACATACCCGAGTTATGTTATAAAACAAATAAAGACACTCATGTATATAAAAAAGAATAAAGTACAGGAGTAATAAATGACTATTAAGGTGAGTGTATCGATCAATCAAATATGGTAACCTGGACGTTAACCATGATTCGTAATCAATAATGTAAAAATTCATTACTACTATGTAGATGATATTACCTTATATTACCTTAGTCCAGTGTTTTGAATTTTAAAATAAATTATCAGAGAACACTATTACAACAAATAAGTAGTATATGGTCTACAATATTGGATGAAAAAACCTTAAATAATGGAATTTTGATCCGTTAAAATCTTTAAAAAAATTAGTTACATGATTTTTTAGGTTTAAGCTGATAATAATAAAAACATGTGCCTTTTTATGAATCTAAATTATGTAAATTACAATTTTTTCACTAGTGTTAAATGATATTAAAAAATAGTACACCTTATTTAATTCATGTAATGGACAAATTGTGTTTGGAAAAAATTCATCCTAAAACCCCCATCCCCTTATATTCAATTTAGATAATTAGATCTAAGCTAGTGAAAATATTTTCTCCTTGAAAAATCGACAAACCTAGTTACATTACTCTAGAATCCTAAATTCAAATAAAAACATGAGTTGTTGGACATTTATCTATTAATTCAATTATCATGGATTTACCCCCTTTACACTCCTCTATGTCATATCTATCTAAAAACATACGCATAGACATATTTCCAATGATAATTTTTATCCAAAGTTTCATTCAAGAATGAAAATATTTGATTCATTAATGTCATCATTCTTCTACACATGATCCCTCCCCACTGAAGTGATTTATCCATCCATGACATTTGAAAACCAAAACATATGTGAATAATTAATCGTAATGTAATATTATTTGGAAAAAATTAAATTGAGGAAATTACTTATGAATACGAAAAAAACATACTTGAAATGAGTAGAAAAATAAAAAAATTGTATTATAGTGGAATAACACACTAGATAGAATATAATGGGATGGAAATGAGAAAAAAGGTGTACTAAAATATATAAATCAACAAACTATCAATAAATATTTCTACATATATTAAGGAAGCCATCATGATAAAATGATACTTATAAAGTAATAAACTAGTAAAGCATATTTTTTACCCCTATTACTAGAACATGTAATGATGTATAACCCCCTTTTTCTTGTGAATTGGTCACCCCTTTTATTAAAATTTTAAGTATTCCAAAAATTCATGTCATGAAATTATCAGTAAATATGATGAGAAATATTTCTATATTATCTTTAAAAGTACAAATCACAACAGGATACATCATGTCATGACAGGATACCTACCCCATTATTTCAATATTTTTTGAACATTGTTAATTATCTAGTTATGGTGTTGTTTCATGCTTCACAAAAAACCTTGAATTTTGATTTTCCTCATTGATCATTATGTTAATAGGTTTCATTCATATATATTCAATGAAAAAATTAGTCCCACCAAAAAAATCCTTTACGGATGACTTACGGTGGTTTTTTATTGTATTTCCCCACATGGTTCTTATGAATTTATCATTGACTGCCTTGTGCACTGTAAAACTGTACCAACTAAAACTATCCCAATAAAAAATTAATTAACACTTTGGTTTTTGGTTCCTTTATTTAAAACCCACCAACTACAATCACAATGGAAACCCTAATCTCTTTTGGGTGATGTCCATAGGGGAAGTCTTGTTTTTTATATTCTAATTTCTTAGACAATTCCATAAAGTCAATGTCACAATGTGAAACATCTACAAAATCAATTACCCACCTTTTATTAGATGTCATATTAAAAAAAGTATTTATTTACATGAAAAAATTGTTATTTACCATAGTTTTCACAGAGTGTGAGACTATTTTCATATTGACTATGCCTATCAGGTAATAAATTTCCTTCGATTCTTATAAACTCATCCAATAAATGAAAACATTTTATTTTCACAAAACCCATATGAAATCATAAAAACATCACTAAATTAGGTAGATATAAGTCCTAATATCATGAGAAACATATCAAAAAATATTTATAGTGAATAAATGTATAATATCTCTATCCGATCAAATATAGTCATAACTGATGAAATCTATAACTCATATACCTATAATATACACTATCCATAAAAAAATGTAGAATACTATTACGAAAACCACTTCATCAGATTCACTATAGAATGATGAACTCCTTAAGTCCCATAGGTAATACTATCTATGATATCTACCTAAAATTCCCTCAACTAATCCTTAAAAAACTATTATATACCATCTCATACATAAGAGGCCACAATTTTATCAATCCTCAGCAACTCTATATATTTACCCCCATGGGACTCAATGAGTACATTCCTTCTTGTGTGGTTATCTACACCTTATTTCTTCTAACATAGGTTTTCAAGGTCAAATATCACATTAAATCAAATAAACATATCAAAACATATATACATATATATTTATAATATCCCAAAATCAATCAATAAATAATTATATAATAACAAGTATATGCCAATATCCCATAAACCAAACTATCCAAAAATAATATCTCAGAAAACCCAACCGTGGGATGCCACTTACCCATTTTTTGGTTAGGTACCATAAAATCCACCTAACAAAGGTTGGGTCACATAACTAGTGGGCAAAGAATCAACAAACCATATTTAGTTTAGTATAATTCCACTAAGAATATATGATGTGAAACAATGTTTAACTTATTTTGGAATCATTAAATAACAAATACCTTGTATATTACTAGGTGATCAAACACACAAAATCAAACATATTTCATGTGAGTTCTAAATTCATTAAACGATTCTTGAACTCACACATGCCCTTACCTATGTTGGAAATGTAAAAAAAATAAAAACCACATTTCCATAAAAATAATCATATTCATGAAATTGCAAAAACAATAAAATAAAAAATAAAAAACAACATACCAAACCCAATTAACAAAGTCATCCACTAAACATGAAGTGTTTAAAAATTTTTATGTGGTTCATTTTCTAGTCTCTTCTATCATAAAACTCTACATTCCATCATAAATAATGATTTAACAACCCACATGGTACAATATTTTAAAACTATATATCTCATTACCTTTATTTATATTTCTTTGATACAACTATTTTACATCCTCATCCTAGTTCATCACCAATATCACCTGATTATAATCCTCAGGATATACATCATGTATGATAGAGGTTGAGGAATAGTGATGAGAGTCTAAAGAGTAATCAATGGGAGAATATACCATTATGCAGATGAAACCCTAACAATAGTTTAATCCCTTATACATCCATGAAACAACACAACAATGTAAAAAAATATAAAACATAATTATTCTATATTTATAGAAAAAAAAATAGATATTTTCTATTCTATTTAATTTAAAAAAACACAATTTGGACTGACCATATGCAGATGATATATAAAAAAATCTAAAATTTATAAAATAATACTCAAATATTGAAGTAAATATGCTCCCAGTCATTGTCCCAAATAGGACAGCATTCATCCTCTGGACATCCACCACACAACTAATGCTTTGTTCAAGTCACATTTACTTTTCTCCTTTCCTATATCTTGAGAGACACATTTCTATTATTTCTCAGAGGACCGATGAAGAGTGTGAGTATAAACTTAGTGTGCCACATCCAATGGTGTCTATTTATAATGTCTAAAAGAATAATAGTGTTTTGATACCAAAATATATAATAAATAGATAAACCTATATCCACCTTACGATTGACTATCTATGAGTGAGTTCCCTCCATTCGTTGGCTAGTTCTAGAGTGGAACAATGTATTCATAGTATAAACACACCCTCATGAAAAATGATGCATCCCATTTATCCCATAATCCTAGAAATAAATTCCTCACCATGATCATGGTCTCTTGTTGAATTATTCGTAATTAAACAATAATATAATGAACATAGACTACAATTTTTTAATCAATATACTAGAAGAATTATAACTTCCATTTAAAATATTTTTGGAAATATCCTTCTCTTTAAATATTTCCCTCTTTAATTGATCATTTAATGGGACTATAGAGGATGCGGAGGAATTGTTGGGTAACATGAAATAATGCTTGAAGATGATGCTTATTTTAATTAATGGAGTTTGTGTATAAAGGTGTTGTTGGATTTATGGGGATCTCCACATGTTCTGAGGGAACCTGAGGTGTTTTGGATTTTTGTGTGAGAATATACATCTTATTAAGAGTGTAGTATAAATAAATGTCATGTAATGGGTGTACATTATGTGAAGGTCCTATAGGGAAGATTCTATAAACATGATGCACAATGTAAAGTGAGTACATATTGTGTATGGATTACATGTGGTGTAATATTAAAAGGTTTATTTTTTATATAAACTCGATGCTCTTTTCATATATGAGTCTCAAGGATTACATGAAATTTATAGGGATTACGCACCATTTAAATTACATGAATATCTCTTTTAGGGTTCCACTGAGATGAAGTTTCATTCCATTCATCAACATCTTTGATGGTTCTCAACCTATAAGGATTCCCCAATGATTTTGAGAGTCTCTATTTAGTACTAATTGTTTCATTCAGAAATTGATCACTATGGTGGTTGGGCTGCATCTATCAAGGTGAGTGATCCTTTTTACATATTCATATCTTTGGTTATGGTAGCACTATTTCATTTTATTATTTAATTTTTTGAAATATGGTGATATTTCTTCATGTTTTCTTCAAGATTCGTTTTGTGATCTTGTTCCAGGGGCCATTCCATAGTTGGTTGTGGTGTGGTTGGTGTTTGTTCTTGTAGAATTTTCTCATTCCTCCGCTCCACTAATACTTTTCATAAATTTATTCTATTATAATATTGGATAATTGGTTCTAGGGCCTTCGTTGTCATTTTTGAATCCATTCTTATTGTTGGTTCCATTACGAGCATATGTGAATCGAGTTTTGTGGTAGGTGGTTTCATGTAAAGCCTGTGTTAGTGAACTGAATTCGTTTTATTTTGATAAATTGTTTTGTTATATGAAATGGACTGATATGATTTATTTGTTTTGATTGTGTCGAACTAAGTTTTTATGAAATATTTTTCTTCCTGGTTTTGTAAATGGAAAATGGTTTTCGAAGCATTGTGAAATGTTTTTGGGAAATCGTTTACAAAGTATGAAAATGGTTTGATTAATTTATTTAGAAAATAGAGATGACATGACACCTTGGGTTATTATGGGATAGACTCATTGCATATGTCTTGTGAATTGAGGTGTATGTAATTTTTTGTGTTAGGTAAGAGTGTCCTAGAAATCGGGACCTACTGGGAAACCTTGTGTGTTGTTACTTATGCTTCTTAGATGATTTGTGATTCCACTTTTGTTTTGTGCAATTTTTTACCACAATTGAGTTGATATGAGATATGATACATAATTTTTTTTGTTTTGAATTATAATATCAGTTTTGATATACTGACATGAATTTATTTGAGATAGATTTACCTTCTTTATGTTTAAATGTTGAAAATTTGGATATTAAATTGATTATCCATAATTATGATAAAAAACATTAAACTATTATAAAGAATTACTTTATTTAAAATCTGATCATATATGGATTATTGTTTAGTGAATTCATATTGAACACCCGAGTGAGACCCTATCAAACTTGTTATCTCACACCCTATATACCTATTTGGTAGTGCATAGAATATGTTATTTCATTCAATGTAGGGAAATTCATGGAACCATATTGAGGTGTTGAGGTTTTTTGTCACCTGAGTTGAGTGGATGGTGGCGAGATAGTGAGAGTATTCCCACTCTATCACATGTTGTAGTTTTTGTTCCTATTTTGTTATTCCTATGTGGATTTAATATTACATGGATATTTGTTATACTCTTGATTATTTTTCATTCCTCTATTCTATTTTAGTTATAAAATATAATTATCTTAAGTTTTTTCTATATTATATATATAGGCCTTTTTGTTTAATTAGGTTCGAAAAAATCATTCCATTTGATTGTTGTTTGATGATTGGGTGTAAGTCAAATGTCCTTGGGGGTCGAGAACGCCCTTCAGTTATGTGGCGGATTAGACAGTGTACTATTTGGAGAGGGTATTTGGGTTGGTTTGTTAAAATGTAGTATCAAAGGAGTTTTCTCCTCAGGATTCCTTTCTATGGGACTTTTAGTAAACCATATATAGGTCTTTTAGAAAAAATATGTAGATTTTAGTAAGTTCCTGGAAAGATCTTCTTGTGATGGGACTCAAGTAACCATGGGATGTTGGTAGTTTTTCTCCTATTTTTATTTCATTAAGCTAATCTATGTTTTTTTATTATGGATTTTCTAGTTTGAACTGATCTTTTTTGTTTAATGATCATTTTTTGGTGTACAATAGTGTGCCTCTAAGACGTGTTATCTGAGTTCCACATGAGGGTGCATCAATTTGTCCTTGAGGGAATCCTCATATGGGTCTGCACATTATTGAGGCTTTCATGCGAGCAGTTCATGGTATTGACTAGAATGTTCCAAAATATTAGAATGCAGTTGTTGAGGTATAACTAGGAGCTACAGGAGTAGGAGATCTATCAAGGTGGTTTTTGTGTGTGAAGCCACCATCCCTTAAAAGCATGAATTAACCTGAAGTGGAAGATGATTATCTTGAAAATATAATTCAAATATTTGACATCCTATATACCCATAATAGCATCATGGTGAAGTTTGTAGTGTTTATACTTGAGGGTCCTGTAAAACGTCGGTGGAATTATACTGTATAGGAGGATTGGTAAATGGGAATTGAATGAATGGGTTTAATAATTATTATCTTCCAGCAGTTTTGTCTGAAGTGACTAATGATGGATATGTCTATGGGCTTACTCTCATTGTAGAAGGTTGAGTGTTTCTTATCATGGTACACCATTCAATTTTTCAAGCGGGTTCATTTTAAAATGAAGGTTTTTAATAATGACCTACTAATTGATTAGAATAACCTATGAGGTTCAAAACCAGATGTCACTTTAAATGTGTTTTTGTAGAAAATTTTGACCTATATGAAGATAGTGGATACGGTTATAATGGAAGAAAATAATATGGAATACATGTTAAGATATTCCATCCCTTATCTTCCACCTAGTGGTACATTCTGCAGCACACTAAGGAAATAGAGGATGTTGGAAGATCATTTTAGGAGTTGTGGTTCTCATTATAAAACATCTGCAACACCTCCAATTGTAGCTAGTAGTATACTTTTGAATTTCATTCAGTGGGAATTGTTTGACACACATGATATTATTTTCCATAAAATGAAATGGTGTGTAATAGTTTTGGATGTTACTATCATCTTTATAATTTCTATCTTGATATGTATACACCTCGATATGGTAATGCATCATCCGGTCTAAAGGCTACTATGGCGCTGTCAGATGATTCAAAGACTATTGGGCTCTAGCCACATTACCCAGGAGTGAAACAACATCAAACAATAGATGAGATTCCAGTGGTGGTATATGTGGTACCACTAATAGTGAGAGACACTGTCTTTATTAAATCCTTTGAAACGAATGATTTATTTGACACTAGTGCTTCCCACTTGATTATATCTGGTCATTTTGTTGACATGATTAACCTTCTAATAGAACTCATTTCATTTGTTATAGAGTTTGTGAAAAAAAATTAAAGAGGAAAAGAAAGGGGTTTTAATATCATTGTGTGCTATTGATAGCTGATGTTGAGTTAGTCTAGGAATTTTTGGTTCTTGATTCAGATCCATTTGATGTCACCATCGTGATGGATTTTCTTAATTATTATTTTTATGAGGTTGATTTGTATCATTAGTGTGTCTCATTTCATGAAATTGATTGGAGCTCATGGGTGCTTTCAAGAGAGTGGGATCATAGGTCTATCCATGAAGGGCCTTCCCTCCCAGATCCCAGGAAATTGTTTTTATCTATTTTAGTTTATCACAGTTACATTTCAATTTTTTTAATATTATCATTATTATTTGGGAGTTTCCTAATTTCTTCCTAGATGATTTCTCTGGGAGTCTTCCAGAGAGGGTGGTATAGTTTACAATTGGCTTGATACTAGGGAAAGAGCTGATAATGATACATTCTTATTGTTTAGAATAAACAGAAAAGAAAAAGGTCAATATTTAGTTGGAAGTCTTGTTGAAAAGGGGGTTTTCACCCATGTGTTAATCCTTGGGCAGCCTTAGTGCTATTTTCTAATAGGGAAGATGGTTTACTCCAACTGTGTGTAGAATGTCTAACGTTTAATCGGGAAATAGTTACAAACCAATATAATTTTCCTTGTGTCCATTATTTTTATGAATAGTTAATGGGGGGAAAGTGTTTTTTTAATATTAATCTTCAAATGAGTTATCATCATATTAGAGTATGAGAGTGGAATATAATAAAGACTCGTTTGATGAGTTGGTATAGCCATTATGAATATCATTTAATTGCATTAGGTATGACTAATTTACCTATAATTTTCATTTCATTAATGAATCAAATATTAATTAAATATCTTGAAGAATTTTTGGTAGTTTTTATACATTATTTGTTTGTTTATTACGTATCTTACTATGAGAAGAAGCACCATTTGAGTTCGGTTTTGGAAATCATGGGGTGTCACTATTTTTATGGAATGATTTCGAAATGAAACTTATGGGTTAAATAAGTTATGTTCTTGTGGAATGTTATTTATGAGCATGGTTTATCAATTGATCCTAAGAAGATAAATCATATTTTCAAAGGGGAAGATCCATGAAATTTCATTGAGATTCAGAGCTTCTATGATATTTTGAGATACTATGGATCTTTCTTCTTGGATTTATAAAATTTGGTGTCACATTTGACCTAAATAACTATAAAGGGTTAAAATTAATATAAATGGAAATTTTTTATCCTTGTTTCAAATAGTTTAATGGAATTTTGAATCAGGTCCTATTTTGATTTTACTAGAGCCTGATTAGGGGTATGTGGTTTTTTATGCTTCTGGACCATGTTTCGGTTAGGTGATAATGTCGAATGATCAAATAATGGCTTATTGAACAGTTTATATTCATATGTATTAGAGTAATTAACCCAATCCTAATTTATAGATCATCATAGTTATTATTATTCTTATGTGTTTACAACATTATCTTTTTGGATAAAGGTTTATAGTCTTTTCTGACCGTAACTGTTTGAGCTATATACTTCCTAAAAAGATCTCGAATCTTAGATAGAGGTGGTGGGTGGAATACCTTCACACATTTGACATCAATATTTACACTAACCTTTGTAATGGGAATTTCATTATAGATTCCCTTAGTAGGAAAGTATCATCCCAAGCTATTCAAGAATCGATGGAATACTGGAACATTATGTGGCTTTTTTCCCAATTTCATCTTGATGCTTAGAAGGATGTTCCAGGCATGATTTTGGAAAAATTTCAATTATTTTAATATCTACTTGATTCTATTATTTATATTTAGTATTACGATTTAGATTTCATAGGAATTTATGAAACCCTATATGGTGGGGAGACTGTTTCTGGTTGTTCTCTCTCTTTAGATGGTATTCTTAGTTTGGGGGATTGGGTTGTCATCCAAGAATCTATGAGTATCTTGGTTTTTTATTATTGTCATAGTTTTTAATGTTCCATTCATCTGAGTATTATGATTATTATTTACGAAATGAGATGGATGGTGGGGTACGAGGCATGAAATTGCTGATTTTGGGTCCCATTCTTACACATGAAAACAGGTTAGGTAGATCATTTGAAACCAAATGATTTTCCCTAGCCTCTTCTAACGACATCTTGGATATTTTACTAGGTATCCATTAATTGTTTTTGTTGGATTAGCATTGAGACAAGATGGATAAATTATATTTGGGTGCACGACTATAAATCTGTCCCTTTACAGCAGTAGTAAAAGGGCTTTATCAGTGCTATAGAACCGCTGGTAATGTAAGTGATGTAAAAGGGTTATCTTTAATAGCACTCATAAAAAGAACTAATAAAATCCCTCTTTTATTAGCCATAAAAATATAATTGATAAATGGGCCCTTTATCATCTTTTTTTAGGGTTGTTAAGGGCCCCCTTTAATAGTGCTAAAACAAATCACAGATTTGGGCCCCACTGATAAAGGGTACAATTGTTTTTCATACCCCCTCATTATTAGTGTCCCACCTCCTTTACTAGTGCTTCTCCCACCCCATTACCAATTTTGTCCCCACCTCCTAATCAGTGCTTTAGTGCACACCCATACCTTCAGTGAGTTTCAAACCTAGACCGCTAACTAATACACCAGTTCCTTTTCCACTCCCCTATACTATTTTTTAACATTTTACGACATATCTATATATTTATATATATTTCATTATATTTTTTATCCATATAGTTATATATAGGATTTTTTATATCTATATATTTATATATATATATAGATATATATTTTTTAAATACTTATTTACATATATATAATTTTTAAAATGTTATTAACACCAAAAACCCTGAAAAAACATAAAAATATAAAGAAACTATGAAAACTGTAAAACCCAAAATCATAAAATAACTATAACATAATATATAGGAGTCTGTTTTAGCTCTAAAAATAGTAAAATATAATATCATGAAATCATATTCGTGATGATATGTGGTACAGAACGAACAAACAACAAGATTAAAAGTTGTAGCCATTAGAATTTTATGAAATTGGATTCAGTGACTAAAAAAACTATTTTGGAGGCCATTTATGTTGTTATAGGGAAAATTAGATCACCTACACTAAGGCCAAAAGACATATAATTTATCCAAATAACCATAACTTCTTCTACCGGTGTTTATTAATGAAATATAATTTTTTTAGAAATATAACATTTACCAGTGCTAGTAAGAACGAGCTGATTAGGGGGGGGGGGTTTATCAGTGCTTTCTTAGAAGTGCTGATAATTTACTATTTTATCAAAACATTTTTACTAGATATAATGATATGATAGCCTTTATCTATGATTTTTTATGAGCACTGATTAAGGGAACCCTTTAACATCACATTTTATAGCACTAAGAATGGTAGTTTTGACATGTTTTTAGAGTGAGATGTTAAAACTATAGTGATGGATAAACTTAGTTTTTTAGTTATGGAGTTTATTGATCAGATGAAAAGGTCATCTCATATTATTAAAACTAGAGACACCACAAAAATTGAATATCTGGTTATGTTGTATGTGATGGAAATTGTAAGGTTATATAGGGTTCCTTATGAAGTTGTTTCAGATTGGGATCCCATGTTTTTCTTCAAGGTTCTATAGAAGTATCCAAGAGGGTATGGGTAATCCGATTAGGTTAGGTGAAACTTATCATTACAAATTATATGATCATATGAAGCATTATATTCAGATACTGGAGCATATGTTCCATGCATGTGCCTTAGATTTTTGTGGATCATGGGATATCCATATGGGAAGAGATGATATTTCTTATAACCATAGTTATCAGTCATAAATTAGAATGGATCCTTTATAAGAATATTATGGTCATCCATGAAGGTCACCTATTTTTTGGGAAGATTTTGATATAGATTTTTTTGGGACTGATTTTGGTTCAAGAGACATTCGTGGGGATTTAGGATATATTTTAGTGTCTTGGTACATTGATGATTTGGTAAAATTTTTATGCAGATCAATGGAATCATACTTTAGAGTTTTCTGTACATGAACATGTTTTCATGAATGTGTATCATCTATTTGGTCACCATCATGTTGAAAAATAGGGATGTTGGCTTTGATATATGTTATACCATTTGAGGTCACTGGGAGGCTTAGTTATGTTTCTTATCTGTTGAAATTTTCAGATATGTTGAAATAAATTCATGATGTTTTTCATGTATCATTGATCAATAACTGTCATCTTAACCCCACTAATGTTATAATATTGGAAGATATTGAGTTATATCTAGATTTTTCTATGGTTGAAAATCCAATTTGGATAGTTGACTCTCAAGTGAATCTGTTTCTTGGGAAGTAGATTGTATTGGTCGGAGTGCTATGGTGGAATGTATCATCTTTTCATGAGACTTGTTAGCACAAGTCATTTATGATGGAATACTAGCATCAAATCTTTACATGACTTCATTTGTTCACATGGATTACCAAATATGGAAAGTCTTATGGTGGGGAATTGTTAATATAATTCTACCCGCATTAAGGTAATTCCCTTCTCTTTACTTGTTTTCCTCTTTAATTGGGTTTGCCTTGGGACTATCAAGGAAGGATAAAATTCGATGGGGAAAGAGACCTAATTTTCATATATTGATGTTTGTGTTAATTAATGGGGATCTGGTATAAATATTTTAATGTATTTTAGGGGTTCTCTAAGAGATCCAAGGACACCCAAGGAGTTTTGTGTTATCCGGTACGAATCTGCAATTTGTGTGGACTGTAGGAGAAATACACTCCATGTATTGAATGTACATGACATGTATGTTCTATAGGGAGGGTCCCCTGAACAGGATTCACATCATGAAGTGAGTACATGTTGTTTAAGGGCTAAACATTGTGTAATATTAAAATTCTAGTTATTGATAAAATGATGAGGGTTTTTCTGGAATATCTAATCCCTGAGGATTAAAAGACATGTAAAGGTATTAAAATCCATGTAAATTTCATGAAAATATTTTTCCGGGTGTAATTTGGATGAAGTTTAATTTAATTTATCTATATTTGTCTATGAGGAAAACCTGTAAGACATATTTAATGATTTTATTGAATCTCCATACATCCCGAATTGTTTCGTTCGATGATTGACCAACAGTACAGTTGGTTTGCATCTCTTCGGGTGTGTGATCCATTATAATTATTCGCTTCAATGTTCACAATATCACAATTTTATTTTGTTATCGTATCTATTGACAAATAGTGATGTCTCTTATGTTTTCTTCTATATCTATTAACCGATCTTCTTTTGGGGGCCATTCCTTTGTGGGTTTTGGTTTGAAGGGTGTTTGTTGTTGAGGTTTGTGTTAATTCCTCTTATAAATTGGTCATTTTCATAAATTTATTAAATTAAAATACATGTATATTGTTTTTAGGGAATAAATTGTTAATGTTGAATCGTTTCTTATGGTGGGTTATATTAATGGTGTGCACGAACCATGTTTTAAGGAATGTGGTATCATCTCTCTCCTGTGTTGGTGAATTTCAATGATCCTATTTTGATAAATTTATTTATTAATTAAAATGTAATGATATTTTTTTTGAATCACATTTTTACAAAATATTGTTTTCCCTTGGTTTTGGTAAATTTAAAAGGGTTTTTAAATAATTGTGAAATAGTTCTTTTGAAATGGTTTAAAAAGAATGAAATTGGTGTAAATATTTTGATCAATTTATTTGGAAAATATAGCACATGGGATTCCTTGGGAACTTAGGTGGATGGTATTGAAATAGTTCTGATCAATTATTAGTGGGTTCGATCATAGGTATTTCATACGATCTCTAGGCTTATTCTTCTAGTTACATGTTAGACCTGTTGGGTGGTTCACTTTCATGAGTGTCACTCTACTCTTTGGAATCGATGCATATGTCTAGTGTCATGATGAGTACATGATTTTCTAGGATAGCTATGAGTTTCCTAGCTATCCTGACCCAATGTGATCCCTGAAGTGCTGTTAATTGTGATTCTTACCTGATTTGGGCTTCTACTTTTGGTTTGTATTGTATTTTTACTTCCATAGACATGAAATGAGATATGATAATAGTTTTTTGAATTTATATATCTACAATTATTTATAGGTATGAAATTATTTGAAACCAATTTAGAAGATTTATTTTGAAATGTGAAAAAGTGTAAATTAAAATTTTTAGATACTTTTGATATAGAAATTGTTAAACTGTAATCATGATTTTTTATGTATAATTTGATCATGTTTTGATTATTTTTCTAAGACTTCATATGTAAAAACTACTTTAAACCCTACTATTCTTGTTATCTCACACTAGGAATACCACTTAGATTGTTCATGGACCTGGTTTTGTCTATAAATGTATGATGAGGCACTACGCCATTGTGAGATGATGAGGTTTTTTGTAAGTAGAGTTGAGTAGCCAGTGGTGATATGGTAGGATTCTACACACGCTATCATATATATTCATTGTTTGTTATAGTTTTGTTAGTCTTTATAGTTTTAATTGTACATGTATATTTTTCTACTATTGATTTGTTTTTTTCAACAGTTTGGTTTCAGTTATTGAATATTTTTATCTTTCATTGTTTCTATCTAATATATATATATATATATATTCTATATTGTGTCTTTAGGTTGGGTGAAATTATTACCTTCGTTTTTTTAGACTTGACTGGTTTTCTCTAGCCCATTGGGATTTGGAACACCCATTGTGTATGTGGTAGATTAGGCCAGGTGTTGGTTTGAGAGACTATTCGGGTCTGTTGTTATGGAAACCAATATATGTCAAGCATCCTACTCTGAACTAGTGGTCACAATCAACAACTAGAATTACCCTAGCCAACATCTATGACATATCCCTTATCCAAATCATCTATCAATATTATCCCTAGGTTTCATATATATGATGGAGCCTACTAATCATTTTGGGGTCAACCCCAACCTATCAGTCCCTCTGTGTGCACATAACCCCAATGGTCTCATCCATAATAGTGAGAGACATGAAAAAATCAAATTACCAATCCAGTGAACCTCGGTCTCTCCACCACCATTGAATGACATATAACCATCAAAACACACTGGAGAGTAACATCACCACACAATGAAAAAAATTATATGTAATTAAAAAAATCACTTGACTAGTACCGGTCAGTCAATCACCATACGTCATGGTTCAAAAAACTACCATTTATAAGAATAATCCTACTCAAATGATTCTACGACCTAATAAGACTCATGGAGGAATAAATATGGAATATATAGAAAATGTTATAATACGTATATTTTATTATAAACCCACCTAATTTTTAATGAATCCATAAATTTATGAAAGATTATATATATTCTCACCTATGATGACTACTTATTATAGAACACTCATCTACGATTCCATAGATAATGGTGATCTCCTTAATTGGGAGGAGTGGAGATTGAGAAAGAGAGAGTGAGGGATGAGTTCCCTAGAGAATAGATATTAGAGCTTTCCCTCATAATAATTAATTTTATAATAATCGCTAAAATTAATAAAATATTAATGACAATAATAAATAGGGTACCCTTGAACTAGTTCCCCACCTACCGGTTACTCGATCACCAAAAGGTTCCCAAATTAATTCCAATGGGTGGTCAGTAGACCATACATAATCATCCACTTAGATGGTAAAACAGAGTACCAGATCCATGTCTACAAGTTAGATGACATCATCAAAATTATGACACCCTAGACCTGTAGTCCACTCTGTAGTACTAAAACGAAAACAAAAATATTTCATATTTATTTTTATAATGGATTTTATAATAAACTAAGTGACCAAATATTAATATTTATAATTACAATATCAATTATAAATACTGAGTCACAACATACCAAAGAATCCTTTTAGGACATGATCTCCATATAATTAAGAACTATATAACACCTAAAACTAATAATATTTCTTTTAAATGCGTATTTTACAATTAAGATAAACGGTTCAAATAAAATTTACACTTTACTGAAGATAAACCATATAATTTATACCCGACTTCACAATAGCTCCTAGTAGTCAGTATAACTTGTTAAAAAATTGAAAACATGGTGTGAGTTCAGAAGTTATTTAAAGAGGATTTTAAAAATATGAAAACCCATTTTGTCTTTGAGATTCTCAAAAACCTATTGAAATAATTCTCATTATAAATAAATACATTTAGTTATATAACACTTTTTTAAATTACACTTTAAAATAAAAAATGTTTTTAGTAAGTTTTTCAAAAACTAATATAAAGAAAAGGAATGAATCTGAAAAACAAAATTTGGAAGATAAAATACAATTCAAAATTTATTCAAAAATAAAGATCCTTTAAAAACCCATTTAAAATAAATAATTCTTATTTTAAAAAAGATATAATTTGGAAAATTCACTATATTTTTTCTTAAAAAAATTAAATCAAATGATTTTCATTATTATTTTATGGATAGAAAAAAGTACATGTGAAATAATGGACATGACATAGCATATATAGAGTTGACTCTTCACTTTAGTGGAATAATTTAGGTGGGGGTTGTTGTTCGCACCCCATGCTTCATCATCATTTACAATACCCAAGTCTAAAATATTATCAAAACTATTAGTATCTTACCTTTTAAATAAAAAAATTCTTAACATTTTTACATTTTCAAATACATATAATCAATGAGAAAAATAAATTTTAAAAATAAATTAGAAAATAATTATATAGTTAGTTGATAAAAATTTAACAAAGGATAATTTTCTAAGAAGGAAACTATAATAAAAAATATAGTTATTGATATGATGCAATTGAAAATTCATAGAGACCACAATTTAAAAAAATTATAAAAATTAATAATGTTTTGAAATGGTTTTTATAAAAAATATACATTTTCCCTTTATGAATATGATCAAAATGATATGTTTATTACTATGAATATTTAGTTCATAAATGATAACTGTGAAATAAAAAAATCCATGATGACAAAATATTTTTAAATTAAAATTCCCTTTAATGATAACATATAGAGTTTTAGTTTTTGAAATAATTAATTTTAAACAAAATATTATATTTTCTTATTGGAATTTAAACTCATTAAACAAAAACATTGAATGAAATTTATTAAGTAAAAATTATATTTCAAAAATTTTATAAATAAAAATTGGTTTTGTTTCTAGAAAATATAAAAAAATTATTATTTAACATATTTTTTTTAAAATATTCCCTTACCAAAACCAATAAATTAATGTTAACTAGCCCATAATTTATAGTTTCCCTTATTTAATTCAAGTTCTTAATAACTCTCTCTCTCTCATTGTCTCTCTTTATGAATGAAAAATAAGGAAAACACATATTTATTAGCTGAAGGAAGCTTAATAGAGTGTTATTTTCTGAACAGTTGGAAAGGTTGTGCAACTAATTTAATATAATCAAATCCCCACTAAATATATGATATATATTATATTCCATAACTATTTGATCCATGATGGAGAAACAAACATGCGATGACCCTCTTATTTTAATAGTTTTTTATGATATTGATCTAATCTTGATAGATTTCTTATCCTTTAATGATGTTCTAATGGCTTGGTAAATTTATTTACCCCTACACATAATACCTTCTATAAATTACAATATTATAATGAAATTCCACTGTGTGATGTCCCTTTGATGAAAATCATATATATATATATATATCTATGTGTGTGTGTCTGTGTAACTGGTTGATGTCCATGCCATAGTTATATTCTAGGAGGAGGATGTTGAATTCTTATGGTATCAGGTAAATTTCAGGGTTTTAAATCATCCCTTCCTTATTATCATGTTAAAATATCCCAATAATATATCATTACAAGTGTTATTTCTTACTATTAATGGATACACAAACACAATAATTATACCTCATAAATAGAGTGAATATCTTCTTATAAATTGTGTACTACATGTGAGGATTAAAATTTCATATGATGTTTTATTTATAGATTAGAATTTTATTTTATCATGTTAATCATAATTTAAATCCCACCCACTATAACAACCGATGTAAATGTGATGGAAACATCACAGATGACTTCATGAGTCACATTCCATGAAAATATATGGGAATAATGAACCATAGGTTGAGGAAGAGTAATAAGATGCTATTTAAAATGATCCATTCATAGAGAAAGAGAATAGAGATATTAACTATTTAAAATCAATTCATTATTTTGTTTTTTCAATAATACCCATGAAAATTTGATCCCATATTATTTTTTCCATTGATCATTGAATTTCATATATAATGGGATGCAATAAAAAAACCTTGTTATGTCCATCAGGTGATGTCCTAACATGTAGCCCACACTGCCAACCTACATGTGTGGATGCCGACAATCCTTTTCTTTCATACTCACATAGATCCTATATTCACATGACATGATTATCATAGGTACTGACTTGAGCCTGGCTCACTTTTGGCACCTGTCCTAGAGCATGATCTCTTGTGGGGCAATGGAATATTGGCCATTTTATATGTTAAATATATGAACCCCCTATAAATAAATAGACTTATAAAACAAATTTTCAATTAATTTAATAACCGAGTCTGATTTTCTAATTTTATTAACATAATATTATATTCTATAATGCTAATTTAAATTAATTATTAATTTAAAAATATTAAAAGTTTTATAATAAGTTAATTCCTTTTCACTATTAATAATTTATTATTTACTACTCTCACTTATTTGTAATATATTTTCTATATTTAAAAATTATTATATAGATATTAATATTGAATATATTCTATTTCTTAAATATATTAATTATAATTTTCAAAGTGTAATTATATTTATTTTAAATACCATAATAAATATTTTATTACTATTTATAACTAATAAATATATTTAAATATAATATTGTAATAATTATCTCATACATTACATAAATTAATGTAAAATTAAATTACCATTAAAATATATAATTTAGTATATGTACTTCAAATAAATGTAGTTCACTTATAATAATTTCAAATTAATATAATTCACTTATAATAATTTCCCATCAACATTTTGATTACAATAATATATTTTTATATTAATACTGATTTTTCTAAATATTAAATAACTTATCAAAAATATATATTTTTCTAATGTTTATCAGTTATATATTTATTATAAATAAAATAATAATTATTTAAAAGTAAAAAATGTTTTTTGAAAAATTTTATGTTTTCTAAAATATGGGCTAATCTTACATGTCACACATAATTTAAAGTTATATATTAACTCTTTAGAGAAATTTATTTTAAAAAATAAGCTTCATTTTTTAAACCTTAATTTCAAAATTGTCTTATGGTGAATTTTTTTATTTTTCTAAAAAGATTCATTTTTGATGTCTAGTGAAAATACCGAGTTTTAATTGAAAACATCCTTTTAGTTCAATATATTTATAATGATTAATTATATTTTAAATTTTTTTAATGTCTAATTAGTTAAATATAAATAAATTAATAAAATTTATGTCATTGGAGAAATATTACACTAAAATTTTATATTAAAAAAATTCAATCATTTGATCCCATTATCTTTAAAAATCTACTTTCTCTGTATGTTTACACAATTAATTTTAAATGAATATTTGTAGTTTTGAGAATATTAATTTTGAAAAATAGATTCAATATTTGGAATAATCAGGATTTATAAATTTTCATGAATACAAATTATTTTATTACCACAATTACTAGTGAAAACGGTTAAAATTAATCAAATCAATTAATAGAAAAATCAGTTTAACAAGGGACTAAACATTAAGCTTAAGTGGCTAGGTGACATTGAAGCTTGTCTAAAATAATATTTTTGGAAATATTTAGACCCTTATCACCTTATTATATATGTATATATATTGAGTTAGGGGATACTATTCATGGAAAATGACCTATATAATAATTTATGTGAAGAAAAATGAAAATAAATAAGCGTTCCTTGATTTTAATCTTTAGAATGCTTCATGATAGGGGAAAACAACATTGATTTTTTTATACCTATAATTTTAATGCATAAATGATTTTTTATAATCATAAAAATATATATTCATGTTTTATGGATGAATTAGTTACTCTAAATTCTTAATAAACAGCGATGCAGTAATTATTTAATTAATAATAAACTAAAATAACGATACTAAAAATATTAAAAGTGAAGTAAATATATTGAATTTTTTTACTCAACTAATTTTGTCGATTAATATATACTATTACTCATATTTTAATTTATATTAAATAAACTAAACAATTCTCTTGATTTTTTTTAAATTTATATTAAATAAATAACGTCAAAATTAACATTAATGTCATTTTATAATAAAAAAAATTTATTTCATGATTTAAAATTACTAATGATCCATTATTCTGCCAAGTGCAATTGAAATTTTAATAAATATAAAATATTTTCCATCCACATACCAATTTATCTTTTATAATGAACTTATTTACTACTAAATAGTAAAAAACAATGTTTTCATAGTTAGGGTTATAGAATGATTTTTGTGTTTCACATGCGAAACTGTAAATACATTTTTCCAACATTTATGTGATATTTATTTTATATATTAAATATAATTATTATAATTATTGGGTCTATATTGTATAATTATAATCACTATAATTTAGTCATAATGAAAAAAATTACCTACCTTTGTAATGTATTTACTCTAGTAAAAACATAAAGAGAAAATTTGAGTAAACGTGAAGACCATGGAACAAAATGGAAAAAATGATTTTCTTTTCTAGGTTGTGTATGTGTGGATCAGACATAAATTATCTCAATTGAAATATTTTTAAATTTTTGAATCACATGAGGTATGTGAGACCTCACCATAGTGAATACATTTGATTATTTATAGTATTTCCCCTCCTCCTCCACTAGAAAAGGGAAATCATTCTCTCTACTTATCCACACCAATCAAGCCTTTTTTATCATCCATAACACGAACAAATCACATTAAAAATTCCCCACCCTAATCCTAGAAGCCTTATTTTTTGAATAATGAGAACCCAATAATATTTTAGTCTAAACCAATGGAAGATACCCGAAGAGGAGGTAATGTTATTCAACATTCATATTTATTTCATTTCCTTATCCAATTAATTAAATTATTCTTATAATATTATTATATAATAAAATCAGTATCACCAATATACTTAGATGTGCTTTTTTAAGGGTAATATCTAAACTTAAGAACACTTCTATCAAACGTGTTATGAAATCATCATTCCTATGTACAATGGGCTACCATATCATGAAACTCTATTGTTCATTTTTTCATTTCCACATCCAAGGGTTTGGAATAATGATGTATATACAAATTTTGTATGACATTTATAAAATTATTATAAATATATAATAATTATATCATATATATCCTTTTTATATTATAATATATATGGGATAAAATGGCGTCATTTGTGTGTACAACAGACTGCCACATAGCGAAGCGATGTTATTAGTTTTAACTATAATTTTATATTCAATGCATTAAGTGTAAAGATAAATAACATATAACATCATAAACCTTCTAATTAGATTAAAAATGAGGAAGGATATTACTTTTATTTAAGATATATCCCCATGATCCCCAATGAGGACAATAAATACCCAGGGATTCATTAGTTTATGGGAGGTAGTTTTGCCTTCGAATATAAAACAACCCACCAAGCATGCCCTAACCAAAAAAACCACTACATTATACATGATATAAATGAAATGAATCTTAAAGAAAACCACTGATATTATAATCAAACTAAAAACAAGTAATAAAAAGCAAGACTACAATATAAAATTACATAAGAGAAGAAAAAAATTCAAGGACTCCAAAGACAACTCTATTCTCCAAACGTGATCCAGGTTCCAACTCCACAAAATGACCTATGTATCATGACATACTGCTATCTAAGTGTGATACATTACCAATTACATTATCAGGAAATCTTTAAAATAACCAATGTGCCTACTAAGGGGTGAATAATTAAACTCAATACATTTTCCCTAATGACTTCCCTACTCATTCCAATATGATAGAACAAGTTAGATGATTTATATAAAATAGTTTATATTTTTTTTAAAAAAAAATCAGTTTAGAAATAAATATAAATATTTTCTACGTTAAAATGGTTTTATAAAAAAAATTACATGTTCCACAGAAATAAACCAAACAATTTTCTCAAACTTTTTCATAAATTCCCATTGGAATAACTTATTCTGATCCGCAACCCACACATCCACAAATTCATACTTCATTATGAAAGTTCAATACTCATTATAAGTTTCAATTTAATCTACCAAGTCATAAAATGGTGATTTAATTCAAGGTTACATTATACGATTTTCACCGAGCCCAAGGTCATATTTCATCCAACCTGATAATGCAATATGAACACACACCACCATTTATACCCAAAAACAATGATAATATTATAAGTAAAAAACCATTCTAATATGAATTCATTTAAATTACAAAACCATTTCAAAGTCAAAAAAATTCCAATAAAACAAACATTTTATCAATAAATGTATCCCTTCAATTGAACCATGAATCTATGTTGAAATCAACCTTTTAAAATCATTTACCAAAGCACATTACACAATAATTTAAAAATCCTCACAAAAACAGAATCCATCCCTAAAGAAGGTTTCTACTAATATTTTCACACAAATTTCATAGTCAAATTTAGTAAATTTAATCAATTTGAATATAATCTTTCAACTTCTAAATAGACATGTTGAGACTGAATCCACCAACCATGGAATTTATGAAAAAACAAATAATGAAACTCAAACACCAATGAAACTAATTTAAAACACCATAAACCTACCTTAGATATATTCCGCTATAATAAATAAACCAAATATAACTATATCTATTATCCAGTATCATATACATATCCACATTAGATGCATATCTATCAAACCAAGAGAGATAGAGAAGTATATCTAAAAAAAACTACAAAAAACCACCAAGAATGACCAAGGTCGATAACTTACAGTGAGAATCTAGATTCAAATCACTAATATAATCCTTCAAGTAACCCATAAATTAATTTTATATGCTTCCTTATAATATTTTGGGAGAGAATCTTGAGTTGTGGATGTATAAGGTGAAAAATATGGATTTACTGATCAAAATAGGCAGGATACAAAATTTTTGTTCCCCACTTTTAACAAATGCATAATTAGCTCCACAGTTAGGAAAACAATGTGCTGACTATACACTTGATTGTATCTCAACTAGGAACCTCACATAGTTGGATCACACGGTATCCAAATCATGCACCAATCATGCCAAAGGACACTGTCTCAAGTTGCATGGTTTCTCTTAGACTGTCGCAGAGTTTGTATAAACTATGCACCTCCCATGTGCAATACTTTTAGCACCCAATTCAATCTGAATGAGTTCTTTCTGGTGATAAAAGTATTAAAAAACCATTCAATATCCTTTCACCCTTATAAAATCCACAAAAACATTCCATAAGTTTTCTAAAATCTCCCAAACATCACCCATGTAATTTATGTACTAAAAAAGCATAAATAAAGGGTTACATACTTGAAACTTGTGGTGATACATAATATATGTGATATGGATTAAATATTATGATATTAATTACCTATAAATAATATTTTATGTATAATATAAAATTTTCATTCTTATATTTTCACCCACTAAAAAAGTGATAACAACGTTCGTGGACTCCTGGACAACCGCCTCTTTGAAATGACGAGATTCATTTTTTCATCCCCACATTATAGTAATGATATATATAAGTTTATATAATTAACTATAATAGTATTTATGATATGATGATCACTATAGATATATAACTATTATGTACCTTCTTTCAATAATGATCATTGAAAAATAGAAATCTTACTCATGCGTACGTATGACCTACCGTCTCCATGATCGTAATGTTAGTTCATTTTTCATAACCATCTTCCATGAATGGTTTTAGAAGTTTAATTAATGTATAAATATTATAAATTTATCATTATTATTATTCTTTATATTTTTAAATAATGATCACTTTGACCGTAGACATCCTAGGAAATCCATTTTGACACATTTGTTGAATATTGTCAAAACACCCAACTTAACACTACTTGATAATGAAATGGCATACAACTTGTTAATAAGTGAAATAAAGGTAATAAAAACAGAAAAAAATTCTAATGAAATTAAATAATTAATATATTCTTATTATTTAGGAATATACAGACACATCTGACGAATCAGATTTAAGGTAAGGGACTTCGTCACAATTTCTATTCATTGAGGAATTTTGTAATGATATGGAACTATATTATTTTATAAATTGTATATACGACCAATTATTCATTTATATTAGAAATTTATATATTTTCATGAAATATTATCATTTTTTTAAAGTCAATATTCTATGGGGATTATGATTTAAGTCTTTTATAAGAGATAAGGTACTTTTCCTCTAAAAAGCCTCTTTTAATATCTTCCCTCCAAATCTCTTTCTCATCGATGTCCATGATTTAAAAATGACTTTAAAAATACTTTTATATTGAAATTAAAAATTTATAAATTATATTTAATGTCTCTATAATTTATTTCTATCAGTTTTAAAAATTAATCTTATTAGAATATTAACATGGAACATTTCAACAACTAATAAAAGGGACGTTATATTCTTAATGTACATGGTGTCAGTTACTTTTCCACCACCATAAATGTTATTTAATTTTCAGAATAATTTTAATGAATAATTGTTTTCTTATATGAAAATTCCACTTTATTTTTTGGGTATTTAGGGATTGAAAATTGGTTTGTAAAGAAAAGGGTGCTTTGGTATGGAAAATGGGATTTTAACATAAAATTGAATTTTTTTCAAAAGAGTTTTTCCCTTGAGGGAAAAATATTTTTCAAAGGGTTTTATGTTGAATTTATTTTGTTAAAGATATTTTACATGAGAATTATATAAAAAAGAGGATCCCAATACAACTTATACGATGGGCTGATCCCCATTATAGCTCACAGGTGAGCACGATATAGCTTATTTGAAGGCTTGATCCCCATTATCGCTCATGAAAAATGGGAAAGCCTCATATAGGTTACAAGATGTGTTGAACCACATTATAGATCATGGGTGTGCTCGATATAGATTATAAGAAGGTGGATCCCCATTATATATATATAATTCATTGAGTAATGATTAAATTGGATGTCAGCCATATATTTCATTAAATTAAAATTATTTTGAATATGTTTTAAGAATATTATTCTTTAAGTCACCTAAAAGAAGTTTTAATTTCTTTATATGAGTTTTATATGATTTCATTAAGAATATTTCATTTGCATTTTCATGTAAAAATGATTTATTTAATATACTAAATGAACATTGAGGATAAAGTTATACATTTTGCGAGTTTCTAGGTATTTAAGACACTAATGTTTTCCATTATTTTTATATTCCAGAAAAATAATTTTTGGTCATCCCGTGTTTTTAAAATGTTTTCATAGGGTTTTAATATGGGTAAGGAATAGTAAGAAGTCATGTTAAAAGTCATGGATATTTTACTTGAAATGAAATCAAGAATTATTTTAAATTTTTTATATTATGTAAAAATTAGATACTAATAAGATGTGTACATTATTTATTTTATGGTTTTGTTATGCATGATTTATGGCCTAATTCTCTAAAAAACTAAACTAATAAAGATACTAAAAGTGAAAGAAAGACAATTCTAGAATAAAACTAAAAAAATATAATACTTAATGATATTTATTTATAGTTGGTATCAAAGGATTGTTTATACAAATTTAGAGGGTAATTAGGATAGTGTTAAATTCATTTCAATAGTAGATTTTAATTTATGGTTAAATTTAAATTATATATAATTTTTAGATTTATATGTCGGTTCATATAATTGATGTATGTTTAGGATAGTTTTTTTCAGATTAAACAAGATTGATATTATAAGAAATCATTGAGAGGTAAATTTCCATCCATACATGTTTCCCAAGATGGTTGAAACTATAATATAATAGTTTTTTTTGTGATAGATCAATTGACATAAGAAACAAATGGTGGTGGTATTCATTTTAGAGAGGAAACCTATATACCACGATAGAACATGTCAATATTGTAGAATTTTATCAGAAAAAATACCCCATCATTCAATGGATCATCTAATCCAGTGGCGGCTAAATTTTTGATCAATTACCTTGAGAATATATTTGAAGTTATTGGATTTTAAGAATGTAAAAAGGTATACCATTCTATATTTCATTTTAAAGGTGAAGCCCATCAATTGTGTTATTTAGTTAATAATTTTAAAGAGAAATATTATCTTGATTCTAGGGAACCTGAAATAATTAAGAATATTATCCTTAAAAAATAATTCCAGATGTTTTTAAAACATAAGATGGAGAAACAATTCTTGAAATTAAGGGTAAAGCATCATGATTTCATGGATGCATATAAAGAAAACTTCACAATATTGGGAAGGTTTGTTACAAAATTTATTTGAGACAATAATTTTAAAATTAATTTATTTTATTAATATTTTAAACCAATCTTATGATGATATTTATCTATAAAATAATTAAAATGATATGACAATTTTATTCAGTGCACTGTGAATGCTGAGATGGATTTTATCAAAGATTTTTTCCATGAGATGATAGATTAAGAAATAGTCGAGGTGGAAGGATATTTAGAAGGTCCAAATGAGGAAATATGGAGGTACACCCCAAACATGTTCTGTGTGAGGTAAAATAAATTTTTCGGGAATATATGTCAGGATAAATAAAGTCTTACTAGTGTGCTATGTTTGGTAAGATGGTTCTTGACTATAATAAAAATATTCTTGGAAAAATAAAATAACAAGATAACAAAATTCCATTAAATAGTAATATGATTTCTCTATATTGATTTGTGATATTATGATAATATGTGTTCTTAGTTACCTAATATGGGTGGAAATCATCATGATCAAGAGAAAAATGTGGTGGTAAAATTACTTGGTACTTCTACAGTTGATCTTGGTCCAATGAGTGATCCAGTGAAATATTTATGGATCTTGGTATTTTTAAAAGGATAATAATATGTTAAATGACTTAGGCACCCCTATTTTGATTATTTATGTAATTTATGTACCTTTTGAGACATATATTTATCCTCAATAGATATATAAATTATGCATTTTAGTGGAAAAGGTTTTATTGGAATAATGCCTTCAAATGTTGTAGACATAAGTTTAAAGGTACTGATAACCTATATTGTTTATATTAACATTAATTATATTTTTAATAATCTCCGAATGATATTATTATACCTTGTTGAAATTTTTTGAATTGGAAACCTTAGTAAAAAGGTTTTTTAACGAATAATTTTATTTCTAGGATGCACATCCTTTGATTACCGAGATAATGTTCAAATTATGAGGAAGCACTTTACTAAGGGGGGGGGGGGGGGGGTTGTAAAAACTAGATATTTAAAAAGAATAAAATTATTATAAATATAATAAAAAACAAAAACCATTAACTTATCTTGTGTTATAAGAAACAATGATTCCCTTTTTTAGCTTTCGTTACACACAAGACAATGTTTTACCAAACTAAAATATACTACTGATTTTATAAGTTAATATGGAAGTTATCAACTTGCTATTTGAATGATGGGAATTAATAGGACTAAATAATTTATTAAATATATAGTTTCTACATATTTATTAGAAAAATATAATAATCATTTAAAATAATTTTTTTTGAAAGAGTGTATCTTCTTAAAAATTGGTTAATCATAATTGTAAACTTAATTTAAGATTTAAATTTACAACTTTTATAAAATTTAGTTATCAAAATTGAATTCATTTTGGAAATATTAATATCAAAATTATGTTAGGGTGAATTTTTTTATTTTTATAAGAAGTTTCATTTTTTGATGAATTGTGAAAACTATTGAGTTTTAATTTAAAACAACATTTTTGTTTGATTTATTTATACTGTTAACTTATATTATAAATTATTTTTAAAGTATAATTAGTTAAACTATAAATAAATTAAAACAATTTAGGAAATTGGAATCAATTTGTCATTAAAATTGGATGTAAAAATATTTCAAAAAATTGATCTTTTCTATTCAAAAATTCCCTTTCTCAGCGTGCATGTGAGGTCAATTTTAAAATTTTCTTTTTTTACATATATGAATTTAATTTGGAAATAATAGATTTAATATTTGTTGTTATAGTAATATAAATTTATTATAAATAAAATATACTTTTTATAATTATTATTATTGAAAATGGTTAAAATTGATCACGACAAGTAAGAGAAAAACGAGTTTACCAAGGAAATAAACATTAAACATAAAAGAAAAAATGACCTGAAAATTTGTAAATAACAAATTTTGAAACCAATTTTTAATTTTTATAAAATTATTACCTTTTTTTATTAGTTTTTGGGATAATAATCCATCAATGTGACCTATATAATATGTTATGTAAAAAAAAGAAAAAAAAAGAACCTTCCTTGATTTTAATATCTATAATGCTTTAGGATAGGGAAATAACTATATTGGTTAGTCTAAACATATTATTATTAATGAAAATAGATTTTTATCAACATATTAATTTATCTTTATTTTTTGGGGATGAATTAGTAACAACAAATTCTTAATAAATAAAAAGGTATTAATTCATTATTTAATAATTAACTAAAGTAAATGTCACTAAAAATATTAATTGTGAAGTAAGATGATTTTATTATTAAAGAAAATTAATTTTTTGTATGAATATATTATGTGAAATAATTTGTAAAATAATATATTCAAATGACTTAATTCTATTGATGTTTTTAAATTTAAATTAAATAAATAATGAAAAAATTGATATCAATGATATTTGGAAGAAATTATATTTTATTAAATGATTTAAAATTACTAAAAATCATATAACCATCAAAGTTGTTATTAAATGGTAATAAATATCAAATATGTTCCGTTTATGGACCAATTTGTCTATTATAATGAACATATTGATCCCTAAATATTAAAAAACATTGTTTGCATGATTATGGTTAAAGAAGTGTTTTTTGTGTTACATGTGCTTATATTAACATTATTTTCCAAAAAAATGATATTTTTTTATAAATTATATATAATATTTAGAATTATTAGATTTAAATTTTATAATAAAATTTAATTTTTATTTAATCATAAAAGCTAAATTACCTAGGTTAGAAGACTAGTTGTCATGGTAAAATAAAGAATGGTAAAAATGAGAAATCATAATGACAAAGAAAAAGATAATAAAAATTATTTTGTTTTTATGTAAAGTATATTTTGATCAAATATAATTTTTATGAAAGAAATTATTTATCTATTTTGGAAGCACATGAGTTATGTGAGACCTCCTAGTAGTGAATACTTTTGAATATTCAAAACAATGACACTCCCCCACTATAAAAGGGCACTCACTCACCCCCCCTTCTCTACACCTCTCAGGAAATTTGTATTTTCCAAAATATAGAAAACTAACTCCACATATTCCATAGCCTATTCCTATATTCCTTATTTTATGAAAAAAATAATCAAAGTAATGGTTTAGTGAAAACAAAAGTAAGATATCTTAAGAAGTGGTAACGTTCATAAAAAAGAATCTTTATATAATTTCCTTCTTCAACCCATAAATTATTATCATTAAATTATTATATAAAATCCTAATTATAATCAATATAAATATATTTTTAAATGTTACGGCTATGACCTATGTCCACACAAACTTCCATCAAATGGGATACGAAGTCATCATTCATGTGTATGATGGACTACTATATTCTGAAAAAATGTTATTCATTTTTCCATTACCATATACTATTGTTGGGAATAATCATGGATATAATGTCTATATATGATATTTATAAAATTATTATAAATATTTTGTTAGTATATCATATATAATATTTTTATATTCCAATATTTAAGGGAAACAATATCATTGTTTGTGTGTATGGTGGAGTACCCCTTCACGAAGCAATGTATCTCATTTAACTATTGTTTTACATTGAAGGAATTAAGGGTAAATATATTGAATATTTGTGATATAAATAAATTATTATTATATTCATGACATATTTATGAATATTTAAGAATAATATATTATTTCCTTTCTTACATTTTCATTCACTAGAAAACTGATAACATCGTTCATTAATGCATGGACTAGTTTCCCCTTCAAGCGAAATGAATCCTTTTTAATCACCACATTTAAATAATGAGACATATAATTATATATAATTAAGTATTATTTTATTTATTATATAATTATTATACTGTAATTAGGAATTTTACTTTCCTTTTTCCTAATATGGTCATTGATAATTGGAAATGTCAGTCATGCAGATGTATGACATACCGTCTCCATGATCGTCATGTTAGTTCATTTTTCATATAAATATTTGATGACTGGTTTTTAAAGTATACTTTTTTTAAATATGATAATTATTTGATGAATATTATTCTATATATTATTAAATAATGACCTATTTGACCATAGTCAACCTTGAAAAGTCATTTTTACACATAAGACGAATATGATCAAAATGTCTAACATAAATTTAAATGATATATAGATATATATAACTTTTTAATAAGTTAAATAAGATATATAATAAAAATTAAAAATATATCAAGAAAAATAATATTTAACATAATTTTATTATTGTGAAATATAATGATAGATGTGATGAATCAGAATTAAGGTATGGGATATCATCTTAATTTCCAATCATTAAGAAATTTTTTGATGTTATAAAATTGTATTCATTTATAAGGTGTATATTCATCGCATTTTACATTTAATATCATTAATTTATCTATTATTAGAAAAATTGAAATATTTTTTTTATTTTAATATTCAATTTTTATTATGATTCAAGTGTTTTCTATGTTATAAGGTACTTTTCAATTTGAAAACCTCTTTTTGGTTTCCCTCAAACACTCATTATCTTTAATAACCATGTTTTAAAAATGATTTTGTTTATTATTTAATGTCTTTGTAAATGATTTAAAAAGACTTTTTTTTATATTTGTATTCATTAAATGGTTCTCAAAACGGTATGTTTTATCTATTTTATATGGAATGCTTCATTAAATAACAAATAGATTGTTCTATTATTAACAAACACAGAGAAAATGAATTTTCCACCATCGTAACAGTTATTTGATTTCTAGATTCCCTTAAAATAATACACATCTAATTAACTGACACACTCAATTTCATTTTTTTCGGTATCACGGGTTTGAAAACATCTTTTCAAGGAAAATGTTGTTTTGAGTTTGAAAATCATGTTTTAAAATAAAATAGTAATATTTTTTCAAATGTGTTTCTCATATGGGTTGTGAAGAGTTTTTCAAAGGGTGTTATGATGAAGGTGTTTTATTATTGATATGTTTCCTGGGATTTTATGAAACAGGTGTTTTAAATACCTTTATATTAAGGTTTGGAGCCTATTATACCTCACAGGTGAGCCTGATATAGCCTAAATTAATGGTTGATACCCATTTTACATCATGAGAAATTGGTGAGGTAAATACAACTTATATAAACGGTTGAGCACCATTATAACACATAGGTGATCTAGATTTATCTTATATAGAGATTGATACCCATTATAGATCTCTCATAAATTGGGAAATGATTAAATTAGAGGTTAGTCATATGGTTCTTCTAATTAAAATGGGGTTGAAAGGGTTTTTTAAATATTATTCTCCATGTCACCTAAAATAAGTATTAATTTCTTGTCATGGATTTTAAAGGATTTATTTTAGAAAATTGTGTGTGATTTTTCGAGTGAAACTATTTTATTTCATATCCCTAAAGAACATTAAGGATAATGATAAATGTTTTTTTAGTGTATTTGTATTTACTGAACTAATAATTCCCTTTTTATATAAGTTATTAATATTTTAGGATCATCTTATGTTTATTAAAATGTTTTCATAGGGTTTAAGTATTGGTAAGGGAATGAAAGACGTCAAGTTGAAATTCATGGATATTATATATGAAAAGAAATAATTCATTTTTTTTTGATATTTTATATTATGGAAAAAATATATACTAATCAAAAGTATACACTTTGTATTTTAATGTTTGGATATGTACGAGTTATGGCCTAATTTACTAAAAATATAAACCTAAAAAGATCATCAAACGTAATGAAATTAAATTCTTGAATAAACTCAAGATCATGAAATGTTTAATTCCAACTCCTCATAAAAACATAGACTCAAATTACATCCCCAAAACCTAGAGGTTATTATATAATATTTTCCTTCTAATTTTGATTTAATAATTGAAAATCAATAATTCAATTTATATGAAACAATATAAAATTACAAATGAATAAATTTTAATGAAAAAATAATAATATATAATAATATTAATATTTTATATAAATATATATTACTTTTTAAACTAAAAAATACATCCGTATTCAACACCAGGAAATAATTATATAAAATATTATGATTTAAATAAAAAAAATATAATATTGTGAAATAAATGAAAATCCTAATTTTTAAAATATTTAATAATTACATAAGTTGATGTAAATAATAAATCATGTTAAATAAATATATTTAATAATAAAATAATTTTTTTTAACATGAAATAAGAATAATAATTTTTTAATGCAATAATATTATTTAATTTAGCATACAATATTCACATAATTGATCATATAGTGATTATATTACCTCTTTTTTGACCTGAAGACAATGGAGTTGTCATTGGATGCTCCTAAGGTCCTTCCCATGTTAAAGGGGGAGGGATTAAATATATTATCCAAAGAAACTCACAACTATACTTATAATCCATCAACTCATGAGAATACCTCACAATCTATCATACATTTTACAAACCCTCATTTAATACCTTTTTATCTAGATATTTATTATCCCCATAAGTTCATTATCTTGTTCAATAACACTTCCCTATTTTCATTAGCTCAATCAAAATTCAATGAAATTTATAATCTCTTATACCTATATCTTTTTATAAACATTATATGGATTTGAAAAAAGATTGAAGCTTTAAATTAACATGTCCATGAATATTGGGGTCCTAAGATTCATGTGGGAGAGGGTCTAATTTAATTTTGTAACATTATCATTCACTTCTCTGATAATGAATATGTTATTCTTGTGTGGTCTGTAGATCCTTGTTTTTTAATTTTTTATGAATTATATATGTTAATAAGGACTATTATTTCCAATTGAGTCATTATTCATCTGTATATGTTATATGGGTTAGCCGTAGAGGTATACTATTCGATTTTTAAAACTCATCCATCCTCTAAATGATCAGGATTATTATTCATTAATACATTTGATTGGATTGAATAACTAAATACATAGGTCATCCAATTCCTCAAAAATTTATGTGGGGGTTGAAATATCAAAATCAAACTTGAATTTTTTATGAATTTAAATTAAAGGAAAATATTGGTATAGGCTTGAGGTTTGCTATGCATCTTGGTCACTATTGGTCTTGGAATGTAATCGAAAACGGAATTTATCTTAGAAATATCATTATAGTAGTCGATCTTATACTATAAGTATTACTAAGGAAGAAAATAAAGTATGTCCAGAAGGTTATTTTGATAAGTTTATATCAATAATAATTTTAGTGGGAACACCTCCATTATGAAGGGATGAGATTGCACTGTTGGTGTGATTCTGAGTAGGGGGTTTTGGTATCCAAGGTAAGTCGAATACTAAGTTTGTTGTGAATCATATAGTTAATTCTATAAAATCATTAATAAATATCTTTACACAAAGTGTGTGAGTTACTTTGGCTATGGGGATACTTTTAGGTGGTCTGGTAACACTTTAATGCATTTATTATAGGATAAGACATCATCCTCCACTATAAGAAATGAGGTCACCCCTTTACCCAAGGTCTGTGCGCATCCATTGGTTTTAGAAACAATAATGAAGGATGAATATGAAATCTTAGTGGTATTATAGGTGAAAAATCAGTTTGAAAAATTAGGTAAAGTTAATTTAAACATTGTTGAATGTTGGAGATGGAATGAATATGTTTTATTGTGTAAGGGGAATAATCCAAAGGGAAACATTTATATATCTGATCCATTGAAGGATTTTCCAAAATTGAAATATCTAATGGATATATATGAGAATATAACATTTGATGTTTATTTTGCTGAGGATCCTTTATAAAATTAAATATAAAACTTGTTTGATTTTTTTATCATTTAGGAATGAGGAATGAGAAGAAGAATTGAATTGATCTAGGGGTTATTTATTAAATAAAAGAAATAAAACATAAATATGAAGATATTAATCCAATTTTCCAAATCCAGTGGTGATGTGTTTAGGTAGAATGGAAATTCAAACTAATTTTTATATAAAATTTTCCAGTAACGAGATAATATAGAAAAATAAGAAAGACACGAATGGTTAAAAATAAATAAATTTAATGATCAATTGATTAAAAATATTTTAACAAAATAGAAAAATCAATCGTGAGTGTGACCCTATTCTAAATCCAGAGGAGGGTGATATTTTAATGTTCAAAACTAGTAATTAAGAATGATTTATTAGCTATGGAGTAGGTGGTGAAAATGAATACATAGTTCAATCAGAGCCAAAACAATGATGGAGTGCCAGAAAAGAGAAACAGAATGATTTTGACCCAACTCCTTCTATGTACCTAGTAATTTCCTTTTTGAAAGAGATAATGGAAAAAGAGTTTGTTAGAAATATTTTAGAGGAATAATGTAGAAATATGTATTATATAGAGATTTTGGTAATCCCCACTAAAGATGAAGTAGAAATCATAAACACTAAAGATCTATTTTATGTAGGTTCAATAATGTAATGGTTGGTATGGAGGATTACATCATGATCTATGAAAATATAGAGTCACTATTCCGGGATATCATCATATAAAAGATAAATTACAATAATACTTTAATTTATTAGAGTATCCACAAGGAGAATTGTTCAAATCATTTAAGGTTATTTTTTTTATATTTCCCATTGACTTTTAAAATTTTGATTTAGTGCCATCTCTGTTCAGGTTCGCACACACCTATAAATGTGTATTTTCTTAAAAATTAATATAAATAAAATTTAGAGTATCATAAATCTTATTTATGTGATCATATAATAGAAACCCCAATGATTATATAACAATGGTCATCAGAGGATACCACAATTGTTATATAAAAAATAATATCAAAATGATGATTATGTCTGCAATTATATTACACTTTATTTTCATATATATGACTCTAGATGCCTCTTAAAAATCATCAATTCCCACATTTAATCCTCAATATTCCTAACATATTTCTATAAGGTTTCATTTATTCTATAATTTAGCTTAGCTATATGATTATTTTTGGGACCATGATGATTAACACATCATAGTTCTAGTAAATTTATTTACTTTTTTATTACTACACTATACTTGTTTAGATACTATGGGGTTATATTCATCATTTTTATGTAATGTTGTTTTATTAATTAAAAATTTTAATTTATTTTATTTTGTACCGGATTTCACCATAAAAAAGATATAATTTGTTAAAAGAAAAATTATTCCAAAAAAATGTTACTATATATCCTTTTAATGAAATAACATCGAAGAATATCAACTTATCATCAGAAAATTTAATATTTTTATTTTCCTAATATTCCCATTTATTAAAAAGGTTTAAATGGAACCCTACCATACCAGAAGGGCCTTAGATTACATGGAACAAAGTCCCATTGGAACTGAGTCCATTATATACCAAAAGGACCAATCCCACAACACCACCCTAGTAGAAAACTTTTGCATCTTACTTTATCAATATTCTCTATTTTTTGATGTACTAATTTTTGAAAAATATGGTATTTCATAACATCCCCCATGTTTTGAAGAATTTATAGGTTTATCCTAAATGCTCCTAAGGCTAAACATTGATTTCCTAAATGACATATAGCTCGTAGGACATTTTACTTGATGTCTTAAAGTCTTTATATCCTATAGTCCATTGATATCAGGAAGGCCATGTGGCCCAAAAACCCAATTTGATGGAATAAAAACGAAATGGGTTTAATTTTTCAATGGATACCATACATGAATATCATTCTGATAATAAGAAAAAAATACACCGCATCATGCATTTTATCTCAGGTCTTTTTGATAGAGGATCACATTGGATACCACTCAGTTGTGTCGGCAACTACAAAACTATTACTCAGAGAAAAAAATAGATAATTCCATTCATTATCAATACCTAATATAAAATATTAATACATATAATTATATTATATTAAAATATAAAACTTTACTATATTAATTCATAATATTCAATCAGACAAAAAAAATTTACACACCCTAATTTAATTCCCCCATCATAATATAATCTACCATATTCTATAAGAAATAGTCTTTTATAATACAATAGACATTGATTCATACCATTAAAATAATCACTAATTTTCCTCATTTTTTTCATGAAGAGATATGCTCCATGAAGTTCAATATAAAATTTTCATAACATTTTGCATTTTATATAAATACAATTATTTTAGATAGACCTAAATTGATGTTAATAATATAAAATTTAAAAAAATGTTATCTTGATATGTTGTTTTAAAAAACCACATATTTGTTTAATAAAATAATATTATATAATTGTATTTTAATACTTTAAAATTGGTTCACAAAATAAGAATAATCATTCACCATATTATATAAAAAATAAAAAATGTAAGATGATCAAATAGTTCCCTCCTATAAATAATTTTTAGAATTATTAGGTTCCTTATATTAAAGTGACATTGTAAAAAACATAAAATTACCTCATAATACTTCTATTGTTAAGAGGAAGGAAAATAATGATGGGTTAAAATCTGATAATAAATAAACCACGAACCATTTAAATTTTTCAATAAAGAAGTGGTGTTTGATATATCAAATATTTTCATTCAACAAGTTTTTAATTTTAAATATGTTTATAAATCACATTAATTTGTTATATGAAAATTATTATAATTAAATCATATGGTGGAAGTCACTCCCCATATCATAATACCCATAATTATTTTAATTATTTTTATAAATTATAGAGTGACATAAAAATATATATTTTTGGGATTAATGAATTTTTATCTTGATTTTTTTAATTTTTTAAATTCTTGTGGTGCATGGTTTGGGGAAAACCATGTGTCTACCCTTATATTGAGATGTTTTCAATTTTTTTTAATGTGCAAGGTTTGACGTTTAGGGTTACTGCACAGTTTATGTAACATATAGTAGAAGCTATGTATCATCACCATTCCATAAGAGTTTTCTGGTGAATGCCTTTTAATAGGTCTAGAAAACCATATAAAAATCATGTGATATGGAACCTCAGTTAACATTGTCATTTCACACCATTTCATAATTATTTAGAAAACCGTTCCAACTACTTGGGTAATGTGTCCATGTGATTATTGTCTATGATTTTCAGAATTTTCCCTCTTAGTATTTTAAGGGGTATATCTCTCCTTTTCTCCTAATCCTTTGGAATATGTAGGACATATGAGAGGGTTTCTCTATCTCTCATTAAATATATGATTCCATGATCCATCCTATATATTTATTCAAATTTATCACGGTAATGTTCCTTCCTCACTCTTTTGACTTATCATATTCCTTCCCCTCTATTTATCCTCTTATGTTTATTCCCTTCCTAAGAGCTGTATGGATTTTAGGTTTGTATTTTTGGTTCATAAGGGCCTAATGTAAAGGGTTTTTGATGTTAGAGCATTTAAAATAATCATTGAGGCTTTTTTTGAATTCTATATCTTGGGTGATGACTTTAAACAATAATTTATTTAAGATGAGGGTGATGTTTTTAAGGGTTTTTTGAAATTGTAATGCTACTTTTTATTTAGTATTTCAAATGTATAATATGATAATTTAATTTAATTTTTGATACCTATGTTAATGTAGTGTAATGAATCATATTTAAGATACAATTAATGAGTTTTTTAATTAATGTGTGATTTATAAGGTGTTTTGATCCTCTTTGTGTTGTGAAATAAAGTTGAAAATTATGTCGTGACCTTTTGAGAGTTCTGAAATGAAAAAAGGGCAAGCTGATTATTAAAATTATTTTTAGATTTTTTAATTGGATAATTTTTGTAAAATGTTTTAAAAATTATTTTCAAAGGATTTATTTTAAATATGGGAATGAAATGATATTTCAAATTATCATAAAAAGTCCATCCACCAAAAATAATTTTAGAGGACTATTTAGAAATATTTTATTGATTTAAAATTATTTAATCATGTTTGAGACCTTCTTGAGATATTTGTTATACCATGACCCCCCATGTGTGATATTGTTTTTTATTTGAGTTTTCCCCAATGGGTATTCTTATTAATAAAAAATTTGTTATAATATATGAGATCTATGATGTTCGGTAATTTCGTTTTAGTTAATAGAAGGTTATGTGACATTTATTGGTTTTTATTAATTCATGATTGTGATATATCTCCTCGTAATTATTATAAATCATAGGGAATGTAGGTTGCACAATGATAGAGGAGATACTATTAATACTTAGTCACAATTAAATGGACTAAATCCCTAGTTGGGATGAATGTACCTAGGATATAAGGGAAGTACCACCAATGAGGGTGGGTGAGATAAAGTGGCTAGTTATAGACATATTATTACTTAGATAGTCCCATATATGGTTGCAAAAAAAGTATGTATAGGTCAAATTCATGATATGGTTATTAATTGACCATTTTTACTCCGTGATCATCCTTATGGAAAATTCCTTTACTATTTTCCCTTGTTTTATTGGAATACATGGAAGGACAATGTTCCCTTATTTATGCTTGTTCCCTTGTGACATGGTTATATTATTATTAGGTTTTTAATTATATATTTTATCAGGTTATTATTTAAATTTCACTAAATATTTTCAAAAGCATAATTTAAAAAGGGTTCAATCAAAGATGGTAAATGGTTTTATTATTTTGAAGGGGTAGAGGATCAATATATGGTGTTAAAGTGATTATATTAATATATGAAAAAGTATTAAAAATGTATAAAAGATAATATATATGTTATTGGAAAAATATTCATATTTATTAATATTTATATTGACTTATTCTTATTGGTTTATTTGAAACTAGCATAAAATGGATTCCAATTTATAAGTATTTTCATCAACTCAATGGTGCTTACCTACTATGATCGGTTTCTATCACACCCTATGCACAAAATTTAGTTTATACAACTATTATGGTTTCATTCAAGTTCCCCTAATGTGGTTTTCTTGTTTAGTATGTTTAGGTTTTTTCATGGTAGTGGGATTTGAATATAGAGAGTGACTATGTGTTACATATAAATAGTTTTATTTTAATAGTGTTTTATGTATCGACCTTGTAACCCAGATACTATATTATTATTATTTTTTATTTAGTCATGTAACCATTTTTCTTTAATATTTTTTTAGTTTTTTGTACTTTATTATTAATTCACACTCTGATTAGATGTTTCTGTTGGTTCTGTTAATTTTTTATACTAGTATAAAATCAATAAATGTTGTTATATTTTGAGACCTTGACCATCATTTCCCACCCTAGGATATTAGAAACATTAATCAGGTATTGCATGAGTCAGATTATGTGCCTGAATAAAAGGGGTTATCAAAGTTGGATAATTAAAAAATTGTATCAGATCACCAACTATTATTTTTTATGGCATGTATTGGTGGTACGGAAATTGGAACCATCAAAAGAACTCTAAATATAAGTGTGGTGAAGTGTTTTATAAGCTCTTTTCCATCATTTAACTCATATTTTATTGTTTTTTGTACTGTAGTCTTGATTTTGAGTTCAATTTTGGATATCCTGGATGGATTTTGTTATGTTTTACTTATATATTGGTCACCTAGGAGTACACTAATGATTCAAGGACTACGTTGAGTCAGGGAGGTAATATTAGTGAATGAACTAGGGTTTCATTTTCAACCCACATGGTATGGTAAACCGTAAATATCTCAAGATAATATATTTCCAAGAAAGATAGTGCTAGCTTCATGTTAGTGAATTGTTTACCATCTCATGTGACAAAACCATACACAGTGCAGTTCTCGATCCATATTTTATATTATCCTCCATTACATTTCAAATCGATCTAAATTGTGTATTCCATTGGTGGGATGTTAATTAAAGGATTAAATATTGTAAATTTATGTGATTAAATGTGGGTTCATTGGGAATTTTTCTTTAATAAATTATTTCGTTGATAAGGGGCTTTGTGTTATGTTCTTTGAAAATTTTTTTAGTACGTAGAAAGGAATTTAATGTGTTGTTTTTTTTGAAACTCATTAAAACATTTATGAAATATGTCTTCTTATTATAATTCTTTTTTTGTTTAAAAAATTCATTTTTTGGAAATTTAGTAATGTTAAATAATCTAATATTGTGTATTAAGTTTGAGTTATGTTTTGTTTATAAATGGTTTTATGGGATTTTATATGATTGAAAGTTATGTTTTTGTTTAAATATATAATTTTTGAAATATTTTATTTCAAAATGTGAAATTTTAAAATTAAATATTTAATATGCTTTCAAATCCAATGAACATAAAAATTGTATTTTTAATGTTTTATGGTGGGAATAATTTTGTTTTATTGAGTAAATGAATATTTTATGTGTTTTAACATAAATTATTTTTATTAAATAAATATTGTTTGGTTTAATTTTTAATTGTAATTATTTTTGGAATTGAAAATTATAATAGATTTTAAATGGGGTTTTAGTTTTATATATCATGTATTTAAGAAAATGATTTTTTTGAGATGTACTCAATTTGTAGAATGGTTACTTTTAATTTACTATTTACTTATGGGACTATTGATGTGATTACAGATCATCATAGTGTCCCCTCATATTCCATGTCCGTTAATATATGTTTCCCTCAAACATATTGATGATGGTTAGGGAAATCCGCTTTACTTAGGTGGCAGTTCACCAAGTTGGTGGATCTACCTATACTCTAAGTGGATTGGAATAAAATTACTTTTTCTCTATCTATTAATTCTTGGATTAGTTCCCATTACTATTGTATTAGAGTGAATATATAGGATTTAGATTCACCATTGATGTGTTGAGTTCTATTTATATTAATAGAGGGAAGGTCTGGTGGGATTTTCTAGGGATCTTTTGAGTTTACCATGAGTGGATTTGATTTAGGTGAACATTATTTTGTTTAAATTATTTCGGTTTATTTTTAGGATTTTTTGTTGTGTATTTTTTTTGGATGTCATAAAATTAGAAGTTGGTTTATTTTTCATTCTTACCATTTTAGATGAATTTTTGTTTTTTGGTTTTGAATATATCTGGCTGTTTTGGTTTATTTCCCCTAGATATACATGTGTATGCATATGATATGATTTTTTTGAGTTTAGTTTATTGATCTATTGATAAATGGAGATATTTTGGGTAGTAATTGGGTAATTAAGATGGATTTAAACTTCAATATATTGATCACTCAATTTTCATACCTTCATTGGGATTTCCATGGGGTATTTTTCTAAGATGGAGGTCCTAATTTACATATTGAGTATAGTGACCTGGAACTAGTGTGCATATTGTTTATTTTTCATGGAATTCCCATGAGATATTATTATTGGATTTGTTTGAGGTATCGATTTTCTGATTAGTGAGTATTTGTTTAGCGTATGACATTATTCCACAATTGGGCTCCCCATGAGGAGTTGAGAATATGTTTCTGGGATGGTTTCTGGGATGTTTTTGGAGACATGATATCATGTTTGATGACCTAGATAAAAGGTCTCCTACCTCATCTTCACACCATCTAATGAATTCCAAAATGTTGAGGAGCCCTATGGTTGGTCTCCACTCCTTCATGACCTTGATTCATGATCTTTTTGTTTTAATTTTTCTAAAATCATGTGGTTTTAATGGATTCGATGATTTTTTATAATGTTTTTTAGTGTCCAGATGTTTTTTCATGACCCCCTCACTATATAGGTACACTTACATGGAAAAAATAAAGCAATACAGATAATTATTCCCACTAATCACCTCTAATAGGTCAAAGGTTGGCAGCTAACTCTGAGGGTATACCATGAAAACACATGGAATGAATTTTCCTTGATATATTTTTTGAAAAGAATATAAGAATAGTAAAAACACCAAAAATTATAATTTCATTAATATAAGAGGAAATAAAAATAGATTTAATTGAATACATAAATGAAAATATTAAACAAAAATTACCAAAAAACAAACCATGGGAATCAACCACGAACTCTAGGAACTCCTAACGACTTCTCAACTACACCTCCAGGCCTATAATGTCCATCCTTGTCTAAAAATATTCCATGATGACCTAAAAATAGTCATATATATAAGGTAGACATAAAATTTATCATTAGTATGATCCTCCCTAAAACTCATCTTTTAAAAAGTGAAGGAAGAATAATAAATTCCAATAAATAAATAAATGAAACTAACTCATTACTTAAATAAGTAATACAAGTTTCCCATCCTCGGTATAGTTTGATCAACATGTAAAACATTGAAGTAAAGAATAAAATATCAAAAGAAAATATATTAAAAAGGTACCATAATTCTACTTCTCCATGGGTTTCTTACTCTCATGCCCAAAATTGCACCCATTTTATGCTCATATATTCTATAATAATTTCATGCTTGATTTGTGTTGGGCCTCATCCCTATATACCAGGGGCCCATATAGGGGTTAAAATATCTTGTTTGCATTAGTCCACATATAAACATATTGATCATCATAATCCCATTTATTTCAATGTGTATTCATAGAATCCACTATAACTTGTGTACAAACATTATATCTCAAGATCATATAACCATGTAATCACACCCATGGTAAGCCTAATCCACTATGTCCAGATAAATGTATGAGTTATAATTTTCACTCCAATATCCTAAACAAAAATATATATTGAACCATGGGATATCCAAGCCTTAGTTTGAGTGCATCATATATCAAAATGAATTATATCCTTGTATATTATTACACATCTTCATTTGATATGAGAGAAGGGGTGGGGGAGAAATCATCTTTTTGTTCCTCACTATTCTGTATTTTAGGAGAAAAGACACCTTAAATTATTTGGGTGTTGGTATCCATATAGAAATTGGTGTTGTTGAATATAGATTTTAATGAAATATATAATATCTCACACATCCAGACTTTGGGACATTTTTTATCCCTAGATCCCTATCTTTCTATCGTCACAAGACACACACAAAAACAACTATTATCTAGGTGACATGTAAGCATATAATCATCAACTCACATATAAATTATTTCTTATTAATTAAATAATATTAATTTTTTTAAATTTTTCTAATTTATAATTCAATATTCTCCACAAAACATTAGGGTTACTAATAATTCATTACTTATAGACTTTTGAATTCCATAATTATATGAGAATATGATGAACCATACTTATTATCTTTCTAACCCATTAATTATTCCATATCATCTAGGTATTCAGGGACTCTTCCTAAGAAACCACATACACATACAGTGCATAACATCAAACTATGCTTAGAAGTTATAATTGACCATATAAAAATCCAACCACACAACCATTAAATAAGAATAAAGAATGAATTATGAATGTCAATGAAAAATCTCCACTATGAGCTCATCCAAACTGACCTATGTCCCACACTATCACAAATAGTAGAAAAAACTATATGTTATTACTGATATCAATCAACACATCATTAAATTTCTCCCATTCCAATTTCCCCTAGAAAATCCACCATCAATATAATCCATGGGATCCCATTCTATCAATTATGTTTATTATCATCAAAATAGCCCCTGGCCTATATCACAAATCTCACCAAAGGTCCCCAAGAATATCAAGGATTTTAGTTTCAGAAAAAATAACTCTTTGTGCATAGTTCACAAATAAATTTCATGTGTATTATTTACTCATTAGAAAAGGCACTAAGCCAATTATATTGATTCTTTTAAGACTCTTCCAATAAGGACCAGGATTGTCAAACCACCAAATATTTATTCATTAATAAAAAGTATATTAATTAATTATTTAATTAACTAGTTGATTATGTATAATTTTTTTACAATATGGATACCTATATAAACATATCATAAAAACATTAAAAATTATAATCATTCTAAGAGTATAATTATAAAGATATAATAAACTCAAAAGGATTAGTGTGAAATCCACTTAGGACTTTACCAATTGATTATATCATCATTTATCTGTATATTTTTTATCCATTTAATGAAATTAAATATTCCAAACCATTAATGAAAAAAATACAGAAAAATAAATTTGACACTATCAAACAAACATAGGATGCAATATTGATGAAAAAAATCCTAAACCACATGTAATCATAAAAACCCATTTATTTAATGAAATAAAAGTTTTAATGAATAATTTTAATACAGGGTAATTCATATTTAAATTACAAACATTATTGAAATATTTATATAATTATTTCTATAATTCATTAACAAAATTGTACACCAACAAGAAGTTATTCATTTTTCTCTCTTAGATAATTCTAGACTGATCGAGTCTTAATAATTTAATCTATGACAAGAGATTCCCATACATGAATTAATAATATTAATTCACTCCATGTGATCAATATTAAGGAGAAAAATATTATTTCAAGTGAGTATTTTATGTAATATGAAAATAATGAAATTTTTTTATTATCAATTTATTTAACAGAATACAGTAATATTTTAATTGTTGAAATATTAATATATTAAAATTAATATCATGTAATTTCAACTTCTTCATTTTTTCACTATATAATATTGAAAAATATATACATTTTGAAATACATTGTCTCAATTAGGTTAATAAAATTTAGTTAAAAAAGAAACACAGGAATAAATATTTCATGAATTTCATATTGAAAAATAGAGAGAGAATATTTCTCGTTACTCTTTAAAAGAGAATCAAAAATAGAAAAACAAGAACTAGAGAGTGGAAGTTTAGGTTCATAATATTGGAAGGTATAAAGAGCCACATATGATTTAAAGAATGTTGTAAAACTATAATGAAATGTTTTGGGATCACCAAAACGTTAGACAAGTAAATGATAAAAAATAAAAGGGATACAACTATTTCATATAAATAAAAGAGTATTCCCGGTGGACTCCTAGGATCTTCAATTAAACTACCATTTAATTCATAATTAAATTTTATTTTTGTAGTTAATTCTATTCATAACCCATTTTAAACTCATGACAATTTATTAGGAGTTAAAATATTGAATTTATAAATCTTAAAAAGACCCAACATTCCAAATTTTAATTCACATTAATTATTTTGAAAAGGCATTATAGGTGAAAAGGGATGTTAAAAAGAAGGTTCTGTACACACAAAAAAACAATTTCCAAAGATGCATGCACTGCGTTATGGTAATGTGGGCTTAACCTAATGTATTCTGTTACCATTATGTGATGTTCAAAAAACATGTTTAGAACTTACATAAATTTATATAGACCCTTAAATGAGATTAATAATTTTATAAATACCCTTTCATATCTCAATAGAACTCAACCTAGCCCACACACATGCTATGGGTACTAATAATATCTCTTAACTCACCATAGGAAAAAACTAACATACTATTAAATAAGATTCAGGAAATCAAAGGTACATTTATATCATGAATTATATGACCCTTATTCAATTATAAAAACTCTCATAGAGCCTTATATAGTGTTTAACTACCCTTACAAAGAAAAAGAAAAAAAGAACTACCCTTAGTTAATCCATAAAAAAACTAGTCTGGCAATTATATATCTATATGATGAATGTCTTCACCATTAATTAAGTGAATTCTTTTTTAAATAATGGTATGAAAATTTTAGGTATAATTGTTTTTTGTAAAATTATCTAATAAATTAAAAATTAAAAATATTTCAAGAACCATTTTGAAAATTTTAATGCTCGGAAAAACAAAGAAATTTATCTATAAATACATGATATTATATGAAATTCCACTAAAAAATATCCATTTTAGATAATTTGAGAAAAAAAGGTTTCCAATAAAAGACATGTGAGATTTCACTCATGGACCTCACTAAAAATGGAACACAATCATTCAATAGGGGAAAATATTATTATCTACTCAAACTCATTAAGAAGTTAAAAAATTCATAAATCAATATAAGATCGTTAAACAATATGAATAAAAATAAAACAAATAAATAAACACAACAAGGATGATCAAACATCAAACAAAACATGATATTTAGTGTGTATCAAGAACTCCCACAACCAAGTGTTATCCTCCAGACCACCAAAACACTACAAGTAATGAACCAAAGGAATAACATGCCTTCTTAATAGCTTCAACTTATGGTTTTGAATATTAATAGTATATTCATTAAATATATCAATTTATTAAATATTCAACTCTCCCTAATCAATTATGTTGTAATTTTCATGAATACATGGGTGAATCTGTGATACATTTATGATTCCATAGATCTGGTTCATCTGGGGGTTAGAGATTACCAATACACCAAATTTCCATCATAATACGACACATTTAAAGATAAAAAAACTAGAGAAATATTAATCTGATGACCAAACCCCTGATCACCATGATGATGAGAAACCTTCAAAAACTCATTATATTTAATATTGACCACAATATTCCAACTCCAATGATTAGGATAACACTTATTATGATCCTTCACCAACATAATTTTCTCATAGATCAATTATACCTTCACTGTTGTACTATGTACCAATTCCTTTTTGGTAATAGATGACTCCCTATAATGGCTTAGGATTTTCATATATGGATATTACAAGTTTTTTAGATGAATATTCATTAAATTATGTAAACACATTATTCTAATTTGTAAAAATATCTTCAACATCTCTTATAAATATATTTACCTAGGTACTCTTACTTAAAACCTTTTTATTCCCTCGGGAAAAGATAACAAATGATATGTTTAGCTGAATTACTCAGTAAGGGTAAATAAGAGATATTTCTAAGAATAACAAAAAAAAGGTGTATGAGTTCATAATAACAACATTTAATGATCATACCCTTCATTTTAAAGATCTTATATATGGGTCAGAGCATAAGTATTTGAATTTCAAAAGAAATGAATCATAATAGAGTCAAAAGGATAAACCCTGAAAGCATAACATCGAAATAAGTCATGGAATTATGGAAGAGATTTTAAAATATAATATCATTCCCAATAAGTCAGGTGCTATTCCAAAACGTATGAGGGTTCTTCTTGGGATCTAAATATATGGGGCGGTATACACCACCATCCCAAGTCATAGTCCTTTCCTTTTAAGGGATCAAGTTTTCCCTACTTCCTATAGCGTATCAAGCACCTTGACATGTTTCCCATCATTATCTCATGAGATTTAAATATTTCCCAATTAATTAGAGGGATATATAGATCAATCCCATCAAATAATGAAAACCATACATATGTGTTCCCCAAGAACATAAATCATTCACTATATCAAACTCCAATGAATGAATTTAGTCTCATAAACATCATTCAATCAAAATATAACCCATGAAAAAGAAATGGTTTCCATAAATATCATTCCATCATTAACCTAAACCAAAAATATGAATAATAGTGATAATATTCTTGAGTTATATCCAAATGAAATAATAGGTTACACTAAAAAAATTTATTTTCGATGCAAATTAATTTTGGAGATCACTTCGAAATAATTTTCGAGGAAAATACCCTTACTGTTTTGAAAACATTTTATTTTCTTCAAATGTCATTTGATTTTAAAAGAAAAAAATACGTTGAAAATAAAATTCAAGAATTTATGGGTAGCTTCAAAGAATTAAGACGTCCGTAATGAAGAAAATTATATTCATGTTTTATAAGTTATAAGGACATTCCTCCCATACTTTTACAGGAAAAGGCATAAAGTAAATTGTTAGGAAAATGAAAAAATTATTCATTTAAAACTATTTAGTAAAAATTCACACATGGGTAACAGTTACATGAAAAATTGTTGAATAGTAATTACAATATTTTGGATTTTTATGAAACACGTAAATTAAAGAATAATGTTCTACAGTAGATACTTATGTATAATCAATCTCAAATAACAACAAGATTATGAAATTAACCCTTACCACCTTATAATCAGTTGAATAATATGCGTCATGAAATGAAAAAAATTATCTAGATAGAAAAATAACATACAATTCATAATAATACTAATTATAAAAATTCATTTGAATTATATACCCAACACAAAATAAATAGGTAGTGTGTAAGGTATGTGCCCCACAAAAATAAAAGTGAGAAAAAAATACCTTACCGTAAGAATGTTTTACTTCATATGTATCTAGAAAACCTATATAATTGTCTAAATAATGTTATTAATATATTATAGAATCATATTCATATGTATTATATTTTATGTTTTCATTTTATATCATCTTTTCACCATTTTTAAAAACATTACATTATTACCCTTCTTTTGGGCCTTAAATGCTTCATTTTCATATGCCTGTTTGGTAGTATAAGTCCCACCACTTGTTCATAGGATATATTTATTTATTCAATAGAGTTATATTAAGGTTATTTATATCATATTTATTTATTATGTACCATTATATAATCTTACTTAAAGGAAAACATGGAAAATAAATCGCATCACATCATAGAGATGGAATATCGTACACTCGTACGAGTGATGGTATCATTCTGTTAATGGTGAAATGGTATGGAAGAGGATGGAATATTAATTTTATTTATGAAATTAATTAAATTTTGTAATTATATTATGTATTTATTTATATTATATAAATAAATATAACCATAAAAAAACAGTGTTGAAAAACATATTACACCACGACGTAGAGACAATAATCCATATGTACGTTCGTTCAATGCCTTCAATTTCATAAGATCTATAAAAGGATTAACATGGTTATTAAATAATCATAAAAAATATTATAATATATTTGTTACTTTAGTACTTAAATTATTATCTAAATGTCAAATTAATTAGAAGTATAAGAATAAATAATCTTGGAAGAGTCGATAAAGATGATTACCTCTTCTTTGGAGAACTTCCTTTAGATCTCCTATTAAGGATAGTAGGGCCGATATTTTGAGAAAAAAGGAATATTTATAATATCTCTAGGTAATTTTAGATGAAAAAATTTATGGGTATGGTCAATCATGAAGGCTAAATGTGATATGAATAAGTAAGGGTGGAGGTTCCCTTTTATAACTGAGATGAGTGGATCTTTTTGAATTTTCAGAAAATATTAATTTATAAAAAACTAAATCCCAATCCAAATACCAAAAAAATGAAAATTATTAAAATATTGAATGTGATAAGGTTTTAATATCATCATAATATATATTTTAGACATGTATTTTTGTTATTTTAAACCTTTTCATTTTGATTATCCCATTGTTAACCTATTTTAATTTTAACAATGTTTACAATTTATTCAATATTAAATTTATTTTAATTTCTACTTATTTGATGTAAATTAGACCCTAAATCAAAAATTAATAACATTTTAGAACATATTAATATTATTTTTAATTTTTAGTTTTTTTATTATTCTTAAACAATTTAATAAAATATTCTTTTAATAAAATATCATTTGTATCAATTTTGAAACAATTCATTTCATTGACTTTTAAAATTTTCAATATATCAATTTAAATTTGAAATATATATTTTATTATATCTATAAGGGGTCTAGGTGTTCTATATAATTCATGGATCCAATTAATTATCTAAAATTATATTTATTTTAATATTTTTAATATCATTTATTTGATATCTTAATTGATAAAATAATTACTACATCAGTTTTGTTTAATTATTTAATACAGATATATGTTAACTGAAAAATAAAAATAAAATACCATAATTAATATATATATTATATTTTTCATAATAACATTCATAGTCTAATATATCATTTAGGAATACTTATTTTAAAAATGAAATAGTAATTAAAATTTGAATGTGACACCTTTAAATTATTATTAAGTTAAATAATATAAATATAATATTCTAATCTAAGTGTTATAATAGTCAAAAATTAATTAATAACATGAAAATATTTTTTAAGATAATAATTTATATTTAGATTCATTCATAAAATATTTTTCCCCATGTGGACACATATGAGATATTTAAGATAAAGAAATTGACTTTTCATGAAGTTATATTATTTAAACATTATATAATCCATTTTCTTAGAAAAGTGTTGATTAAACAACTTAATTTATATAATTATGTGTTAACGGTAGAATTATATTCATACAATAAATTTCTTTCATGTGTTATAGTCGTTTTATTATCTTCACCATTTTATTTTTAGACTAGACTTCCCAATTTACCCTTTACCATGGTAACAAAATTTACCATGGTTACTATTCATATTAGACCCAAAAAGGTTCCTATTCAATTAATTTGGAACTTATGAATATAAATATTGAATTAAATTCTCAAAAATCAATAAAAATAAGTTTCAAATTTTTATTTAAAATAAAATATTTAAAACGCCACGAGGATTAATTTTTTTTAGAAAAACATCATTTCAAAACATTAAATGTTTTTATAATTAATTAATTACTAAAACACATTTCAAAATAACAGAATTAATTTAAAATAATTTAAAATAATTAAATTTTAAATATAACCCAGAACATAATTCACTTTGTAATGACATTAAAATAATATACAAATTTAAATAAAAATCTATATTCTCACTATTCTATAAAACATGAAACTTTTAAGAAATGTAGAAAAAATTCATCTTGAGCTAATTTTTAAATTTTTATTTAAAAAGAAATGTTTATTTTGTAAAATAAAATTTATAAATGCACTAAATGTTTGTTCTTAAAGACGCTCTTCCTTAAAAAGTGATAAAAATTCCTTTATAAAAATATAGCTTTTATAAGTAAGATTGAGTTTATTTGTATCTTATGTCTATAAAATCTATTGGATTATTGGTAATATATTTTATAGAATATATATATATATATATATTGATTTCATGGTTTGTTTAATACTATTTATTATCTCTAATTTAATAGCAAGGTTGTCATTATCTTGTCAAAATAACTAGAATAATTAAATGTTGTTTTGTAGAAACTCAATGTGGCGTGAATCGCATGCTATTATTGTGTTGTGTATACCACAATCTTAACATGGTGTAGTGTATAACAAAATATGTTAATTAAATTATATTTATTCAGAAACAAATATCTATAAAATCTCAGGATATTACATTCTACCCCATTAAAATGAATTTAACCATCTTAATTCATCATTCTACTATAAAAAATGAGGATAGTTAGGCATCATCAAATGATCATATTATAATATAACTTTTTCATAATGATGGTTTCTACAAAAACATTTACCTGGTGAGTGGTATTGTTTTTACAAATTTATCTTTATGATCAAAAATTTCTAATGGTTTCTCATCATAAGAAACATCATGCTCAAGCATTACAACCTCTGAGTTTAGTGAATGTGAACGATCATGTATGCAATTCCATAGAAGAGATAACTATAAAAAATATTGAATATATTTCATGGAATTCCAAATTTATAATCTACTGTTCCTATAATATTATAAATTTAAAAATATTATCTCCTTGTAATTCAAAATTCCACTTCAAAAATGAAAGGGGGATGTTTGAGAATTTCATTGTGGAAAACCTACATCATAAAAATAAAAACTAAAAAACCCTTTAAAAATAGAAATTTTTAACCTTAATGATTACCCAAATTAAATTATAAAATGGTTTATAAAAAAGATAATATAGGTGGAATGGGAAAAATGTACAGAGAAGTGAAATATAACTATCGTGTTCTGATGGATATTGATAGGCATATTGGCCATTATAATTTTAACCATCACAAAGAGATATATATGTAATGATCTAAGGGGGCATTTGATTGATAAGAATTGAAGATACAATGATATCATTTTCCTTTCATGATGATTTCCCTATTATTGATGAATTTTCACCATAAGATATACTTACTTGATTTTGTTCTATTTTGTAAGAACAATCTAATCCATCAGTTGTTCCTTGATCAATTCACGCTTCAACTCTTACTCTATGAAATATGGATGAAATTTTAATTCCCAAAGAAATAGTTGATCATAAGATATAAAATGGAATGAAAAGTTATTCCTTAGGCCTCTGGTTATCATTATAGAAAAAAAATTAGATAATGATATCCAATATGCATAAATATTCATATGGTTGAGCAAAAAAGTTTATCTCTAAAACCCTATACTATGTTAAACAAAAATTCATTAAAAAATGGTTTCCCATATAAGCCATCCAAAATATTAAAATACAATATTTTTTAAAGAGGGTCTCTATATTTCCTAAAATTGACATATCATTTATTCCCCCAACATCTTATTGTAGATCTTAATTGTCATACAATAAACATGTCATTACCATTATCACGTATTCTATTGTAGATGGACCCATTTTCTCCTCGTGCACTCTCTCAAGCGCACTTCTTCCCAATCTAGGGTTCCTCCCCCGGGTATGGAGTAGCTTATCTTCTCATTTCTTTTTCATCATGATTCTATCATACTTTATGATCCTGTTTCATCCTTTTAGGTTTTCTTTCTCTACTTAGGTGTCCTTGTCTTCTTCTTCCATTCATGGTGCTCTTCTTCTCCTATTTATTGTCAGATCACATAGCGACAATGTTTTTATGGTGATTCTTAGATGACTTCTCTCACTCCTATACTCTTATCACCTGAACCATCATGTTAAATTCCATCTCTATTTGGCAGGAATCCAATATAGTGGTTTGGGACTATGTTGGTGTCAGATGGTTCGTGGTCACCTTTGTCGGTTTTTTCACCCCAATGTAGATGATTTTTTATCCTGTTCTTTAATGGTGATCTCTAATGCCATTGCATTTGATTTTAGGTAGTGCTGGTCAATGATGTTGTTTTCAGTGGGATTGATGATGTTAGGTTCTTCTTGGATAATTTTATAGGTCCTTTCTTCTCGCACGCTGCTCTGGATTCTGAGTTCATTTTCCCCTTTCCAATTTTTTTAGGTGTAATGGCATTCATAGAGGTTTTGGAATGTGTTCGTGTGAGCGGTGGGTGTTCTAAGAGGCATAACTGCAGTGGTCTTATCCCATTATTAGGTCCTTTGGTGTTGGTTTTCCTTTTTTACCGCTTCTGTGCAAGATGATTTTATTTTTTCTTTGGTAATGATGATGGTCCTGATGTCAATTATTGTTTGTGCCTTTAACTATGTAGAGACAGTGGCAAGATGGATGTTCGGGTTTGTGGTCTGAGGTTCCTACTTCTCGTGTAGTTCAATATGATGTACTTACTGAGGTTGTGATATTGTGACATGTTTTAACGTTTCATTTTGAATTTTGAATCATGAATGGTGGTACATGGTTAGATGATTTGTTCTTGTGGTGGGCCCGAGGCGACTGCACGCTGGCTGTTCACCTTAATTTTCATTTCTATTTTTAAATATATAGTTAACTTTGTAATCTTCCATTACTATGGTTTTGTTATGTCTTTATTTGATTCTAAGGTTCCCAATTATCCACAAATTTGTTTATTCTGAAAATTAAAAATTTGATTTGGAGGAATTACTCACTTCTGACATAGTAATAACCTGAATTTCCATAAAACATTAGTAAAAAAATGCAAGCTTTAAGAAATTAACCCTTTCCTCATACCATAAATCCTAAAATTATATAAAATTACTCCATGATATCACCAATCACATTATAATCAGTTCTAATTTCATCAATACTATCCAATTTATTTTATCACAATCAAACATCTCTTAACCTCATTATTAACCAAACATCATCCACATAGTAATGGTAATCTTTCGCCTAATTGTTTTCTTCTAAAAATACCATCTTAATTATTCTTATTCTTTCATATCCTTATGTAAAAGCACTAGTAGACCAATACATAAATTCTTCATTATTCCCTAATTCCATAAAATTACTTCCAAAACATTATTCCTAAATTACAATACATAAAAACACAATCATTCCACCACTTTGTTTTTCAATCCTCATAAAAAATAGTTATCACAAGAAATTTATATTTTTCTGTGTTCTTAAGAGGTTACTGACATTGATCATCATTGATAGCCCTCGAATTTATACGTTGGTTATCATAATGCCCATTTTCCATTCACTTAATTCATTTAATTGTGGGAGGTTCATTCTATGAAACCATTTATCTATTCAAATTGTTAGCTATATTTTTGTCATAAATTTAGTAGTCAATTTCCTAAGGACCTTATTTCCCACACATAAACCATTTACTACTCCTTTTAAGATAGTGTCCTCCATGTTTGTTTTCACACTTATATAAAAAAGGAAAACTCATCTTCTTTTCAAAATAGTTTTTGTTTTTTCCATTGAATTCCATTTTTCTATTCCTATTGATCCCATAAAATTTATGGTTAACTACAATCGCAAAATCAACCTTGAGGTCACATTGAATGATTTCCTCATAGCTACCGAAGTTCCTTATGGATAATTCCCATTGGAGATTGGTTATAATCTAGAAAATAATTGATAATCCTTAATATCATATTGGATGATAATCCTAGAAGCATTCCTTGAATGTCTCTTAAAATATTCATTGTAGGTACCAACATATTCTGAATCATTTTTCTTAAGCACAAGGAACTCCTTATCAAACATTATTCAAATAATATGGCGAATGTACTTATTGAAAAATTATTTCTTTAACTCATCCCATTCCTTGGATTGAGTTTCATTTTGTGGCCTCACAGTATTGATTAGAGTCCACCACTGGTCCTCATTACCTTAAAAATGACAAATATAAAAAATGAAACTTTCTTGTTCTAAATATTTAAGGAAGGAAAATATCATTTTAGTGGCATGGATCCATTTCTCACCAACAAGTGGATTATAATAACCACTGAAATAATGTGTTTGTTTCCTCATAATGGACTCAATATAATGTAGTTCCCACCTCTAGTCAATAAGACATCTATCATGATTCATACCTTCTGTGACAATAATAATATGATTTTTCATTTTTTCTCCCATTACAATGAGTTTACCAGGTGAACAATAACTGAATTTGTTATTTCATTCGACAGTAATATTATTCCTTTAGGTTCCATCCATTGGCAAAAAAAAAGAATAGTGAGAGAAACAATATCCATACTAGGAAAACCAAATAATCATGAGAATTTTCTTCCAATATCTAATATCTTATGTTTAATCCTAGGTTATCCAAGATCATTACCAAAATTATTGGATTGTGACATATAATTAGACTTATCATTGATGATCTTACTACGATTTTATCATCCTAGATTATAATGGTTAACTAATCCTATGTTATTATGCTCACTATAATAACGCATGCTTTTAATTTATAGATATTACATATATTTATATTAATATTCATTACATTACAAGAACACATGACTGAGGTCCGTAATAGTTTAGTCCCTTTTGAAATGAAAAACACGTGATTCTAATTTGGTGAAAGATCATAAAAATTTTACATAAATATTTTTTCCTTAGTACTATAACTTAAAACCATTCTTTATAACCTAGTTAAAATATAGCATATGAAAGGGTGAGCTTAGATGTTCTGTAATGGTAAACATTAGAGATATGTGGGCATTAAGTACACAAAAGTGTTTGAGAGAATAAAAAAACAATTTATGTTCATACCATACATATCAAAGATCATATTAATGGGTTATGGAATAAATACTTGCTGTTTGTAGGATATAAATCACAAGTAATACGAAATCATAGTCAACGAAATCATATTATAGAAATGTAACATTGAAATGCGGAAGACATATAAACATGTAATATATTTTTTTATAAGTAAAGGCCCACTGCATAAATTATCAGGTAACTTCATTGGGAATATACATACTCAGAAGGACACACCCCAGTCCATAGTCATTATCCTTTCATTTCAAGGGATCGGGATTCCGCTTCATCCCATAGTAGATCAATCTCTTCGACTCGTTTCCCATTATTATCGTAAGAGATTTTAAAATTTACACAATGAATTGGAGGGAGATATAGGTCCCACCCATAACATAATGAGAACCACACATATGTGTTCCTTAATAACAGATATCATTTATCATATCATAACACATGGAATGAAATGGTTTTCATACACGTCATTCATTCATAACAGAACCCATAGAAAAGAAATGGGTTTGTTAAATATAATTCCACCATAAAAAAACATCCATTGGAATAATTTTGATTCTGTCCTTGAAAAATGTATAAATTAAATCATAAGTTAGATAATTTTTCTTTATCATAGATGGAAAATAATTTTGAGAGATCATATGAAAATAATTATTGAAGAAAATATCATTTTTTCTTGGAACTATTTTATTTTCATATAATTCTACACAATTTTTAAAAAAAAATTATTCAAAAAATATACTTGAATAATTATAAAGTTTTATTAAATAAATTAATATGTCATAAATGTTGAAAAATATATTAATTTTTTATAAATTAAAAAAACATTCATCCCATACATTTAACATAAAAGTCACAATGTATTATATTAGGAAAATAAAAAATTGATTCCTTTCAAACCGTTTATTAAATCATCACACATGGGAGATAAAAAAATTACAAATTACGGAATAATGTTAAAATAATCTTTGAGAACATTTCTAATAAACATGGACATGATGGATAAATATTTCCCATCAGATACTATTGTATAAACAATCTCGAATAGCAATGAGATTATGAAATTTACCCTTTCCACATTATAACCATTGAAATCGTACTCCTCATGAAATAAATAAAATTATATGGATATGTAAATAAAATAATATTAATAATAATACTCACAAAAAAAATCCATGGGTATTATATAAATCACACAAAAGAAACATGTTGTGTGTAAGGCATGTGTCCCATAGAAATAAAATTGAGAAAAAAATCCCTTACCTTGGTCTAATTTCCTTCACATGTATACAAAATTCAAGTATAATGGTTCATGTAATGTGATTATTTTATACCAGAAAAATATTGATATTTATTATATTATATACGATCCTCTTATATGATTCTAACACCCATTTGTTAATGATATTTCATCATTACCCTTCTTTTGGCCGTTAACTGCATCATTTTCCTATGCATGTTTTCAAGTATAAGTCTGATTTGTTCTGTATAGGTTGTAGTTATGTAATCATAAGAATTATATTATGGTAATATATTTCATATTAATTTATTATATAAATTTACATAATTATCCCTGAATGGTGAATGTAGAAAATGAATCACACAACTTTGTGGAGACGGTAGGCTATATGTACGGATGAGCGATGGTATCATTTCATTAATGGTGAAATGGTAAGGAAGAAGATAGTATAGTAATATTATTTCAAAAATAAATAAAATTTTATAATTATTATTATATATATATATATATATTATATCTATCATTATACCAATCCAAATAATTTAGTGATTAAAAATAGATTACACAGTGACATGGAGACAGTAATCTATATATGCATTGGTGCAATGCATTTGTTTTTTTATAGGATGAATAAAAGATAAAATATTGTTATTACAAAATGATTAAAAAAATATTTTCATATATTTTATATAGTTATTATTAATTTATAAGGTAAAATACACATGAATTGTAACTAGTAGAAGAAATAATCATAAAAGAGTCAGTAAATACAATTAACTATTCTTTGGAGAACATCCTTTAGATATCCTCTTAAGGACACTAGGGTTGGTATTTTGAGAAGCCCAGATCTTATAAATTTTTATAGGAATATCTAGAAGATAAATTTGAAGTGTAAATTTGATATTGAAATTTCAATATGACTCGGATAAGTGATGGATGATGTTCACTTCTATAAATGAGGTGAGCGGAATTTTTGGAATTTTCTCAAAATATGAATTTATAATAAAACAAATCTCAATGGAAATACCTCCAAAAGTCCATTTATTTGAATATTGGATGATATAAGTATGAAATATCATCAAAAATATATATTTTAGACACATTTTGAAATTATTTTAAACCTTATCATTTTGATTAACCCTTAGTTATCCTATTTTAATATTAATTAAGGTAACACAATTTTCAATATTAAAAGGTTGTACATACAACTTATTTGATGTAAATTAGACCATAAATTAACAATTAATAAAATTATAGACCATATTATAATTATGTTTTATATTTTCAAATAATTTATTATTTTTAAATATTTTAATAATATATTATTTATTAAAATATCATTTTTGTTAATTTTGAGTCTATTTATTACATGGACTTTGACTAATAGCATGATAAATTAATAAATTATAAATAAATAATTAATTATATACCTAATGAGAGATGGTAATATTTAAAATTCATTAATAAAAATAATTATCTAAAAGTTTATTAATTTTAGTATTTTTGATATAATTTATTTGATATTTCCATTTATAAAATAATTACTAGATCATTATTGTGAAATTATTTAATAAACTTATTTCAAAAATAAAAAATAAAAAAAATACTATGATGAATATAAATATTCTATTTTTTAGAAGAATATATATTGTAAAATATAACATTTGGGTATACCTCTATTAAAAATGATATAGTATTTAAAACATGAATGTAGAATCTTTTAATTTTTATTAAATAAGATATTATAAATATAATAATCCCATAAAAGTAGATCGAAATGTACGAAATAAATTTATATCATCAAAATATGTTTATCATGATAAAAATTTACATTTATATTAATTCACAACATATCTTTTTCCCCATGTGGACACATAAAAGATATTTGAGACAAAGAAATTTATATTTTGTGAATTTTTGATTTAAAGATTACATATTTCATTTTCATGGATAAGTGTACATTAATAGAATTAATTTCAATCCTTATGTGTTAATTTCTTATTATATTCATCCAATTTTTTTTTCAGGTTTCATAGTATTTCTATTGTCATTACCATTTTGTCTTTAACTTAAACTACAAAATTTACCCATTACCATGGAAACAGAATTTATCTTGGTTATTATTCCTATAGGAAAAATAGAAGGTACATATTAACTAAATTTGGAACTTATGAATCTAAAATTGGAGTCCATTTTTGAAAATTAAAAAAACCAAAATTTTCGATTTTAATTTAAAATGAAACCGATAAGACGCCATAAAAACCTATTTTTTCGATAAAATGCCCGTTTAAAACATAAAATGTTTTTACTAAAAATTTATTTCTAAAATAATTTTAAAAAACTATAATTGTATTATTTTAAATTAAAATAAAATAATTAAAATTTAAAACTAATCCAAAACAAAATTTTACCTTCTACATACTTTAAAAAAAATACAATTTTCAATCAAAATTAGAATTTTCATTAATCATCAAAATATGAATCTTTTCAAAAAAATACCACAAATTCACCCCAAGATAATATTTAAATTCCAATTTAAAAATATTATTTTCATTTTTTAATATAATATTTATTAATGTTCCAAAATTTAGTTCAAAAATAGGTTCTTTACTAAAAAGTGATAAATCTGCATTTAGAAAAATATTTCTTTTTTATAAATAAAAATGAATTTATTATTATATTATATCTCTAAAATATATTATATGAATTTAAAAAATATTTTATTTAATATATATATACATATTTATCATTGTGTCATCAATAATATTCATTCTCTCAAATTTAAAGGCATTAATATTTTTGTATTGTATAAATAATTTGAATAATAAAATATAGTTTCATAGAAACTCAATGTTTCATGAAATGAAAGATAAGTAGGTGTTGCATGTAACACAATATTAGCATGATATAAAATATAACACAATACATAAATGAAATTAAATTTATTCAAAAAATGGGTCATAAAAACTCACGGTGTTTTAGTCTACACCCCTTAAAATGAGATTCTCCCTCGAGATTCATCATTATAATACCAAAAATTAGAATACATATATATAATCATATCTTTAAGTAATTTAACTTTTTAGAAAAAGTTTTATATAAATAAAACATCATCTAGGTGACTTTTATTTTTTTCTATAACATTATCTCTATGATCCATAATTTCTACTCATTAGTCTTCATAAGAATCATCTTACTCCAACATTTCGTCCTTTGAGATTAGTACCCATAATGGATCAAGTATTTAATTCCTCATAAGATATAGATAAAACATAACATTAACTTGAGTTTTATTTGGTAGAGGAACCAATAGATAAGATATTGTTTTGTTAAGATCAAGAATTTTGAATAAAATTGTATCTTTGCAATTTGAAATAACACATTGAAAATCAAAGGTGGTTGTATGAAAATATCATTGTGGGAAACCCACATCATAAAAATGAATCGTAAAACTACCTATAAAAAATTAATTTGGAAGCTTAAATGTTACCCAATGTAACTTACAACTAGGTTTCCACAAAGGAGAGAAAATGGGGAATGTGAAAACATAGACACATAATAGAAAATTAACTATCATATTGTGGTTGCGAGTGATAGAGAACATGGTCACTATAATTTTACATTCACTAATCAATAAATAAAATATGATTTTAGAGACTATTAAATTTATCCGAACTAAATGTATTGCGCTAATTTTTTTGTTTCAAAATAATTTTCATAATGCAAAATAATTTTCTCAATAATATATACTTACATAATTTCATTCTATATTGTATGAACAATATCTTCCATCTTTTATGACTTAATCAATTTATGTTTCATCTCTTACTCAAATAAATGAGGTTAAAATTTTAATATCTAAATAACTTGTGAGTAATAATAAATATAATGGAATTTCAAGTCATTCATTCTACATCTTGTTAACATCATAACAAAAATGGTTAACACATGTTATCCAATACACATTGATATTTAAACAGTAAAGTTAAACATTAATCCCTAAAACCTCTTCCAAATTCAAAAAAAAATTAAAAAATGGTTTCCCTTATGGAACTTCAAAAATCATTAAATAAAATAATTTTACAAGAAGGTATACATGTTTCCAAAATCTAATTATCATTTATCCCCCAAACATCTTGTTAGATATCTTAATTTTTACACACCAAACATGTTAAGGACATTATCATTTATTCTATTATAATATGAGAACAACCTAATTTACCAAAAATAATTTCTTAAGCCATGCATGATTTAAAAAAATTACCCTTCCCACATAACATAAACCGAAAAATTATATAAACTCAATCCATGATATAATTAACCACATTTTCATCAATTTTAAGGTAATCAATACTATCCCATTTATTTTATCCCAATGAAACATATATTTATCACATTATTTTATGAACATAATGAAAATATTAAGCTTTATTTTTTCCTTAATTTTGTATCTTCCAAAAGTATAACCATATGACTTAATATGCATTGAAATACTTTAGGAAAAACTATAACAGACCAATCATGAGATGTTTCATTATTCCATAATAAAATAAAATTACATTAAAAAATTTATTCTTGAATTATAATACATAAGAACTCTATAATTCAACCACATTATTGTTATACTCCACATCTCCAATAGTTTTCACATGAAATTTACATTTTTCTTTGGTCTTAAAAGGCTGGTGACATCAATAATCATTAATAGCCCTCTGATTTCATCATTAGTCAGCATAATTCCAATTTTAATTACATTAAAATCATTTAAGTGAGTGAGGTTAAATCTATAATGACCCTAACATTATAAAAAATATCATTACATATCTTATGTGGAATACATAAACATTATAAAAATAGATGTAAGAAGACCATACTACTCTTGTACCTTTGGAAACCTAAAATTCATAAACATTGATACATAAGTGAGATACATTATATCCCAGTAGGTTCTTCTTGACTAGAACCCTCCTTATAAACCTCAAACATAATACATATCCTCGCAACATTATAAATAAAAAGCGGTGAGCTAAAATTATCAGTAAGGGTAAATAAGAGAGACATGTAAGCATAATCACGAGCATAAGGGTATCAAAATATGATCATGAAAATAGAAGATCAAACACTACATATAAGAGATCATGGAATAAAGATTGTAAGTTCATAGGAAATGAATAATAATTAAATAATGATCATAGTATGTGAAATAATAACATAGTAATAAGACGTTGAATTTTGTAAACAAAAAAGCATATACTAATTTCTATAGTAGCCAAGGCATCACTACCAAGACCTACTTAGTAGACAAAGTATTTTACAAAAACTGGGTAACCCCCATTCTAGACCTATATTTCTAAACAGAGTGAACCTCATTCTAAACCTTTATTACTAAAATGAGTATCGCTTATTCCATACCTATATTACTGAATAGAATAACCCTCCTTCCAACCCTATTTTATCTCATGAGATATTAATTTTTACCCAAATCATTGGAGGGATATATAGGTCCCACCTGTCACATAATTAAATCATACATACAAGTTTCAAGAGATCATAAATGAACATATCATAACCCATGAAATGAAATCAGTATCATAAACATGTAAACATATAATAACATATGGAAAGAGATATGTTTCATAATTATTTTGTCATAAACATATCTTGTGAAAAGAAGCTAGTTTAAAAAGAATATAAACAATAAAAAAACACAATCCATTTCGAGAATGAAAATGAATGGATAAATTCAATAATTCCCCATAATGGAATTATGAACACCAGTTGATGTTATCTTAGATGGTAAATAATTTTGAATGATATTTTCAAAACAATTTTGGAAAAAATATCCTTTAATCTTTGAAAAAAAAATATTTTTATTAATTAACACCTTTTGAAAAAAAAATCAGTGAAAATATTGATGAAAATTTATGAAGGATGATTTGAAAACTGTAAAAAAAATTAAAATCATTTTTCTTTGATAATTATCATTAAGTGTATTGTGATTTTTTTAAACAAGGATTTTGAATACAATAGATTTCTGACCGAAGAGAGAGGTGGTTAGATTTTAATAAAACATTATATTAAGTACCAATGAGAGGAAAAATTGAACAAAAAATTGAGGATACATTGACTAAAAAGAGGAGAATTAATGTCATTAATTTTCATGAATTATGGATCATAATATTTCATCAAAGGAACAATAAACGTAAACAATCTCGAAAACATGAGGAGATAGTCTCAATAATCCCTTGTATATTGGTGAGTAGGGATCTTCATATAAGAAATGGAAATTAAAATAAGATTAATATATAATTAAAATAATTATATTCATTATATATCATGTAAAATAGAAGTATACATAGTTTCATAAAAAAATATGTGTCTCAAAGAAGGAAAATTCAGACAAAATTGTTTTATCAATTTGGTATCTTTTCAAAGTTAAACCCCATGAGTGAATGATCGTAGAATTTATATGTGAATACCCATAAATTTAATTACAATGTACATAGTATAAAATCATGGTCCGTACATACAAAACAACAATGTAAAGAGTGGTTCACATAGCTCACATCTCACATAAATTAAATGTGAGATGAAATACCCTTACCTTACATCTTCACTCTCTATGTACTCATACAAGATTCATGTATAATAAATATAAGATTATTATAAATATTTTAAATAATATTATTCGTATATATAATAACATATATGGTTTTATTATGACCTTATATTACAAATTTGTTAACAATCCTGTGTTATTTTATCACTTCTGGTAATATTCACATTATTCTTCACATTTGTTTTAATTTGTTATATCATTGATCCTTATACTTATAATATAATTAGAATTTTTTTGGAATGATATAAATATCTGGTATATAATTTATATTTATATTATAATAATCTATAGTACGATGAAGTGTGTAATAGATACACCGTTTAGGGAGATGGTAAGCCGTACCTATGCATGAATGTTGTTTTCCATCTTTATTGACGTATTGAAAGAAAGTATGTACATGATATATATATATATACATATCATTATTAAAGTAGAATTAATATTTCATATATATCATATAATTTCTTTAAATCCATCTATAATACATTTGATGTGGTGTGTGAACGAATCTAATCGCTTTGAGAGGGCGCTAGTCCACGCTTCCTTAAACAAGATTATCTTATTAACTCCAAAAGGAACGCAAATACATGGGAGTTGTAAAAGGAATATAAAAACTTCTATATAAATTAAATATAATATATGAAATATATAATCAGTTTTTACATCATAATTTCCACCATGATTAGTGGTAAAGGAGAAATGAACAATCATTATTTCCTGAGGCAGTATTTTTATGCCTACTGAAACAATATGTTCATCATCCATTTGTTAGAGGTGTGTGTAAGTGTAGGTAATACCTTTTTCATAAAAAATAGTAGTGTATTGAGGATAATGGTTTAGTCAGAAAATAATGAAATAATGATAGTGGAGGTGGGATGAAATAAAATAAAGGAAAAGAGTTTTTTGAGAAGACATTACCTCTTAATCTGGTAAGTCCTTTGGGTTTATGCCAAAAGGCTTCCTTAAGAAGATTTCTTCTCAAAGGGACGATTGAAAGTTGAATGTAATATTTTTGGGAGGCCACATGGGAAGAACATGGATGAAATTAAATTTTTTAAGAGGTGTGAGTAGTGGGTAGAGGTGGTGGCCTTTTATATGGATGAAAACTGATTCACATTGAATTTTAAAAACAAGTTAGGTATGCACATGCTATTACGTAGTAAAAGTTATAAAAACCAACCAAAAAAATAATTTAATGTTTATTTCGAAACTATGTAAATCAATTTAGTGTTTGGAATGTTTTTAGGTTATTTGGGCCCTTAATTTTAAGGCTAGTCCCTAATTAAGCTTAATTTATCCTTAACTGATGTGATTAATTTTAATCACGTTACTGATCATTTTGGTCAAAAATTAACACAAAATTACTAGAATCTAAAAATTATACTGAATAAAATGGTTTGTATATTATTTTTTAAATTTAATTCACAGAAGAGGAAATATTAAGATTACTACTAATCCCATAGATAGTACGAAAGAATGAGGTTTTAAGGTAGTAAAAAGTTCAAAAGATTGTTAATATTTTATATTCATTTACAAATTAAAATTGATTCTAATAAATTAAATTGTATTATTATATGTAATATTTATCTAGTATAACCATAAAACATATATATATATATTAAAATTAATAATTAATTAGTGAAAAAGGTAGTTTTTAAATAAAAACAGTGTTTTTCACTATTCATAAAAAAATGAAGTGTCTTAAAAAAATCACAAAAATTAAACCTAGGAAAATTTCACCTTTATAAATTTAAATTTAATTTTTTTTATAAAATGAAATTTCTATTTGTGTCTAAAATTAATTTTATTACAATATCATTAAAAGAGGTTTATTTGAGAAAATGATATTTTTATCAATATGTTTTACTTATATAAAAAAACTGTAATTTTTTTTAAATGTACTTATTACTATAAATATTACAAAAATTAAGGGATAGGTTATAATTATCTCAGATAAATAATTAATACAATAAAAAGAGAAGTTTTTTAGAAACTCAGTGTTGTGTGTAACGTATGCCAACTATGTGTTGCATGCATCATATGCCAATTCGGTGGTTTACGAAATTTACACCAACTAAGTGTTGCATAAGATATAAACCATTGATGTTGAATTTAATGTATTCCACATCAATGTTATGTGAAAAAGTAATCTTTGAATATGTGTATTGCAAGATATAAATTAAATTTTAAAATTATTTGAAAAAAATGGTCCATAAAAACTCAGGGTGTTACATTTTACCCCCCTTAAAATGAATTTTTCCCTCAAAATTCAATATTCAAGAATGAAAAAATGAGTATACTTATACTTCATCATATCTTCAAGTTCAAACATAACTTCCAAAAATTGCTATTTTTTTTTGAAAACTCTAACTAGATGAGTCGTCTTGTTTGGTAGAACCATCTGGGATTGGTCCAGAATCTCAACAGGTAGTTCCGTGTAAGAATGTTCCGACTCCAGTGATATAACCATTGAGTTCAGTGTATGTGAAGGGTTAGGTATGTACAACTTTGGAAATAACACATAGAACACATCATGGACTTAAGATATATTAGCAGGAAGTTCTAAGAAATAATCTACCGTCTTGATATGATGAAGAATATCAAAGGGACCGATATACCTAGGGAATAGTTTCCATTTCTTCTAGAATATGATAACAGTATTCCAGGGTGAGATTTATATAAATAACTTTTCCCAAAATTCAAATTCTATATCATGTCGATAGTTATCCTCATAACTTTTATTTCAGCTTTGATCTTCCTTGATATGCTACAGAATGGTTCTAACCATCTTGAACATTTATTTTGAAATCTCATGTACTAATAGCTTCATTCCTCTAACCTCATCCCAGCTTGTAGGATCTCTACATTTCTTACCATAGAGGGATTCATATGGAGCGATATGAGTTATATAGTGGAATCTATTTTTGTTTGAAAACTCCTCTGCAGAAAGGTGTTGATACCAAACACCATTTAAATACATAGAAAAGAAAATCTAAACATATCCTCTAGGTTATGAATTCTTCTTTCAGACAGACCATTTGTTTGAGTATGATAAGCTGTGTTGAAACTTAATTCTCTCTCAAGTGCCTTTGGATGACTTTACTAGAACATTGAGGTATACCTTAGATCCTGATATGATACAATGGAATATGGTATTTAATGAAACCTTACCAATTCCTTATTATATATTCAGAAAAAATGATTAAGAGATAAATCCCCTCTGATGGAGATAATGTGTGATAAATTACTAAGGTGATAAACTACCACCTATATAGAATTAAACCATTTATAGGTTTTCTGTAGTCCAATGACAAAATATATAGTGATGTTATCCCATTTCTATTTAGTATGCTTAATGGTTGCAACATCCTTTTTGAGTTTTTTTTCTTTCAACCTTAACATGTTGGAATACCAAACACCGAGATACAAACTCTGTGATATCTCTCTTCATGCCATCTGACCAGAAGTATTCTTTCAAGTCCCTATACATCTTTGTACTTCTAGGATGAATTGAAAATTAATAACTGTGAACATGGTTTAATATATATTTCTTTAAATCATTTATATAATTAACAATGACATAGTTTTTGAACCTCATCAGTCTATCATAATCAAGGACAAAATTATAAACATTTATTTCCTTATTTTGAATATCATAATCTACCTTCTGTACTACTTTAATCTTCACATGGATAGGGGTTGAAATTTTATTTGAGAAATATACTATTTTTCCTCTTCTTTTAGGATTTCTAGATCCATCCTGGTCAAATTTAGAAATATTGGATCTTTTTTAATCCTAATCATAGAGAATCTATCATGTCCTTTTCAACTCAAAGCATTAGACACCTTGTTCTCTTTCCCATGGTGGTGATGTATGGAGAAGTCATAATCCTTTATATACTCTAACCATAATCTCTAGTTCATATTCAACTCCTTCCATGTGAATATATATTTTAGAATTTAATGATCAATATATATATCACATTTTTCCGAATAATGACAATTCCCCCATATCATTACGAAAAAAATTATCACTGCTAACTCAAAATCATGAGTTGGGTAATCTTTCTCATGAATCTTCTACTATCATGAGGAATAGGATATAACCATTTTATTTTTCACATGAACACATACCAATATTTTAATGGACACGTCAATATAAATTAGAAACACTTCCCCACTATAGGGTAATGTAAGAAATACTTCACTGACTAATATTCTTTTCAATTCATAGAACTTTTCCTCACATTCATCTATACAGAGGAACATAACACCCTTCTCAGTTATGTTTTTCAGAGGATTTGATAGTCAATAAAAATTCTCCACCAATTATTGATAATATCTAGCTAAATGTAGAAAAATATGGATCTTAGTCACTCTGGTTGGTCTAGGATATCTTTCAAAAGATTTAGTCTTTGTTGGATCTATTACTATAGTATCTCTTCAGATTATGTGACACAAAAATGAACCCTTTTACAGCCAAAACACACACATTGTAAATTTTTCCTACAAATTATGATTCTTTAGGGGCTTTATTATGATTTTCATGTGATATTAATGACCATCCATTCTCATTGAATAGATAATAATATCATCTATAAAGACAACCACAAACTGGTTGAGGTAATATCTAATGACAGTATTCCTTACCTCCACAAAGACAACATGGGAATTAGTAAGACCAAATGGAGGCACATTATATTCACTCTGACCATACATTTTATGTAATTATATATTTGTTATAACCTCTTTATTAACCCTTAATTGATGATATCCAGAATGAATTTCAATCTTTGAAAAGTATTTCAATCTGTGAAGTTGATCAAATAAGTAATCAATATAGGGAAGAGGATACTTGTTCTTGATTGCGATATTTTTCAACTCCCAATAATCATTATAGAGTCATATTGACCAATATTTATTTTTCACAAAAATAACTTGTTCACTCAGTTGACACACTTGCCCAAATGAATCCCTTATCATGACTTATATGGAGTTGCTTCCTCAATTCAGGGAACTCATTTTAGTCCATTAAATAAGATGTTTTTGAAATTGTTTTGTAACTAGGAATAAGCCCCATCGAGAACTCAACGTCATTTTTAGTGGAAGAATAGGAAACTCTTATTGAAATACATCCATAAAACACAAATAATTAGAATATCATCAATTTCAATCTTCTTCCCAACCATTTGAGATAGACAACCCTTTTTAGTGGGAATTAAGACCAATATACTGGTTGTAATGTCCTTATGAAGTTCAGACATATCATCACATAGATGGATTCTCATAGGAGAGTTTGAAATATTGAACGTAACAACCCATCCATAAAAATTGATGAAGGATTTATGTAGATAAATCCAATCCATTCCTAGGATGATATAACATTCGACCAAAGGGAGAATGACAAGGTTTTATGGAAACACAATACGACAAACTTCTACTATAGAGGAATCATAGACTTCGGATGAAATCGTCATACCATTAGGGGTTTTACTGCTAATTCCACATCTAATTATTTTGGAAGAATCATAACACCCTAATAAAATTCTATAGATATGAAATAGTGAGTATATCTAGAATCAAATATGACATTAGAAGTTCTAGAGTGGATGATAATTGTACCTCTCAACACATTTTTATCACACCCCTCATAAAAAATAGTGTTTTCATGAGATTTATCCTTATTCCATGGATTAAAAGGTTGCATATATCAATCTTAATTACTAACCATTGGGTCTAGGTAGTGGTTAGAATAATTACTATTTTCCATACAATTAATGCAAAGAATCGGGGGAGGATCTTTTTGTGCCACTTTTTGTACATTAGAATTTTGAGAAAACTACTTCCTATCACCACAACAATGAATTTCTTGACGACCTTCCCTTCCACACATAAATCATTTATGAGAACCACCAATTAAATTTACTCTATTCTTCTTCCCACAAATAGATCATAAATTAATTTTCATGTTATTTTCCCCATGGTTCTTATAGTTTCCTTTAAACTCCATTTTCCTCTTCTTATCAAATCCATAGTATTGATACATGACTCTAACCTCCATTTCATCCTTGAATGCACGATGTAAAATCTCATTGTATCTACTAACATCTATTAGGTAGAACAACCTTTTGAGTCATGTCATTAAGACACTGAAGATCCTACAAAAATTACTTTTTTGTTGAAGGATAATTCATTAAGCATACCTCACAAGTCTCATTATTTTAGCATCATAGGTACAAACTAACTCATTATCCACTTTCTTCAACTCAGGGAACTCTTTATCAATCATCGTAAGAAAAATTAAAGGAAATTAGTTATTGAAAAATATGTTCTTGAAATCATCCCACTACATATATTCAATCCCCTCATGTTTCTCTGTATTCTTGATTAGAGTCTACCACTAATCTGCATCACCTTCTAACCAATAAATAGCTATAATGGATTTCTCATCCTCCAACCACTAAATAATGGAGAATATCTTTTTAGGGGTACTAATCCATTGTTCATCAATAAGTGTATCTATAGACCCTCTGAAGGAATTTGTATGTTGAATCATGAAAGACTCAAAATAATTTTTTTCCATCTTTTTCTCATCTTCAAGTCCACCATGATTCATAGCTTGAGAAAGATGTGTGAGAATAATAAAAACGGTGTTTATTCCATATACAATAGAATTCAGTTGTTCAAGAAGACAATAATTACATTTTCTATCTCAATAACCATTAACGTGGTTCCTTGGGGTTCTGTCCATTGAATATAACCAAAATAATAGATTTATAAATAGTTATCATAATGAGGAACCTCATAATAATGAATAATCACTTATAGGATGTCTACATTATGAAACCTCCATTAATCTATGAATCCTTAGGGTTATAATAGGTTATTCATAGTCAACATATAATTCAATACCTTAGAATGGTTCATGAAATGTTTTTGAATTCACAAAGCATATCACTTGTGAGTGCCAAACTAGTTGTGAAGCAAAGCATATTTTTATGAACCAGATTCCCCCAAGTCAAGCCCAGAACACCTTATCAGATCTGATACCTCTAGGTACATCTATGCCAGATCCACATCCACATGTATTATATAGATAGTTATGTATTGTTAGGACACCACTCACTATATCCTTCACCTGAATTCTAGTACATTCTCCTAAATATTGACACAACCCTTTACTTATCCTTAGACATATCTTTAGGGTTATCAACAAGTTTTTCTCATCATAGATTCCCTTGGTTATCTGAAAATTTCCTCTAATATAAACTATAATGACCCTCTATTTACACACATTAACATTACATATATTTTTTAGAATACTTAATTATTATACAAACGAACACAATAAGATATTACTAGTCTAGTTCCATTGGAAACATGGAATACACAAACACTAATACAGAAGTGAGTTACATTATCTCCCACAAGGTTCTTCTTGACTAGAACCCTTCATAAACACTTCAAACATAATACATATCTTCCAAAACTATGGAAGGAAACATAAAAAATGGGTGATCTAAAATGATCAATGAAGGTAAATAAGTGATACATGTAAGAATAAACATGAGCGTGAGGTACTGAGAATGTGATCATGAAAATATAAGATCATACCATGCATATCAAAGATCATGGAAAAATTATGGGCAGTTCATAAGACATGAATCATATTAAATAAAAAGTATTGGCTATAAAAGAATAACATAAGAATAATACATGGAATTTTTAAAATACATATGCATATACTGATTACCATATTAGCAACAGAATCACTTCCAATACTATCTTAGTGGAAAAACTCCTTTACATAACCAGGTAACCCCTGTTCCCACCCAGAGATACAAAATAGATTGACCCTCGTTATATCCTTTTATTACTAAACTGAGTAACCCTAATTGCGGCTCTATATTAGTAAACTGTGTAACCCTTGTTCTAGCCCTGTTTCATCTCATGAGATATAAATCTTTACCCAATTCATTGGAGGGAGATATAGGTCCCACCTGTCACATAATGATGTCATACGTACATGTGTCACAAGATCATAAATGAACATATCATAACCCATGAAATAAAATGGGTATCCTAAGAATGTAAACTAATAATAATATATGGAAATAGAAAAGTTTCATAACAATCTCATCATAAACTTAGCCCTTGAAATGAAGTATATTTCGAAAGCATATAATCGATGAAGGAGAATCATATTTCATAACATTATGGCTCAAAACAGAATAGATTCAGAGAAATAATATGAATATAAAAATTCAATAATTCCCCATAAAAGAATTATTAACTCAAATTTATGTTATCATAGATGGGAAATAATTTTTAATTATCTTTTTAAAACACATCTTTAGGAAAATCTCCATTCTTCTTTCAAAAAATTATTTTTATTACATAACACCTTTTAAGAACTGTTTTTATTGAAAAAAAGAATTGAAAAAATATTAAGGAATCATTTAAAATAATAAAACATGTTTTAAAATCTATTTTACTTGGAAATTATCTTCAATGACCATTTTAAAACATTTTTCAAAACATGTTTTTTGAATACAATAAATTTCCAACCAAAGAGATATGAGTTTAGATTTTACTAAATCAATATCTTAAGTACAAAAGAGTGAAAATGGGATTAAAAAGTAAGGATATACTTAATAAATATAGGTTAATGAAATTCAATAATATTATTGAATTATTGATCAAAATATTTCATCATAGGAACCATAAACATAAACAATCTCGAAAAAAATGAGGAAATTTTGTCGATAAACTCTTATAAAATTGTGACTTGGGATCATACTCTCGATGTAAGAAATGGAAATTATATGAATCATAATATACAATGGAATGAATTATATTCATGATATAACATTTCAAAAGGAATTCTATAAAACATGAATAAGTTATTTAGTGCATTACTGAGCATGAGTCTCAAAGAAGGCAAATTAAGACAAAGTTGTTTTACTGATTTTGTAACATTAAAAAGTTAAACCCCATGAACAAAGTATCATAGAATGGATATTTGACTAAAAATAAATTTAAGCACAAGATACAAAGAATTAAATCACTGGTAGTACATACAACACCAAAAAGGAAATAGTGGTGACCACAGCTTGTATCGAATAGAAATTAAAAGTGAGATGAAATCCCCTTACCTTATGTCTGGAAAATCTTCATACCCATACAGGACTCCTATATAATAAATATAAGATCATTATAAATATTTTATAGAATCATATTATTATATAAAATACCATATAGGGTATTATTATGACCTTATGTTACCAAATTTTAACAATCCTATGTTAAGGATTCACTTTGGATATTATTTTCTTTGTTCATTACATGTGTCTTAATTTGTTATTTCTTTGATCCATATATTTATATCATAATTCCAGAATGTTTAAAATGAAATAGATTTCAGTAATATCCAGTTTATTTATATTATATTAATCTATTAGATAATGAAGAACGTAATTGAATACATAGTTCATGGAGATGGTAAGTTGTATGTACGCATGAACTCTATTTTCCGTCATTATTGTCTTATTGAAAGAAAGTATGAAAATGAAATATGTATACATCTATACATGTATATATATATATATATGTGTCATTATACCATTATAATTAAAATATCAAATATATCATATAATTTCATTAAAATCATCTTTAATACATTCCATGTGGTGTGTGAACGAATCACATTGCTTTAAGGGGGAGGCAGTCCAAAATTCCTTAAACATGATAATCATATTAAAAACAAACGAAAAGTAAAAAGATGTGCATTTTAAAAGGAATAAAGAAGAATAAATACATATTAAATATAATATAGGAAATATATGATTATATTTTTCATCATAATGGCCACCATGATTAGAGGTAAAGGAGAAATGAACAATCATCATTTCGAGAGGCAGTAGTTCCCCAACCCTAGAAACAGAATGTTCAACATCCCTTAGATTGAGGTGTGTGTAATTTTAGGTCATAAAATTTACATAAAAACATCCTAGAATATGTATGATTCTATTTTTTTCACAAAGTAATGGAATAAATAGAGTTTATATTTGAAGAATGAAAATAATGTAAAAGACTTTGAGAGAAGCCATTTTCTCTTAATCAGGTAACGTTTTTAGTTTTTTCCAAAAGGATTCCTTAAGAATATTTCATCCAAAATGGAAGCTTCAAGGTTGAAGGGAGGATTTTTGGGATGCTACTCGGGAAGATAGTGGATGAATTTAAAAGGGTTGAGTGGTGTGTGGAATGGGTAGAGTTTTTTCACTTTTATAGGGAATGAAAAGTACTCACTTGGAAATAATTGAAACAAGTTAGGCGTGCACATGATTTTACCTAAAAAATTCATATAAAACCAAAAAAACACAATAATGGACGGTTTATGGTAGATATATGGACATAAAATGTATTTTTTACAAGTGTATCGGTCATTTGGGGTTCTAATTTCAATGATTAGTCCCTAATTAATCTTAATGTGGCCTTAAATGTTGTTATTAATTTTTATAACTTTTACTAATCATTTTGGTCAAAAATTAACATGGTATTATTAGAACATAAATATTAGAATTAATATGATTGTGTTTGTTATATTTATTAAATTTAATTCTTATAAGTTGAAAAATTAATAATATTTCTAATCCTATATATGGGATAAAATGACTGAGTTTTAATGTAGGAAAATTTTCAATAGCTTGAAAATATTTTATATTCAGTTACATAGTGGAATTGATTATAATGAACTGAATTATAATAATAGATTTAATATTTATCTAATGTGACCTTAAAAAATACTTATAATATCACTTATCAGTAATAATTATTTAGATGAAAATTTATTTTTTAACAAAAAACCAGATTTTTTTACTATTCATCAAAAAGTGAAGTTTCTAAAAGAAATCTCAAAAATTCACCCTAGGATAATTTCTCCATTATTATTTAAAAAATGAATTTTATTTTAGAAAATTAAATTTCCTAATTTTTCAAAAATTAATTTTATTGTAAGGGCATTAAAATAAGTTTACTTGAGAAAATAATATTTTTAAATATAGAAATACATTCGAAAAAATCAAATCTTTTATTATCAATATGATTAATTTATATATAAAATTTTTAATTTTTTTCTTGAAAATTAGTCTTTACTATTCTTATTATAATGATTAATATCTAGGTTATAATTAACTTATTTAAATAATTAAAGCCATAAAAATATATGTTTCATTGAAACTCAGTGTTGTGTGAATTGTACGCCAACTCAATGTTTTGTGCATATTAATCCAAGTTAGTGTTTCATGTTATTTAAATCAATTCGGTGTTGCATGAAACATATTCCATGTCTATGTTTTGTGTGACATATTCCAATTTAGTGTGGCTTGAAAAAGGAATATTTGACTTAGTGTATTATAATATATAAATGAAAATTTAACATTATTCAAAAAAATATGTTAATAAAAACTCTGGGTGTTACAAATTATGTGCCTCCATTTCTCTATTCACATTAACAAACGTATTTATCCAATAAAATTGGAAGTTTATTTCATTATTACCATATTTTAGATACTTAGAACATTTACTAGTCCCCTAAAGACAGTTTCCTCTTTGTTTATTTCCACACTTTTATGGTAATGGAAAACTCATCTTCTTTTCACTATAGTTTTTAGATTTTCCCTTGAATTACATTTTTCTTTTCCTATATGACCCATAAGATTGTTGGGTAACTAAAATCTCCATCTCCTCTATGAGATCATATCAAATTATTTACTCATAGATACTAATGTCCCTTATGGATAATATCCTTTGAGAAGTATTTTATGGAATTACATAATCTCTCGAACATACTCGTATATTAGATGAGAATTGCAGAAGTTTACCTTGGAGGTCTTGTAAAATTTTATTCTTAGTTACCAACAAATTCATTATCCTTTTTCTTCTGATCGAGGAACATATTATCCATCTCAATTAGATGAATAAAAAGAAATTATGAATTAAAAAATATATATATTAACTCATCCCATTCAATGGAGTCAATTTCATCTTGTTTCCTTGAATTCTTGATTAGATTCCACCACTAGTCCATTTCACCATCTAAACAATAATCAACTAAAATGAATTATTCGTGTTATAAATATTGAATTATGGAAACATTCATTTTAGTGGTATTGATCCATTATTTAACAACAACTGGATCATAAGACCAACTAATAGAAGGTGGACATGGCCTCATGAACGGATCAACAATAACTTTTTCTCTATTATAATCATGTTGAATTATATCATGATATAGCTTGTGTGAGTAAAAAAATAGTATTTTTATGTCCAACTCCTATAACATTTGGTTTCATATGGGGAAATTAATTTCATTTTCCATTTCATTCATCATTAATATAGTTCCTTTTGGTTTAATCCATTCACAAAAAAATGGTAGTGTGAGAAACACTTACCATATAGTTAAAACCACACAATTAAAGGAAATTAATTCCAATGTATAACCTCTTTGGTTTAATCCTAGTTCAACCATGATAATTAATTTTTTTAGCTTTTTAAACTAAAAAAAGGCTTATCCTTAGGGATCTTACTAAGGTATTCTCATCCTTATTTTGAATGGATAACTAAAACTTTTCTCTTATACAAACAATAACAACCTAGTATTTTTATAAATGGATGTTACATAATTTTAGATGAATATTCATCAAATTATAATAACACATGATTGAGGATTATAATTATTTAGTTCCTTTGGAAACCTGGAAGTTATTATTCTAATTTGGTGAAAAATATTTATCATCTACAATATGTATCTTCCCCTTAGTACTCATACTTAAAAACATTATTTATAACCTACAAGAAAGATAAAATATTAAAGGTAGAGCTCAGATTTTTAGTAAGGGTAAACATTTTAGATATATGGGAATAACATAAACATATGGGTACTAGAACATAAGACTAACATTATAATTTCACACCCTAAATATAAAAGATCATATACATGAGTGATTCCATAAATATTGGATGTTCATAAGACATGAATCATATAGGGTACCAAAGAACAAACCATGAAAGCATAACCTAGAAATAATTAATGGAATTGAGGGAGACACATTATCACCTAATATCATTCCCTATAAGTCAATGTTCAATTCCAAAACATATCAGGGGAATTCATGGGAACTACACCTACATCATGGGACACACCACCATCCCTAGTCACATTAGTTTTCTTTTAAGGTATATTGTTTCCCCTTCTTCCCATAGTGGATCAAGCGTGTATTCTTGTCTCCCATCATAATCTCATGAGATTTAAATCACTAACCAATAAATTAGAGGGAGATATAGGTCCCACCCATCACATATTAAAAACAATACATATGTGTGCCACGAGAACATGATTCATTCATCATATAAAAACCCATGGAATGAAATGAGTATCATGAACATCATTCAATCATAACATAACCCATGTAAATGAAATTGTTTTTAAAAAAATCATTCAATCATAAACATAAACAAAGAATAGGAATAATAATGGTTCGTTAATTTGTAAGTATAATCATCAAAGAATAATTAATATGAAAAAATCATTATCGAAAATACAAAATAATTTTTAGAGATCATGTTAAAATAATTCTTGTGGAAAATATCATTTCATGTTTGAAATTTTTTTTCTTTTCATAAAATTACACAAAAATTTTAAATGAAAAACATTTCTTAAAAAATAATATTAAATGATTATTATGTAATATTTAATGCATTAATTCATAAAAAATAATTAAAATTTTGTTTCATGATGTATAAGTAAAAAAATATTTCTCCCCAACCATTAATGGTAAATTCACATAGCAATTTTTTTTGGAAAATAACAAAAATATTTCATTGAAACCATTTAATTAAAAATAAAAAATTGGTATAAATGTGATTGAAAATTGTATAATAATAGTAATAATACTTTTTAATTTTTTAATAAACATGGACATGAAAGATAAATATTCTTTAGTAGATACTTACGTATAAAAAATCCCGAATGGCAATAAATTTTCGAAATTAACCCTTACCACCATATAATCAGTTGAATCGCAGGCCTCATGAAATGAATAAAATTATATGGATATGTAATTTAAATAATCATCCGAATAATTATAATAAAAATCATTCATGGGAATCATATACACCACACTATAAATTCACGTAGTGTATAAGGCATGTGTTCCAGATAAATTATTGGGGGACAAAAATCCCCTACCTTAGGACTGATTTCCTTCATATTTATCCAAACAACACGTAAAATGGTTTAGATAATGTTATAAATTTATACTAGAATAGTATTAATATTTTTGATATTATATATTATCCCCTATTGTAATCTTATCACTTGTTTGGAAATAATATTTCGTTATTAACCGCCTTTCCGGCGTTAACTAATTAATTTTCCTTTGCATGTTTTTTTTGTATAAATCTAATTTCAGGTTCATATAAAATAGTTATATTATCAGTAGAATTATTTTAATGTAATATATATCATATATATTCATTATATAAATTTATATATTCATTATTTAATGGTGAACATGGAATATGAATCGCACCAAAACGTGGAGACGGTAGGATGTATGTATGCCTGAGCGATGGTATCATTACCTTAATGGTGAAATGGTAAGGAAGAGGTTTGTATATTAATTTTATTTCTAGAATAAATATAATTTAATAATTATAACATATATATATATATATATTATTTACGTCATTATACCAATCCCAAAAAAGTAGTGATAAAAACAGATTACACAACGGTGTGGAGATGGTAGGTCATACGAATGCATCCATGGTGTATTCATTTTTCCAAAGATGAATTAAAGGTGTAATATGATTTTTCGAAAGTAATAATAATATCTCATAGAATTTTTTTAACTTCAATTGTTAATTTATTATGTAAACAACACAAGGATAGGATGTATAAGAATAAATAATCATGAATGATTCGGTAAAGGTGGCCACCTCTTCTCTGGAGAACTTCCTTTAGATATCCTCTTATGGAATGTATCAATGGTATTTAGGGAAAAAATAACATATAAAATGTTTCAAAGGCTTTTCAATAGAAATATATTCTGGGTATGGTTTAGCATGAAGTCTCATTGTGATGTGAAGGTGTGAGGGATCTGGTTCCCTTTTATAATAGAAGTAAGGGTAACTTTTTGAATTTACTCCAAATAATAAATAATAAAAAAATGAACATCAATAAAAATGACACAAAAAGGATTTTAAATTTAATATAACATTAAATAATGTTTTAACATCATCAAACATTATATTTTAGTCATTTTTTGGTATTATTCTAAACCATTTCATTTTGATTAAAGCTTAGTTAACCTATTTTAATTTTAGCTAAGGTAATAAATATTTTTTATATAAAAATATTGCAATTTTAAATTATTTTTTTTAATTAGACTGTATGTTACCAAGGTATAAAATTTTAGACTATATTTTTGTTTTTATTTTATTTTTTAAAATGTATTATTATTTTTAATAATTTAAAAATAAATTATTTAAAAAAATACCATTATTGTCAATTTTGACACTATTCATTATATGGAATTTTAAAAATTTCAAGATAACAAGTTAAATTATATTAAATATTTAATTATATCACTAAAAGTTATTTTAATCTAAAAATAATAATTGATCACATAAATTAAATAGAATTATTTTTATTTTAATATCTCTAATAACATTTATTTGATATTTTCATTAAAAAATAATTATAACATATGTGTATTTAATTATTTAATATACTTATTTATTCAATAAAAAAATTGTTGAATATAAATATCCTATAGTTAAGAAGAATATTTAGAGATGAATATGTCTTCGGGTTATCATTATATTAAAAAATTTATAGCATTTAAAATATGAATGTCACATCTTTAATTTTTTAATAAATAAAATATTATAAATATAATAATGTCATCTAAGAGGCCAAAAAAGTCAAAAAAATTATATCATTAGAATTTTTATTAATTTGAAAATTTATATTTGTATCAATCCATAACATACTTTGTTCTCCATGTGGATACATAAGGGATATTTAAGATAAAGAATGTGAAATTTCATGACTTAAATTGATTTAGATATTTTATAAGTCATTTTCATTGAATAGTTTCCATTAACCAACTTAATTTAAATCCATACGTGTTATGGGTTTAATTATATTAATGAAAGAGAATTTTGGAATGTGTGAGAGTCATTTTATAGCCTTTATCATTTTATTTGTTACAGAAATTTTCTAATTTACCCTTTACCGTTGTAATTTTTTAATGGTTACTCTTCATATTGATAAAAAAAATAAGAGGGTATTATTTACTAAATTTTAACCGTATTAATATAAATTTGATAACCAATTCTCAAAATTAAAAACAAAAACGTTTTAAAATTTAATTTAAAATAAAACCGGCAGAACGCGAGGAAAAATTGTTTTTGTAAAAAATTCCCTTAAAAAACATAAAATATTATTATAATATATTCTTGTATAAAATAACTTTACAAAAAATATTTGGATTATTTAAAATTAAAATTAACTAATTAACATTTAAATATAACCCAAAAAATAATTTGAAAATGTAATGACTTTAACTGAAAATATTGTCTTTGATAAAAAAATAGTATTTTCAATATTTAATAAAAGATGAATCTTTTCTGAAAAATTACAATAAATTCACCCTAAGAAAATTTATACATTATGATATTGAAAGTGATGTTTATTTTTTCAATTATAATTTATAAAAGTTCCAAAATTTATTTCAAAAACAGTTGATGCGTTAAAAGGTGATAGAGTAACCTTCAAAAAATATAGCTCTTATGCATAAAATTGGAATCATTTCTATCTTCTGTCCATAAAATATATTGGATTAATGTAAAAAATTAATTAATATATATATATATATATATAAATTTAATGTTATCGTTAATATTATTGAATCTCAAAAAATTATCAATTGGTTAATCTTTTTCTTGTTTAAATATGTAGAATAATAAACTATTCTTTCATAAAAACTGGGTATTGCCTGAAAGAAGATAATATGGTGTTTCCTGTAACATAATATTAACAAGGTTTAGTGTAAAATAATATACATAAATAAAATTTAATTTATTCTGAAAAAATGGTTCATAAAAACTTGGGGAGTTACACTCCCCATCCTAAAACAAACATAATATAGATTGGGTGTTTTTTCATACAATAATTTGAAAGGATATATAATAATAGGGTATTAGAAACTCTTTTATTAGAAAACTCCACTATGTGTTTGTTCTTGAACAAGGAACCATCAAAATTTATTTTTAGGAATGATACATGTTCTCTAAATTCTGGATGGTCCTCTCATTCATAGCATCTGTTTTTTTAGTGGAAATATCCTTTATGGTATAACAAAGAGGTATTAGAATGTTGGAGACCTCTCCTCACACAAGAGTTAACTAATTGATCATGATAAGATATGGTATTATTTAGATTAACATGAAGCATCACTGGAACCTCCAGATACTTCCTCGATAACAACTCCACTAGACTCGACTCCTTGATCACTAAAAAGTGAGAAAAATTTATCAAGAAATCCACAATAAACAAAATAGAATCATAACTACAATAAGATTTGGGAAAAATTGTTATGAATGTTATTAAAATTATTTCTCACTCCAACTGGGGAACATCAATTTTCCAAAGTAAAACACTAATAACATGATTCTCATCCTTTACATTTTAGTAGACTAAACATCGATAAACAAACTCTTAAACTAACTTATTCAAACTAGACAACTAAATAAAGTCTCTTATAAAATAATATGTATTTATTAATAAATATTATAAAATTTGGGGCAATAGTTATACCTGATGAGAACAGCCAAATTAATTACTAAATTAAATTAAATTCTTCCTCTAGAATATCTCATAATGTGACCAATTCTCTGATAACCCCTCAGGAGCATCACAATAAATAACCCAATAACTACAAACCTCAACCTGAATAACCCTAAAATGGGATTCATCTATATACTAAAAAATAATATTGATCCACTATATATTAGAGATACACCATTCCATATATAGCTGCCATATGAAGCTGCAATTCCGCCAGCTCCTCCATCACAATACAAGAGTCTTCAAAATCATGTATAAAAAACCTGATTTTATACTCACGGAATGAATCAAAAAATTACCATTCTCATTTGTAAAGGAAATATTAAAAAATTAATACTATTAAAACTCAATACATATCACTTATGTTAATGTAATTTTCATTAGGGGAATACATACTTTATGATCTTATGATATGTTAATGCAACAGGTCACTATCCAATAAGATAGTGTTACCATATCTTCATGAATAACACCACTGAAATAAGATAGAGATCTAGGTTAGAGTAGTTAAATTAATGAAAATTTAACTAATGAGTTATAAAAGATATAATATACAACTTTTATATAAATACACAACACAATCAAAGAATTAAGTGTCATAATAAACCTCCACCACAATATTGTTTTCTAGTAGTTGAATAACTAGAGAACTAAATAGATTATCCTTCAAAAACTCAAAATCTTCTTAAAACATGTTATCCCTCAGAAAAGTTTTATCCAATATAGTCAAATATTTCGTAGGCATAATTAAATAGAAGAAGTTTGGAATAAACCACCTATAGTATCCTACTAAATCATGGAAACTCATTAGCTCTACAACGACATTAGGGAGTTCCCAAGAAACATCCTCCTCAATATTCGAAATATCACTGGCTACTACATGATGATTTATGAAATTCTCCAAGAAACGTACCTAGAATTAACAAAAAAAACTTGGAAAACTTCCCATATATCAGTGGATAATGAAAAAATCCCAACACAACTCATGGAATTTATACATGTTACTTATGCGACTCTAAAAACACAAGGGTCACATCAACATAGATAGCCCTAAACCAGTCACGAAACTCACAAAACAAAGAAATAATCAATCCAATGATCATGTATAGGGAATTATTTACATAAAAAATATCAAAATGGACTAATAATGACCATAACAACATCTGAATGTAGAATTCATGACATATTCATCCATTGACCACGTCTAGTGATACTGTGGTAACAAATTGATCTTAGAGAACCTGTTATCTTCTTTAGTTCATAAAATAAATCCTTAATACATGGAATAGGTTGTTGAAAAATTATTTTCACCAAAATAGAAAATGATAAATTTTTAACAACCACATTCTTCCATTTTCCCTCTTCTCAAATAGAATTGGAGATCCTGATGTTTACAGACCTGACAAAATAAAATCCCACTATAAGTGATCATCAATATAAATTCAATTCTATTAGAACACATAAGATGACATAATATATATAGAAATAGATATATGTGAATCGCCATATTAAATATTTATCACAAACTCATCCTATCATTTATGGGATAACATCAAAATAGGGTTCATAAAGAGGAGATCCGAATGAGTTTTCTCTTATAGAATATAATTATCCTAACAAAACAAATTTAATTTTTATTTTGTTTTCAGCAATAAATTATGTATTAATAATTAAAATATAATAACATCAGTATCTCCTACATAAAAATATTTTATTATCTTCATTACATAATAATTATCCATATCCATATTATTTAAATTGGATACAAAATCATCATTCATGCAAAAAATAGACTACAGCCTTACGAACCGATGTCATTCATTTTTACATTAACACATGTCATATTTTGATATCATTATGTACTTAAAAAAAAAATTTATTTATGATATTATTATACATATTTAATTTTAATATCACATAACCATTTTTTACATTCCATGCTAATTAAAATAAGATAATGTCACTTGTGTGTACGGAGTATTATCCCCTCCTGAAGTAATGTGATTCATTTTTCAATTACACCTAACATGTAATGTAATAAGGATAATGTTAATATATATATATATATATAATATGTATGAGATTATATATATTTTATAAATTTAATATATTACCCACTTACATACACTTTCACTCATTAAGGTAATGTTATCGTTGCTCATGCATACGTAGGGCCTACTATTTCCACAATGTGATAAGTTTCACTTTCCATCATCATATTTCATAAATGGTTATAATAATATAAAAATAATTATACATTAAAATTTTAATAATATTTTTAATCTATATATTATGGATATATATTATATAAAAATGGAATGGAACTTTTAGAACAAAACATGCACAAGGAAACAAGGTAGTTAATACCCGAAACAATGGAAATAATTAAATATTATTAACAAAAAGGTGATAAGTTATAATAAAATGATCATGTATAATATTATAAGATTGAAAATGGTCTTAGTATAAGTTTAAAAAATTTAGAACAACTATATATTATTTTAAATCACATCAAACCTAAATTATATGTGAGGTAAGGGATTTCATCTCAATTTTATTTAAATTAGAAAAATTATAATATTATGCATCTATATTATTTTATTATTGATTATATTGACTCCATGAAATGTAATACCACAAATACTAAATTATTTATATTATGTGGAGTTATAAATTTAATTATCTCATCTAGGGGTCTCTAAATTAAATGTTTCCAACATGTAAATATATTTATAACTCAAAGTATTTTCATTGGTTTATTTTACTAATTTGTTGTCTTTGATATTCTATGATTATGTGTGTAATGAATTCCAAAAATATGATGGTTTATTTCCAATTTTTCTTATGATAATTTATATTTCATAACCATAATAAATTTATTGAATAATTCTCATTTCATATTTATGATAATTGTATGGATTTATTTCATAATCTCATTCTCATATAGATTTTTTATTCATGAATTTCAGTTGAGTGAAATTATTTGATTATTTTCTAATAAACCCATATCATTTTATTATACACTATTTATTTATGATATTTTCATGTAATAATACCATTTTGAACATTATTTACTTAAATAAATTTATAAAATGTTTTAAATATAATATGTTGTCATTTCTCTCTTTGGTTGGAAATTTGTTTTCTTTGAAAACCATGTTTTGTAAAATTGATTTCAAAAATGTTTTTAACCTATTAAAAATGATTTATTAAAGTCATTTTAACAAATTTTTGAATATTAAAAAATATTTATAGTTGAATATTTATGTTATTTTAAAAACAATTCCCTTTTGGATTTTACCAAATATTTTAAAGTATTCTTCTTTTCATTTTCCGAACATACTAGTTTTCTTTCCTTTTTTATAGTGTAAAATGAATGATCTTTTTAAATTTTATGGATTGTAAAAATTACATTCCAAAAATATAATCATTTATTAGAATCTTGATTTACTTGTTTATAAAGATAATTTTAAATGAAGTGTATTACCAAATATTCAAAAATTCATAATTTTTAATTTTCATTATAAAATAAATGGATTTTGAAATTTTTTATTATGTTTTAGAAATTGATTCTCAAACTGAATAGGTTATTTTCCTCAAGTGTGTATTTAAAAATATTTTTATGGTATTTATATTAATAAATGATCAAAACTCTTTTCTTTATATATATTCCATTGGATATATATTTTATTGATACAATCCTTATTCTTCCTCTAGATGGTTTTGGATAATTGAGGCCAAGGATAGTATAACCATTCACTTTCTTATTTCATTTTGTAGTCACTAAATTGCCATTGAAAAAATCAAATAACCATGAACATTAGAAATTAAATTCACCCTATATATTTATATAATTAATAACTAATATGCTTATTTTTTAAATAATATTTCATTTCTAAAAATGGTGATATACTTTAAAGGTTATTTTATTGACTAGGGAAATATGTATATATCTATATACTTTACTCAACTGAAATATTTTATGATATAGAATATTGATTAATGAATTAAACCAATTATATAATATATTTGGAATTATTTAGATATGTATTGATGGGTGGATATCAACATTATATAGACCCTCGATCAATCGGTATGTCTCATGAGACAAAAAAGTTAAAGCTGGAATTACACAGGGTTTTAAATCTTGTAGAATTTTTCATGTGAATGTTCTTGATAGTAGAAGTATCACATGAATGATACATTATGTCCTATATTTAATAATTTTTTTCATTAATAGTTTAGTTATTATTTTTCAAGATATTTTTACAATGATATTATCTCAGGATTATTTTCTTTCTCAATTTGTCAAATAAATGTAATCGGTCTTTAGATATTTTTCATTATATATTGATTGTTCCTTGTCAAATTACTAAAAAGGATAGTGGGTTCAGTTATTTACCATTTTATATTTTCTATTCAATATTAAGTTATTTAAATGGAATTTGTGTTCAGTTATTTACCTTTCGGTATTTATTATTCTTTTTTTATTTCTAATTTCATAAATTTCACACAACCATTTTAGGGAATGTAAGATAACCCTTATTTTTTTTTCATTTTCACAAGAATCCAGGATGTGTAATTTAAATTATATTCTAGGATATAATGGATGGAATAAAAATATTCAATAAAAAATTATATTGAAAAATGTTTTATCAAATGTAATATGGGAATAATCTGTGTATATAGATTACCTTGACTACTAAACTATTTGGTTATTTGGGATGTGATTCCTTATATCCTATGTCAATGTAATATGTAAGACAATAGAATTATGCTAATAGGGTCTGAGTATCTACAATTGGTTTTAGAGGAATATTAGTAGAAACGTTATGAAATTGATTTTGAAAAACATATATTAGGGATCATAACCATAGGATAGACAATGAGGATAGTTTTAAAAGAATATCCTATGGTTTTCATAAGGTATATATTATGTGTTATTAATTTCAATACATCCTTATTCGGATACTAAAAGTGGTTATTTCTCAATAATTGATATAACTTGGGGAAGAAACTATGAAATGAACTAATTTGTAATGACATGATCATCACCCAGTGCATAAAAATGATCCTTACTACACACTTGTTTGACACTCTTATGGGTTATTGTTTGTAAAATAAAATTTTATTTAAAAAAAATTATAATATATTTGGAATATTATGAAAATGAATATCCTAGGATAAATATATGGTGACATAGATTTAAATAAGGTATCTAAAAGAGACCTAAAATGTTATATGTGTGGAAAATAAGTTGCATCAAGAATATAATTTCTGAGGAAAAATGATTAGTGTAATGGAAGGAAACAAATCACACTACAGGGATCCTTTAATAGTTAATTGTCTTAAATATGGTGAACCTTGGAATTTTCCAAGTTAATTAACTCGTATGAATATTAATCCAAACACAAATGAAAAACCTATATTGAAATTAATTTATTAAAATATTTATTGGGATTCTAAAATTATCGTATAAAATTATATTTATGTATAATCATATTTGTCTTCATTAACATAAGATTTATAGATTAAGAAATGGTTTAATTATTTTAATAATGGTCATATGTTATATTTCTTAATCCCATATTTTTTATGTTTATGTGATGAGATTCTATAATGATTAATGATGTCTTTGGAATAATTTATACAAAAAATAGGCTTTAATGGACATGTCTTCTGATGAATAATTATTTTAAATATTATAGATATATTTTTAATATAATTGATAAACTTTAGGGTAAATAAGATCATTAATGAAATTTTAATAATATTGAAATATGATTATTTGATGTTGTAAAAAAATACCATGTTAACCATAACAAAATAATTATGTAGTGATTAATTTTATTTCAAGGATGTTTGTCATAAGTTTATGGGAATATTTTAGGAATTATATTAATATAGATTATAAAAGGTGCAACTTGAATGCTGGGTGACAGCCCATCACGATCGAAAAATATCTGGTTATTAAAATCAATAGTAAAGAATGAAAAAATATTAACACCTACCACTATACAATGTGATTTTCTGGTTAACATGTAAGTGATTTTAGTTAAATGTGTTGAGAAACTAAATATTAATGATGAACCAGTGGGGTTAATTTTTTAGGTTAAGATGTTAATTTAATATATTTACTTCCTTATGCTAACCATTTTGTTTTTTTAAATATAGTTAGAGATAGGTGGAAAGACGTACCACTACTTTAGGGATGTTATGGTCAGTTAAAATTTAATTTTAGTGTCGTGGGAATAAAAAATTCATTTCTGGATATTCATTTCCTAGTGTACAAAATGAATTGGATGTTTATAGAAGAAAATTCATAGGATGAAAATTTTATTATGAAATTGAAAAGTATAAATAAATTATAGTTCATTATATTCTTATATATAAAAATAATTAATCATTTTTTGGAAGAGGATCTTGAGGAAAAAACGTTATCCTATTACATTCATATCTGATGAATCTGATGGTATTTCAAATCATCTCAAATTTTTTGTATTCCATCCCTTAACATTATATTTATAATTAACATACTTATGATCAATGACACCTATCACTCTTAATAATTATTTATTTTTTACTTCCATATCCATATATTCCCTTTCCAACAGTGTTATAATATATAGAAACATAATTATGTGTTATTCCACACCTCCTTTGTAAATCCCTTTATCTCTTATCAAGTGGATATTTTATTTACCCTTTTTATGAAGAGGGTTTTAAAAATAAGAATTATCAAATAAAAAATACTTGGCTATATATATCATAATTAAATTACAAGGATCCAATTTAATTATGGTGGGGAGAATTTAACACCTCGAAATTATAAAATAATAACATTGTATTTGACAACATTGAGACACAAAACAATAATATTAGAAGAAAATATAACACAACAAGACATTAATAAATATTAATTTTTAAATAAATTCAATCTCTTAAATATATTTCAATAAATAGAACACTAAGACTAACGTCTATTTCACTTATCAATGTGTTTCTTCGATATCATGTATAAACGCAAGGTCTATTTTTGTAGAACAATAGTATAATATTAATATTATTATTTAATATGAAACATATCACCTTGAGTATGGAATTAAGGGTATGAATAATACTAACAAAATTATTCAAATATATATATTGGCAATATTTATTAGTTATCTATTTATTAGATTAAAAATTTGGATGATTTTATAGACAATAAATGACTTCTAAAAATCCCTAATTTCATTTCTAAATGTCGAATTAGTGGAACCTTGCGCACAAAGTTGAATTTTTTTACCAAACTTAGAAATTTTATTTGATAAAATAAAAAGTATTTTTTAAAATTAGAATAACAAAATAATCATGGGGTGAATCTTTTTTATTTTTATGAAAGTATTATATTTTTAATACTGTACAATATTTACTTTTTATTCAAAACTGCCTTTTCATTTAAACAATTTATGATATTAAAATTGTACTTTTATTTTTTTAAAATAATAATTAGTTATATTTTATAAAAATTCAACCAATTTAGGTCCTTGGGATAATTTTCGAAATGAACTTTGAAAGAAAAACATTGTAAATCTTTAATCATTTTCTCTTAAAAAATGTTCTTTCTCATCAGGTTTGGGAGATTAATTTTAAAAAATATTTCCCCACTAATGTGAATTGAATTTCAAAAAATTGATTCAATATTTCATATCATAATATTTTATAATATTTAATAATTTTACCGTTATTTTTACTAAAATAAATAGAGAAAATAGTGTAAATTAATTTCCATTGTTAAGTTAAAATTAGATTTACCGTGGAGAAAAAATAAGAGAATAAGGGATAAAAATGACTCAAAGTGATATAAAAATTCTATTATAGGGAAATATTTCCATAATATCCCACTAAATATAGAATTTATCTACAATTCTGCACTTTTCCATTTTAATTGATTTAACATTTTGGATTTTTTTTCCAAAATTTCCATATAATTTTCAAGATGGGTCACTTTCCCCACTTATAAAGTTCATGCCTTCCCCTCATTTGATCACACCTCCCATGAAATTTTAATCCAAAAAAACTTCCAAATTATCTCACAAAAACCCTTAGTTAAATTATATATATTAATTTCCTCTTAAAATACCACCCCCAACGGAATATAATATAATTATTCAATATATGTTATATATATGTAATTATATGGATTTTTTAAATTCAATACACTATCCACTTAATTATCCTTACAGTCATTCAAGTAATGATATCATCCCTTGTGAGTACGTATGACCTACCGTCTCCACGAAGTGATGTGATTCATTTTCCATGTTCAATTTTCATAAATAGTTATACTAATTTATCAATGGAATAAATATTTTTTTTTATAAAATTAGTATATTTTTGGCGTTTATGAATATATATTTTATTTAAATGAACATGAACATTCACTAAAAACCCTACATAAGAAAATAAGTCAATTAACACTCGAAATAATGTAAAAATTTAATGATTATTAACAAATGGGTTATTATAGGTAATAAATCAACCTGTATGATATTATTAGAACCAATGTTGATATTTTATAAGTTAATAAGTTATTTTAAACCACATTATAGTAGGTTAATGATATTTTAACAAAAAATAAATATTTAGTAAGGTATTGGGTCTCAATTTTATTATATCGAGGCACATTGTTATGTTATGGACCTAATTTATTTAATAAGGTGTATATACCAACCCTTTAATATGTAATATCATTAATAAAACATTAACTATGGTATTTTAGATTCAATGTTTATTTATTTTATCTAGTGGGATTTTATTAAATTCTATCATGTGGTAAAAAATATCCTAACTCTATTTCTTATCATTGGGATATTTTACTCCTTTATTTTCCTTGATATTCTTAGATTAAGTGTATTAAAAAATCGAAAATATAATTCTTTATTTAATCTTGATTTATTTATATTTATTATTAAAAAAAGTGATTCATTGGTTAATTCCAACTTATATGTTATGACCATTTAAATGGTTTATCTCACAATATAATTCTCATCAAGATTATTTACCCTTGAATTTCAGTTAGAGGATATTATTTGATCATTATCTAATAAAACAATATAATTTTTACCTATTCTGTTTATTCATAATATTTTCATGTAGTACTATCATTGTTACACACTTGTTTTTTAGATTATTGGGATATGTTTTTTTGTAAAATCCAACATCTTATCACACATTTGTATGAAATCATTTTTCAAAAAAAGAGTTCTAAATATATTTTCAAAAAATCCTTTAACATTTTAACAATGAATTCTTAAAGAGATTTTATCCTATTTTTACTTGTTAATTTTTTCTCTCAGTAATATTTATGAAATTTTCAAAATAATTCCCATTGTTATGGTACTAAATATGCGAATGGAATATTCTATAGGTTTTATGAGAAGGGATCTTTTCTAAAAAATTTACAGTGAAAAATGAATTTTCTTTTTAACTTATTAATAATTTATATAATTACCTACCTACATTATCATTATTTCCTTGAATGTTCCTTTCCTTTTTAATAAGGACATTTTCAAATAAAATTTTTTACATCATATTATGGAAATTATTTATTTTCAAAGGAGATTATCAATGAAAATTATTAACAAATTGGAATGGGTATATTCTTTAAAATGGGTTTGCATATTATTTTATAGTATTAATATTCAACAATGAAAAAAATACATAGTTTACATATATTCCACTATAAATATGTTATCTTGATACCATCTTCATTCTTCCTCTAGATGGTTTATTATTATTTTGACAAAAGATTGTATTAACACTAACCTCCTTGTTTTATATTGTAGTCATTAACATGCCCTTGAATTATTTACATTATTTTTCTCATTAGAAATTAAATTTCACCAAAATATACAAGTTTTTTATCTTGTATAGGGTTATTTCTCCAACTATATCTCATTTATATATACAGTTTTTTAATTTGAATGTTATTAGATTAACTAGGGAAATATTGATAAATATGTTGCCTTTACTCAATTCAAATATTTGGAGTTTAGGAACATTTATTCATGAATTAAATATAATATTTGATATATGGGTAATGATTTGGACTTCTAGTGATGGGTGGGGCACAAAATTATTATCCCCCTATTACATTGATAGCTCTAACGATATATAGATGATAAGATAACATTAAATGGGTTTTTACCTATTGTTTAAACCAACTTGTGTATGTTTTTAATGATAGAGCAATTAGGTTATTGAGACCTAAAGTAAAATAATTAATCATTTACTTCAGTAATAATTTTATAATTATTAACCATGATATTTTCACTATGATATTAGCTGTAGATTTATATCATTATCAGTTTGATGATTAAATGGAATATGATTTTAGTTATTTACCATTCCATATAGATTATTAATTATTTTATTATTTAAATGGTATGTTTTTTATTTACCATTACATATCGATTATTCTTTATCCATTAACATAAATGAAACACATGTTTTGTTTTTTAACATTCCATATCGATTATGATTAATGAATCATGTATTCTTCTACTTTATGTAACCATTACCATATTATTGAGCTGACCTTTATTTTTTTCTATTCCCTCGTAATCTTGGAAGTTTACTATGTGTGATATGAAATGATATTCTAGATGGAATAATGATATTATCTAAACCCAATTATGTTTTAATTTTTTCTAATGTAATATGGGAATAAAATATGAATCTTGTTATCCAATACTATTAAAATATTTATTTTTTTTGGGATGTGATTCCTTGAATCTTATTCCATTTTAAAGAAAAAACAAATTAGCCCTATGATACTAGTTTCGGGGTTTCTACATCATGTCTCTATAACATGATAGCTCAATCATCATGATCTATCCTAATTAAATTTTATTCCTACTATGTAGAAACCCAACTGCTTTTCAACTAGTTTATCTCATGATTCCTATCGATGCATCAATGGGATATCTATTACCAGGAACAATTGATGTATCCATGTACAAAATATTCTTCCTACATCAAATAATCGATATAATTTAATGAATCAATATTCATTTTCATAATATATCCTTACTGAGTAAAGGATACAAATGTATAAATATTCCCCCAGCTAGTCAAATACCTTTCAAAGTAAAAAATGTATGTAAGAATGGTATAAAATTTTGGAAATAATAATATCAATCATGAATGAATATTGATATTTAATATAAATTTTATTTACAATGAAAAATGATCATGTGAAAAATATTTTTCTGTAGAAAATGAACTATCACCAAATAACGTGAGATTATACAATTACTTTTTAGCACTAGGTAATTATCAATTAAAATTACCTTGTCTGAAATTAGTATAATTTAATCCTAGAATACCATGAATTATTAATTAATAATTAGATTATATTTCAAGGTTAATTATATACACCATATAAAAGAAAATATGTGTAAAAATTTAGAAAATTCTTCAATGAAGGGAAACTAAGACGAAGTCCCTTACCACACGCTTCATTTTGGTTGGTCATTATTTCACCCCCTAATAGTGGTTTTAAACATGTTATTAACTTATAAAAAACATATTTTTATTTATAATATCACATATGATCATTTAATAACATCTTTTCTCTCATTAATTAATAATATTTTCTTTTTTAAAATTGTTTATGTTGTTATTTTAATTTTTTATCATTTAGGATTTTTCAAGAAAGGCCAATTATTTTGAATATTATATAGTTTAATCATCACCAGAATAATGATAATTAAATAATTATCATAATTATACATCATTTATAATTTTAGGACAAATCATGAATGATATTTTTTGTAAATGAAGTACATTATGATCAAAGAGAGTGACATCATTTTGTGAAGGCGGTAGTTTGTACATACATGAATGACATTACCATCTTCTATTCACCGTAAATGTAAGAAATAAAATTATGTATATAATAATTTTAGAATTAAAATATTTTAATAAATAAAAAAATTGTGTCAGCTATATCACATATAATTGTTAACTTTTTCCCCCTTTACATTCCTGTTAAAGCGTTAGTGAATGATGAATAACATCTCTTTGTGTGGAAATAGTCCACCATACACAAGAGAAACATTATCATATTTCCTATGGTGTAAAAAGTAAGAAGGTATATATTATATAATTATATAAGAGGTATTAAAATGTTTTAAATATAATATAAATACTTTATATCCATCATCATACAAAATCATGATAGGTGGTAATAGAAAAAGGAATGACATCGGCTTGCGAAGCGGTAGTACGTCTTACACATGAATGCCAATTTCGAAACCCATTTGATAGAAGTGGGTCTCGCTGTAGGTCATGAACATTAAAAAAATCAGAATATCTAAGATAATTAATTTATTTTAAAATCACTATTCAATATTCATTTTAGGGGGTGGAGAAAGAAATTAAATAGGAACGCTCATTGAAGACCGTTACCTCTTCTTTGTGTATCCTCCATAGGTTTTAATTAAATCCTTCATTGAAAGGATTAAATACCTAAATAATTATTCTAGGGTTATATTATGGAATTTGGGACATTATTTGGATACGTATTGTGTTAACTAGAAGGATGGGATGGTGTGAAGAAGGGATGAGAGGTGGCGGCCTTTTATAAGGGAGGTGAGTGAGGCACTCGTAATTTTTTGGAACGAAAAAGGTGTACCTTAGGTTTTCACTTGAGAAATGTTTCAAAAATTGTTTAGTCTCAATACATAGACAAGATATGGAGTAAATATATAGTTAGAAAATATTTTTTTCATGTTTTTTGGTCAATTTAACCCTTATAATTTTAGTTTAACTATATATTAAATCCATTGTGACCATAACTATTGTAATTAATTTTTAATATTTTCACTATTAATAATTATAAAAAATAAAATTGAACTTATTAGATAGTATAAATTACTCAAATTAATATTTTAGACTCCATTATTAAGAATTCTATTATCTATAGTGGAAAATTTAAATTGACAATTAATCCTACATACGTGACTAGAAGTTTTTATCAAAATTAAATATAGAAATTAATCAAATGAAATACATATGATTAATTGATATAAATTTGATATAATTTTACTTTAAAACCACTTCAGAATATAATTCAGAATTATTTATTATTTAAATGAAAATCATGTTTTCAATTAAAATATTGAATTTTTCATTATTTAACAAAAATTGAAACTTTTCTAACAAATCATAAAAAACCCAAAGATAATATTTATAAAATTATTTGAAAATTTAATTATATCATTTCAACTAAATTTTCTAGAAGTTTTAAAAAATTGTTTCAATTATGTGCATAAATAATGAATAAACCATCATTTAGAAAAAAAAATATTTTTTACCAAAAACCTTCTTTTTTATTTTAAATAATTTTATTTATTTATAATAAATATATATCCATAATTTTAATAATTTATTTATTTTTATTCATACCCCCAATTTATCCTCTAGTTGATAATTATGAAATTAAATTTTATTATTTTAATAATATATAATGTTTCATTAAAACATACTGTTGTGTGAAATAGAAGCAAAACTCAGTGTTGCGTGTTACACAAGGTAAGTATAGTGATGTGTGTAATAAGAGATAAAAATTGAGATTCATGTAATGAATGATATTGAGGAGATTTAATTTACATAAAATTTTAAATATTGAAAAGACCTAAGGTGTAATATATTTTTTACAATATTGGTGTTTTGTGTTATACAACCTATTAAATATAATATTCTTATTTTGTAATTTTTGGGTGTTACTATCTCCACATATTAAATAAATTGAATCATCCCAATTTTAAATTCATCATGGTAATAAAGGGTTTTAAATTTGAAATTTTTTATTGATAATATCACATTGTAATAAGGGTTAATAAAATATCCTCATAATAAGAGATAACAAGAATTACACATGTCATTTGTAATATCACACACATGTCATATAAATAGGAAAAATAGGAGGGAAGTGGAAAAATGAACATGAATGAGAAAACAACCCCCGCCTCCAATACTGAGGGAGAGAGATAAAGAGAATGGTTAGTAGGAATTTAATAATAAAAATACAAAATATAGTGGTGTGAAAATGGTGATTGATACCATAAAAAATCATGATAATATGATAACATTTTTGTTTTAAGATCATTTTATTATAATTGGGGAATTTTAACACAATCTATTAATTAAAGGGAATATAACTAATTGATATAGTTTTATTTTATAAAAATGATTTCATCATTTGGTTGTTCTTTGAGTAATTTCCACTTATCTCTTACTCCTATAATTCAATATAAAAAAATTGTGCCTAAAGCACTGAAATAATATTTTAATGGATCATAAGAACCATAAAATTTTAACAATATATTCATCTTATATTTACTAAAACCAAAATGGTTATAAAAAGTGATCTAATAACACCTAAATTTTAAATTTAAAGTTGACATTATAGATCATCAAAAATATTTTTGACCAAATTTTGAATGAATGTCACTAAATCAACATTATATTACCAAAACAATAAAAAGTGTCTATTGATGTCACATTCCACATTTTAGAATTTTTTGATCACTATATAACCTTAATGAAAAAATTTATACCTCCAAAAATAAAATCTCAGGTATTTGAATATTTTTCATAGATCCAAATATTTAGTTTACCCTAAAATAGATGACATAAACCATCAAACCAAGGAAGAATTTCATGGTCACTGATACTATCCCATAAACATTTCATTCCTAGTATTATCTCAACATAGAGACCATATTAAGGGTTATCTTCCTTCAATAATTATTTCCCAAAAAGATAAAATTTCCACCGGAGAACTTTTCTTTGTACCATTCAACTGATTCTTTCAAATCCTTTAATAAATAGCATTACATTACAATCCGTATTCAAATAATGATTATTATAATGATAATTTAATCAGTAAAAAAATTTAAAAAAAATCATTGGATCTAAATGCCCATATAAATTAGTCAATCCACCTCATTTGTATTAATAGTAGAATCTTTACATTTATCCCTTAGCTTCTTCTAAGGTATATTCAATTAAGACATAGGGAATTCATTTTCATAGTTCCCCATATCATTAATGTGGAATAATTTTACATTTGGAATTTTTTTCATTCAATTTCAATCAAGATATGTGTATACTTTCTCTACACAATTGTATAAAAATAAAAATTCAATCAAGATATTACTAGAGTGTTTCTTTCTACAATTATCCCATGTGGGAAAATCCTTCTTTCCCTTATCCCCTTTACCCATTTTTTTATCAAATTTAGTTTTCTTCTCTTACATCCTTCTGCTTCCATATGACCTAGAGTATTCTTTACCAATCATGATAGCACATAAATCTATTTCACTATTTGAAGAAACAATTTGAGAGAACATTACCCCTCAAAGATTCAGATATAGACCTTCAAATAAATGCTCAATAATATAATTTTTGTTACATATGTAATCCATATAACACCTAGATATCCTTAGAAAGGTAACACCATACTATGAAAAACATTATTTTTTTCTTTTTGAATTAAGATACTGAAAAACAATTCATCTCATTTTTCACTCACAGCAGAATCATTTATCATAAAATGTCTCCTTAAAATATTTCCATTCCATGTGTTCTAATTACTATTCCTTTATAGTATTTTATATTAAAGAAAACCATTTATCAAAAACAAAATTTAGACCATACATTTAAAGTGTAACATTTTCCTTTTAACAACATTGCAATAATATAAATATCTTCTCAAGAGACATAATGAATTACATATCTTACATTGGATTAGTATTCCACCATATTATGGGGGATTCCATCATATAAAGGGATCCATTATTAGATAATATCTTCATAGAATAGGTTTCTACATCTCGACATGACTATTTTTCATAACCTGATTAATCTTTACTAATATATCAATAATAGTTTTAGTTTGAGTACCTAATGTATTGGATTCTCAGCTGGAGAATCTCTATGTTGTAAATGAGTATCGATAGTATTCTTCCTTACATGAGTAAATTCTAAATAATGGAATATACTGTAATATCTCATAAAATTATTAATTCCAAATCTTAATGTATTGTTATAAAACTATTATTACACTATTAATAAATTAGAAACATGATATATTATAAAATTGGTTTCTTTAGGGATAACATTAATTTAAAATCCATTATAATGATTTGTAAGGAAAATGTGAATTATCCTAAGCATATCAACTACGATGGTCAAAACAAGTATGCAATAACGCCCATTTTATGGTCCAAGTGACACTTAGGTGTAGATAAATATTCAATTATTAGAGTTGTTACCCCTAGGTAACTGTGTTCCAGGTCTAATTCCACTTATAGTGTCTAGATAAGGTGGTCTTTCTAGAAAAAACCCACATAATACATTCCTTAACAAAAATATAGGATGTTATTATATACTAATCCCCAAAATAAATAATACAGTTGTATTAAATAATTTACGTTTTCTTTAATATAGCACCCGTGTATTCTACTAGACAACCTATGATACCAACTATAACAACCCCAAACCCAGTAGACCATAGTCGATATCTGCATTACTACATTGGCATATAATCAAAGAGTCAAATACTGATGGACTGATTAGTTGAGAAGTTTTAATGAAACAAATATATATATGATACCCATATTATATTAGTAATATAAAATTAAACATATTAAATAACAAAATAAAATGAAATTAATTCTTGAAACTCATTCTACAATTTCTTCTTCATATAATATTGAATTGAAAAAATAAGGGTGAGATCAAATTCTCCATAAGGGTTAGGTAGAATAGAATATATAAATAATTAAATGAGGATTATAATCATTGAATTGAAAAAAAAATATAAACTCCAATTACATTTTAATAATGTGAATAATTTGATTATATAACACATAATCAATATGGCATGGTAAATAACTGAAAACATAGTCAGTATAATAAATAACTGAGAATGAAATTCCTATAGGGATAATATCATAGTGAAAATATAATGGATAACAATAATAAGTGAATTATAAATTAATTAAAATATAAATTATTACATTTAATGTTTTATCTAATTTATTCCTCTACCCTCAAGATAGTTTAAAACTACTAGGTAATACCCATCTGATTTGACCTTCTGGACTTTTTTAATGAGACATATGAATATAGTGAGGGGATATCAAAACATTTACCCAAAAATGCTTGTATGTCCAACAAAATCCTCATATATCGAATAATTGAATTAATTTCTTATGTCAATTTTCCTTTTCATCAAATAACCATATTGAGTAAAGGATAAATGTTTTTCAATATTTCCTATGTTAATTAAATGAGATTAAAAGATAAAATAATATTTACAAAATGGTATATGATTATAAAATAATCAAATCTATTATGAATTAATATTTATATAAATTAAATTAAATTTTCAATGAAAAATGATTAAAATAATTTTGTTTTTTCATGATAATGTGAAAAATCAAAAAAGAAAATGATATTACCCAATAACTTTTACCACTTGGTAATTTTAACATAAAATACCATTGGATAAAATAATTAAAATTTAAGAATAAAATATCATGATGTGTGAATTATGTGTTTTATGAAATTTATTATTTCATTAGTAACACCGTATAAAAAATAGACAACATTACAAAATTTCTCAATGAATGCAATTTGAGACGAAGTCCCTTACCTCACCGATTATTTTTGTTTAAAAGTAATTAAACTCTTATATAATGGTTTATGAATTTTTTAACTTATGAAATAACCATATTAATATTATAATATTATATATGATAATTTTATAATATCTTATAACTCATTCATTAAAACTCTTTCCAATTATTCATTTTTTCAGTTATTAATTTTCATGTTTTCTCATTCGTTCTTTATTAAGAAATTTTTGATTCATGTTAATATTATATTGTTTCATTATATACTATATAATAATATGAACACAATTATAATAATTATATATAAATTACCCATTAATAAAAAACCATGAATGGTTATTTTGAGAGATGAAGTATGTTATGATCAGGGAGGCGGTAGGCCGTACATACACATGAGTAACATTTAAATTTTCTAATGATAATTGTAGAAAGAAGTAAAAATAAATATTATCATTCCAGAATTATAATAATATAATATATACCATATAATTTTTTAAATATAATTATATATATCAACCATTTTTTTGGTTATTTAATGATGGTAACCTTATTTTGTGAAGGTGGTAGTCCTCGGAAACATGAACGATGTCATCATCGTTCATTGATTGAAAATGTAAGAGACAAAATGATATTTATAATACGTAAAAAATTATAAATATTTATATAATATCTTAATTAGTTCATTTATATAACATATAATATTTAAAATTAACAATATCACCTTCAATATAAAGGTATTGTGATAGATGTATTATATCGCTTTGTGAGGCAGTAGTCTATCGTACACATGAGCGATGTTATCGTTTGTCTTATTGAATGAAAAAAATTGTTATATAATGACATAAGATGAATAATTATGTTATCAATATAATATGTATTGTTTATATCCATCATCATACCCAACTGTCAGAGTTGGTAATGGAAAAACAAATGACATCAGTTCGTGAGGTGGCAGTTCTCCGTACACATGGATGATGTTTTCATTACCCAATTGATGGGAGTGGGGTTTGTTTTAAACGATGTATTGAAAAAAAAAACCTATAAATATACATTATATTCATAGTTTATTATATAATTAGGTATTAATATTAGTTTAAGGGGGTGGATGATGAAATAAAATAGAAATACTCGTTTAAAATTGATACCCCTTCTTTGGTTATCCCCCCATTATTTTCACTAAAGCCTTCCTAGAATGGATATCATCCTAAAAATGATTTTAGTATGATAGTATATATATTGGGAAGTTATTAGGGTAATAAATGGACTAAAAAATAGTTTTATGTTTTTAAGAAGTGAGGATAGGTGGTGTCTTTATACAAGTGAGGTGAGTAAAAGACTAGTAATGATTCGAAAGAAGCCGTACCCATGTTTTTCACATGTCACTAGTGTAAAAAATGAATTATGATAAAGAATTATATATTATAAAGTCTATATATGTTTATAAATTATACATTATATAGTAATTTATGGGAATTTAACCATTATCTCTTTTGTTTAACCCAAGGAAAATCGATTTTTTCATTAATCATGATATTTAATTTTTAATATTTCCACTATTCATCTAAAAAAAATTAAATTGAACTTGTTAGAAAATATATAGTACTATGATTCCAATAATTGAATCCATTTTTAAAAATTAAATTCACATTAGTTGAAGAATTTAATTTAAAATAAATCCTACGAACATGTTAAGAATTCTAGTTTTAAAAGAGGAAATGTTGAAAAGATTGAGATGTGTATTTATAAAACTTCAATAATAAAATTATTCAATTGAAATAAATAGGATTAATTTATATAATATCTAAATAATTTTACATTAAAACCTATTAAAAATAAATTTTATCAATATACATTATTTATTGAAAAAAAAATCAATTTAAATTTTGTACTTTTCATTATTCATTAAAAATGATACTATTCTGAAAACTCTCAAAAAATAATTGTAAGAAAATTTTGATTTTACTTTTTGAAAAATGAATTCTAATTTTTCTACAAAAAATAATGTTTTTTGAACTTAATTTACAATTTTATGCATAAAGCACAAGTAAACATGCCTAAAAAATACATTTTTTCATAAAATATTTCTTTTAATTTTAAATAAATATCATTTTATTTTTAATAAATAGATAACAACAATTTTTATAATTTAGTTATTACTATTCATACCCAAAAATTTATCATCTAGGTGATATGTATTGTATTAAATATTTATATTTTAATATTATTTGACATTTCATTTAAACTCGGTGTTTCATACAATCCAACATAACGCCGGGTTGCATGTAATGCAAGAAAAATTCATTGTGTCATGTAATGGAAGATAAACTCATTTATGAATATAATGAAAGATAAAAATAGTGTTTTTTGTAATTCAAGAAAAATTTGGTGTACCGTGTAATGGAAGCTAAACTCATTGTTGCGTGTAATTCTACATATTGAAGAGAATAAATTTATTTAAAAATAAATACATAAAAAAGTATCAGGGTGTTATACTTTTTTTATTCTTGGAGGTGCATATCATATATGATATTGAATAAAATTTAATTTTTTTTATAATTTATCATTGTTACATGTAATATATAGAAATATAGTAATTATTTAGATATTCATATTGAAAATTATGAAGAACCTCTAATGTTTTAAAAGGGGTATTTTCAACAAAAGTGGTTTTCCTTTATATAATGTATTTTTATTTTAAGGAAAATTTAAAAATATTATAATTTGAATTTGAAAAAATCAATATAATTTTTTATTCTTTTCTATACTAAATTAGTATTAATTCATGATAGTTTTCTATAATAATATATTTTTATGTCAATATTAAAAATTATACACCTTTTTCCAATATCGTCACTTTTATGAATATTTATTAATACATGAATGAAATAAGTATTTTTGAATTTTTTTTTGAAAAATTATTTAATTTTTATTTTAAAAATGATGTTTAATTTAAGAAACATGTGTTTAGTGTTTTAGAAGCAATAAAACATTTTACTGTAAAAAAATGTTTTATTAGCTTATTTAAAAAATTACTTTTCATATCTTATACAAATTATCTATAAAAAATATATTTCATACTCTATATAAATTTTTTTATATTATTTTTTATTTATCTTTCATTTTTTCAAATAAATTTATGATTACTAATATTAACGTGAATGATGTTCATAACGGTGAATGTGTATTTTTTGAATAATTATTTTATTGATGATGTGTAATTATTATCTAATAAATGAAACTATCATTTTTATATAATGAAATTGAAATTACTTTTTAAAATCTGTAGTTATGTATTATCACTTGCTAAATTGGTAATCAGTATTATATAAGAATAATAATTATAAATGTTAAAAACACCATTTTTTACAATTATTTTATTTATATTAAATAACTTAATTTAAAAGTTAATGTATTTATAGTAAACAATTTAATTAGAATATATTAAGCATAAATTTAGGTCAATAAAATATAATTTTTTGGATTAAACTTATATTAGTAATGACATATGAACCATGAGCGAAATAACTAGATACTAAAGTAAAAAAAATCAAAAATGATAAAATATAAATAATCATATATAAAAATTGTCGAAACTTGTTTAAAACATGTGGGGAAATGAGTTATAGAGGATTTCTGGACATTATATCACCATATAAATCATTATTTAGAGATTTTATTGTTAATTATCCGTGAGTTGTGCTATTCCATTATTGAAAAACAATGGGAATTAAAAAGTACCTTTTTTCTTCAATTATAAGTGGGCAATAATTCCCCCCATTCATGACACCATTAATTCTAGTAATTTCAGCATGAAACATAGAAATTTTTATTCTCCTATAATCCCTCCTCATGTTCATAATCATATGGTTTTATTTTGATGGCCCATGCCTATTATTTCTAAGGAGACAATCAAGATAAACCTGCAGGACCCAAAGAGGGTATTACATAGTTCTTATAATTTTTCCCTTAATATTCCCCTTACAAAAGTATATGAAACCTAGTTATATAATTAAATTTGTATCATTAGTACCCTAAACTATTATTTATTATTTTATAATCAACTATTTATTCTTTCCCATTTACCTAGAAAAAAATAAACGTCATTCATGGGTTTGTGCATACTACCTAATACATGAAGAAACTTATTTTTATTTTTCACCAATTCCTCTCATAAAATTTTATAATTATGGAATTAAAGAATAATGATGACCAGTAAAAATAAAATTATTATTATGAAGATAAAAATTGTAACCCACCAAAATTCCCTCCTATTTAATGGGTAAAAAAATGATAACCATGCATTGTGCAGACTACCACCTCCAAGGTGTTTTTAAATTTTCATCTTGATTTTAATTAATTTCCAAAAAAACTACAAATATAATTCAAAAACAAAAAAAATATTAATTATATCTTTATTCTTAAATTATAATGATTTTATACCCTTCTGTAACCATACCCACCCATCGAGTTACAGAATATTTTTGTTTGGGTTGGTTTTACAACTTATATAAACTATGGTATAAAAATATGACATGGTTAAACATAATGCAATGCCCCGACCCTAGTTACCCAGAGTTGGTTCATTATTACATAACATTGGCATGATCACAAAAGATCAAGTCTCAAAAGACCGATTAGTTTAGTAGCCTTGGAATAACTAGATACATTCATAAAGATTACATTACATCATAAAGTGAAAACTACAACAACATATTGTCTCCAAACTCATATCCCCTTATACTATCACTATAGGTCATTCATTAAATACTTCTTCACATCATGAGAAAAATAAAACATAGAATGGGGCGAGCTCAAATGCTCAGTAAGGATAAAAATATAGCAGAAACATTCATAAATAACCATAAACAATTAAGACAATGTATAACTAAAACAGAAGCCTTCAAAACTTTAACTTCAACATAATATGGCAAAGATAAAATGAAATAATTCCATTTAATTATTCACAGGGATATTCTACTAGTCGAATAATAACATGAAATATCAATAACCACTTTCGTAATGAAGTAATGAATAATGACAGACTATCATGACCACATAGTCAAGGCCTTGTGCCAAGAATATAAATAAATTATTTTCAAGGCCTTTTTCCAAGACACTATTTTGTCTCAGGAGACCTACCGATGCATCGAGAAGCTATAGCAGGCTCCACCCGTCACTTATTAAGTCCAATGCATTCCTCATATGAATAGGTTTAAACATAACATAAACATTCGTATTAAAACTAGCATACGAAATGTCAATACATTCTTCATAAACCATGAATGGTATAAAAATAACATATCCATAGTTAAATATATCAAAAAACCTACAATACAATATGGATGTTTTGTATCATAATAAATAAACTTCAAATAAGCATAAAACCCATTAAATGTTGTTGACATAGATTAAATCAATACTATTTGAGAGAAATATCTCTTTTTTTAAATCATTTAAAAGTCACATAATTATAAAAGAAAACATTTTCATTGAAAATATTATTATAAGCTTTTAAGGGAAGCTTCGACGATTTTATAATGGCAGAAAAAAGTCACACCCGCCGTATAAGTTAAAAAAAGAAATTCTTACCTTAATTCTGTCGAAAAGGTTAAAAGGGACCTTGTTTGGAAAACGACATAAATATTCCTTTATAATCTTCTTATTAAAAGTCAAAAAGGGTATAAATTACTTTAACCCATAGTCTGTAAAATAGTAAGAATGATTTGAAATACATTTTTAAGAAACATGGATGTGGATGATAAAGAGGTCCTAGTTGATAATTACGTATAAACAACCTCGGAAAACGAAGAGATTGTGAAATAAAACCTTACCTTCTAATTTTAATTGGTTGAGGATAGGTTAACCTCCTGTATAATGGTGAAATAATTGTTATTATATTATACAAGAATCATATACATTAATATGATATCATATATGATCTTTTAACATTGATTTGTTAATAATATCATAGTATTATCATCGTTTCGGGTGTTAACGGATTCGTTTTCCTTTATATTCATTGTTATGTAAGCCATATTTGTTATGAATGGGGTGTATATTATTCATATCCAGAATTATATCTTGTCTCTACAATTATTTTTAATCACAAAATGAAATTTAGTCTTTAATGGATACGATGGGGAATGAATCTCATCGCGTTCGTGGAGACGGTAATCCGTACGTACGCATGAGCACCAATATCATTAATTTGTTATTAAAATAATATATAATTGGATGTTATATCATATATAAAGAATTATTATCATATTATATTTATTATTTACATGAATTACACATCATTATTATACCCATCCAAATAATAATGTTTTGAATAACAATTACACCACAACGTGGAGACAGTAAGTCGTACGTACGCACGTATGGTGACATGTCATTAAAAGGATGGATAAAATACTGAATATGGTTGTACCATAATAATAATAACATCATTGTATATAGAAGATACTGGAGTTATTATTCTAGAATAGTAAAAACAAAGAAAGAAGAAGTTGAAGAAGAAAGGAACTTGAAAGAGGGTGGTGAAAACATTACCTCTTCTTCGGGTTCTTCCTTTTGATTTGATCAAAAGCGCTCCATAGGTTGGATTTCAGACTAAAGGGATGCCTCTTGGATGAAGTGGGGATATTTTAGAGTGTATTTGGGCAGATTTTGCCTTAAAGCAAAGGCTTTGAAGGTGTAAATTATAGAGAAGGGGGAGTGCCCTTTTATAAGAGGTGTGAGGGGCACCTTTGGAAAAGTTAGAAATGTTATTTTATAATAAATTCATATTCGGTTTCCAATGGTTCCAAAGTGGATTATTTAAAGGTTAAGGTTGGGATGCTTGGAAATCATTTCAACCAATAGATTTCAGACAGGTTTGGGTCACTATATTAACCTTATCATTTATATTTAACTCTTAGTTAAATAGTATGACATTTACCATGTCACTTTGAATTTTTTTAATATATGGTTAATAAACATACTATATACTTCCAATCGACCCCCAAGTGGTCCATCAATGATACAACTATCATGATATAAGTCATTTGGCCAAGCCTTATATTTTTAGGAATTTAATATCAATTAATAATATAATATTTGTTTAAAAACTCTTTTACATCCATTTTGACACTATTGGGTATTTTGTTTTTGATAATTTCATAACAGCATTATAACTTCGAATAAAATTTATATAAACAATAATAATAAGTCATATTAACCTAGAGAATAATTGGACTTAATAAAAATTCTCAAATTACATTTATTTTGATATTTATAATATCAATTAGTTTAATATTTCATTAATTAGGTAATTACTGCCTCACCATTGTGTCATAAATAAATTAAATTATTTAATTTCATAAAATTATAAATAAAATACCATTATGTATGAAATCTTTTTATATTTCTAATTAATATTAATAATAGAATCTATCTTATGTATAACCCTATATTAAAAATATTTTAGTTATTAAACCTTGATTTTGACTCTATTAACTCTTCTTTGAATTAAATTATAATAAATGTCCTAATCTAATAAAAGTGGACCTAAATGATAATATTTTATTCCTAAGTTTTTTTTGGTCAAATTATACTTAGAAAATAGAATTAGGACAAGTTTTATGGTAATAATAATATCATTTTTACCCTTAATTACCCTATTTACTTTTTACCGTGGAAAATAAAAGTAAAAAGTCACTATTCACAAAATATTATTTTTATCTTATTGAACCACATTTTACTCCTTGATATTAACCGTGTCTCTTGTTTTTTTTAAATTCCACTAACAGAAGTAGTAAAATTATGTTTTATGTGAATTTGCAGATTCTCGTAAGAGTTGGGTAAAAGACTGTGAAAAGTTCAATAAAATTTTTATATATCTAAAATTATTCTAAAAAAACTCCAATGAATTAAATTAAACTTATGTAGGTATTATGAATCTATTTTTACCATAATTAAATTTAAATAAAATATATAATTATTTAAATAAAAATTTAGTTCTAAACTATTACTCAGTGTTTTTTCACTGTTCATCAAAAATTGAATGTTTTCAGAAAAATACCAAAAAATCACCCTAAGGTAATTTTGATATTCTGAATAAAAAAAGGAATTCCATTTTGAAAATTAAAATTTATAAAATTTCAAAATGTGGGTATTACTATTCATAACGGCTAGTTTTATTGGTTGTGGTGTGTGGTAGAACTCTAAGTAGCATACAACACACGCTACCGTATTATTCAAAGAGAAGTGTACTGTGGAAGCTTGGGGTGTTACATTCTCCCCTCCTTCAAATAATTTCATCCTCTAAATTTCTAGAATATTACTGCATAAAAAGACTCGGGTGATTCTTCATCATAAGTTCCTCGGGTTCCCACGTTGCCTCTTCTATTTTATGGTTTCTCCATATAACTTTTACCAGACGAGTCGTCTGGTTTCTCAGCACTTGTTCTCTTGTATCAAGAATCCTGACAGGCTCTTCACAATAAGATTGATCAGGTTCCAGTTATAATTCCTCATAGGTGAGTACATGTGTTGGGTCTGGCATGTATTTTCTTAACTATGATACGTGGAACACATCGTGAACTTTGGAGAGATTTGGCAGCATTGCCAAATGGTAAGCTACAACACTAATTCGTTCTTGAATTTCGAAAGGTCTGATGTACCTAGGACTCAATTTACCTTTCATACTAAAACATATAACTCCCTTCCATGGAGATACCTTCATGAAAACATGATCTCCTGCCTCAAATTCCAAATCCTTCCTTCGATTATCGGAATTTCCCTTCTGCCTACTTTGAGCTTCGTTGATGTGGTTTTGGATTACCTTCACCTTTTCCATAATTTCCTCCACTAGTTCTGGGCCTACGAGTTTTCTTTCACCAATGTCATCCCAACAGGTTGGTGTGCAACATCTCTTTTTGTACAATGCTTCATATGGTGCCATCCCAATACTTGAATGGAAGCTATTGTTATAGGAAAACTCTACTAGAGGTAAATATTGATCCCACTTACCCTGAAAGACAAGTGAGAATGATCTCAACATGTCTTCTAAGGATTGAATAGTCCGTTCTAATTGTCCATCTGTTTGAGGGTGGTAGGCAGTGCTCAAACGAAGTTTAGTATCCATGGCCTTCTGAAGACTCTTCCAGAATCTTGAAGTAAAATGAGGATCACGATAAAAAAAATCGATAGGGGTACTCCATAAAGTCTCACAACTTCATTAATATATAGTCTTGCTAGACATTCTAGTGGTAGGTCTTCTCTTATAGCAAGAAAATGTGCTTACTTGGTAAAACGATCAACAATAACCCATATTTCATTGTTCCTTCTAGAAGTCTTTGGTAGCCCCATGACAAAGCCCATCATAATATTATCCCATTTCCACTCTGGTATGGTAAGAGGTTTCATGACTCCTCCAGGCTGTTTCCTTCCAGCTTTCACTTGTTGAAAAACCATACATCTTCCCCCAAAATCAGTAATCTCCCTCTTCATGGTGTCCCACAAAAAATTTTCCTTCAAATATCTATACATTTTGGTGCTCCTAGGGTGTATAGAGAAATTCGAACTATGAGCATCATCTAACAATTCCCTTTTCAGATCAGGAATATCAGGAACACAAAGTCTCTTCCAAAATTTCAAAATTCCTTCTTCATACACAATGTCTCTCAATATCCCATCATTCACAGCTTTAATCTTCTTTTGAAATTCTGTATCATCGTTATGATAACTCTTAATCCTATCTATTAAAGATGTTTTACCAACCATTTGAAAAATCATTGATGCTTCACCTTCCATGGTTATTCCCATGTCCATCTTCACTAGATCCATGAAAATTGGATCCCTTTCAATTCTCATATTGTTCAAAACCCCGTGATATTTTCTACGCAAAGCATCTGCCACCTTATTTGCCTTCCCCGGGTGGTATTGTATCGTTCAATCATAATCCTTGAGTAGTTCAATCCATCGCCTTTGCCTCATGTTGAGTTCTTTCTGTGAGAAAATATACTTTAAACTCTTGTGATCAGTATAAATCTCAAATTTTTCACCATAGATAAAATGTCTCTAAATCTTCAAATAAACGATTACAACAGCTAACTCAAGATCATGAGTAGTATTGCTTTGCTCATGAGGTTTTAACTGTTGTGATGCATAGGCAATAACCCTCTCATTCTGCATAAGGATACATCCATGTCCTTACTTCGATGCATCACTATAAATAACAAATCCATCATTCCCCGATGGTAGAGTCAATATAGGAGCATTAACTAATATTATCTTCAGTTCTTCAAAACATTATTCACACTCTTTTGTCCTAACAAATTTTACCCCTTTACGTGTGACCTTCATTAACAAGTTATCCAATCTGGCAAAATTCTGGACGAAACGCCGATAATAACCTGTTAAGCCAATAAAACTGCGTACCTCGGTCATACTCATTGGTGCTGGCTATTATTAGATTTCACTTGTATTATAAGGATCAATAGAGATTCCATACTTAGAGACAATATGGCTAAGAAAAGAGATCTCTTGAATCCAGAATTCACACTTTCTAAACTTCCCATATAATTCATGTCTTCTAAGAGTCTTAAGGATAATGCGCAAGTGATTTTCATGATATTCGTAGCTTTTGGAGTATACCACGATATCATCAATAAATACCACAACAAAATCATCGAGATATTCCTTGAAAATTCTATTCATTAGATCCATGAATACAGAGGGTGAATTAATCAATCCAAAAAGAATTACTGTAAACTCGTAATGCATGTACCTAGTTTGAAATGATGTCTTTGGAGTGTCTTCCTTCTTCACACACAACTGATGGTATCCAGATCGAAGGTCAATATTTGAAAATTATTGAGATCCATGCAGTTGGTCAAATAAATCATCAATGTGAGGTAGGGGATAATTTTTCTTTATTGTTATAGCACTGATTTCACTGTAGTCGATATATAACCTCATATATCCATCTTTCTTCTTAACAAAAAGGACAGGGGATCCCCATGGAGAAACACTAGGGCAAATAAATCCCTTATTACTCAATTACTCAAGTGGTTTCTTTAGTTCAACTAATTACACAGTGGCCATTCTATAAGGTTTCTTCGATATAGGCCTTGATACAAGAATTAAATCAATGGAAAAGTCAACTTCTCATTCTGGAGGATGTCCAGGTAAATATTCTAGAAACACATCTAGATATTCATTCAAAACTGGTACATCGTCTATTTGAACATTCCTTTCCTCACCCACAGTCATTTCATTCTCTTACTTCCCAATAATTGAATTTAGTTAAGCTAATGGGGGTGGATCTAGATAAGAATTAGGTGGTGAATATTCCGCTCTAAATATAAGGTGTTACTTATCAACATCATCATAAATAGTAACCTCCTTCTTCCTACAATAAATTTTTGCATCAGGGTCCAAAATCCAATCCATACCGAGGATTATATGAAATTCAACCATAGATATGATGATGAGATCCACAGATAATGAACATTTATGTGCTCTAATGGGGACTGATTCACAAAAATTTGTTGCAACGATACTTCCCTTGGGAGTTTTAACTGAATACTCCCTTGTTAAATAAAATTGGAAATATCTATTTTTCTCAGCAAACTGGGAAGACATGAAACAATATGATGATCCAGAATCAAATAATGCATTTTCTAAACATGAGGAAACCATTACATTACCTACCACCAAGTATTTCGGAGATTCTACCTTAGCAGTAGTGATAGAATAAGCTTAGCCTTGATCCCTTGGACTTTTCTGAGGTAAGTTCCCATGAAGCTTAGGACATTCATTTGCATAATTTCCCATCTCCCTGCAGTTGTATCATTGAACATCGGTAGCTTCTTTCTTCCCCTTGCAATCACAATCTTGGTGGCCTTTTTTACCACACTTGTAACAGACTCTCATTCCCTTCAAGCAAGTACCAGGGTGTTTCCTCCCACATTTACTACAGGATGGATATTCAAATTTTCCCTTCTTCCCCATATTTCCATTCCCATAGTGATCAGCAGATCTCTTCTTCTCCTGCTTTGATTTAAATTCATAAGACTTAGAGAATTCCTTTTCTGTCTTGATAGCCCATGAGACAATATCTTCATATAATGAGAGGGTCTGTGAGACCAATGCTTGAAGGAGAAATGGTTTTAACCCATCAAAGAAATGATCATTCTTAATTCTTGGGTTACGTATATAATTTGTAGCATACCTTGCTAACCTTGTAATGTTAGCCTCATACTTTGTGACATTCTTATCCTCCTTTTATCTCAAACTTAGAAATTCCCCTTCCATATCTGCTCGATGGTCACGAGGAAAGTATTTTTCTAAAAGCAGATCCTTGAACTCCCTCCATTCCATATTTGATACTTCATCATCTTCCTTTATGTTTTTAATCGATGACCACCATTGATCAGCATCTCCAGTGAGGCGATAAACTGCCATGATAAATTTTTTCCCTTTCATTACTCCCCAAAGCCTGAAATATTTTTTCTTGGGAACTTATCCATTGCTCAGTTACCAATGGATTCGCACTCCCATTGAATGTTGGTGGTTTTTTACCTCATGAAGTGATCTAACATTGATCCTCCACGCCGTGGATCTGTGTGCTCCATACGGGTAAGGTTATTATTCATAACCTGAGTGAGTTGTCCATGTATGGCAATTAGCTGATTAGCACCAGTTATATCACCAGCTCCACTATAATTATCTTGAGAAAGAGGGAAATCCCTACAAGGAGTGCATGCATTGATATAGTTTCCATTTCTTCCACTAGGAACCATTTCTATATAATGGAATAAACTAGATCAGTTTATGAATCAAAATATATATTTCCATACTTGTAAAACACTTAACATAAATTGAACTATTTATGGATATAATCAATAATCATAAAAATGTTTTCTTTGGGGAATTATATACTCATAAACCCTTCATAATGGTTTGTAAAGAAAATGAGAATTATCCTAAGCATATCTAACCGTAGTGTCGTAACCAAGAGTGAAGCAAGGCCCGTTGTCGTGCACCAGTTACCGTTCGAGTCTAGCTCAAAGCAGTGATTTCCGGTTTTACCCCTAGGTACATCTGTGCCAGATCCACCTCTACCTAATTGAATCCAGACATGGATGTATTTCTCAGAGAACACACAAAATCTCTACAATACAAAAATTCTAGGAAGTTCTTCTATACTAATCCTCAAAGTCCATCTTAGGTCTATGTTCTCTAATCAAAGTTTATCTAAATATAGTTTCAAAGGTTTGTACTAAACTTACTCTGATACCAACTGTAATTCCCTTACCACAGTTACTCAGAGTCAGTGCATTATTACATAAATTTGGCATGGTCCCATAAATCAATTCTCAAATGACCGATTAGTTTAGTAGCCTTGGAATAACTAGATACATTCATAAAGTTTACATTACATAATAAAGTGAAAACTACAAAAAAAAATCATGTCTCCACACTCATATCCCCTTATAATATCCCTTCAAGTCATTCATAAAATACTTCTTCTCATCCTGGGAAAAATAAAACATAGAAAGGGGTGACATCATATGCTCAGTAAGGATAAAAATATAGCGAAAACGTTCATAAATAAGAATAAATATTTAAGGCAATATATAACTAAAACAAAAGCCTTTTCAACTTGAACATCATCATAATATGGAAAAGATAAAATGAAATAATTCCATTTAATTATTCACATGGATATTCTATTAGTCAAATAATCACACGCAATATCAATAACCACTTTCATAATAAAGGAATGCATAATGCCAGACTATCATAACCAAATAGTCAAGGCCTTGTGCCAAGACTACAAATAGGATTTTTTTAAAGGACATGTTCCAAGACACTATTTTGTCTAATGAGACCTACCGATGCATCGAGGAGCTATATCTGGCTCCACTCGTCACTTATTATGCCCAATGCATTCCTTATATGAACAGGTTTAAACATAACATAAACATTCTTATTAAAACTAGAAAACGAAATGTCAATACTTTCTTCATAGACCGTGAATGGTATAAAAATCACATATCCACAGTCAAACATATCACCAAACCTTTATTACAATATGGAAGTTTTGTATCATAATATATAAACATCAAATAAGCTTAAAATCCATTAAAGGATGTTGATAAAGATGAAATGAAAACTATTTGAGAGAAATATCTCTTTTTTGAAATCATTTAAAAGCCACATAATTTTAAAATAAAACATTTACTTTGAAAATATTCTTATAAGCTTGTAAGGGAAGCTTCGACAATTTTATAATGGTGGAAAACAGCCTCACCCACCGTATAAGTTAAAAAATACATTCCTACCTTAATTCTGTCGAAAAGGTTAAAAAGGACCTTGTTTGGAAAACGACAGAAAGGGTTATTTATAAACTTCTTATAAAAAGTCAAAAAGGGTATAAATTAATTTAACGAATAGTCTGTAAAATATTATGAATGATTTGAAATACATTTTTAAGAAACATGGATGTGGATGATAAAGAGGTCCCTGTAGATAATTACATATAAACAACCTCGGATAATGAAGAGATTGTGAAATAAAACCTTACCTTGTATTTTTCCTTGGTTGAGGGTAGGTTAACCTCATGTATAATGGTGAAATAATTGTTATTAAATTATAAAATAATCATATACAATAATATGATATCATATATGATCTTTTAACATTGATTTGTTAATAATATCATAGTATTATCATCGTTTTGGGTGTTAACGGATTCGTTTTACTTTATATTATTTTTTATGTGATACATATTTGTTATGGATGGGATGTATATTATTCATATCTAGAATTATATCATATCTCTAAAATTAGATTTAGTCATCAAATGAAATTTATTCTTGAATGGATACAATGGGGATTTAATCTCATCATGTTCGTGGAGATGGTAATCCGTACGTATGCACGAGCGACAATATCATTCTTTTATTATTAAAATAATATATAATTGGATGTTATATCATATATACAGAATAATTTTCATGTTATATTTATTATTTAAATTAATTACACATCATTATTATACCCATCCAAATAATATTGTTTTGAATAACAATTACACCACGACATGGAGACGTTAAGCCGTACGTACGCACGTATGGTGACATGTCATTCAATGGATGGATAGAATACTAAATATGGTTGTAACATATTTATAATAACATCAAAGTATATAGAGTATACTGGAGTTATTATTTTAGAATGGTAAAAACAAATAAATAAGAAGTTGAAGAAGAAAGCAACTTGAAAGAGGCTGGTGAAAACATTACTTCTTCTTCGGGTTCTTCCTTTTGATTTGACCAAAAGGGCTCCGTATGTTGGATTTATGACTAAAGTGAGGCCTCTAGGATGAAGGGAGGATATTTGATAGGGAATTTGGGTAGAGGTTGGCCGATCCCAAAGGCTTTGTAGGTTTAAATTATAGAGAAGGGGGGTGCCCTTTTATAAGAGGGGTGTGGGGAACCTTTGGAAAAGATAGAAATATTATTTTATAATAAATTCATATTTGGGTTCTAATGGATCCAAAGACGATTATTTAAAGGTTCAGGTGGGTATGGGTCTAAATAATTTCCACCAATATATTTTAGCTAGGTTTGGTTCACTATATTAACCTTATCATTTATATTTAACTCTTAGTTAAATAGTTTGACATTTACGATGTCACTTTGTATTTTTATATTATATGGTTGATAAACATACTATATACTTCCAAGAGACCCCCAAGTGGTCCATTAATGATAAAAATATCATGAAATAAGTCATTTGGACGAACCTTATATTTTTAGGAATTTAATATCAATTATTAATATAATATTTGTTTAAAAACTCTTTTATGTCAATTTTGACCCTATTGGGTATTTTGTTTTTGATAATTTCATAACAGCATTTTTACTTAGAAAACAATTTATATAACCAATCCTAATATGTCATATTAACCTATAAAATTAGTTTAATTCATAAAAATTCTCAAATTACATTTATTTGGATATTTATAAAATCAATTATTTTAATATTTCATTAATAAGGTAATCACTGCATCACCATTGTGTCATAAATAAATTAAATTATTTAATGTCTAAAAATTATAAGTAATCTACCACTATGTAGGAAATAATTTTATCTTTCTAATTAATATTTATAATGAAATTTATCTTATTTGTAACCTGATATTAAAAATGTTTTTGTTGTTGAACTTTGATTTTAACTCTTTTAACTCTTCTTTGAATTAAATAATAATGAATGTCTTAATCTAATCCAAGTGGACCTAAATGATAATATTTTATTCCAAAGGTTGTTTTTGGTCGAATTACTCATATCCAATAGAATTAGGACATGTTTTAGGGTCATAATAATATCATTTTTACCCTTAATTACCCTATTTACTTTTTACCGTTGTAAATAAAATTAAAAAGTTACTATTCACCAAAAAATATTTTTACCTTATTGAACCAAATTTTACTCATTGATATTAACTGTGTCTCTTGGAGTTTCTAAATTCCACTCACTGAAGTGGTAAAATTAAGTTTTATGTGAATTTTCAAATTCTCCTAGGAGGTGGGTGAAAGACGGTGAAAATTTCAATAAAATTTTTATATATCTAAAATTATTCTAAACTAACTCTAATGAATTGCATTGAACATATATAGGTATTATGTATCTATTTTGACAATAATTAAATTTAAATAAAATAAATTATTATTTAAATAAAAATTTGGTTTTAAAGTATAACTCAGTGTTTTTTCACTATTCATCAAAAATTGAATGTTTTTAGAAAAATACCAAAAATTCACCCTAAGATAATTTAGATATTCCGAATCCAAAAATGAAGTCCATTTTGAAAGATAAAATTTATAAAATTTCAAAATGTGTGTATTACTATTCATAACGACTAGTTTTATTGGTTGTGGTGTGTGTTAGAACTCGAAGTTGCGTACAACACATGCTACTGTATTATTCAAAGAGAAGCGTACCGTGGAAGCTTGGGGTGTTACACATAAAATTTAATTGAAGTGAAAAAATGATCTTTTAAAAACTGTTTCTATAATATAATGATCATATTTTTTATAATTTGTATTAACAGTAAACAGTCTTATTAAACATAACAACCAAAAAGGAACTTATTGTAGTACATATCATAATTTATGTTAATTTTATAAAAACGATTAAAACCATATAAATTTAACACTGATATAATATAAAATTAATCAAACATGTAAAAACATGGAGATTATGGTGTTATTATACAATACTTTTAGGCCCAGTCTACATATCTAAAGAGTTATGTATAAGTTGATTGAACCACCTCAAATAACCAACATAAGAAAAAAAATATAATAATTAAAAAAATATGATAATATATTATAATTATTCAATTAAATATTTATGAATAAGGTTCATAATAAGGGAATTAATAAAGATATTTTTTTTATTACCGAAGAAAGGTACATGTGTAAAGAAAAGCAGGACATCAATAAGGGTATATTGTCTCAATTTTAAATCCCTTGAGACATATTTTCAAATATACACTATGTTTTAACTGGAATGATTTATCTACTAACCTGTTAATATATATTATTATTATCCTCACATTTTTTATTATTTTAATGTTACATTTTACATCACATTCATCAAGTGTTTTTTATTCAACTATTTTAATTTTTTCTTGGTTATTTCCTAACTCAATTTTCTAGTTTTGAGGTAGAGTCATTCTTATTGAACTCTATGGTTCAATGATAGATTTATTATACCAAAATAATACTTCAAATTATATCTCTTAATTATTTATGGATTTTATAAAATTATTTTTTATAACAACGTTATCAAATGATTCTTACCTCAAGAAGTATGTTACTAGAAAGGGTTTCTTATATTCAATTTATATTTTTTAAGACAAACATCTTGTTATATAAAATTTTACATTTATATATTGTATATACTCCCAATTTGTTATAACATATCATTATTTATCTTTTTTAATTGTATTTGAATTTGAATTTCAATTTATTTCTACTTCAAGGGTTTTAATTTAAATGATTCGCATGCTTCAATGTTTTTTTTGACCATCCTTATTTTAAAATTGTGGCCTCTCAAATGTCATAATAATTTAGGAAATTTTATAGTCATTAATTAAAATATCACAATCATATTATCCAAATAGGATTACCCTTCCCTATATGTATTGTTTTAAATTGTACATTATGTAATATTTTTAAGCATTGTGGTGTTTATGAAATGTTTTATAATAAAATTAAAAATAAATACACTGAATCTTATATTTTATTTTTAGCTCCAAATTTTTTGGACATCCCTATATATATTTTTAAAATAGACAAATTTTACCTTCAACTCATATTTAATTTCATGAAAATTCATTAAAAATAATTTCATTTTAACATTTTCCGTATGGGTTATTGTCCATAAAATAAAATGTTTTAGAATATCAAAGTGAAAACATCATTCTTATGACATATTATTTTATATTAAATATTCTCAATTTCTTTTCAAGGATTCAAAAAAATATTTTTCTCCATGTTTTAAAAAATTATTTTTCTTTTTTTAAAATATCAAGGATATTTATTATTTTGATATGTATTTTTTAAAACATTTAATAATTTTTTTCATCAATGCCACTATCATTTGATATATCTATTTCTTGGTTGATTATATTATTAAAATGATCCCATCCACCTTAATTTTTGGATAAAATGTACAATTAATGATTTTTTCTTTCCAAATATTTTTTTATATCTAGGAATGTTATTTTGTAATTCTTTTACTCATGGAATTACCCATTTTACATTCCCTGAATTTGGGTGTTCACCTCAATGACTTACATTGATGGATTGGGAAAATAATTAACTTAAATGAATAAATATTCTCTATATGGTGTAAATACCATATGCTCTATAATATGGATTTAATGTTATTTACATTAAATTAATAGAATATCATTGGATAAAAATTTATTTTCCATGGATATGTAATTTTAAAATCATTTATTAGATTGGGAATAATTTATTATAATGTGATTTTTTTGAATAGGATAAAAAACCATTTTTCTATAAGTTAATTTTGATATATTTAATGATTTATTTAAATTGGTACTCATATGTATGGATGATGATGGGTGGGGTCAAGTATCACACTCTAATGCATTAATTAAATGTTTAAATACCTTGAGATAAATAAACCCTTGATTAATTTTTTAGGTTGAAATTGTGTGACTCACTGTAAAGACCCAAAAATTCCCTGGAAAAATTATTCTTAAATTCATTGGAATTTTACGAGTCCGCAGTTTCTGACGACGCTTGATTCTGAGGCCCGAAGTTCTCGAAATCAGTTTCTAAAGTTTTGTTCAGGTACATTCAGTAAACATATGAGTGTGATTTTATAACTTTTAAACTTGTGCTCGGAATTGAAATCTGAGGGCACCGTTGAACTCGCATCATCAATATTCGCTTAAGAAGACCTTAACCGCAGTTGCGTTCTAACGAGAATGGAAGTTAATTTTTGGTGTTTTTTAATAAAATTAAATAAAAATAAGTGTAACTTATTTTTATTTGTTTGGTGGTTAAAACCTCCAGGTGGAGGTTATAGGTGGGTCCCACCCGCACATAACCTCCCTTGGGAAGATATTATTTTAGTGGGACCCACCCGAAGTTAAAACCTATTTCAATCAAATAGGTGGGGCCCACATGGGCTTTAAACCACCTTAAACCCTTAATTAAGTAGAGAGCCTCTTCACCTTCCCCTCATTAATGTGCCAAATCCTTCACTAAATTAACTGTCACATTTTGAATTTTTTTGAATTAATACCAGTAATAAAATAGTAGAAAATGCTATTATTTCTTTTTTGGGTTGGCATTTGTATTTTGGTGGAACTTGGGAGAAGAGAAAGAGCTTATGGAGAAAATATCTCACCATCAAAGAATGAAGAAAGCGTTCTTCCAACGATGAATACCGACGAGGAGCCTCTTCGACTTTCTTCCTTGGAACCTCCTTCGACGTAGGACATCTTCGACTATGACGTGTCGGCGCACAAACCGACGATCGAGGAAAATGGTGATGATACCGACGTCTATATTTTTCCAATGATTTTTCTTCTCCCTCGCAACTCCGTTGACTAACTATGAGCAAGGTAGAGGATTTGTGTTTCTTTTGTACCCATTCATCATGGTTCTAATTTCAGAATGTGAATTTCCTTTTTTTTATCATCATAAAGCGGAGGGTGCAGGCCCCATGAACACGACCTGACTCCCCCTCCAATTATCTTCTCTTGATGGTGATGGTGGCGGTGCAACAGGTCCGCCGGAGGAACGGGCAACAACCAACGGGCCGCGACGATATGCGTGGAGACCAGCAACGAGCCGACTGCGAGAAGAACCGGTGGCGCAAGGGCCACCGGAGGAGCACGGCGCCATCGCGCCGCCCAGAGGATGGGGCCCCGACTATGCGGGTCTTGGAAGAGATGAAGGGGCATGGTGTCGTCCCACCGTGCCAGAGGAAGAAGGTGCAGACACAAAGGCCGCAAACGTCGTATGGGATGGGCGTGGTGCCGTTGAGCTTTGTCGGAGAGGAACTGCGACCAAAGGTCATGGCGGATGGAGGAGGGAGGCCACCTGAGCCGGCTGCCAGAGGGTTCTTCACAAGGTGGGACCTTTCGGGTCCCCCAGTTCACCGAACCGGTGCATAGCGCAGGTTCCATCAGAAGCCGGGGGGCACGGTACATGCCCCCCCATGGTGTGTCCAGCCTGTCCATGCAGGCCAGACCACCGGGCCGGGCCGCCACTTCGGGTCGGGCCTCCCATGTGGGTCGGGCCGCCACATCGGGTCGGGCCTCCACTTTGGGTCAGGCCACCCATGCAGGCCGGGCTGCCACTTTTGTATGGTCTGCCCATGCGGGCCAGGCCACCCCTCGGCCAAGGCGTCACTGGGTCAGGCCACCCCATCAGACCGGGTAGGACCTGCATAACGGGTCGGACCCTAGTGCGGACCCGTTTAACCCGAAATTATATTTTTCGTTCGTATCATGGGATACATGTTTACGATCGATGAAACATCCGTGGTGATAGAAATATTAGAACGAGACAGTACTTTTGGCATTCCATACATGATTTTTGGACACAGTTGGGCTACGGTTGGGTTGGATGAACCTAAAAACCAACCGGGCCCTCAGAACGGAAATGCCAATAACTCACAGACCGGGCGTCCGATCGACACGCTGTTTGACGCATTGGGTTCTTTATGATGACATAGAACTATGGGATACAAAAAATTTAGGCTTCATGGTAGTTGATGTATCAACACTTGGCACGAGAAGCGGACCCTCCCGGAATCGAGCATGCTGTGTACGGGAACCCTATTGCCGACATCGACGAGACTGGACCTGGATCCTCCATGGGGTCGACAGGGATGAGACTAGACCTGGATCCTCTATGGGTTCGACAATGATGAGTCTGGACCTGGATCCTCCGTGGTTTTGACAGTGATGAGACTGGACCTGGATCCTCCCTGTGTTCTACAGTGACGAGACTGGACTTGGATCCTCCGTGGGTTCGACAGGGATGAGACTGGACCTGGATCCTCCGTGGGTTCGACAGCGACGAAACTGGACCTAGATCCTCTGTGGGTTTGATAGTGACGATATTGGACCTAGATCCCCCATGGTTTCGACAACGATGACTTTTGTACTTAGATCCCACGTAGGATCGATAGCTTTGACAGATTGTCGTTTTAGGTTTGTACGGATATCTGTCGTTTGATAGTGAAAGATGATTTAGTGGCTACAACTAATCATCTCTTACTCACTTTTATGTTGTATATACCTAATGTGAGCTGATTCATTACCTTCGTGTTTACCTCATGTATGAGATGTGTACTCTTGATGACTTATGTATATGTATGGAAATATAACTAAGTGAGGGTGGATGTTTCTTCATGGATGTTTCTTCATGGATTTTTTTTTGGTGAAGCCCACGTGGATTTCTTCTATGAGATGTACCTATAGGTTACACCTTGTGTTATACTTTCTTTGTGGAGTGTTTCTACACTCGTGGAACGAAATGTGGTCGGGCTCAAGAGTTGGATCCGGTTTGTGATTGGTAACTTAGGTATATGTATGGACATATACCTATGTAAGGTTGGTTGATACTTTGTGATTGTATCTTACTTATGTGGTTTATCCTTAGTAGATTCTAGGAGACCTTCGGGGGTCTCGGGGTCCCCTACTGCGTATTGTTATACTCACCCCTATAGGGGCTTCACCCACACCTTGTTGTGTTCTGTGAAGATGACAGTCAGTAGTGATTGAGGCTGAGGGTGACGGAAGGAAGGCTAGTCGAGCTAGACTAGACGGGACAAACCAAATGGATGAGTTATTAAAGATCTATACCTACCCTTCAAGTAGGATTCCACGATGGATGATCTAGGAGTTGTTTTCCCTTTTTTACTTGTACTTGTACTTGTGGTTCAGTTGTGTTTGTATACTATCCCACTTACTTTCAGCACACCTTTCTTTTCTATATTAGTACTTGTTGCTTCTATAGATTGTGTATAGACTGTATTTGATATAAGTTTAAAGGAAATGACTTCCCTTTTTATCAGGGATTCACCTTTGGTGTTGTTCGCTAGCCCCTGGCCTAGGGAAGGCGGGCTTACGGTAGTCACGGCACATGCCCCAAGGATGGGTCATGACAAATTGGTATCAGATGAGTCGGTTCTATCGTACAACATAGGACTCTGATATTTCTTTTCTGTGAAGAAATAGGGTTAAGGGTACTGAGTGTGTTTATAAGATTATGGAAATAGGTGTTAGTGCGGTGGAAAAAGTATCCATACACTAGGGCTCTGACTTATGATTTCCGACTCAGTGCACTAAAACACTGATTGTGTGTGTGTTTCCATTGGAAAGTCTTCTTCGTGATTAAATTGTGCCAGCTCACCAATTATATTGTTTTGAGAATGGTGCACCTGTTTATTTTCAGAATGTCTTCACTTAGTCAGTCAGCATGGGTTATGAGTGGAGAGCGCGATGGTATCCCACCGAGCGACGAGGCCTCGGTTCAAGGCCCCATCACAGCGGAGGCACCAGTGGTACCACTTACCGCTGGGCTACCGTTGCTACCATCCCCAGTAGTAGAGGGTGAGCGCTGCTTGAGCTCGTTTCCTGGGTTCCTGCAACAAAGGTCTCCGAGGTTTGGAGGTGAGAAAGATTTTCAGACGGTTGGGTACTGTCTTGAGTTTTTCGCACGAGTATTCTACAGAGTTGGGATGCCCACTGACTTGATGGTGCACCTATCTGTTAGTCTCTTTCAGGGAATAGCTGAGAGGCGGTGGAGCCTGATGCTCCGGTTTTATGATGAGGCGACCCTCACCTAGGGGAACTTCAAGGGTATTTTAAGGGGGGACTTTGTACCAGTGACTCTACACTCTATGCGTACTCAAGAGATGCGGTACTTACCGCAGGGCTTTCCAACAGTAGCTGAGTCATCTGTAGCAAGAATTTGGCAGATGAAATGGGGGCCCAATTGGGATAGATTTACTATTAGACAACCCCAAGGTGTGGCATCGGGGGTGCGGGCCACCCAGGGTTGAGGGGGCTTTGAATGGAGAAGGTTTTGATTTTCCAATAGCGAATGGGGTCATAGAGTGTGTGATTGTCCAACTTCCCACACGGTTGATCAGAAGTCGTTAGAGTAGCCACCGAGACAGAGAAGTGGTAGGAGCTTGAGCATCAGCTGAGTGGTGGACGGGGTAGTGGATCAGGTCCATCAGTGGATGGTGGTCAGAGTAATCGAGCACTACTACCACTACCCATAGACATTTCACCTTGAGCTCCAGGAGTAGGTGGACAAGGGCGGGACTCACTCCAGGCATATCATCCTTTGTTCATGATTCTTCTAGATTCATTGATGTCATTGTTAGTGGTTGCTTTATGTCTTTTTACTTTGAGATGCAGTAATAAAAGACACTTGTCCTTGTAATGTTTGCTTTCTTGCCTTTTGTGTGGTTGATACTGAGTGGTTCTGGTTAAAACTATTGACTTGACCCTCAAATTTGAGATTCCTAATCAAGGAGACAAAGTGACCACACACTAATACCGACAGTGTGACTCAACACTTGGAGGCGAGAGTAACAGTTGGATCTCATTGTAGTAGAGTCGAGGCCTTACGACGTCGTCCACGGCGTGAAATAGTACCGTCCATGTCAATATTGACTGTATTTGTAAAAGGACGTGGTTCGTCTAAGGGATGAGACCAGATATATCTTTTCGGAAAAGGATAAATCTTAGCATCTCTTTTTGGACGTAGGCGAAGTAGGGTGTACTTGAGTTCTTTACAATTGGTTAGTCTCACCCATAAATCGTTGAGCGAATGGTTTACAGTTTCCTCTAATATCAATAGTTTCAGGTGTGTCTTCTCATATAAGGGCCTGGACCTGAGACAACGACATTGGCTTGAGGTTCTACAGGTTTATGACATCGAGATAGTCTATACTCTTGGGAAGCAGAACGTTGTTGCGGATGATCTGAGTAGGATATCAGGCATTCAGCCGCTAGGAGAGGTGACGGAGCAGCTGATCGCATTACAGATATCCTTTGTGGATAGGGATGGAGCATACTATCTACAGCCTCATACAGACACTCCTCCACTTCTTCAACGAGTCAGGGAGGTGCAGCATGGGGATGCTGACTGCAAGACACGACGTGCTCAGATATCCATAGGGCAGGCACCTGATGGAATTTCTGAAGGATGGGATCACGTCATCCCCTTTAGAGGATATACCTTGGAACTAGTTTCACTTCAAGAAGAATTTTTGAGGGATTTCCACACTTCCCCTCTTGTGGTACATCCAGGAGTGGTAATGATGTATCAGGACCTTCGAAGATAGCACTAGTGGCCGTGTATAATGATGGCAGTACCAGAGTTTGTCTCACGATGCCTCACATGTCAGCAAGTGAAGTTAGAACAGTAGGTACCAGTGGGCTTGGTACATCCGTTAGAGGTCCCAGAGTGGAAGTGGGATGGGATATCCATGGACTTCATGGCGGGTCTTCCACGTACATCCAAAAGTCATGATTCGATATGGGTGATCGTAGAACAACTCACCATGTCAGCCCACTTAAAACTGATCAGTGAGCTCGGCTCCATAGAGAGCTTGGGATGCCTCTATGTGCAAGAGATTGTGTGTTTACATGGTGTACCTTCTTCTATTTTCTCTGAACATGACACACAGTTTACCTCCCGGCTATGGAAGGGGTTGTAGGAGACTTTCGGGACACAACTTCACTTGAGCACCGCCTTCCATCCTCAAACAGATGGTCAGACTGAGCTGACCATTTAGACCCTTGAGGACATGCTCTGTGCATGTGTCCTTGACTTTGGATGCAGCTGGGAGGATCAATTATAGTTGGTAGAGTTTTCCTACTACAACACCTATCACTCCACCATCAGTATGGCACCTTTTGAGGCCTTGTATAGTCGACCTTGCAGATCGCCATTGTTTTGGACAGACCCATGGGAGTTAGCACTAGTGGGACCAGAGATGGTACTTTGCTACCAAAGAGAATGTGCAGAGCATTCGAGGGATGATGAAGTCTGCACGGAGTAGGAAGAAGTCGTATGCTGACATGAGACGAAGACCTCTAGAGTTTGAGGATGGCGACCACATCTTTCTTCGGGTCTCATCGCGATGAGGTCTATAGAGATTTGGCCAAGCTAGAAAGTTATCTCCGTGATTCATCGGACCATTCCAGGTCCTCAGCAAAGTAGGTGAGGTGGCTTACCGCCAGGCTCTTCCACCTCAGTTGCACTGGGTTCATAACTTCTTTCACTATCTCGGCTGAGGAGATACGTGCACGACCCATCCCACATCATCGACCTTGGAGAACTGGACATCGTTGACAGGGTGACATTCACGGAGGTTCCAGTGGTGATTGAGGATCGACCATAGCGGGTCCTACATGGACGATTGATACCTTTGTTGCATGTTCATTGGCAGCACGGGATCCTCCAGGAGAGAACATGGGATCGGAAGGCACATATGTGTTCTTAGTACCCTCATTTTCTTCCCTAGTGTGAGTTGACGCATATAGGGACACAAAGTCCTAAGGTGGGGAGAATTTAAAGACACCTAAATTCTATAAAAATATTTTTCTTAAATTCATCGGAATTTTACGAGTCCGTAGTTTCTGACAGTGCTTGATTCCGACGCCCGGTGTGCCTGGAATCTATTTCTGAAGTTTTGTGTGAGTACGTTCAGTAAAACTTCGGGAAAGATTTTATAAATTTTGAACCATTGCTCAGAATTGAAATTCAAGGGCACCGTTGAACTCGCAGCGTCGATATTCACATAAGGATAACTTCACTGCAGTTGTGTTCTAATGAGAATGGAGGATAATTTTTGGGGTGTTAAAATAAAATTAAATAAAAATAAGTGTAACTTATTTTTATTTGTTTGGTGGTTAAAACCTCCTAGTAGAGGTTATAGGTGGGGACAACCCGCACATAACCTCCCTTGGGAGGATATTATTTTAGTGGGACCCACCCAAAGTTTAACATCTCTTACAATCAAAGAGGTGGGCCCACACGGGTTTTAAACCCCCTTAAACCCCAAATTAAGTGGAGAGCCTTTTCATCTTCCCCTCATTAAAGTTCCAACACCTTCACTTAATTAATTGGAACAATTTGAATTATTTTGAATTCAGGCTAATAATAAAATAATAGAAACATATATTATTTTATTTGGGGTTGGTAATTGTCTTTTGGTGGAACATGTGAGAAGAGAAAGAGCTTATGGAGAAAAACTCTTTCCAATAAAGAATGAAGAATGCGTTCCTCCAATGATGAACGCCGGCAAGGAGCATCTTTGACTTTCATCCTCAAAACCTCCTTCAACGTAGGACGTCTTTGACTACAACGAGCCGGCGCACAAGACAACGATCGAGGAAAACACTAACGACACCGAAGTCTATCTTTTCCCAATGATTCGTCTTCTCCCTCATCAATCTGTTGACTAACTATGAGCGAGGTAGGGGATTTGTGTTTCTTTTGTACCAGTTCTTCATTGTTCTAATTTTAGAATGTGAATTTCCTTTTGTTTATCATCATAAAAAGTAGGGTTAGGGCTGCACTAACACGGCCCGACTCCCCCTCCGATTATCATCTCTTGATGGCAATGGTGGCGGTGCAACGACGCTACTGGAGGAACGAGATGCGGCCGACGGGCCGCGGCGATACGCGTGGCGACCGGAAATGAGCCGACCGGGAGAAGAACTAGTGGTGCAAGGGCCACCGAGCTGCTGAAGGAACACGGCGCCGTCGTGGCCCGTGGAGGATTGGGCTGCGGCCAAGCAGGCCGCATCGATGCAGGAGGGGCACGGTGCCATCGCACTGCACCAGATGAAGAAGTCGTAGTCACGAAGGCCGCAGCGGTCGGATGGGTTGGGCGCAGCGTTGTCTCGCCATGCAAGAGAGGAACTGCGGCCAAAGGACATGGATGACGGAGGACGGTGTCTGACTGAGTGGGCCACTGGTTGGCGCCCGACAAGGCGGGACCCTTCGGGTCCCGCGGTTCACTAAACCGGTGCATAACACCGATTCCTTCAAAGGTGGGGGGCACGGTACACCCCCACCATAGAATGGCCATCCTAGCCATGCGGGCCAGCCAGCTAGGCCACGCAGGCTAGCCAGCCCGGACATGTGGGCCAACCAGCCATGTCGGGTCCCCCATACAGGCTGGGGCACCACTTCGGGCCGGGCCTCCCATGCATGTTGGGCCACCATTTCGGGTCGGGCCTCCCATACGGGCCATCCGCCACTTCAGGTCGGGCCACCACTTCGGGCCGGGGACGCCCTTTCAGGTCGGGCCGCCCCCTCGGTCGGGCCGCCACCGGGCCGGGCCACCCCATCGGACCGAATAGGACCCGCGAACAGGGTCAGACCCCAGTATGGACCCGTTTAACCCGATATTAGATTTTTTTGTATCGTGGGCTACGGGTGTCTGATCGACAAACCATCGATGGAGACAGAAATCTTAGAACATGATTGTACTTTTGGCATACCCTATTTGAGTTTTGGACATAGTTGGGGTATGGTTGTGTTGGTTTTACCTAAAAACCAACTGGGCCCCTGGAACAGAAATGCCAGTAACTCACAGACCCGACATCCGATCGACGCACAGTCTGTCGCGTTTGGTTCCTTATGATGAGACAGAACTATGAGATACATAAAATGGAGACATCTTGGTAGTTGATGTATCGAAACTTTTCTCGAGTAGCGGACCCTCCCGGAATTGAGTGTGCTGTGTATAGGAACCCTATGGCTGACATCGATGAGACTGGACCTGGATCCTATGTGGGTTCGACAACGATGAGACTGGACCTGGATCCTCTATGGGTTTGACAGCAAGGAGACTGGACCAGGATCCTCCCTGGGTTCGATAGTGATGAGACTGGACTTGGATCCTCCATGGGTTCGATAGAGACGAGACTAGAGCTATATCCTCTGTGTGTTCGACAGCGACAAGACTGGACCTGTATCCTGCATGGGTTCGACAGCGACAAGACTGGTCTTAGATCCTCCATGGGTTTGACATCGATGAATTTTTTACCGAGATCCCAAGTAGGATCGACAACTTCAACAGACTGTTGTTTTAGGTTTCTACAGATATCTGCCATTCGACAGTGAAAGATGATTCCATGGCTATAACTAATCATATAATACTCATTTTTATGTTTTGTATACCTGGTGTGAGCTGAGTCATTACCTTTGTTTTTACCTCATGTATGATATGTGTACTATTTATGAAATAGGTATATGTATGGGAATATACCTAAGTTAGGGTGGATGTTTCATCATAGATGTGTTGTGCTGAAGCCCACGTGGATTTCTTCTGTGAGCTGTACCTATGGTTTACATCTTGTGTTGTACTTTATTTGTGGAGTGTTTCTAAACATGTGGAAGAGAATGTTATTAGGCTAAAGAGTTGGAGCTTTTTTATGATTGGTAAATTAGGTACATGTATGGGAATATACCTAATTGAGGTTGCCTGATACTTTGTGATTGTATCTTACTACAGTGGTATATCCTTAGTGGATTCTGGGAGACGTTCAGGGGTCTCGAGGTCCCCTACTGAGTACTGTTATACTCACCCCTGCATGGGCTTTTCCCTAACCTTGTTGTGTTCTATGCAGACGACGGTCAGCCGTGATGGAGGCAGAGGGTGAAGAAGGGAGGCTGCTCAGAGCTGGAATAGATAGGACTTACCTCAGGGACGAGTTGTTCGAGATCTATACGTACCCATCAACACAAATATATTTTCATTTAATAATTCTAATTTTTTAAGTCTAACATTTGAGATCTTCCCAACTAATCGGCCAATAGTACGAATGATTTTTGAATTCCCATATAGTTGAGATTGAATCAATGTGTCATTAACCCGTCCAAATTTATTGAAATGTTCCACAATAAGATCAATTTTTTTAGAATTTCTTAAGACTCTCCTTTAGTAAATAGACATCATAAATAGGGCCATCAGGTCAATATGTTTTCACAGATGAAATCAAATAACCATGGTATATTTAACATAAAATAAATAAAAAATAAATATGTATTTAATGATGTTACATGAATATTTTAGATACTATGAAGAACATAACAAAAAAGTACCAATTGGTTGGATACATCCATCGATAATATACTGGGCCTCCTCATTTAGTTTCCTCAACCTAATACACTGTATAAATAATATTGACATAAAAAGTGAAGGAGGAAAGATCATATCCCTTGACCAATGTGCTGATAGAAATATCTTCTGTAGGGTTTCAAGGACATTTGGTTGTATAATTTCCTCACATATTTATCTGAATAATGTTCAAAATTGGATTACAACTATAATAACCTTTTTAGTTAACAATGTAAACAATGCCAATGGTAGTTACTATTGTAAAAAAATATGTGAACCATGTCTTTTCAATCCATGTAACCTAAAATTTATCAAGTGAAAACACCTTGGGATGTTAATTGAATACCCTTCAGATACCCAAACATGTTTTAAAATTCTATGAAATGTATCTTTATCCATATTTTTCATGGAAAAACATGTCAAAGAATAATTTCCATTCTCTTCTGGCCAAATATCACACTTATTGTTCATTGTTTTTAATTCCATATATGAATTGAGATGGTCTTAATATTTTCAATGATCATTAAGAAATGAAAATATCATATTTTCACAAATATTATTCTCAATATTCATAACATCAAGATTATTCTGCTGAGAAAAAAATTCCTCACATAGATGATTAATTGATTAATTATTTTATTCTATTGTTACATTCCAATTTCACTAGACAATTAAATTAAAATTATTTTCCCACTTTCATTAAAAATATGAACTTTCCAAAATTCTATTTCAACGTTTCCAAGTTGTTCTATTATTTTAGAACATGTGAGCAACATTAGAGGTGGTCTATGATTAATAGAACCAAATAATTTTGACCAGTTTAATTGAAATCATTGACTTGTATCAAGAAATCTTTGTTGTCAAAAGAAGCACCATTATTTATTATAAGGTAATAATTTGGGATCAAAATCAATGTATCCAATAGGACAATCTAAACATATGTAATTTTTCCAACCAGATATTTTCCTATGTCCAGGGATGTCACTAATGGTTCACATTTGAGAAGTGTTCATTTTGATCATTATTCTAGAAGTAGCATCATATTTATTAACACTATTGCAGCATAACTCATATAATTATTCAATTAATGGATTTAAGTATACATCAATATTATTTCCATGTATTTTATTTCTACGAATAATCATTGAAGTAATAAAATACATTTGTTTCATATACAACCACATCAGTATATTGTAGGGGATAAAACAATCATCCCAATTCTATAACTTGTGTTCAATGTAACAAATCGGTTGAATCCATTGGCAACCAATCCCAATCGCAAATTCCTTGGATCAAATTAGAAAAATGGTTATAATAAATCAAATTTATTTAACGATTGTGAATCTTTTTGGTGTCGCATTAACCCATCATAATAATTATTCATATAATTATAGTTCTTGATCTTGGTCGTATTTTAATTACATGAATAATATTTTCAATCGAGGATTTATAGGGATGTAACACAAAACCTTTACATTTGTGTTGTTTATCATCTTATTCATTGTAGTATGTCGATTTAGACTTTCAAAATCACCCCTTGACTGCCATCTAGAAGAAGAATATTTCTTTAAATCATGTTTACTTTAATGTAATCCCTAATAAGGCATAAAACCGTATGGATAGTAATTTATTTTTTTATAAATACTACTAATCCTGTTAACAATGATTCATATAAAAAAATACATAGTGATTTTATCATAAATAAATGAATCACTTAATAGTAATAATATAATTTATATATCCTTATTTTTATTTCTATATAGTCATTTTATGTAACACAACTATAGTATATAAGAAATTTTTTAAAACATAAAACATCCACCATACATCTCATTATTTCTATCATTAACTAAATCATGAACTAATTTTCTCTACTCAGTGATGTTTTCTCTTAGATTATTCTCGATAGAACCAAGAGGATGATCCAATTATATTTTATAATCTTAATATGGTTATCTGATATACCAAAAACATCACTTTTCACATTACTATTTATAACGCCCTCAATGGATGATTTTATTTTTATTAACAATGGTATTGTTGTCCTGCAATTCCAAAAGCAGCATTTATAAGGTTTTTTATTTATTTCCCCTTGGTTATAGATTTTGGGATCTCATTCTATTGATTGACAGTAGTTGACAAATATTCCGTAACAAATGATCTTATATGCCAAATCCGACAAAAATATTGAGTAGATAAATACTTCAATATCATGTGATCAAGAACATCATCTCTCTTGACCCATCTTCTAAATTTACATTTATTACATGGAAATAATATTATTATATCAAAAAATCGATTAAAATTGAAAAATATAAAAACATATCCAAACTTATAACACACTATTGTGTTTTCTTAGTATAGTGATCCAAATTTTATCTATATATATATCCAAAAATTCATACACATTATTAAAAAATAAAACACATAATTACTACTAAGTAGGGAAAAATATAAATATATGTGAAAAAACAAATCCCACAGAGTTAGAAAAAGAGTCATATAAGTTCCAAAAAAAGTTAACATAGAGGAAAATAAATAATGGATGGTATTATGTAAAAATAAAGAATATAAAAATCATATGGTTATTAAGAATACATCATTTTATGTGTTCATTGAAAATCATTTATGAAACTGTTCATTGAATAACAATGTATAAATCTAACTATTTTCATAATATCATTTGTAATGCCTTGACACCCTCTTTAAATGAAGTCAACTGGTGTCAAGCACCCATTTTTCAAGACCAAACATTCAAATTTTAAAAACCATTCTATCCCCCATGAGTCTTATGATCTAAAAACCTTTTAAAAAATATTAATGGTTGAGAAAATTCAATTCATAAAATATACCTCTAAAACAATAAATACTACTTTTAAAGACAAAACTATTAATAAACCCCTATTAAATAGTTAATTACCTTTATAAAATCCATTGGGGATTTTAACAGCCACATGGAATGTGACCTAGTTCAATTCTAATTCATTAAACCATTCGAATCCTTTTAGAGTCCAAAATTGGAATTCATGCTTGTTCTTAGGTTCATGATAAGTATAAGGTTTGGAATAAGTACATATAATGGACTTTCTGTGAAATATAAACAACTAAAAAGGAATGAAATAACTGAACACTATGGAATATTAACTGCAATATATGTAATGAATATTAAATTTAATTACCATAATTGAGGTTGTACTAATAGTAAGAAAAGAAAATTAAAAGATGTGAAATAGGGAAAACATGTACAAATTAATAATAAACTAAAAAATTATAATAGAATTGATATAAAACAACAAATTCAAACAAGTAATATGAGAAAAGTTAAAAAAGATATAGAAACTGAGACAAAATAACATAGTAGTTTAAAAATAAACAATGGACCAGAGATATCATTGAAATATATAATTCATACTAGTATAATTTGAAATGAAGCAGATAATATTGGTTATGAAATAAACAATTCATACATATAGTAAAATGAAAAAAGTATGATACATGGTACATGTAATTAAAAATACTTATTAATATCAATTGAATTAATTTATAGGATATGGAATGATGAATAAAAATATAGTAGGTTTTTGATTCATAAAAAAACATAATCTATGTATTCAACTTTATTAATATGGAAAATAATTAATATAATACCTATATTTGTAAATGATACCTATTTTAGAGGATGTGGAAAATATGAAATGGAATGAAAAATGACATCAAATTAGTAAATAATGAAAAATATCAAACATAATGAATACCAATAATTTCATACATCCTTATAAATAAGAATGTAGTATAATTTTTTAGAATGTTTATGATACAAATAAAGACTTTTAAATTAATTAACATTGCCATATTAACATGTGAAACCCATGTGAGAGTCACAAAAACAAATAAATTTTCCATAAAGGTATCTCCCAAAAGCTACTCTAACCCACCTATAAATGGATTGGAATAATGTAAACACTATTTTTACTTGAAGTGAACCAATCCAAGAATCAAAACAAAGTTCTTATCTTTTATCCACCTATGTAAAGTTTTATCTGCTATATTGGAAGGAATACAAGTGATTCAAAGGTTATATCATCCCTGTATTAAGAAGGATCCAAAATTAATTGAATAATAGAATAACATTCCTTGTAATTAATGGGGGTACCCAACATTGGTGGTACCTGATTACCACATAGTGTGGATGGACTGTGGGGGAAGATTCCCCCTATACCGAGGGTGAAAAAGTGGGCTCATGGGTGTCACGAAAAACAATATAACTTGGCAGGGTGGGGGATAATAGGGATCAGGAGAAACTTTCCTAATGGTGAGGATGGCGGGTTGGGAAGATCTAAGGAAATTGAATCTCTAATGAAGGATCTAGATTCAAGATCTTGGGGGGAAATGGAGCACTGGTAATGGATCGGGGGGGGGGATTATGGAAAACTGAAGCACTGATGAGGGGGGAAACAAATGGATCATTAAAATGGAGAAATGCTGAAATGTAATGGGATAAAGGTTAGGAGTTCTTGTGGGATAGTGGACCAATTTGAACACAGTTTATTAATTAAATTTACAAAATTTTATGGAAATTTTTTAAAAATTGTCACTAAATTATAACTTCTTTTTATAATTGAGGTTTATTAAACCTCACATAAAAACATTTATCTAAACTATGAATTTTTTTTATTTATTGTTAAATTACTAGACAAATTTTACATTTTAATCTCGATTAAAAAAATATTTTTGTTTCTAAATTCATTAATTGAAATGTTTATTCCTAAATAAACCAGTATTTTCATTATTTATGGAAATGTTTATATTTTCTAAAACATATCATTAATTAAACCTATGATAATTTTTACGTGGTTATTTCAATTTTTTTATTTTATAAGAAAAATATTATAAAAGTGCCAGAAAATATTTTTAAAATAAAAGTGTAAAAGGAGACATAACTACTTTTTAGAAAATAATCTGTTTTTAAGAGAAATTTTGGATTAATTTTAATCTCTTATCTAGAAAACACATATGATGATTGATAAAAATTTTATATAACATATAATATTAAATTTTCAATAAAATCATTAACTAAATGTAATATATTTATTTTAATGTATAAAAACATGTTTTTGTGCTTAAACATAGTTTTTTTAAAAATATTTTTTTTATTCCAAAATAGATTTTATTTTCATTTCATATTAATTAGTCACCTATGAATTAATTTTATATACATTTTTAGACCATATATTAACAAATTATTTTTAATCTTATCTATATCAATGATTAGAAAGGCTATTTTGTAACACCCCGAGATTTTATGAAAAATATTCTTTTTAATTTCATTAATGTCTTGTGTTGTACGCTACACCAAAAGGAGCTTTCACAACACACATCCTTGACTTTCCTTGCATTACACACAATCGTGACCTTCCTCGATAGCGTGTGTAGTACGCAATACCGAGTTTCACTAAACAATGATATGCTATTAAAATATTATTAAAACTAGCCGTTATGAATTGTAATAACCACCATTTAAAATTTTATAAATTTTATCTCTCATAATAGACTTCATTTTTGGATTTGGAGTATTGAATTTAGCCTAAGGTGAAATTTTGGTACTTTTCGGATAACTTTCATATTTTGATTAATAGTGAAAATTACTAAATTTTAATTAAAAACAACTTTTTTAATCAAAATAATTAATAGTGATAAATTATTAATTTGAGTGGTTTTAAAGTATATTTAGAATATATTTTTACCATTTAATACAATTTTTGTCATTGGACAGAATTTCCCAATTAAACCGAACATAAACAAGTATCAATCTTTTGATAGTTATAATATCTTAAAAACACGCTTTTTGTTTTGACAGCAGTAATTAATTTTAAATTAATTTTAAATTAATTTCTTCAACTTCTGTGTTTTAAATTTGGAAAAATGGATTCCATATTTGGAATCAGGATGTTCAAATTGTGTAAATAGGTAACTTTTATTTTTAGACATTTTGAATAATTACTTCGGTAAATATTTTATTTACCATGGTTAAAGGGTAAATCCGGTAAATAAGGGTTAAAAAATAATATTATAATAATAAAAAAAATTACCCTAAAACGTGTGATAAAATTATTGGTTGATACATGTTCGACCATTTGTATATTTGGGTCAATTTTGGGACCCCATGGTGCCACATGTAAGTGATAGAGACACTTTATTTTAATTAAGTTAAAATGCATACAAAAATGACACAAGCATATATCTTTTAGAAAAACAATTTTTAGAGAGGGATATATATGTTGGATATTCGATTTTAAATATTCATTAGAAAGATAAAAAGATTTCTTACATAATGAGATTTTATTTATAATTTTTAGACATTAAATAAGTTAATTTATTTATGACACAATGATGCTGTAGTAATTACCATAATAGTGAAAAATTAACATAATTGATATTATAAATACCCAAATAAATATAATTTGAGACTTTTAATGAATTAAACTAATTTTATAGGTTAATATGACATGTTATTAATGATTTAATGAACTTTTTTCTAAGTAATAATTCTGTTATGAGTTTCACAAAAATCAACTCTTGAATAGTGTCAAAATTGACATAAAATAGTTTTTTAAACAAATATTATATTATTGATTGTTATGTTTTTCCTAGAAATCTAAGGTTCGGCCAAGATACCTATATCAAGATAGGTGTATCATTAATGGACCACTTGGGGGTCGCTTGGATGTATATGGTAAGTTTATTAACTATATAATATAAAAATACAATGTGACATGGTAAATGTCAATCTAATTAACTAAGAGTTAAAACTAAAAGATAAGGTTAGTATAATGACCTTAACTTTTCTAAATTCTATTTTATGAGAGTATTTAGACCCATAAACACCTTATATTTTAAATAAATCAATTTTTAGCTATTTAAAACCGAATTTGTCTTTATAATAAAATAATATTTTTTGTTATTCCAAAGGTGCCCCTCTCCTCCCTTATAAAAGGGCACCTCCTCCCCCTCTTCCTCACACCACTTTGAGCCTTCAAGCTCGGCCATACCCTGACAAATTATCTTCTACACTTCCCAAGACACATTCTAGAGGTCCTGGTATTCTTAAAATACGAATTTTAGTGCCCTAAGAAGAGGACTCAAAGAGGCGCTTCAAAGAAGAGATAATGTCTGTTACCGATTCTTTCAACATTATGTCTTCGTCCACTTATTCTTCTTAGGTTGTTTCATTATGAAGTAATAACATCAGTATCACTCATATACTGATATGTTATTATATTTATTAAACAACCCTATTTCACCATCTATCCATACTACGGAAAAAGAAATCACCGCACGTGCATACGTACGAAATACCGTCTCCACGCCGTGGTGTAATCCTTTTTCCACCACCACCTTACTTGGATGAGTATAAGGGTGAAAGTAATGAATATATGTATGATTATTGTAAAGTTATATTTATTCTGTAATATTATACATACACTTTAATACAATTCCACGATCTTGGGAATGATATCATCGCTCGTGCGTACGTACAGACTACCGTCTCCACGACGCGATGAGATTCACTCTCCATGTTAACCATTCATGAATGATTATAAAGTATATATAATGAATAATAATGAAATATATGACATTATAATGATACTATATTTATGTATATATATATATGTATTTCATTTACTTAATTCCATTCAATTCCAAAAGGAAATGAAAACAGCGTTCATGCGTACGTACGGCCTACCGTCTCCATGAACGGTGTATTTAATTCCTTTTATCGATATATAATATATATGAATATGATGAATATATGTTATATATAAATCATGTTTTACATTCTTGAATTATGTAAATCAGGATATAAGTAATAATATCACGTACGACAAGTCGAAACACATATGATAAATAAAATGATTTTACCAAAAACGCTGCTTTAACATGGAATTTACAAAAGAACGGGTAATATAAAGTCATATGTGAACCATATATGATATTATAACAATGACTATGATTCTGTAATAAGTAAATGACATTATTTAAATCATTATACAGGAGTTTCGGACACTTACGAAGCAAATCGTGCCTATGGTAAGGGAAAATATCACAATCTCATTTTATCCGATATTGTTTATACATTCGTATTTACTGGGGTGTATTTTATCATCCACATACATGATTCCTCAATATGTAATATTGTGTCCATACACCTACAATTTTTTAAATCCAATTTTACCCTTCGGTGAATTTTTAGTAAAAGATATAAAATGAATCTTTTTTCGTTTTTCATACAAGGTAATTTTTGACTTTTCCAACAAAAGTACGGGAAGAATGTTTTTTTAACTTATACGGTCTGAATGGATTTCTTAAAAATTATTTACAAGAAGAATACTTTACAAGTTTTCAAGTTTATTTTCAATCAACTTCTTTTAGTTCAAAATTTTATAACATGTTAAGAAAGGAAAAAAATTTTGAAGTAGAAATGATATTTTCCTCAAGAATGGAGTTCAAGTGTTTTATCAAAATTATTTTACATCTAAGATAATATATGGTTCTGTTTATATCCATATTATTAAATTGATTTTATCATGTTGTGATGGAATTATTTTTATGAAATACTTTATCTTATATGAATTGTTTTATGATGTCATATTGTTTAAGAATCCCATTTTTATTACATGGGTTATACATTGATGAATGATTTATGATTTTGTGGCACACATAAGAATGGTATCATTATGAGATGGGTGGGACCTATATCTCCCTCCAATTCATTGGGTAAAGATTTTATATCTCATGAGATAGACATGGCTGGAACGGCAGGTTAAACCGGTTTAGTGAAACAGGACTGAAACGGGGAATGAACTCGGTTCCGAAATGGACTTTGTCCACTAAGATAGTGTTGGCAATGAGTCTTGAATAATAAGAAATGATTCTCTATGATTATGTGTATACGCCACAAAGTTTCATGTTTTATGTTATGATTATTGGGATTACATTTCACTACTATGATTTATCTCATGTTATGATATTATGATCTCCTTTGCAGGTTAAGATTTCCAAAATGTTATGTTCTTGTGAATATGATGTGATTGATATTTCTTTTGTTTACCCTTACTGAGCATTTGAGCTCACCCTTTTATGTTTTCTTTTCCCCAGTATATAAAGAAAGGTCTTAGGTAAGAAAAAAAGGGGAAGATCTTTGTGGGAGATGTTTAAGATCTTTTACCATGATTAGAAGATTATGATCCGAGTTTCCAAATACACTAAACTATTACGGACCTTGTGTGTGTGTTTTTGTTATGTACTAAGTATTCCGCAAAAGTAATGTAATGTCCATGTACGTCAAGCTTCGGGTCTCTACAATTGGTATCAGAGGAAAGGTTTAGTTAACCTTTGGAAACTAGGATGCGAGAACTTTAGTGAGATCCCTAAAGATATTTCTAAGGTATTGCTAGGAATGTCCCTAAGGTTAAGTATAAGTATAGGTTATAGTACTAGAATTACGGTAACCCAAGATGTTAGATATTGAAGGTACTCCTCCTTTATTGTGTTGTTTTCCCTAGCATGATTTTTTCCTCTCACACTATTCTTTTTGGGTTTTAGACGATGGCTGGAACCCGAAGGAATCGTGTTGATCAATGTAATGGACAATGCAATGATTTTCCTTCTGAACAAACAAATGTTATGGGAGATGGAGTGCAAAATCATATTTCTATACTTACAAAAGCTATGAATTATTCTGGACTTCCAAATGAGCAGAGAAGGGAACAATATTCTATTGAGTCCTTCATGAGGCAATGTCCACATTCTTTCAGTGGGTCTTCTGATCCACTTGTTGCTGAACAATGGATCAGTACTAATGAAAAGATATTTTCAGTTCTTCAATGTTCTGAACATGATAAAGTCATCTTAGCAGTGTATTGTTTGGAAGCTGATGCTGATCAATGGTGGAATCTTATCAAGAATATGAGGCCAAGAGATGAAATTGAGTCTATGGAATGGGACGAGTTCAAGAACTTATTTTCAAATAAGTACATCCTTCATATTCTTCGAAGAAAGATGGAGAAGGAGTTTCTTGAACTAAAGAAAAAGGATGATGAATCGGTTGGTATATACGAAGCAAATTTTACAAGGCTTGCAAGGTATGCATCTGGATTTATCATCCAACTTGAAAGTAAAGTTGATCGATTCTTCCGTGGTTTGAAACAAATACTTCGAAGGGAATTAGCTATAAGAGACTTCAGTAGCTATGAAGAAATTGTGCGTTCTGCTATCAAGGTAGAAATGGATGTTGGTGTTACTTATAAATCTCATAGTTTTGACAAGAAACGAAAGATGGAGTTCAAGGAGAAATCTCAGAATAATGGTGAAAAGAAGATGAATGTTTCTTTATGATCAAGGTGTGGAATGGAGCATGGTGGAGATTGTCTTAAAGGGACTAGAAAATGTTTTAAGTGTGGAATGGAAGGTCATCGGTCATTTGAATGCCACGATGATGGGAATAAGATGTCTAATGATGCAAAAAAGGAAGGGATACACAGTATGAACCTACTACACTTCAATGCTTCAAGTGCAAGGAAATGGGGAATTATGCAAATAAATGCCCTAATCCAAGGGTTAGTGATGATCGACATGAGAACCCACTTAAGGCAAAGGAAAAAAGGGAAGTCACATGCCATCACCATTGGCGATGTTGAATATAAAAACGATGTGGTGGAATGATTAAGTGTTTATGTAATGGGATTCCAAAATATTGTTGTATATAGTATCGTGGAATATTGGAATATTTATGTATTGGTCTATTGTGGTTTTCAGTAATTTTATGGTATCGGTAACCATGGAAAGTGATTGAGATATTTTTGGAAAAAAGATGATATGCGCATAATGAAGGGATAAGGAAAAAATGAAATGTTTGACTTTATTCATGAGCTCATGATTGATATAAGGACTAAGAGATATCATGGTTTGAGTATATATAATTTTGTGGATTTTGGTATATGGAACGAGTTAAAATTTAACAGCATTCATGTTTTCAATAAGGTTCAATGGGTATTCATTTTTTATCAAGAGAATACATGATTAAAGCCTTTGAATTTTTGGAATGTAACCAACAAGACATATCTCATGATATATGGGGATCAATAATGGTATTAACATGCTAGTTGTATGAACTCTTTGGTAATCTTTTTCACTATAATATGAGATTAGACAATATTATTTTGGATAAGCCTAAAGATTGGAATGGATTATGTTGGACATAAGTTAGTATTGTTTAAGGATAGAAGATTTTTTCGATATTTTTTATGGGATGTTATAGTAATGTAGTTTTAGAAAAAGGACAACCTGCAGGATGGGCGATAGCCCATCGCATCGGACAAGGCTGTGGGAATCGAACCCACAACCGAAGTGTGACTGGACTTTATCTCCTACCACTGGCCTAAAGGAAGTCCCTATTTAGTAGAAACTAGTTTTATTATATTAAGCAGTATGATCTATGAAGTATAAGTCCATTTTAGGAACCATATATGATTAATCTCACTATAGATGGACATGTGTATTTTTTTTGATAACTTTTCTTACCTTTTGTTTGAGACAGATGGAATGACCCATTATTCTATCACATGATCTGATAACACATCACGAATGACAAATTCAACTTCATTTCTCTAAGAGATGAAGTGGAAATTGTCCAAAGAACGACCAATGTTGAAACTATACCAAAATCACGAAAGTATTTCTTCTAATTCCAATTTCATCAACTTTAGGGAAATAATCTTGAAACCCAAAAAATGTTGTCCTTGTGCTCTTATATCTGATGAATTAGATGGTACCTTAGATTGGTACAAATTTATGTCTTTGTGACTTCTGGCTTTTCTATAGCCATGTTCTGTACCACTCTCCATCAGAACATGATGGTTAGATTTCTCTTCCATATACATATTTTCACCTATGTGGAAACCCAGTGATTAGTTTATTTGGGTAACCGTTACGTTTCATACTTTTGTCTTTAAAGATTGGTTTTGGTATTCCTTTTTACGATGTGGGTTTCTATTAACGAAAATTTCGAATAGTAATCCATTTATAACCCTGACGAATTTCGAGGGCAAAATTCATTTTAAGGGGGGTAGAATGTAACACCCCGAGATTTTATGAAAAATATTCTTTTTAATTTTATTAATGTCTTGTGTTTAACGCTACACCAAAAGGATCTTGCACAAAACACATCCTTGACTTGCCTTGCAACACACGCAATCGTGACCTTCCTCGACAGCGTGTGTAGTACGCAATATCGAGTTTCACTAAACAACGATATGCTATTAAAATATTATTAAAACTAGCCATTATGGATAGCAATAACCACCTTTTAAAATTTTATAAACTTTATCTATAAAAATGGACTTCATTTTTGGATTCGGAGTATCGAATTTAGCCTAAGGTGAAATTTTGGTACTTTTCGGATAACTTTCATATTTTGATGAATTGTGAAAATTACTAAATTTTAATTAAAAACAACTTTTTTAATCAAAATAATTAATAGTGATAAATTATGAATTTGAGTGGATTTAAATTATATTTAGAATATATTTTTACCATTTAATACAATTTTGGTCATTGGACATAATTTCCCAATTAAACAGAACATAAACAAGTATCAATATTTTGATAGTTATTATATCTTAAAAACACGCTTTTTGTTTTGACAGCCAGAATTAATTTTAAATTAATTTCTGCCACTTCTGTGTTTTGAATTTGGAAAAATGGTTCCCATATTTGGAATCAGGATGTTCAAATTGTGTAAATAGGTAACTTTTATTTTTATACATTTTGAATAATTACTTCGGTAAATATTTTATTTTCCATGGTTAAAGGGTAAATCCGGTAAATAAGGGTTAAGAAATAATATTATAATAATAAAACAAAATTGTCGTAAAACATTTGATAACCTTATTGGTTGATACAGGTTCGACCATGGGCATCTTTGGGTCAATTTTGGGACCCCATGGTGCCAATTGTAAGTGATAGGGACACTTTATTTTAATTAAGTTAAAATGAATACAAAAATGACACAAGCATATATCTTTTAGAAAAACAATTTTTACAGAGGGTTATATATGTTGTATTTTCGATTGTAAATATTCATTAGAAAGATACAAATATTTCATACATAATGATATTTTATTTATAATTTTTATACGTTAAATAATTTAATTTATTTATGACACAATGATGATGTAGTAATTACCATAATAGTGAAAAAAACATAATTGATATTATAAATACCCAAATAAATATAATTTGAGACTTTTAATGAATTAAACTCGTTTTTTAGGTTAATAGGACATTTTAGTAATGATTTAATTAACTTTTTGCTAATTAATAATTCTGTTATGAGTTTCACAAAAATCAACTATTGAATAGTGTCAAAATTGACATAAAATAGTTTTTAAAATAAATATTATATTATTGATTGTTATTTTATTCCTAAAAATATAAGGATTGTCCAAGATACTTATATCAAGATAGGTGTATCATTAATGGACCACTTGGGGGTCTCTTGGATGTATATGGTATGTTTATTAAATATATAATATAAAAATACAAAGTGACATGGTAAATGTCAATCTAATTAACTAAGAGTTGAAACTAACATATAAGGTTAGTATAATGACCTAAACTTGTCTAAATTCTATTGGATGATATTATTTAGACCCATCCCACCTTATCTTCGAAATAAATTTATTTGGAGCTATTTAAAACCGAATTTGGCTTTATAATAAAATAAAATTTTTAGTTATTCCAAAGGTGCCCCTCTCCTCCCTTATAAAAGGGAACCTCCTCCCCCTCTTCCTCACACCACTTTGAGCCTTCAAGCTCGGACAACCCCTGCCAAATTATCCTCTCCACTTCCCTAGAAACATCCTAGATGTCCTGGTCTTATTCAAAGACCAATTTTAGTGCCCTAATAAGAGGACTCAATGAGGCGCTTCAAAGAAGAGGTAATGTCAGTTACCAATTCTTTCAACTTTATTTCTTCTTCCACTTCTTTTTCTTAGGTTGTTTCATTATGAAGTAATAACATCAGTATCACTAATATACTGATATGTTATTATAAGTATTAAACAACCCTATTTCACCGTCTATCCATCCTACAGAAAACAAAATCACCGCGCGTGCGTACGTATGGAATACCGTCTCCACGCCGTGGTGTAATCTATTTTCCACCACCACCTTACATAGATGGGTATAAGGGTGAATGTAATGAATATATGTATGATTATTGTAAAGTGATATTGATTCTATAATATTATACATACAATTTAATACAATTCCACTATCTTGGGAATGATATCATCGCTCGTGCGTACGTACGGACTACCATCTCCACGACGCGATGAGATTCACTCTCCATGGTAACCATTCATGAATGATTATAAAGTATATGTAATGAATAATAATGAAATATATGACTTAATAATGTTACAGGATTTATTTATATATATATATATTTATTTCATTTACTTAATTCCATTCAATTCAAAAAGGAAACGAAAACAGCGTTCATGAGTACGTACAGCCTACCGTCTCCATGAACGGTGTATTTCATTCCTTTTATTGATCTATAATATATATGTATATGATGAATATATGTTATATAAAAATAAAGTTTTAAATTCTGGAATTATGTAAATCAGGATATAATTAATAATATCAAGAATGACAAGTCGAAACACAAACGATAAATAAAATGATTTTACCCAAAACGTTGCTTTAACATGGAATTTACAAAAGAACGGGTAATATAAAGTCATAAGTGAACCATATATGATATTATAACAATTAGTATGATTCTGGAATAAGTAAATTACATTATTTAGATCATTATACTGGAGTTTCGGACACTTATGAAGCAAATCAGACCAAAGGTAAGGGAAAATATCACAATCTCATTTTATCCGAGATTGTTTATACTTTGGTATTTACTGGGATGTATTTTATAATCCACATACATGATTCCAGAATATTTAATATTGTTTCCATCCACCTAAAATTGTTTAAATCCAATTTTACCCTTCGGTGAGTTTTTAGTAAAAGATATAAAAAGAATATTTTTTCGTTTTTCATACGAGGTACTTTTTGACTTTTCCGACAAAAGTACGGGAAGAATGTTTTTTTAACTTATACGGCATGAATGGATTTTTAAAAAATTATTTCCAAGAAGATTACGTTACAAGTTTTCAATTTTATATTTAATCAACTTCTTTTAGTTTAAAATTCTATGACATGTTAAGAAAGGAAAATGTTTTTGAAGTAGAAAGAATATTTTCCTCAAGAATGGAGTTCAAGTGTTTTATCAAAATTATTTTCCATCTAAGATAATATAGGGTTCTGTTTCTATCCCTATTATTAAATTGATTTGATCATATGGTGATGGAATTATTTTTATGAAATCCTTTATCTTATATGAATTGTTTTATGATGTCATGGTGTTTAAGAATCCCATTTTTATTACATGGGTAATGAAATGATGTATGATTTATGATTTTGTGGCACACATAAGAATGGTATCATTATGAGATGGGTGGGACCTATATCTCCCTCCAATGCATTGGGTAATGATTTTATATCTCATGAGATAGACATGGCTGGAATGGCAGGTTAAACCGGTTCAGTGAAACAGAACTAACACGAGGAATGAACTCGGTTCAGAAATGGACTTTGTCCACTAAGATAGTCTTGGAAATGAGTCTTGACTAATAAGAAAAGATTCTATATGATTATGTGTGTATGCCAAAAAGATTCATGTTTTAAGTTATGATTATTGGGATTACATTTCACTACTATGATTTATCCCATGTTATGATATTATGATCTCTTTTGCAGGTTAAGATTTCCAAAATGTTATATTCTTATGAATATGATGTGATTGATATTTCTTTGGTTTACCCTTACATAGCATTTGAGCTCAACCTTTTATGTTTTCTTTTCCCCATGATATAAAGAAAGGTCTTAGGTAAGAAAAAAAAGGGGAAGATCTTTGTGGGGGATGTTGAAGATCTTTCACCATGATTAGAAGATTATATTCCGAGTTTCCAAATACACTAAACTATTACGGTCCTTGTGTGTGTGTTTTTGTTATATAATAAGTATTCTGCAAAAGTAATGTAATGTCCATGTACGTCAAGCTTCGGGTCTCTACATATTTCATAACCATCATGTTAAATTATATTATTTTAATAGTATGTTATGATTCATTTAAAATCAGTGGTTCATGTATCATACATTACACATAGTTTTCCAAGTAATGAAAGATAAACTCAGTGATGTATGTTCCATAATCCAAAATCATTGTTGTGTGTAATTCGAGCTGTAATATTTTATTCATGTAATATATTTTAGACCTTTTGTTTCTAGAAATACATAATCTTTAATTTATAAATTTATTTCAAAAAAATATTTCCAAAAATATCACCATGTAACATTTTAGGACTATAAATAAAATTTTTCCTCCAAATTTTAACATTATCCCAGTAATAAAGGGTTTAACATTTTAAAATCCAAGGGTGGAAGACCCACATCATAAAAAAGGGTTAATAAAAAATTATCTAGAAACAAGATAATGGTATTAGTGAAGGTTTTTGGAATAAAACATAATATTTTTTCAAACATGATAACATTCGTGGGAATATATTTTTTTAGAAAATTAATGAATTTGTAAAATGAAAATAATGATGGAGAGTAATATAATTCATTGATCACAAGAATTTGATTGATAATGGGAAAATAAACAACATCAATACTATAGACCAATTGGGTATGAAAATTTTAATTGATTTCATATAAAATGAGGATAATATAATAAACTATTATGTCATTATAAGTTTCCTAATGTTTCAAAATTTTAATTTGTAGATATACTTATTCAATTTCATTCTATTTCATAAGCACATTCTCATACCGATTTTGTTTGTTTATGAATTTTCACGTTATATATTACTATAGGAGATGATTATTTTTAATCCCTAATGTAGTATTCGATCAATATATTCCACACAGAATGATAATTATTTGATTCTATCTCTACCTATTATCAAAAAACAAAATGGTGTGCATATATTATCCAATATTCATAATTCTCTATAAGGTGAAATTATCCATTAATCACTGAAACCTCATCCAAAGTCCAACATAATCCATTCCATAAATGGTTAGCCTTATAACCATTCCAAAATAAAAAATATATAAAATAGGTCACTAAATTTCATAATATTAACTCAACATTAATCCCCCAAAAATCAAAAAGAACATATTGAATGTCACAAACCAAATATGTGAATACCTTAAACATATATTTTATTCAAACATGTGCACGTCTAGAATTACCATAAATCTTTAATGAAGAAATACATACTTCCTCAATCCTTTAATAAAAACATAGATTATAAAATGTATTCCATAAATAAAATAAGTTTTTAAACACTATCCAAGAAAATGTATTTTTTTCCACCAATCATTTATTAGTACCAAGGTTATCGATAATATTAAATTTACATTATTTATATCAATCATATCTATATCTAAACAAAACAGCATTTTATCAACATTAAGATCATATTATGGGTTATCATCCCTTAATAATATGTTTTCCATAAACATTTAATTTCCATTAAAACACTTTTCTTTTTCATTAGAATCATTCAACATATTCTTTTAAATCCTTAACGGAAAAATTATACAAAAAATTCATTATATATTTTATAATTAATTAATTCAAATACAACAACACTTAAATAATTATTCTTAATTCTTACACCATTAAATAGGCTTCACTATTTCATTCATTATCACCTTTTTCCATTTATATGTCATTTTAATCACATCATAATCACAACTATACCCATTAATCGTATATTATGACTGATTCTCTTCATCATATTTCCCCTTAGGAGAACAATTTTTATATTTAAAATAATTTACATGTTTCAAAAATCAAAAATGAATGATATCATAGGGAGACCAATATTATAATCCATTACGTTAACCAATCATTTCAATTTTCAGGAAAAATTAATTATTGTATTCCCCTCTACTCCACATATAAATCACATTCTTTTTCCGTTGATGAATTCTATTATCATCATTCAACAATGTTGAGATATAATAAAATGAATCATGTTTCTTATATGGTATATACAACCAATCATCTTGATAAACTCCAAACATACCTTATTTTTTTAGTTTTATAGTTAGTTGAGGTCCATATTATTAATCACATATCATGATAACTGATTAGGAATAATCAAAATAACCTTATCTCTTATCATCATCATATTTGGTTTCACATTAACACACTATCTATCACATTAAATTTTAATACACTTTGTTTCTATCCCACCATTAACTAAAATGAAAAATCATATCATGATTAACTATATTCATATTAGGAAAATATATAATACATAAAATTCACATAAATGAGTTATAATTCATGACACCTTATTTTAAATATATCACACGTTAGGTTTATCGTCGGTCATTCGAAGTCATATTCTATTTAGATCCTCCACGATGGTTGTTAATGAAATAGAGAACTTACAATGCATATCTCACTTGGGTGTCAAACTAGGTGTGCAGTATGGCCATTTATTGTGCACCAGGTGATGATCGATTCCATCTCAATGTTCCCTTTTTAGAATTATTAACCCTATGTTCTTAGGTTCTAGATCCATATCCATCTTCAGTATCTAGAAATGGATGTAATTTATTCGAAGATACGTTCTATATCCTTTTGCAATGTTATAGGAAATTTTCCTATACCTTGAATAATAGTTATGCTTATCCTTAGTGAAATAACTATAAATATACTTTGAAATATCCAAAAGGATATCAATTATGTTTTCTCATAATTTTTTTAAAACATATTACTAAACCCATTCTATGATACCAACTATGAAATTATGGAATTGTTTATAGTGTACTATAATTGATACCTATTATGTAACACAATTGTTGAAAACACCACTTAGTTGGGACACATTTCCATCCCTATTGGAGGCACTTTTCTTTATAGGTCCCTTGGATGGGGATCTATTCTTAGTCCAATGCTCACACGTGAGAGTATCCAAGGATCAGATTCTTTTACTCTCCACTGATATCAGTTGTAGTGATTGATGATTTTTATTCATATATATTCCACAATTTATGATAAATTTTCAATAAATATCATAATTACTTGCTCGTGGACATCAATATTTTACTATGTTTGGAGACTAGGAAAACAATCTTTTAATTTGATAAAATATCTTCAACATCCCCCATAAAGGTTTTCCACTTCAGTACTCTTCAAACACATTCCCTATATAAAACCATTATTCATAACTAGAGGATTGGAAACATATGAAAGGGTGATCTCAAATGCTTAGTTAGGATAATATAGTATGATATCAAGGATCAAATAAGAATAACCTTAGAAAAAAGTACATTATAACTTGATATTGACATTATAAAACCATTCCTTATATCTTGAACATCCTAATATTTTATCATTGAATAAATATATTTATTTCATTGGAAAATAATCATAAGTGAATCAACGAACATGAGCCATGAAAGAATAAAATTGGTCTAAGAACGTGAATTGTGGGAAACACATTAGCACAAAAAAGATTCTCTATATTAGGTAAGGCTCACTTCCAAGGATATCATTATGGAATTGGTTGAATCCCAAAACCATCATAGTATTCATGGAACACTTTGAATACTATCATCGTAGATACGTTCCCTTACTAAAACAAGTTTATTCTTGATTCCAGTACTATTTATCAAAAGAGATATAAATCTTTAACTGATTCATTGGAGATACATATATGTCCCACCTATTACATAATGGAAATAATATATATGAGTTACAAAAGGTCCTAGTACGTTAATCGTATAGTAAATAATTAAATAAAATGGTTTAAATCAATATTTGTTCAATTCATAAAATCTGGAAAGGAGAAATGTTTCAAGCTGAATTCATTATTTAATTATTGTATAACACATGAAAATAAATGAGTTTTGTAAGAATTTCCTCATATTATATTGATTGTTTGTGAAATATGTTTCATAAACATAATTCCATCCTAAATGTAAACCATTTAGAGAATTCATCAGAATGGTATCATTTTTTCATAACCCTGGTATAGAGGAGCTATAATCAACAGATGAAATATTTGATGGAAAATGATTAGGAATATATCGTTGGAACATATTTTGAGGAAATTATATTTTCATTCAAATCTTTTTTTTATAAATAAAAAAATAGAAACATTATAGAAATTATATTATTTGAAAAAACTTGACACTTATATATAAATCACTGAAAACAAATTAAAACATTTCTTGAGTAAAATAACCTTACCTCATTGGAAAAAAATTCTAAAAAAATAAAACAATTTCAAAATAAATTTATTTTAAAATAACATTGAAAATTAATAAAGGAAAACTCAAATAAAATAATATTCTTGATTGAGGAAAATTCTCTTCATTTCGTACATGTTAAAACAAATATTCCTTTCACATTTTTAATAAATTCTGAACATAATTTTGTTTGGGAAAATGAATAGCATATTCCTATCAAAACATTTGGTAAAATTTAAAAAATGGGTAAAAATTCATTTAATAACTCATTTTATTAATTTTAATATCATTTTAAAAACTTTTTAAAAAACATGGTTTTGGATGAAAAGGTGTTTTCATCCGAAGAGAGAAATAATGAAAATATTTCATTAAAACAATATTTTGAAATCATGAGTACATAAAGAGATAAAAAATTAACACAAAACATATATTATAATTTATTTACTAGAGGATAATAATATATATGAGTTTCTAGAGAGATATATCATATTATTTCATCATTGTAAGTATAATCATGAACAATCCTCATAAATGATGAGATTATAACATAAAACCCTTATCAGTTTGGTTACATTGAATCATAAGCACCATGGAGAAATAAAATTATATTAAACATAAAATATCACTAGAATAATTAAATTCATTATATTAAATTTCAAATTGGTTGTATATACACCTTATAAATGAACATACGTGCATAACACAACTCATGTCCCAGGGGAGGAAGCTTGTGAAAAAAATCCGTTAATAATTTGTTAAATTTTGAACTGTGAACCCCATGAAATAGTTGTCATAAAATATATATGAAAATACCAATAATTTTTAGGTTAAGCATAAAAAATAAAATATTGATATGTATAGACAACATAAAATGGTAATCAGTAGTTAATATGGATGGTGTCTAATAGAAGTAAAAAATGAGTTTAAAATTCTTTATCAATTTAGAAATATTTTGAATCATATTCCTCAAATAAATAATAAGATAAATTTATGAATTAAATATCATGAATAAATGAGATTAATAAATTCACATGGGGAGGTATATACAAAAAAAATAAATGATCAGTGAATTTTCATATGCATTGTAGATATAAAAGGGAGATAAGAAATACATTATAAAAAGTATCAAATTCCTTTTTACATGTTTGAAAATAATTTATAATAAATATATTTTTATTGTAAATATGTTTCCGAAAATTAAATTTATATATCATAAAATATAATATTTAATTATGAACTATTAATACTCATTTGATAACAAATCCATGTTAATGTCGAGTTTAGGGAAATGACTACATTGTTTTCTGTGTGTGGTTTGAATTTTTTATTTTGGTTCTCAAACATTTATCATAATTACATAATATAAATAATTTTATTCATTATATAAATTTAATATATAATAACTATGTACACTTTCTGAGTACTCCATAAGATTTAGATATAGAAAAGGAAATAATTGTTCGTGGAGATAGTAGGCCTTTTGTATGCGTGAATGTTGTTTCCATTTTCTTAATGGAGGGAATAAAAAATAGTAAAAAATCTATTAACATTAATAAAAAAAATTTGATTCATATATATCATATATATTCATTAAACTAATATTTAAAACATTTCGTTTAAATTTGGAACAAATTACATCTCTTCGTGAGGTGGTATTCCTCTGTACAGATGAATGACATTATCATATTCTGACATAATGGAATGTAAAGAAGGAACATGTGATATAATGATTTTAAAATAATAATAATATCATAAACATATTATATAAAATATAAATCCATCATTATGTAAATAATTGAGGGGTGGTGATGGATAATGGATAACATTGGTTCACAAGATGATAGTCCACCGTACAAAGGAATGATGACTTCATAATTTATTTGATGGAATGTTAAAAGAATTTAGATAATTAAATTAACATTAAAAAATATCAGTTAATGGAATATAATTAATCTATTTTATCATCATTTAATAACAATAATTTATATATATTGATGAATATATAAACTATAACACTTGATTACGGTAATTAACTCTTCATTAGACAACTTTTTTTGTTTTTGACCAAAACTCTTATTACGTTGTATCCATTTATAAAATCAGGATTCTAGGATGGTATTATGGAATTAAGGAAGTTATACTGCTATTTGACGTCATAACCAATGATATTTTCTTGTAGTAAGGGTAGTGGTGATGGGGTGGCCATTTATATGTGATGAGAGTGACACACTTGCAATTTTTTAAAATAAAAAAATATAACAATGTTTTTCACATGATAAGAGTAAAAAAATGAATAATCATAGATTCTATAAGATATATGGTTTATATAGGAAATAAAATGGGTTTTTGAAAAATATTTGCGTAATTTTTAACCATTATATTTTGTTAATTCTAATGTACATCAATTTGTACCATATCCATGGTAAATACGCATTTTTATTCACTATTTATTATTTTCAAAAATTAATTTAATCATAATGGGTAACAAAATATTTTATGATACCAAAAATGGAATGCATTTTTCAAAATTATATTTACTATATTGAAAAAATATCACTTAAAATTAATTATACAGAAGTGATGAGAAACTAGGTTTTCAAAGAGAAAAGTTTCAAAAGATTAAAACGTTTATGTATTAGAATTCAATATTAAATTTATTATAACTACCTAAATTGGATTTTTATAAATACTATTTTTATAATTTTACCATGATAAACATCTAAAAAATATATTTTTAAATGCTATAAAAGGAATGAAAATTCATAATTAAAACATGTATTTTTAAGTATTTATCAAAAATTTATATGTTCTCAAAAAAATCCTAGGAATTCACCATAATATAATTTTGAAAATTGAAATAAAAAATTGAGGTTATTTATCTAAATCAGTTTTCTAAAACTCTTAAAAATTAATTTTAATACGAGTGCATAAATGTGTTTAAAAGTAATTTTGAGAAAATAACAACTTTTAAGTGAAAAATTGGATTAATTATTATCTTTTTCCTATAAAACACATAAGATTATTTTTAAAATTTTATTTGAATATAAAATAAATAAATATTATTAAAATAATTCAAAAAATTAATTTTTAAAATTTATCGAGGTAATACATGTGTGTGTGCTTTTTTTCTAGAAAATGATTTCTTTTATTTAAAAATTGTTTTTATTTTCACTTAAAATTTATTTGTCATGAAATAATTAATTTTATATACATGTTTAGACCAAATTTGTTTGATAATTTATTTAATCCTAATAATACACTCTATTCCAATGGCTGGGTGATAAGTATCATATTAAATGATATTATTTAAATTGTATTTTACTTTTTTTATATCGGTGATGTGTGTATCACATGTTACACTCTTATTTATGTGTAATGAAAGATAAAATTAGTGTTTCATGTGATAAAAAATAAAATTAGTGTTGAATGTAATGTAAGAAAAATAGTTGTTTTGTGTAACACAACACAAAATCAATGTTTTTTGTAATAGAAATTACCAAAGATATTAAATTTATTTAGAAAATAATAATTAAAAAATTCTTAGGGTGGTACATTATCACCTGATACCACATGGGATATAAGAATATATAAGTTCTACTAAAACCTATTCTAGTTGAAAATTTGTTCATATTCACGAATTTTTCCAAACATTTCCCTCATCTCCAAACAAAAACACCCCTCATGTATCATGTATCAATACACCGATCCGTGTACAAAGTTAGTGACTACCCAGTATAGTACATATAATGATTTAAGATCCATTCATAGACATTTTTATGTAAATACTTAATAAAAATTTTATACTAAGTCATCCATTCTATCCATCACTCCACTTGTTGCTTTCAAGGTCCTATTTTAGGAATAAATAAGGGGGTGGGGTGAATTGGTGGTAATTTTTTCACTTTATAATATATCCTTTGAACCCTATTAATGTTTATAATCCACTATATAATCTCATAACATCTCATTGAATAAAAATATAATGGAATAAATGCCTAAATAAATTTACATGGTTCATCTTCAAAGCATAATATTTTCCTTGTTAGTTATTTTACACAAATTAAATTCTCAATTATAACCCATAAACATTTTACAATAGGGAATCCATTGTGTTCCATCACTTTTAGAGTCAAATAGAATAGAGTTTTAAACATAAAAATTATTATACAAAAATAAATATATTAATTATCTCCATGTTTCACATTCAAAACATGAGAATAAAATCATCCTCTATGGGTAGCTCAATTAACAAAACCCAATGCATGTACTTCATTATGATCAATAATAGTAGAACTAGACATGAATCATTTTCCAATTCCAATGTAATATAAACATTACCTAGTTCATCAAATAATCTGAAAAAATGTCATATTTTTTATTAATTACAATTAGATTTTATTTATTCACTCACACATCACAAGTTATATCTTTATCAGTCACTATTTTAATTTTATCACATATGTCACATATATACTAAAAATCTGTATAGTATAATTCATAAATGCATCTGCAAGATTGAATTTGAATTTTAAATTTTCATTCAAATTTTCGAATTCCATATACATTAAATTCAAATTAAACATTAGAATATTTATCCCATAATATGCTCAAAATATAATTCCATTTTCTAGTTATAATATTCTAGAATAATATAAAAATCACTTAAATGAATCCGTATTAACAAGGATATCTAGACTACCATAAATTATACTTAAAACCCACTTATACAATATTAGAACCTCAATTACTATGTATGGTGGTAGTTAAACCATATTATTTTCCAACTACTCAGACATATTATAACATAGGAAATAATTTGGGGATGGAGGACATCCAATGTCTAGTTGAATGAAAATATGATCACACATCTCTTGTGATGTGGTTCTTCTTAGGTGTTGTAACACATCATTTCTCCATTAATGTCCTGGAAAAAAATCTATTCTATGATGGAAGCTATAAAACATTACATGGCCAAAAAAATTGACCTAGTCCTTATTTTAGGCATTGAAATCTCTTATGGTAATGATGTTCAAATTTTTTTGTCCACCACAATTCAACTAAGTCAATTGTGTGGAATATCATTTTATTTATGGTGAAAACCTCCTCCATCAAATAACTTATATGGTGTAGTGACTTGAAATTTTTCATTTAAATTACTCCATAAACAACATGACATAAAAAATTATCTAATATTTTTTTAACACAGTATATATTTAACCTCATACAGTTTGTTTAATTTAATTATATACCAGTACAATAATTATCACATTTATATTTTCAATAAAATCCGGATAGATCCTAGAGTTAATAAATTTGTAGCCTTAAATTTTCTTTTCAATAAAACATGTAAATATATCATTCATCTTAAATGAAAAATTTTATAGAACAAAATGGATTCATTATCAATCATTACATATAAGGACTTTTTAGTATAACTCCTTCCTCTATGGATAATCCGTACAACATTTCATTATAAACAAATATCATTGAAAAATCATTGAACATAGTATCAAATATTACCTGGAAAAATAAATATCACCCATTGTATTTTATGATATACCAATCCTCAATACTAATCTTTATTTCCAATATGTACACTAGAATGAATTCATTATTCCCCCTCTGTTGACAATCAAAGAAAAACTCAATGTAAGAATATATAATTTCCTTCTATTTATTTAAAGTAACTCATATTCCCTTACAATTTTTAGATAATTATGACACCACATGGTTATCTTAGCAAATAACATTTTTCTTGACTACTACACGTCTATGTGGGAAAAACCAGTGTAGAATGAAAAAAGAGACACAACCAAGGATGTTAATGTGATCAATAAATTAGAAAAAAAAATTCATCATGGTTGAAATATTATCATTTCCAAATAGAGGGCTTAATATAATATATTTATAAGGAATCATTTAATATTACACACACCAAAAAACATCATATATTTCATGTTCAAGAAAATTAACTGTCGTTTTGTCTAAAAATATTATCAATATTCAATTCCCCATTATAAGGGTAGTAAAATAACCCGAAAAAGGGTTTTATGTGTAGATTTTCATAACTAAAAAAATCAAGACATAATATATTTTAAGTATTTCAAGATTTACAAAAAAAATCTTTGAAAATACACATCGTTCCAAAAGTTTCTCTACATCAAGGGATGAATCCTACATATACTATTTCATTGTAGTATGTGGAATCCATGATAAATTATCTATTCACACTTTCAAATAGTAATATCCAAGGTCCAAAAGAGTTTAATTTTTTAGAAAAATTGGAATTTTTAATGTAGTGGGAATGATGGATTTTTGATATGGGGTTTAGGTTTGAATTCTATGTGTTGGGAAATAAAAATGTGTGTTTATGAATTGTTTTTCTACCATGAGTAGTTAGTCGGGTGATTAAGTAAACCATGATTGCTTCATGATTAATTTTGTAGGTTTTCAATGGTTTTGGTCTATGGTGAAAAATTTGGTGTTAATGATTTATGAGGAACATGAAGCACCCAAATCACGAAGTGGTTTTACATTTAAATTTAAAAATATATAGGTGATTTTAAGGGTTAATGTATGTTTTATGGTAAACCATGGGAATTTTTTTTGAAACCATTTTGGATGTTGTAGAGGTTACAGTGCTGACCAATTATTTATGAATAGTTTGTGAGCTGGGGTGTTTGTCATTGTGTTGACTGTATAGATAGAACAAGGTCAGAAAAAGAATACTAGAAAACCAAATGACCCATAAAAGAATTGGAAAATTATAAAACTAACCCTTTAACCCAACAACTAACCAATTTTATCCATCCATCTGATAGATACTTGAACAAGCCTACCACTATTTTAATTGGATTCCTAATTACCAGTGCCAAGTAACTACTTCCAGATCATTAAATAATGACACATGGGAACAATTTTTGGAATAATCATTATAAAATAAATGAACATGAATTTAACCAAAATCCTACAAGAACCATCCATATATTGGACATCCATATAGAATGAAAAAGGAAAAAATGAAAAAATAGATAATAAAGAAGTAAACTACCTGGGAGAACACAACCTCCCTCACACCCTAGCCTCCCTCTCCTACTAGGAAATGATACCCACTACATTCCTTTTATTTTGACACCAGCATATATAGTTTCCCACTATCTATATAAATCAATAAAAGACAAATTAGTTATAGAAAATCATTAAAATGGTACTTCTCTATGGATATTCAAGGAAAAGAAAACCATGACCAACTAAAATCATATAATAGGAACATCTGGATGAATGAAATAAAATAAATACTAACATCATATGAAACAAAAATCTCAATAGTAACTATAAAACTAAACCAAGAACTTATAATAGAGATAAAATAGGCATAATTAGATAAACATTCATAAGGCAACCATATCTCGTTGAATTCAATCATCATATTTTAGATTATATCCTAAAATTTTTCATTTGAAATACCATATAAATAAATATATGTTATATAGTTTTTTACAATAGAAACCAAAAAACATATATGTGAAATAGAAACTATATGCCTTGATTATTAATCATCCTAATTAAATATCAAGTAAAACATTTTCCTAAAATCTAGGTTATTTATTTTTCAAAACTCACACAGACTATGAGCATTAAAAACAACCATGAACACTTTTAAATACGTTTTTTTAAATTGTTTATGAACAAAACATTAAAACCCCACATTTATTTTAATAATTTTTAAAAAATTACAATACTTTTTTAAAAAATTTGTAAATCACTCTACCCAATGAAGGATGAAATCACACATGTACTAATTTTTTTTCAAATCATTGATTAAGTTTAAACAAATAACAAATACATAGCTGAAAAAAAAAATAGATAGTAGGAGGTCAAATTGAATTAAAAATAAATAAATTCCCTATGATAATCTAAAATGAACTTAGGTTTATTCGAAACATCACTAGGATCTAGTAGTAATGGATTTTAATTAGTGATAAGGATCCTAAGTCGACAGTACTGTACCTTTTAACATCTTCGAGTGACCCATCAAACTAACCACGATAAATTCAATAGAATTATTCCTTCTATGGGAACAAGTATGGCATTATTATTGGGACTCCTTGTCCACCAAATCACATATAAAAATCATTTTATATCATTAGTTCATGCCACTATTTTCCAATCCATCTCTGATTGTCCTGAATGTGCTTCTCTAGGTATCCCACAATTACATTACAGTTTTTCCACACTGTTATTATACTACCTTCCTGGGAATCCCTTGATGATTCAGATATTATGTGAGAACAATCAATCAAAAACATTAATCACAAAAAAATATTTGAAAGTAACTCACACCTCACCTCTCAAACCCTCAAAAGCAAAGATCACTAGAATCAAAATAAAATAAAATAAACATATACAATGTAATAAAATAATTGTCCCCTTATGGTATTAGAGTCCATTATGGGAACACAAGAATTACAATGGTTCAAGTGGTTTTACACCTTTTATAAAAACGTTTTTTTCAATTAAATGAAAAACCATATATTAAAAAAAACAAATCATGATTGGAATTCCACTCCTTTCAATCATTTACAGAAACATTCTCAATCTACTATTATGAAAAGGATTTATTAAAAAAAGTTAATTCAAAAGGTAACTCACCCTTCCTTATTAATTTTTTTTAAAATAATATAATGTTAAAAAATATTTTCCTCATTAAAACCCCAATTTTCACATCCCAAAAAAATAAAATCCACATTAAAAATCATTAAAAAAATTTATAACACTCAACACATGGTTTGAATGAAATATTTATTCAATAAAACTTTTTAAAACATAAAATGGGTGCTCTCCACTACTTTTAAAATCCAAAGTCATTCCATAATTTCAAACTAAGTGGTTACATAAACACATATAATACATTATCATTTCATTCCAAGGTTTCAATCAACTTTTATATTATCCATAACCCTCATAGATGATATAAATATGAATAATTTAAAAGATAAACAATATTCAAATATTAATTAATTAATGGAATATAATAGAAAGGGATTATATTAAAATCCCAAAAAAAAGATGTGGACATTTAGCAGGAATCAAGTTGGAGTTATCCAAAATATATAACATCGATGGTTATGAAACCCACATAAAAGAGGTTGTCCATCTGAAAATTACATACCCAAAAATAGAATTAGTGAAGCATCCCTATCCCAATTCATGATACAAAAATGATTAGGTTTTATGGAATATCTAACCATAAATGGATAAAAGAAGAGATATTAAAGTAGAGGAGGGTAGGAGAGGCTTACCAATTTAAATAAAAAGAGACAACATCTGAAATCAGTTGAGGAAGGTGGTCGGGTAGGAGAAGTGTGATGTCGAGAATGTAAAGGACAGAGACCTAAAGGGGTGTTTGATCAAGTGGAGGAGTGATGTGAGTGATGGTGTTTTATTTTTAATGGATATTATTTAAAAACTAATTAACAACATCCAAAAAATTTAAAACATAAGTAGAACATACTATTAAAAAAATGTTTTTATAAAACCATTCATAGAATGAGAACCAAATAACCTTGTCTATAACTACCCCATATAGTTACTCTTAGTCACCACAGAATTGGAAAATAAATGGTACAACAATTTGAAAAAATATTATAAATTTTTATATATTAACTAGACTCTTCTTACATGATTTAACTAACTGTGAGCATGTTGGATGATACTCAGTAGAATCACCAGGGTCCCACATAATTTATTCAAGGACTTACATAGTATGGGTTCAAATAGTGAAATTCCCTTGAATCATAGATAATACAAAATAAAAATGAATTTCAAATAATAGTAGCTTCATGGTATCATTATGGAGATACACCTTTACTATGAACAATAATAAAACCTAAAAAATTTCCTTTTTTGTGATGAATGTTCTTAGAAAATCTTATAGAACATCAAGATTATGAAATAATATAAAATAAACACCATTGTGAAATGAAGAGTACAAGAGACAATTTAGATTTTTAAAACCTTAATTTTCTGCCCATTTTGGGTAGGACCACACACACACCATCCATCCTCCCTCTTCATCCTATAGTGGGATCTCGTTCATCTAGTGTCCAAATTGACCACTGTTATATTCAATGAGAAGCTGAGTTAATACAAAGTGTTTGTCACCTTATATTTTTTGTTTTTCACTTTCAAGTTATGTTCCACTTGTTATATCTAAAATACCATAATTTAATTATATTTTAGGTTTCTCGTTTCTTCTTGATTTATATAGAACTTTTTGGAAATACTCAAAAAGTAATAATCTATTTGCATATGGTAGGTAGTACTTAATACTTAACCCATAGTCAATATTTTTTCTTACAATGTGTCTATATCTATTGGTAAATCCCACCATATTGATTCTTAATCTCAGTCCAATTAAATCCATTAAATTGTGTTATGAAATTGTACTCCTGTTTTAATAATCATTGAGACATAGAAAATTGATGGTCTATATGGGATTAAATTATTGGGGTTTTGACAATGAATGGGCTTAGGGAGAAATTTGGTTATCTAATGTGAAGTGTTAAATGGATAAAAATAATTTTTTCAATGGTTTTGAAAATTAATTTCATAATAAATATATAATTTTATCTTGAGTTGGAAATTTGAATTGGACCTATTAGATTTTTAGAATTCAATTATTTATTGAATTTGTGGTATTTGGGTTCTTCTCACCTATGTGATAATTATGGGTGGAATGTATTGGGTGTCACCCCTTGGATTCTGTTTTGGGCAGGATCTTAGTGGAAGAATTGAGGGTCATCCATTGTATTTAGTTTTGGTTACGTAAGGTGTGTAATTCCATGAGTGATGTTATATTATGTTAGGGGACTCACTTGAATTCCATGTGAGGTTTTATAATAGTAAAAACCTAAGGAACACCATGAGTTACCTTGTATTCCTCACTAATCCATCATTGCAAATACCTCTGAGTGGCACATCATTATATTTGGGTGGCGTGTTATGTATTAAATTACATGGATGAATGTCATGGATTTTATAAGGGTATTCTTCTGGATGTTTTAGGATGACCTCCTCGGATTCATCATGATTATAAAAATGAAATTCTATGGTTGTTGAATATTATTTCCGTCAAGTAATATACTCAAAATTACATGGACATGTGATCCCTTGGATTTAGTATAGTAAATTACAAGGTTGGATTATATGCATTTGAGTGAATGAAACTGATAAGAATTCCCTGGATGACCTCTATGGATTCTAGATGGCCTAGTTAGAAGGGAATTCATTGTTGATCTCACATAGTTTCCCAGGTTATTTCTGGAATGTGGCTTCCTTGGGAGTAAACATATGAACTAGATGTACCATACCATCTATCATGGGTAGAGATACACCAATGATCTCTAAATAGGGTATGATAGAAGTATTCTTCTATCACGGACTATGTCCTCACATGCTGAATTTTTTACTTTTTTATTTTTTTATTTTCATATGTGGTAATTTTTTATGTGTTTATTTTGACATAAATTTTTTATATAGACTGAACAGTTTTTGGTACAACATAGTTTATGTCCAATAGATTTATTCTCACACCCTACATGGGCCTCCATGGAACATGGGTACTAAATAAGAAGACTATCAATTTACATGTTACATGTTTATGGAAAGTGACTTTTACCTGATTGTTTTGAAATTCCAGAGTGATATATGGGTCATATAATATGTAAGGACTCTATATTAGTTGTAGATGAGTTCATAGTTTCTATTAATTTTTACATATTTTTATTCCCCTCAAATATTTTCTTCCAGTGGGTATCTTGGTATTGTAAGGATTAACCATCTTATTATAGCATGAGATGCTGTAAATATTTATTCCCATTATCATATCTTATCTATCACGTTTATTTGGTATGATTTATTTGATTTTTATTATTATTATGACAACCCATATTGTATTATAATAAATTATATTATTTATTTGATAAATACACACCTAATAAAAAAAATCTTTGTTCATGGGGCATATTGTGTTTGGGGAATTAGATATATGACATAAATACATGGAAAATAAATAAAACCAATTAATTAAAAACTACTAAACATGCCATTATTTTACATAGATTTTCCAAAACTGCATGGGATAATTTGGGGATGTGCGTATTAAAGGGGTGAGATATAAATCCATGTAAGGGAATAAAATAATAATACCATAGGTTAAAGATAAAAATATGATTTAAGAATAATATAATTGTAATATAAGATGGGTAGTAATCATAATATAGAATAATGTGGAATGATATACATGATACCATGAAGGAAGCATGAGAATGTTGAAATAATATAAGACATGAAATTTAAAATATAAATTGAGGAAAAATGCCAAGAGAATATATCATAGTGTTATTTCGCTATCCTCTTAGGAACAATACCTGGTGTATAATTAAATAAGAACATTATTGAATTTATTTGAGGGTAATATATTTTCAATCCTACCAGTAAAATACTTAATATATATATATACATGAATAAGTGTGACACAATTATCATTCAATATAGTATCGTTTTTAATTCCATGATTATAGAGTGTGGGATGTATAAATTTATGTACCTGATATATATAAGGTAGGTACATCTAGGTGAATACCATTAAGTGGAAATGTGATGTGTATTAACTAAAAAAATGTATTTGATATTCATATAAGGAATTAATGGGATTTATAGGTTTATATCGTAACTTATATATCTTTAAGAAAGATGTATGGGTTTGAAATAACATATACCAACATGAGAAATTAAAAATTAAATGGCATAATATAATGAAGGTTCTTCAATAATGATGTAAAAGAGGGGATCCCTTACCTTGAGAAGACCCATATATAAGATTGGGAGGTGGTTATTATGATTTTGGGAGAACCAAGGTAAGGATATAAAGAGGTAAATTATTATTAATGTCATGATTCATGGGTTTTGAGTGAATAATAATATGATTTTGGGTGGTCATATAAATAAAAAGAGTGGAATTTTTTTATTAATTTCCAAAAAATGGTTTTGGAAACTATATGATAGTGTAATGAAAACCACAAACCTACCCATCGAATCTCCCATGGTCACTACCAAAGAGGAGTGGTGTTAATTATTTTATAATGATTTCAACTGAAATTACTAAAATAAATCCTTTTGGATATGGAAGTGAATCATGTTTATAAATAATTGATTTTAAAACCTTAAAATATAAAATATATATTTTTTGGATTCATTAATGGTTTATAAAATATATTAAAAAGCATTAAAAATACCTTATTTTTATTGGGATACATAACTACAAAAATTTATACTATTTATATTATTTATTACATCACTTTCAATCCTTTATTATGCCATGATACATACTGTATCCTTATTCCATATTGAATCTTTACCTAAAAGTTGGGTTATCTTTAAAAATTGTGAAAAAAATCAATGTATGATAATTTTGTTTTCCCGATTTCAAAAATAATTCTCATAATATATAATTTTACACTTATAAATCTTAATTCATATTTATTGAAAAATACTGGTTTCTTTATAGTAATAGTTATCAGACCCTTATAAAAATTATATTACACTGAGTAAAAGTATATTTCCATTTACATTTTTAAAACACTATTCAATGATAAGAATTTTTTAAAATAAAATTTATTTAAAATCGTCCTAAATTAAAAAAAATGAGCAACTTAATTGAAAATATATATTTCTAAAAAATACAGTTCGTGTTCCATTATATAAATATATAATTTTTTCAATATCATTAATTATTCATTTACAAATTAATACAAAAACTTGTTAAAAAATATGTTTTTATTAGAAATAAAATATAAATATTCATTATATTAGGTTCTAGATACTTATATATTTTTTAAACTAGTGGATTTCATATGGGTAAGGTGTGTGATGGTGATATTCTTATGTGGGTGGTTCATAGAAGATTTTTTTTATCATGATCTCATTAAGCATGAACTTTACCATAAAAGGTTTTACTCATGATCAAGTTGTTGAATCTCATCTTGGGAATGGTTAAGAGAAAATACCAATAATTATATCTCCTTTCGAAGCTCTGATAAAAGGGGTTCTTAGGGTACTAACCTACTGGTCGAGGCCATATCTTCTTCCATTGGAATCAATTAGACTTTATTATTCCCATTAATATATTAATTTTAATGGTATTTGTACAATAATAATATTATAAAAGAATTTGATGCTTAATGTTATTTTAAATCCAATAGACTATAACTTTTTAAAATTACCAATGTGGTGCATGTGTTTTCAGCAACCTTATTACTTCATAAGGCATTTATTCTTTAAAAAAGGAATTTTATTGATAATTTTTTTGTTCATTACATTATTCCATATTTTGAAAATTTCCACTAGAATATTTCATTTATTACACTATAATAGATGATGGTTATTCTATTTGATGGTCTCTTTCTATTCACATGTCTCTTCCTCAACCCTATTGTTCAATAAAAATAATTTTACCGGGTGGATTTTCATGTTTTTAAAACTGTTTCACTATGATAAAATATCATAACAAGATTCTACTCATATAAAAGTTCATTCTCCAATGATACTAACATTGGATTTAGTACATGTGATGGGTATGGTATGTACTTCCTCAGGAAGTATACAAGGAAGATATTTTATACAATAGAAAGGGTAGTTATGACTTCTAGTCAATTGGACACCACTCCAATTCAATCAAGAATCTCAATGGAGTTTATGTATCTAGGACTATGCTATACCTTGTTTCGAAACCTCATTAATTTCATCCACAATGATATATGGAGGAACACATTATCCAAGACCTCAATATCCATGTCTCATAGATGATTTTATACATGTATTTTATGTCAAAATTATGCAGATTTCATATGACACTGAATGGTTTGAACCATCCCTGTCATCTTATAGATAAGATTAGGTCTCACTAGCTTCCACCCACAGAAATTATCTTAGCATGTTATATCCCAACACCTATTCCTAAACAGAGCCTTGTAAGTTACTATTTAAATTCGAAAATGGTAACAATTGTTATATACGAACTCCACTAAGGGATGGTGTTGATCCCAAAATCCGTGAAATCAATTTAACAAGATATTAGTATATACTCCCATTATTTAATTGTACTTATAGACTATCTATCCATATGATTGTGAAAGGAAGTGTGGTAACGCAGTTCTATATTCATCAATTGTAGATGGATTCTCCCAAACCATGGGGAAAACCTTATATCTCAATCGAATACAAGAGAGAGTGCAACTACTTATAGTCTTACCACTTCCATTATGTATATCATGTGATTTGGTCAGAAAATAATTATTCTAAAAAATAATAAAATGTGCTGACTTTGTTAGTATATTGACTACCACACATATGTCTTTATTACCTTTAGGTGTCTTGGGGAGTCCTATAATTAAATACATAGTTATATTTTCCCATTTCAATATTTCTATTTGAAATGGTTGTATTATACTATTAGAAACATGTCATTATTCTTTGAATTATCCGTATACCAATCCTCGAGATACAAACTGTACAATATCCCTCTTCATGTTATCCCACCAGATGTTTTTCATAAAGTATATATACATATTAGTTCTTATTTGATGAATATTCAAGGATGAGTTGTGCACATAATCCAAATGTTCCATCTTTAGTTATCATTTTTGTGGGACACAAACCTGTGTTCCAAACCATATAACTCCATCTTCATGAAATTTAAACTCTAAAATTTTATCTTACATCATTGGTTAAAACTCTTCATCATTTATAGCCTCTTTATTCTTGTCATAAATGGATGGTTTGGAATTTATTTGAAAATATAAGGAAGTAAATCCTTTTATAATTCCCATGTCCATCATTTTCATGTCAAAGAATATTGGATCCATTGAAATCCTCATCATTGTTAGTGTTTTAGGATCATTTCCATTGATAATAGATTCCACATTGTTTTCTTTCAAATATGATAATGGATTTAATAGTCATACTACTTTATCATGTATGAAAACCCTAAATAGAGACTTTTAAGCTCATTTTGTGTTAATATATACATGAGGATTTTATGGTTTCAATATACATCACACTTTTCTCCATAGTGAAAATTTCACCAAATATATAATGCAAATGTCACGACTGCCAATTCTAAATCTTGTGTTGAGAAGCTGATATCATGGACATATGATTGGAGGGATGCATATGTGATCTCTTTTTTGTCATTGAATTGTACAAACCCAATTCTTTTTCAAATTTATCACTACTTTTAAAAAATTATTCCCCACCTGTGGGTCATATGAAAACACATATAGTGATTAACCACTTCAATATTTTATTAAAGCTTTATTCTTATTCATAAATCCTGACAATCATGAATTATTTTCGAATAATATTGTTCATTAGGGTTTAAAATCTGGAAAATTTTCTCCCAAATTAATTATAGTGCCCCCATAATATGAGGAAACTAAAGATTTCCTCTATTAATGTTGGTCTATGATATCAATAAAATTACTTTATTTTTAATATATCTATATATGTATCCCTTTTTTCATATAACATACCCCAATAATGTTATATTCTATAAAAAACTCACATTTACAATAAATTATATATATACTTACCTTATGAAAGGTATTTATTACAATATTTAAATTATTTTCTCCTCCCTTGTAAATTTTATTGTAGATAATAATATCTTCTAAAATGAATACCTTAAATTTATAGAGTAAATCCCTATAGATTCTATTCGTTAAATCCATCATGATTTCTAGAGTATTAGTGACACTAAATAGAAATACTATGAATTCGTAGTGATTGTAGCTTTTAGAAAAATTATTCTATGGGATATCATCCTTCCCCACCTTTAATTGATGGTATATCAGCCGCATATACACCTCAGGGAAGTATTTTTCTCAACACAACCAATTGAACAAGTCATTAGTCCATAGAATGCAAGACTTTTTATTTATCTTAGTCTTGTTTCGCATAATATAACAAATTAATAGGCACGTTCACCTAAAGTTATTGTTGATGAAGAGGGACAGATTACCCCATGGTAAAGCACATGGTCATATAAACCATTTATCCAAATTCTCCAGTAATTATTTCTTTAACTCCTTGTGATAAAAAATGGCCTTTATATATGGATTCTTTGATATTTGGAAAGCTCTAGGTATGGCTTTGATTAACAAGTAAACCTCATATCATGGTGTAATTCAAAACAATTTTTTCGGAACAACATCAATTAATTCCCATAAATTGGGCATCTTTTACATCATTCATTTTCTTTATTCTCTATAATTTAGTCCCTATATTATTACTCTCATGGAAATAATATTCATTCATCATATGTTGTTCAAAATAATTTCATACTCCTCTATTCATTTGTATATAATTGGAGTGCTATTTTAACATTGCATGGTGGTTTGCTTATCTGGTAAATTTATGTTTTCTCTATACAAATAAATACAAAACAATCTTATAATAACATCAAATTATGCTATGGGAAGTGTCATATTTTTTCTTGGAAATTAAGACAACAAATCGATAAAAGTGGATGAGTTATATACTTGAGACGAAAAAGTAGATGTATTTTCTTGGAAACAACATACTCTATACTTTAACCAAATTTAGGGATGTTTTCATATCTTTAGTATTATTCCTAAGGATTTTTATTGAGTTTTCTAATCATAAACCCAAAAACTAATTGAATTTTTCATTGATATAAACAATGAAAACCCGTTTTTTATTATATATTAATTCTTGTTTTGTTTTATAAAGATACACTTAATACAACCCTAAAATATTGTGAGGCCTATTGTCCATAGAGAATTATGTAAATTACCAAGGAAAATGTAAAAAAATAACCAAATAATTAATTAAAATCTCTGAAACATACCCTTATTTTCCATGGCTTTTCAAAAACAGCATGGGATAGCCAATGAGATGTATATAAGAAATGTGTGAGTTATAAATATAATTATGTGAATAAAAAAAGAATAAAATAGATAGATAATTATTTGTGATCTAATAGTGACATCAATATAACATAATAAATGTGATAATCACAATATTGGGCAATGAGGAATGACATATAATGATAACTTAAAGGTTACCAGGGAATGTGGAAACAACATAAAACATGAAATAATAAATTTAAATCAAGGATAATTAAAAATAAAACATTACATCCTATATTTATGATAACTTATTCTGGACCATAAAAGGCACCTAATTAGATAACAACATTACTCAATGAATTGAATAGTTATATAATTTTAGGCACACCCTTCACATTCATATTGTAAACATGAAAAGGAGTGCCACATTGGTCATTCCACATTGGATAATATTACATAAAATTTATTCTCATGATAAAGGATTATGGGATAAGGACATATAATTACCCAAAAATGATTTATAGGTATATCTTGATGAATACAATTAAGTGTAAATGGGATGGGTATTCAATACAAAAATGATTGGGGTAGAAAAATCACAGGATAAATTTAAAAGCATAATGGGGGTACATTAAGATTAATTAATGCGGTTAATGAGATTAAAATATGCATTTAATTACATTTACAATTGGATAGATGTGTGAGAACATGTCACAACCTCATTAATTTGTATTTAAAAGGTATAATATAAATAATTTTCCTGAATAAATTGGTGGACATGATCCCTTACTATAAAATGTGACCTCCAAATCCAAGGAGGAGCTTCTTAAGATACTAGGAAAACATTAGGAGGGATATTGAGAGATTAATGTAGAGTAATTTTTTGATCCACGGGTTTTCAATGAAGATTAATTTATTACGGGGTGGGTCTATATTAGAAAGGAGGGGATAATTTTTTATTAATATTAAAAAATATGTTTTAGACTCTATGTGATAATTAATAAACAAATACCATATTTTTTACAATGATTTATGATATATATGAGTGTAATTAATTATTTTATAAGTCTATAAAACATAATCATTAAAATAATAACCTTGGTTATGTATATGTTATTCATGTTTATAATGAATTAATTTTATAACCCTAAAATATAATGTACGTTTTCAAGGATTCATTAAGGGATTATAAATTACAATAAAATGACATGAAAACACATTATTTTAAATAGGAAACATTATTTTGGACATGGATACAGTTTATAGTATTTATTACTTCACTTTTGGGCTTTTTTGATGTCACAATACAAACTATTAAATTATACCGCATTTAAATTTTAAAGAAAAATTCCACAATCTTCGAATTTTGTGAGAAAATCACCATGGGATATTATTAGCATGATGATTTAAAAATAAATAATTTTTTAATCAATATAATTATCTAAATTCTAAATTTTAATATTTTAAATATAAAAATATTTTTTATTAAAAAAAACCTGGTTTTTTTGGACAATAAATGTCTTCTAACTGGTATAAAAACATTTTCTAACTTCATAAAAATATATTACCATTTTTATTTAATAAATATTAACTAATAAAAATATTTTATTAAAATATAATTTAATTCATCAAGAAGGGTTTCTTAATTAAAATTTCTTATTTCCGAATAATAAATTATTTGTTATGTCATATCAAAATATAATTTTTACCAAACTCATTAATGAATCATTTTAAAAGAAAAAAAATTAAAATTGATAAATATAATAATTATTTTAATAAAAAAATAAAACTATTAGGTTCAAAATAAAAATCCCTTTATTACACATGTTAATTACCAAAATCTATGTTATGTGATTGTGATAATTTGTTGGGGTGGTTTGAAAAAAAATTGTTTGGGATGTGCTCTCGATGATATAAAAAATCTATTGAAAATAGTTTCCCTCATTATTTAGTTGTTCAATTTGTACATGGGATAGGTTAAGAGAAAATATCAGTGATTATATCTCCCTTATATGCTCTAATAAATGGGAGTTATGAGATAGGATAATTTTTTTCATGGTCAATACTTCTTCCATATTTGTCAATTAGACTTTATCATAACCCTTGACATACTAATATTAATTTTCATTTTAATAATGAAATATTATCAAATGTAAAGATGCATAATGGTTTTTGAAATATGATATACTATCGATATCAAAAATAAAAAATAAGTAGGTCATTTTCAATCTATAACTAGATTACATTATAAGGAATTTATTCATTCCAAAATGGAGTTTGTTTTTAAAAATTTTAGGTCCATAAAATTATGTTGTTATTTTTTCTTTGAAAAGAGAGTATTGTCTCCCAAAAATAACCTATTATACCCTCACTACATGTGAGAAGAATCTTGAATGTATGGATGAATGATTGAGGACATATAAAATCACCTATTTAGCTACCCTTTATAGTGATTCAGTTAGGGGTGTTAATAAATGATTTTTGAGGTGATTTTATTGGGTATAAATTTTTATAATGAAAGAGAGTAGACAATGAGATCATTGAGACTTAGTAATTAGTTAATGTATGTGATTTATCGAAAAATTAATAGGATAAAACCTATGTTTCTAGTGCTGGGAATATTGTTCTTATATCTCACTTCTTACAGTTATGACTAATTTTCAACGTGAGTGAGAAACATGGGTTCTGATTTTCTTAATTATGGTATTTTTCACTTTCCCTATATAGAGAGTGGATGTGTCTTAGTTCAAGAATCTTTTAGGCATGTAGGGAATCAAATGAAATTCATAATACTAGGGAAACATATTTAGATATTTATTTCATGAAGACTTTGGTAATATTTTCCGGATTATATCTTTGTTATTTATGTCATCCTATGGTCTATATTTACTAGTTAAAATGGAGTTTCCATATAGAATTTTTGGAAAATCATGTATGGTGTTTTATATGTAAGGATATGGTAGAATAATAGTTGACCAATTCCATAGATTATCTTTTAAAATGATGGAATATATAAATGGATCTATTTTGGTCTTGATTTAATATTGTTTAATATCCCAAGTTAAAAAAAAGAAAGACTATGTTTGATATCATACAAGATACACCACATCAAACATAAAAAAGAAACAAATTATTATTATTTAATACAATATATGATAAAATAGTGGGAATGAATAATTTTAATTTAATTATGAAAATATGGTTTAAAACAGTTTATAATTAATTATTTGGAGCAAAATTAATTATAAATTAATGTAAAACCCTTTTTAAATAAAAGGAAATTTTTACTAAAAACAATTTTAATATAAATAAGTGAGTTTTTTAATTTATAAATTCACACATAATGGGGTTTATTAAAGGAATATATATTTCATATATTCTATTTAATTTTTAATATTCATATTTTTTGTTTTTTAGTTATGACATAAGAAAAAAATACAATTTTTGGATAAAATATTTTTTTTAAATGCGGTTTTACCGCCTTTCGAGGGAGAAACCATTTTAAATATATTTTTTGAAACATTAATAAGTTATTTTATAAAATAATATTATTATTATTTGGAAGTGTGAAATTAATATTTAGTTTTGGATAATTTTTTGGTATTTATTTGATAAAAACAAATTTTAATGAATTGTGAAAAATACTACATCTTAATTTTAAAATATTTTTTCATCTAATTTATTTATACTATTATATTATCTTTTTAAAATTTTATAAAGTATAATTATATTATTTATTATTATTTATTCTAATTTTCTTAATTGGATGTAATTTCACACTAAATTATATATAAACAAATGTCAATGCTTTAATGACTTTTACTTAAAAACCCTATTTTCTCATTTTGAAAATGGGGATTAATTTTTAATTAATTACTACAAATTTTTTTCATTAAATTCCGTAAATTGGATTACATATGTTTAACCAATGGGTCAAATAATGTAAATATATTCCTTTTTTTGTATTTTACGAATAGAAAATTTGGTAATTTTTATTTACCAGGGTTAAAGGTAAATCAGGTGAATTATATTAATTAATAATATTATAAGTGTAATAATATCATCCTAAAACCTGAAAAAAACCAATTAGATGAATATAAGTATACCTTTAAAACATATTTATTTTAATTTTCTCATTTAAAGGGCTTTTTTTCTTTTATAGTGATATAAATATTATTAAAACAAACGAATGTGATAACATATCACCCTCTTATTTCTTCTAAGTTTAATAATTTTAATATAGTGATATATATGACATAACATAGATAATAAAGAGTCTAAATAAAGCTAATAAATTTATCTACATCATGGTAAGTTATTTATAGATTTTATAGATTATATAATAATGATTAATACTGACACAACAGTGATAAAAAAATTATTTTATTAACAGAAATATCAAAAAAATTATATAAAAAATAATAAAATTAATAAAATTAAAATTAATTAAGATACACCATTGATTTTATTGGGGACTATGACTTATTATATGTCTATATAATCGTCTTTTCAATGTTATATCTTTTTATGAGTTTTATTTAAATTCAATTAAATTAATAGTGTCAAAATTGGCATCTTTTGATATTTTATAATAATAACATTTTACCAATTTTTAAAAAAAAAGTTAAAAAAAATTAAAATTAAAAAGGGGCTACTAAAAGGTATAAATGTTTCTAATGTTTAAATTTATAGTAAATTTATCCCATATAAGTAAAATTTATAACTCCGTTCTTTTGAAAATGTTGTTACCACAATTATGATTAAAATAGATAAATTAAGGGTAACCTAAAGAGATAAAGTTTAAAATAAAACCAATAAATGTATAAAAATTCTCTCATGAGAGGATTTCAAACCATCATCAACTAATCTTAAATATATGTCATGATAAAATTATTTTAATATAAAAATTAATTTATATTTATTTTATTTTTTATGATTGTCCAAGGGTGCCCCTCAACTCCCCTATAAAAAGGTACCCACTCTTCTCTTTTACTAACACTTCAAGAACCATTCAGTTCTTTCATGATCTTCCCAAAACCCATCCTAAAATACATCCCCATATTCTTTATGACATATTTAATTATGAACACCCTCTTTAGAGATGTGTGTATGTTCTTCAAAGGTGATATAATGAAGAAGATGAATACAAAGATTATATGTTATGACTTGGACTCAATCTTAGAGACATAATCTCAATCTTCATTAATTAAGGATTATTTAGATAATATAAACCACCATGTTTTATATGGTGTATAATTAACCTATTTCAATTTTAATTTCATTCAAAGGTTTTTAAAAGAATACTTTTCTAAGAAGTGTTTTACATTATTTTCACAACGAAAAAAGGAATGTTTTTTAACGTATATGGCCATAATGACCTTTATATCACCATAAAAATTATTTGGTATTCGGATTAATATATAATCCATAATGTTTTTTAATAGAAAAATAAATACCATTGTCCATTTTCAAGTATTTTGGTATTGAAAATGGTTTTGAGAATGGATTTTTTATCTCAACATCTTCAAATGATATCTTTCGATTATAAAGTGGAAATATTATTTTTAATTTATGTTTGTTTATACATTATGATTATTTTATGTTTATAGGGAGTTGATTATATATTCTGGTGGTTCCATGATAATCTGGGGTTTGGTGATCATGTGGTAGTTCTCCAATGCATTAGGTAATTAGAGGAAGTCAAATAGTAGGGTTTCTCTAAAGGTATTTTGGTAATACACTACATTGGGTATTCCAACTATAACCATAAAGGTTACACCCTATGTATCCATGAAATATACAATTTATGTATTATATGGATGTCATATTTTGAATTTTTTATTTATTATTGATTTGAAAATTCTCATGAATCTTCAGATTTCATGGGGTATTTTAAGATATTATGTTTTATGAGTGAAAAGTATGATTTCATGAGATTAAATTATTCATAGACAAATGGTTTAATTCTTTACATTATATACCTTACTAAGATTCTTATGCTCAACCCAAATTCTGAAATTTTTTCCACATTTTATATGGATGGGTATGATAATAGAAGAATTAAATAATATTTTATTCATGAAAAAGAAATCATGTTTTATTTTAAAGTGTTTTATTTTTTGAAAAATAGAGTGTAGAAATGTCTAATTTTTAATATTTGAGTTGTTATGTAATATTTATGTCCTAATTCACTAAAACACTAAACCTAAAAATATCTACATTGTGAATTATTTACATAACACAAGATTGCGTAATGATTAAGGATTAGTCCTTATAGTTGGTATTAAATGATGGTTTTGACAACATTTGAGATTTGGATGTATTCTAAAGTGTTTATGACATCATCAAGAGTTTATAATATAAGTTTTTATTATAAGTTTAAGGTCTTAAATTCCCTTTTTAGGATATATTTTATGAAATTTTAAGTTGATTAATGATATTTTTGGTGGAATTCACCTTTTAAGTAATTATGGGTTATTACTTTTTGGGATGAAAAATGAAAGGCGTGGAATAACCCTTGAGGATAAACTTGATATTGTTATTTTTTGGGAATTTTATATCATATTTGTATACTTTTATAATAATTATATAGTTTTAGAAATAGGGAAACCCGAAGGATGGGTGATAACTCGTCGCCTTTGGCAGGGCCGTGGGGATCGAAACCACAACCGAAGGGCAATAAGTGTGTATAACCTTCCATTGGCCTTTGTAAATTCCCTAGTTAGTATAAGTTCATTTTTTTAGTAAAATGAATTTTTAAAATAAGAATAAGTTCATTATGGGATATTATATTTTATAAACTGGATATCTATGGTATTATAAAATGATGTGGTGATTAATTGATAAATGTTATTTTGGAAGATGTTAAATATTTTAGGAACCCTATATAATTAAGGTAAGTAGAGTACTATGAGATTTTATTTGAGGAGTAATGGTTGAAAAATATTATGGATGAATCTATGATTCCATTTGTGGACATATTTTAACTAGGTTATCTATCCAAATGGTTAACCTATCTTGTAGAATATGTTATTAGGTTAATTACATTTTGGTATGTGACATTATCTGTTGTTGATGTTATTTAGAGTAAAAGGTTTTAACTTTTCTTGGATAATTATTTCATTAAATCCTTTTGATTTTTTTGATTTAATCTTAGTAATGGTAATTTTAATGAATTTTAAGGATAGTTATTTGATGAATAGGCAATGTTGATACTTCGGTATTTCAATTTATTTTTAGACTAGTTTTTCATCATCTCATGGTTTATTATTTTTTGGATAATTGTTTTACCTTATCATAAACATATTAGTTTTTTATAATATTTTAAGAGAGGGTAAATGTATTGTTAGACTTTTTTGGATTATTTAATTTTATAGAAGTTGATAATTGTGTTTTAGACATGAAAAATTTATCTTGAATAATCATCATTTGGGAAAAAAGAAGAGTCAATGGTCGAAATTGATTAAAGGATGAAACTCTAATATCTACATAAGTATACATCCATATGATCATAGTATAGGTTGTAATAGTATTCCTCATCTATATGAAAATGATCTTACAATAAGGACATTATCAATTTATTTTCCTTATTAAGGTATCAATGACCTTTTAACCAATCACAAATTTATGGTTTTTTATTGTTAAATTTTTTGGATTATGTTTTCTATCACTCTCCATCATAACATGATAGTTTGTTTTGATTTTATATCCTAATTTTCATATATGTAATCCTATTATGTGTTTTCTCAGTTGACCTTCGTACATCCCTTTGATTCTTTTAAAGTGGTTATTTTGTTAATCATTTGTTCAATTTGTTATTTTAATAATGGTATCTTGAATATTCATAACATAGTTACCAAACTAAAATTAAAATTCAGGGGGATTTAATTTACAGGGTGGAGAATATAACTTACCGAGTATTGTTTAGAAAAAAATCACTATGTTCGACAATGCATATGATATGGCACATTGAACTTAAGAGAACAACTAATTATTTTAAAATAATAACCTAGATATTAAATTGGTGGGAATGAACTATATTAATTTAATTATGTATATATGGTTTACACATGTTTATAATTTTTTTTTTGGAAAATTAATTTCACATGAATATAAAAACCTTTTTTAAAAAAGAAATGTTTTTCTAAAAAACTAATGAAATTCAAATAAGTGACTTTAAAAAATAATAAAATCCCCTTTGTTCGGTTATACTAATGAAATATATTTGTTATATAGTCAAAGTAACATTTAATATTCATCTTATATGTTTTCTACACATGAAAAAAACCAATTAATTTTTTGGATAAAAGAAGTATTTTCAAAAAATGTAGTTTTAGAGCCTTTTCATGGATAACCCATTTTAAATATTTTTTTTAAAACATTCATTAGTTATATTATAAAAAATAAACTCATTTTTTGGAATCAGGACATCAAAATTTAGTTTGGATAATGTTTTGGCATTTTCCTGATAAAATTCATATATTAATGAATAGTGAAAATAATACATTTTAATTCATAATTGTTTTTTAATATAATTTATCTATATTTATAGATTATAATTATAATTTGTTTTAAAGTAAAATTAGATTATGTTTATATAATTTAATCAAATTTTTTCATTGAAAGTAATTGAAAATTGAAATTATATGTAAACACATGTCAATTATTTGATTGTTATTACTTTAGAAAACACATTTTCTCATTTTGACTATGGGGATTAATTTTATATAAATTAAAGAAAATTCTATGTTTTAAATTTTGAAAAATGGATTCAATATTTTAACCAAAAAAATAAAAGGAATATGTTTACATAATTTTGAATTTCTTTTAGGAAATATGTAAATGTGTTCCTTTTTATTTTTGGATTTTATAAATAGAAAATTTGGTAATTTTTATGTATCATCTTTTAAGGTAAATCAGGTAAGTTATGGTGATAAATAATATGATAAGGAAATTAAAATTACCCTAACACTTTCCAAAATCAAATTTTAGGAATAAAAGTATACCCTTAAGTCCAATGTTTCAGAATTGACTCATTAAATGGATTTTTCTTCCATGAAAATGATATAAATATTATTAAAACAAAAGAAACGGACAACATGAAACCTTCTTATTTATTATAAGTATAATAATTTTTATATAGTGATAAATATAATATATCATGTATATTAAATATTATCTAGAAATTTATGGAAACTATCTAAGTCAGGGGAATTTATTTATAATTTTTCGAGATCAAATAATTATCATAAATTCTGGAATAAAAGTGATACAGTAATAATTTTAGTAATAGAAATTTCAAATAAATGATATAAACAATATTAAAATAAATATAATTATAATTAATAAGTCTACTCTGTGAATATTATAAGTGACTATGACATATTATAATTCTATTAAATGGTTTTTTCTATGTTATCTCTATGATTGGATTTTATATAAATTCAATTAAATGAATTATGTCAGAATTGATACTATTGATAATTTATAAAAATAATAAGTTATAAAATTTTTATAAATTATAAAAATATTTTAAAATTCATAATTGACTTTTATATGTTTTAAAAGATCATAAAAATTCCATTTATTGGAAATTTACGGCATATTATCCTCTTAAAATTGAAACTTTTGCTACCACAATTCAAATACAAATATATTAAGGGTACACCAAATGGATTTGGTTTAAAATAAAACCAATATGTGTATAAAAATTATTATATGATATTATTTCGATCCATCTTCATATTATATTAGATATTACTCATATTAGAGTCATTTGGAAATAAAAATTAATTCATATTAACTTAATATTTAAAGAGTTACCATGGGTACCCCTCCCCTCTCCTATAAAAAGGTACCCACTCTTGTCTATTACTCACACTTCAAGAACCATTTGTGTTAGAAAATATCTCCTAAAAACCCAACCTAAAATACATACCCACATTCTTGAGACCTTATTTTATGAGTAACACCTCTTTTAAGTTATTAATGTCTTCTTCAAAGATGATCAACTGAGAAAGAGAAATATAAATATTATAAATGATGAGCCAGACTCAAGGAAATAGAATTCATCTCAATCTCATTTCATTGAGGCTTATTTAAATAATATACAACACCTTCTTTTATATGGTTTATAATTAAACCATTTTAATTTTAATTTCATTCGATACTTTTTGAAAGGAATATTTTTCTACGAATTGTTTTACTTTCATTAAAAAATGAAAAAAGGAATGTTTTTAATGTATATGGAAAAATGACCTTTTCTCTACCATGACCATTATTTGGTTTTTGGATTCCTCTACAAGATGTAATGATTTTAAAATAAAAATAAATACCATTTTCAATTTTTAGGTATTTTTGTTTTGAAAAGGGTTTTGAGAATGGATTTATCATAATAATATCTTCAAATGATATTTTGTGATTGGAAATTGGAAATGTTATTTTTACATTATGCTTGTTTATGTGTTATGATTATTTTATGTTTCATAGGAATTAATTATGTATATGGGTGGTTTTTTGATATAATGAGGGCAGGTGAGCCCATGATATCGCAATAATGCATTGGGTAATGAGATGGAGATAAACATTAGGGTTTCTCATAAGAGATTTTGGGAATATACTATGATGCATATTCCAAATGTAATAATGAAGATTACTCCCTAGGTAGATTTCAAAACTAAAATTTATATACCAAAAGTGGCCTTTATTATTTATGATTTCTTTGAAGTTTTTTAGAATATTATGCTTTCATGAGGTATGTTAAGAGCATATGTTTTATGGGTTAAAAGTGTGATTTTGTGAAACTGATTTCCGGAGTTGAAAATATTCATGGACTAATGGGATCAATAGTTTTTTTATTTATTATTGAGCTTCTTATTCTCATCCCAAATATTGAAATATTTTTAACAGGGTTTAATTATGGGTAAAAGAAAGTAATAATTCGAGAATATTTTTATTCAAGAAAAATAAATCATGTTTTGATTTAAAAAATTTAATTTTGGAAAACAAATAGTGGGTTGATGTGTCTAATTTTTAATATTCAAGTTGTTATATAATATTTAAGTCTTAATTATCTAAAAATATAAACATGAAAAGATCATAAAATTGAATTTCTGTACTCAATATTGGGTAACGTGTTAGGCTGGTTCCTTATATAAGATCTCAATAAGAAAACTATATGGTGATTTACTTTACATATTATGTACGGAACCCTATTTAATCAGGCTTATAAAACTTGTGTAAATTTAATTTAACTCTTGATATAAAAAATGAAAACCATAGAATTAAAATAATGTAATCCCAGTAGATAATGTGACCGTTATAACCTTGTGGTATTGGAAATAAATTAAAATTAATAGTTCTGTTATAAATGATGGTGGGGTTAAAAAATGGTTAAGTAAAAAATTTCTAGATTTTTCACTCATAACATTTCAATAGAATTATATTTGATGGAACCTACGATTCATAATTTTTGATATTATAAAGTCTTATCTATGTTTGTTTTTTTTTGTGATTATGTCGAATGTATGAGTTGATTTTGAGGCCCAATATTCTTGTATTTAGTAGGTTGTTCGACTAGTAGGGGATGCTGTCAGAATTTAAGTTATGAGGTTCCCATGATATGTTTTGAGATAGAAACTATGTGTGTGGTGTTACCAATTGTATGAGGTACTAACCTCATTTAGGGTTGATGGGATCGAGACATTAATTAATCTCTTATCTTTAAATATTTTTGTTAGGTGGATGTTTGGGCCAAGCTAATTGTAATGTGTTATAGAAATAAGAACATTGAGGCATTACCCATCAACCATGAACTATATGAATGTTTTTCCTTCAGTTAGGTGGGTGGTCCTTGTTATCAATAAAGGTTACTCTAGTATAGTGAGTTTATTTAGCATGACCTTGTTATGGGAGCATTTCATCCCATGAGTTATTTATTTAGTAAAGACTTGGGTGACAGACTTGGTGGGAGGGACTACTGACTTTCCTAACATGAATCAATGATTTTAATGACTATATTACCAATGATGTCTTTGGTTAACCCATGAGAGGGTGAGATAAATATTTTTAATTACTATAAATTTTTAAGTATTTAATATATTTTTCAGAATATTTTATTTGTGCATGTTATGGGATTCCAGTTTAGGCGCATGAGAAAAGGACTTGTTGTGTTCAAATAATGTGATTATATGTTGGGTTTTATAAAATGGACATAATTTAATGTAATACCCATGGGTCTTAATTAGATCAGACTATGTGATATTGAAAACCATTTTCCAAATGAAATCATGGGTTTGTTTTTGTGGATTTGATTGGTTCACTTGACCAGTGACTGGGTGTGTGGCATAGGTGATGTGAATATTTGTTTGGTTACAACATGATATAACCATAGGGAATAGAACAAGGAAATAAGAATGGGTGTAGAGGGTATGGTAGGATGATTTTATGGCCTTATCGAGTTTGGGATACACTTCATGTAGCTATGCGAGACTAGGGATAGATAACAAGAATTTTGGAAGGAGACTAGTTGGTTGGAATATATGTGATGGACCTTGGTTTAATTGAAGCTCCCATTTTTTACAAGGATACCTAGGGTAATCTTTGTTTGTAAGGTTGAACAACATGTAAGAATTAATAAGTATTTAGGAATGCACACATCATTTTCTTTTGATGTGACTCATGGGAGAGTGAGTGAGCCTACTTGATTGTGTTGTTTGTGAGAGTGTGTGAATATTTTTATCTAATGGATTAATGTAGTAAAAATTGTTATGTTTGGTACAAACCAAATTTTGGGTTGGTGAGTGGGTGAATTAGATTTATTGGATGATAACCATAAGGGAAATTTTGGGAATAATTACCTAAGATTTGGATAGAAATTAAAAGACACTTGGTTGGGAGTGGATACATATGTTTAGACCAGAATGTTGTGCTAGGATTAATCTAATATATTAAAATATAAGACCTCTTTACAGAGTGATATATGTGGCCAGTAAGAACGGGCATGAATATGATGATAGAAGGACATATTGGGATTTTCAATAAAGGTGTTTTGTTATGGAATTTATATGGCGGGGGGTAACCATAACCTATTGGTGGATGTGAACCTCACTTTGATGATTTTTCAAAATTATCAAGTATGGTGTTGATGTGACCCAAGATAAACATACACTAATATTAAATTGACACATATCTTTATTAATAAATCTCACAAATAGTCTCACAACATAAAGATATAAATATTCTGTGTCTTGGATACTAGAATTATAAGATCATTTATTTTACATGCTATGAAAATTTCTCCATAAAATAAACCCCCTCTTATAAAATACATGAATCAAAATCATTTTCAAATCATAGGTAATCGAAGAAAAATAATAAGAGAGATCAAATTCTAAAAAGCTGATAACATCTAAAATGACATAATTGAATTATAATAAACATGATGAAAGCTTGAGTTTGTAATAATATCTGATATTAATGTACATAAAGAAATAATTGTAACCATAATCATGAAATATTGAATTCTAATTTAAAATCATAATAATTATACCATGAATTGATAAAAAAAATACATTTCACATATGATATGATCTATGTAAAATTGGAATGAAAGTGGTAAAATTATAATTATATGATTTATTATCATTGAGAATATAGCTACTAACTAACCATTCCTAACAAAAAAAATGGTATTTAAGCTAAATGAAATCACACTCACACATTTTAAACTTAAATTCTCATTAACCTACTCATATTTGAAATTATGAGTAGAGAAAAAAAAATCACAATCAACCTTCGTGAACCTTGATACTTGCAATCCATTTCATAGAAAAAATATGGAGTGGAGAAAAATACCACCAATATCACCCTTTTTTAAATTGGATACAGGAAAAACTATTTACAATTACAATTTGGTATATATCAAAATTCCATCTCATTCACACATTATAAACCAGTTTTATCTATAAATTTTTCAAATAAATTTTCTATATCATGAGATATATCATTTTCTAATGTAATTGGAGGGATTTATAGGATCTATCAACTTCTACATCTACAAATTTGCGTGGAACGAGAAAAAATTCATCATATCATAATTAGCCATAAAAATAAAAGTGGGTTTCATTACATTTTAAAATATTATATAATAAAATATAATAAAATTGAATAAAAAATAATATAAAATGATAATGAAATATGTTCAAACAAATGAAATTCATTGTAATAAAACATCAATGGTGAATCATGAAACAAAAATCCATTGGAGTTAAATATTTAAGATACTAAGAATAAATTTTTGGAAAAACATTTAAAAGGTATTCCTTTAAGATCTCTATAAATTTTTTATTAAACTATGTTAAAAATAATTTCAATAATATTTCAAAGTGACCTTTATAACATTTTATTAATAATAATGAATCTTGATGAATAATTTTTCTATATAAGATAATTTTTGTTAAGAGATAAATTATAAGAGGGTGAAACTAAAATCCTTTCATATCAAAACAAATACAATTTTATTAAAAAACAAATCAGTTAATGAGTTTTAAAAACATAATTTTAAAATTTATATTAGAAATATGATGATAATAAGAGATAAAAATATATATTTCCTGATAATATGGGAATTTTTTTTAAAATGGAAAATATGGACTATGAAAATACAAATTTCATTAAAAAATACATGAATTTTTCATTACAATATTACATTATAAAAATTAAATCATCCTGGAAAATGAAATAGTCATAAAAAATAATTCCCAAAAAATAAGGAGGTTTTTAAACATAATATTTTAATATCGATTAATAAAATAAATATTTAATTATATGGTTAAATAAATAGCAGTAAAACTCAATAAATGTTAATTGAGTTATCAAAACACATATTAATTTTATAATTTTTGAATCAAAATTCATTATAAGAATTAAAAATATGGATATATAATTCATAATAATTAAATCATGGAGGATGAAAAAATAAAATATTTTGTAGTATATTCACCATAGATTTACGAAATTGGTGCATGAAATTAAAACATTTCTTAATAAAGAAAAATTATTATGAGAAACCATAACCTTGAATTCCTGCTTATTTGATCATACTCTAACCTCCTGTATACAAAAATAAGTACCTTACTCACCTAATTAGAAATATTTTTCATATTAATTTCCAATTTTATGTTTCATTTATATGTATATTCTTGAATGATATTATATTTTTTCATTTACAACATGAAGAGAAAAAATCAAGAATGAATTTTTGAAGCATGAAGACTATGGAAAGGGGATCATGAAGTAAAATAATAATAGAGAAAGTTAGTCACTAAATATTATGTAATAATTTGAAAATAAATGTTTTGATGAAGAACATGTGTAATAATAATCACATGTAATCCAAAAAGAATACTATAATCGACATAATTTAACTGAAAAGAGGTGGGAGAGAATCGATGAGTGATTTTGACAGTGTAACGAATATATTAAAAGTTTTATTGGATGATTTTAATTAAAGGGAATGGTAGTATTAGATAAATATGAAATAATTCGGATATTATAGTGATTATTTTGAAAAAAAATAATGTATAATAAACTAAAAATTGAATGTATTATCATACAATAAATACATGAACAAAAATAGGATGAGGAGAACCCTAACCATGATATAAAGATTATTAATGTTTTAGAGGATTCCTTAGATCCTAATGAACATAATTAGAGGGATTTAAAGGTTTATAGAATAGGTGAATTCATGATAAATCCCCATAGGGTATTTTGGGATGAATGAATGGTGGGAGTGATAACATTTTATAGGTGAAAAGTGTGTCTTGTTTCATTGAAAAATACACTTAGGTATGGGATAAGATTAGAATCCCATGGGGTGTTGTGGGGGTTTGATTAATTAGTAAAATTAGGTAGATAATTTTTATGTAAAAAATGTGGGAAATTATTTTTATACTTAATAGTTTTTTATATAAGGTATATGAGACCCTTTAATTAATAAAAATGCAGGATACTTTATTTAATAATTTTTACTATTAGTAATAATGATTATAATTTAATAATGGTAGTTATTTTATCACTATAATTATATTATAGAACTACTTACCAAATTTCAACATGTGAGTTAAAATTTGTGCTCAATTTAACCAAATTCAATTTAAAAAAATTGGAAAAGTAACTTAAAATGAAAACATATAATGTGTTGATAATTATTTTTTATATAAAAATTAATTTTTAATAGTGGATTTTTCTAATGTTATTTTACATTCCTAACCAATCTATGACATCTAATTGATAAATATATATATAAACATAAAAATATAGTCATTTTTTAAAATATATTTATTTAATTTCAAAATAAAACGATATTTAAAAATATATTATTCTTTGAAAAATAACCATTTTATAGTGGTAACTAATTTTTACCTAAGGAAATGTTATCATTATATATATAAATAATCTGTTTCTTATTATATCGTTTTTATCTAATAATTCTAAAATCTAAATCAATTTTTTTTAATTTCATCAAAACATAAAAATTAATTATAATATAACAATTTTATAATATATTGAAATAATTTTTGAAAGACATAATTCTCAATTTTTTAAAAAACAAAATATTGGTTTGAATGATATAATTATTATTTTAAAATGTGTAATATAAAAAATAGTTTTTTTCATGAAAATGTTTTCATAAATCAATAATTTATAATTATATCCAAATAATGTCATAAAATTCATATTATTTAGTAAATATAGTGTATTTCACTATTAACATAATATCGTTTTTAGGAAAATATCCAACATTAATATTAATTTAATATTACAATGATAAATATAAAATTGAGGTTAATTTTTTAAAATTAACATCTTCATATTTATTAATTTGTTCTATATATAAATTTTAAATATAGAGAAAATATGTTTTTACTGGAAAATGGATTTTTATTATATCGAAAACTTTTTTGTTCTTCAAAATTACTAATTAATCTACCATAAACGCATTATTAAATCAATAAATATATCATATTATTACCTAAAAAAACCTTCCTTGTAATAAAATGATAATTTCCTAAGAATACTTTTGTTAAGAATAAAAATATTTTATTTCTTTTATAGCTCTTCAAATTTCAATTAATTAGTATTAAAAGTATATTATATTGTTATTATGAAAATATTTAACATTTTGTTCACTCTTATTCGTACATAAAAATTCAATGGATAGTTTCCTAGGGTTATATTTGATATTTTTATTTTAGCCAAATATATCATTGTTTTATTTTTTAATGCAATTTGTGTTTAGGTTAATCTATAAATGGAGTATTTATTTAAGAGAAATATTCATTCAAATATCGAGGTTTTGTATTTTCCACACATAAATAAATTTTACCCCCACCTTTTTAGTTATAAATTTTTTATAGAAATATATAAGGGATTTAAAAATATAGAGATGACTGAAGATATAATTTCATGAGAGATATCAACCATATAAATTAAAAAAAACAGATCTATTTCATTATAATAAGATTTTCTATAAAATTTACTTTATAGACAATATTTTTTCCCAAGATCCTATAGAAATTTTTATGAACTCCCACATTATATAATTTTTTTATTTTTGGTTGTTTATTATTATCCTTTCTTAGATTATAATATACAAATATGATACTTTTTTTCCGAAACCGTGACTATTTTTCCTCTAAGGGGAGTGAATGGACCCATCACTAAAGTCACGTTGAGTTTATATAAAATATTAATAACATTCTTTCCATGGTTAAAATTTTAAAAAGAATCAATGTTGAATTGAATACTTATAAGATTAGAAGGTTTATTTGACAACTAAATCATCAAGATGGTGATTTAATGATCCTATAAAACATTTTAGATATACTAGATTTCATAGATTAAAATCCCAATGAACATGTATATATATATGTTGGATGGTAAGTGTTCCTTATAGATTAAGATTTGATTCGGGAGTAGTGCTTGCATAGGTAATCCATTGTTCTGTAGGTCATGGAAGTTGGTGAAACTCTTTGTCTTTCTTAGTCCATGTATTACAAAAATGATATTGATAATTCTCATATTCTCTAAAAATAGAAAATTTAATTAATAATTGTAACTTTTTAAGAACATTATTTCATTCAATATAGTTAACAAAACTCTTCATTTTTTCAATAGAAGATTGATGTTATATGAACCTGTGTTACCAATTTAATGAATCTTCTAGTCCACTTGATGAAATTACATTGGTGTTTCTTCCCACATTTCTGTCATATAAGAAATTGAATATTAATTTCCATTATCATATTTGTCACTCGATCACACTAGATACTCCATCACTCTCTTATTTTTTGTGTTTGGGACTTCGACTATGTTCACATTATTAATCATATATCATGATAGATATTTTTTTTATAATAATAGGGTTTCTAATTCATAATCCATTTCAAATGGGTTTTTTGTTGAAAAAATCATGGATTTTCCCTCTCACCCATGGTTCTGTCATCTTTTAACAATTACTGAATCCAAAAGGGTTGATAGAAGTGACGAAACATTAAAATATTAATTATCGTACTCTTAAAAGGAATTTAAAATCAAAATGCATCATTTTTTACATTATCATATTAGCCTATAGTTCCTATATTTAATCCTATATCGGTATAAGTTTAACCTATGTAATTTTAGGTTGGGTTATCTAAAACAAAAAAATACCTCATTGTATATAGGAAATTTTTCCTTCATATTAGTTCATAAATAACTTTTGATAAACCAAATAACATCCCCTATGAGTTTATTTCTAGGTGTATAGTCGTAGGTCCACCCATCATGAATCAGAGTGATGATTACCACTATGTGAAAGTATTCTTCAACTACAATAACATTTAAGCTTCTAGACAATGATATTTTGATAGGAAAACATCATACATAGTACCCTACCAATATGTTTGGACAAAATCACATACATAGACTCATATTTATCTTTTAACCTATGTTATAAAACTATAAAACCAATGCTGGGTAAATTAATCACCAAAAATAACTAACCCCACACTCATACCAACATATTACACACAAGGTAAATATACATTATTATTATATTTAGACAATCATTTTATCAATTCATCAATTAAATAGTCACTAAACCGTAGGACATAATGGTGTAGTTTCAAGGTGTATATAATCGTAAAAAATTATTTCAAATGCTAAAAACATCTCTCCATAAATTATACCCCCTTATTTTCATTACATAGGACATAATCATCTTGAGGTCCTAGTAAAGGGAAAATATAGGAAGATGAGATCTCAAATGTGTAGTGAGGGTTAAAATATAAAAGTCTATAATTGTAATATAACATATATGTGGAAATCCATGAATAAAGAAAAATATCAAATTTAATTGAATATAAATCAATAAGTTTTATCTATAAGAATTAAAGATAAAATATATTGTCAACTAATAACACCTTTATCATGGTATGATAAAATAACAAAAGAATCTTATAACATGATCCATGAAACATTGTAATGAATTTAGAACAACAATGAATATTGGATTTCATATCAATTTGAACCAGCCAACCCCCAACCTATTGACATGTGGAATTGTGAATAGATTTAAACACCATGACACTCACCCTTCATGAACAAAACCACATGATATCATGAGAAAAAATACAATTGTGAGTAAAGTTAAAAGTCTAAACACTCACCCTTTTTTATACTAGATAATCTATAACATGTTCACTCAAATAATTGTTAGTAGAGGAAAACACCACCACACTCAACCTTTGTTAAACTATCCATTCGTTGTAAAATTGTGAGTACTGCAAAACACTATAACACTCAACATTTGTGAAACTAGCTTCTATATAACATATACACATAACGTTTTAATCTCATGAGATTTAATAATTAAAATGTTTTATTTTAAAAAGATATAGGTCTCATACATCTCATAATTCATGCATTTCTGTGCCACTTAAAAACAATCATCACATAAAAAAGTAACGCATAGAAATAAAAATGGGTTTAACGAATGTATCTAATGGTAACAAATAAAATCCAAATAAAGGAAACCTTGTTCACCAAAGTTAAATAACTGATTATAAAACATAAATATTAAATCATGAAACACAACACAATTAGAGGTAAATCATTTAGAGAGTGACGTGAAATCAGACAACAATCTTTTGAAGATCTATTTATTTAAAAACATTATAATTTTTTTATAAAATAGATTTTTTTTATAATTTCTAAAATATTTCAAATATATATTTAAATACTTATTGAAGGAAATAAATAATCTTCAAAAAATGATCCGCTTGGATACGAAAATTTCACTTAGAATATAAATATAATATGTTGAAATTAAATGCCTTTTAAATAAAAAAATTACACTTTTATCAAAACCTTGTTTTATGAGTTAAAAAATCTCATTTAAAATTTTTTTTATGGGAAATATAAAGATAACACGATATTAAATAAAATATTTTTATAAGTATTAAATAAAACATTACTGCAAAGGGTTAATATAGGCATTATAAATAAGGTTTTATTAAAATATATTTATCAATTGTTATTTTAAATTTTACTAATGAATTTATAATAGAATAAAAAATGTATATAAAAACAAATTGACCCTAAAATAAGGAGGTATTATAACGTATTATTATCATATGGATGGTTGTACTAAATTTTAATTATAATTTCTAGTAAATTTGTGTATAACTCAATAAATGGTAATTCAGTTATCAAAATGGCTACAACATAAGTATTAATCGAATCAAAAGTCCCTGGAAGCTCAAAAATAATATATAAACATATAAATACCAAGAATTGAATAAGGAGGTATATGAAAACAATTTGGTAAATATATACATTGTATATATAGGAAAATATTGCATAAAATTTAAATATGTCTCAAAGAAGATAAATTGAGGGAAAAATATGTTTCCTTGAATTCTTGTGATTTGATAAAACACTAAGGTTGCTCTGGTAATTTAATAACTTCATATTTTATTCAGAAGCCTGATCATTATATCTCAATACTAACTTCTTGTCTTTCTTCGGACGAGTAATCTGTTAATGAAAATATTCAAATTTTCTTTTCAATTACCCCTCAAATTCTATAGCTTCCTCTTCATTATCACTAAATCTTTATGAAACCAAGTCATTATTTACATAATAAATGAAACCAAATTCTTCATGTGAATAACTATATGATAATAAATCATTCTCATACTTACACATTGATTTATTTTTAATATAGTTGGTTTTCTTTTTAATTATACGCTTTTTCATTTTTAGAGACTTTTATTATTCCTCAAATAATTAATTTTCCTCATCCTACTTCATTGTATAATATATTGAAATATTTTCAATTCCATAAAAATTAAATCAGATAATTTATTTATTAAAATTTATAGTAATAAGTTTATTGAATAAAATGGAAATAATTTTGTTGAAGCCTTTGTTAACCTCAAAATTTGAATCAGTGAATCATATAACATTATATTTTTTCATATTCCCATTTATTATGACATAAAAAATATTTTATATTATTATTTTTCATTGAAAATATCATATTTAGTCATTTTATATGGTATGATAATGTTGTGAATCTCATCTAAAGAAAAATAGTGATTATCTTTCAAAGTGGAACTTTGGGATCAATTTTATCTAAAAACTTCCTCATAAGTTTTTTGAAAATAATGGAGTCCATTATATTTTATCCCAATCCCCAAATATTACAAACTCTCTCTCTAAACCAATATAATAATTCATCAATATTCTCATCATTAACCATATTATTATCTTCAAATATGATCCTATATACTGGTAGTTTAGCATCGTATGTTTATATTTATATTTCCTTAATATATGCTTCTTAATTTTCCCTAGATCTCAATTGATGTATGGATATGCATGAAATTTATGTATACTATAATAGATAGATATTTTTTAAAATAGTTTTTTTGTCAAATTTATCCCTTCAATAGAATACGTTACACACAACAACAAGTTTAAACAAACTGTTATATACTATAAGAATGTTGATATTTTATGATATCACATAGCCATTAGATTTTGGTTTCTTAATATGTGTAAATATTTTATTAATATTTATGACTTATAAAATTTGTAAAATTAATTCATTGGTTTTTCAGTAATTATAATAGAAAATAAAACTCATATGAAAATAAAGGGGATGTTTTTTCTAAAGAAATTTGTTTTATGTTAACATTGAATTTTAATTATAATAAATTTGATTCGTCACTATTTTTGAATTATTTTACTGAAATTTATATATAATATATACAATTTTTTTTAATATATTCATAAAATAGATTTTTTATAAAAATAAATCTCATTATATTATTAAAAACATTATTTTTCTAAAATATAGATTTGTTGTTGTTTGAGAACGTAAAATCAAAATTAACTTTTTACACATATAGGTATTTAATTTGAAAAAAATTAATTTCAAAGTTGTTATTAGGATGGTAAAATTTGTTTAATAGGACCCCATTATTTTTTTCCAATATGAATAGTTATCATGGTATAATTTATCACCTCATTAATGTGTAAATCAGGTAACTCATGGAAAATGGTAATTGACAAAGCCATAATTTCTAATCCTAATTATTATGATATGAATTTATGTTGGCCCTTATCACCTTACGATTGAAATTTAAATGTTTAATTGAAACATTACATTAAAATGGATGTTATAATATTTAGTGCTAATAATGTGACAAAGGGCCACTGTTTTACTTTTAAATACCTTTTATGTATTCACATAGGGGAAAAACGATGTTATGAATGAATATTGATAAAAAATATTATATTAATTAAATTATTTTAGGATTTAAATATATATATATATAACATTTATTAATTGTGTAGTTACCTTAAATTTTTATGAAACACAAATGCAGTCTTTCCCCATTCAATAAATAAAAATAATAAATTATTTTAAAAATATTAAAATAATAAATTTTGAGTGATTTAGTGTGTTCAAAAATATTTTTACATTAATGTGAAATATTAGTGTTGTTATATATAATTTTATTCAAATTATAACTTTTTATTATGTCTTTTCTGTCACAATAAATGAATGGTTTCAAATCTATTGTTAATGATATTTTATTAAAATAACATTTTATTAAATCATATAAAATCATAAAAATATTAAAAATGGAAAAAGAAAAATTATATGGTTGAAAATATTTTCCCATACCCATTTACAGGACATTAGAGACCATTTTTCTTGAGGATGACTTTATTATATTTTAGTCTTTTAAGAAATTCCAATGGTTCCCTCTCCCTCCCTCCTAAATGGAAATCTCTTCTTCCTATTATTCATGACACTTTGAGCCTTATCACTTAACCATAAACAATAAAATTTTCTTCTAACCATTATTATCAAATTTAAATTGGGTATTATCTCCATAAATGAAATCATCCTTCTATATGAAAGGATATAAAGTAGGCCCCACAAATGAGAGGTCGTTTCCTTACCCGACCTCTTTCAATTTATTTATTCTAATAAATCAGGTAAATTTTAGGTAGTTATCATAAAAATTTATGTTTTATATCCCCAATATTCAATTTTATTTGTATTATGAAAAAAAAATTATTCCCCCTCTCTCCATCCAAATGGATGTGAAGGTTTCACTCATATGAATGTTCAAAATATTTTCTCTATAAAATGATACAAATTATTTTCCATAAACATATTTAATTTATAGATATTATAAAAAGTATAATTTGTATAAAATATATTAATGAAATAGATATTATTTTTTAACGATAATATAATATCTATGTAACATCCCAGGTAAATAAATAATAAGACATATTTTATATTTATTAATGTTTTTGAATTAAATATTAATTTTACTTTAAAAGGGTTGATGTGTTCGATAGCGTACCCGATATGCAACAACGAGTTTCTTTGTAATTTTACGTTGCACACTAATAATATAATATCATTATTTTAAATGGTATTCAACTCCAAGGAGTTTTATTGACAAGAATGAACAAAACTAACTAAAATATTATTATACATGTTTGTTAAATACATTTACATTTTTCCAATCAAATTTAGAGGCTTAAAATGTGAATAAATCTAATTTTAAGCATAATTTAAATTAAAAGGCCAGTTTATTGCCTTTTAATGGATAAGCATTTTTAAATATAGTTTTGTTCAATTTAATAAAGTATATATGACCAAATATAATCCTTCTTTAGAACAGGGACATCAAAATTTACTTTGTGTAAATTTTTGGAATTTTTCCGATAAAGTTCATTTTTAATTAATAGTGAAAAATATTTTATTTTAATTCAAAAGTGCCTTTTGATATAATTTATTTATATGGTTATATTATATTTTTAATTGGTTTTAAAGTGAAAATAAAATATATTTTTACCATGTAATCCAATGTTGGTCATTGGAATTAATTTTAGTTTGAAATTGGACATAAACAAGTATCAATCTTTTGGTAGTTATTGTTTCTTAAAAACACGATATTTGTTTTAACAGCAGGAATTAATTTTTAAATTAAATAATTCCACTTATATGTTCTTAATTTTTAAAAATAAACATCAATTTTGAATTCAGAATATCAAATAATTCTTAGGCTGAATTTTTGGTATTTTTCTGAAAAACTTCAATTATTGATGAATAGTGAAACCACGTAGTGGTAGTTAAAAAAACTGACTTTTTCATTTAAATGAAACATTACCACTTCTATGAATTGAATTTAAAAAATCCTACATACATTTTTGTTATCAATATTTAAAATTTGGTTCAATAAGATGAAAATAATTTTTGGTGAATAGTAACTTTTGACATTTATTTACTGCGGTAAAATGTAAATAGAGTAATTCAAGGAAAAAAGAATATAATAATAATTCAAAATTATATTAACACCTGTCCAAAACATATTAGTTCAGTAATTAACTACCATGGTCATCTTTGGGTCGATTTTCGGACCCCATTGATCCACATGGGAGTGAAAATGACAATTTAGATCAATTAATTAATGTAAAGGAAAAATAGACATAAACAAAAATCGTTTAGTAATTAATTTTTATATGGTGTTATATATGTATTATTTTAGACTAAAAATATTATTTGGAAAGATACAAATATTTCCTACATTATGGTATTTTTTTTATAATTTCTAAACATCAATGAAATTAAATTATATATGACATAATAATGATGCAGTATTTACCTCATTGATAAATGATTTAAATAAGTAAGATTATAATGATTAAATTATTATCCAAAAAATGTCTAATTATTATTGGATAATTTTATTTCGACAATGAATCATCTTATCTTAGACTATAATGATTTTTTAACCTTTAGAAACCGAATATCATTATACAATAAAATAATGTTTTCACACTTTCCTAAAGAGCCCCTCCTATCCCTTATAATAGGAGACCACTTCAAACCAATTTCACACACCTCTCAAGCAATTTGGCTCGTCCAAACTCTTCCCAATTAAGCTATCAACATCTAAATCCTCCTCTTATTAGCCTTAACTTTGGTAGAAGGCACTTCAAGAAGTTCTTGGGTTCAAACCAAAGGGAGTTACCTAAATTAAAGGTAACGGTTTCTATTAAATTGTTTTCTTTCATTATACTTATCCAACCCCTAAACTCTTTTTATTCCTTTATTTATTAACAAAAACAGTATCTAAAATATAATGGGATGTTGTTATGGGAATTATTTTAACTACACTTACACACACCTCTATCTAATGGATGAAAAACATAATATTTCTGTTGATGGAAAACAAGGGCCTCACGAAATGATGATTGTTCAATTACATCTTACCGCCTCTCATGGTGGAAATTATGATTGAATTGTATTTATATATGATATAAATTATGTTTATGATTTCCTTATGCTCTTGTACCTCCCATTTATAGTACGCCTTTATGGTTTCCATAGTGGGTAAATACAATAATCTCATTTGAGGAAGTGCGGACTACCGCCCCCTCAAAGTGATGTGATTCGTTAATGCCTTATGTGTGTTGTATTAAGGATGGAGTTAAAGATATTAAATATGATATTATTATGGAATTATAATATAACTATTTATCATTATATTTTAATTCCATTATAATAAGAAATAGAAATGAAAGTAGCGTTCATGCGTACGTACGGCTTACCGTCTCCATGAATGGTGCATTTCATTTCATACCTCCAAATGTTATGTACTATTATAATTACATGTTTATACTGGATATATATGATATATATGATATCTAAATGATGAATTTAATTCTTTATATAATGAACTATTGACCACATGGACAACATGTAAATATATGGTGTTGATTTTTTACTCAAGTACCAAATATCAGCAAAATGGACGTTATTAACTTAAATGATTACATAATGTTTATAAAATGGTAATAATTGATATAAATTGAATAATAAACTTAAAAAAAGTTTTTAATCAAGTAAAAAATAACTTTAGTTTATTATTCAGTAGATTAAAGGAGCGATCGAGTCAAGTTGGACATGAGGTAAGGGATTTTCTTATCTCACTTTTAATTCCATGAGATTTCCATTGTTTGCCACTTATTCATTCCATGTGTTGTATTATGCACTTCCATTTGATATATATAATCATGATTTTCATTTTATTCATGGTATTTTGTGATTATTTGGTGGTTATTAACTTTTGGTCAGCCGAATCAGTTGATTTCATCATGGTTAAGGGTTTCATCTCACTTTTTTATTCCCATGAGGCACATTCTATATTTTCCACTATTTCCTTTTGTGTGGTGAATTTACTGCCCATGATTGTTCTCATTGTGTAATATAGTTTCATTTTTGTGTAATTACATCTTTATTATATGATCCTTCTTTCATGTGGAATATGTTTTATATGTTACCAAATCGGTAAGGGAATCCTTCACCCTCTTCTTTTTAAACGGCTTATTTTTGTTATGTCTTTTAATTTACATCATATTATGTTGGGATATGTTATTCTATATCCTAATTGATGTAAAATTTATTTCCATGTGATGAGACACACTTTTAATCTCATCAACTCATTTTCTAAATTTTAATGTGATGTCATTAGGCTGTCGAATTTTTGCAAGGGAACTTCTTAACCCAATTTCAATTCATTGGGTTCAACTTGTACTTATTGAATATTTCATCCAATGAATATGTGTTAATTACCTCTGTTTGTTTTACACATAATATCCACTTATATTGGGTGTATTTATATTTTTCACACATAATTATGTGATTGATTTATCCTTAATTTAAGGATACCATCTTTATAAGGGATCTCATATCAATTTAGATTTCTATTGAGACTTCATTGTTGTTATGCACCAATTCACTAAAATATGGTGTATATACTGTACTTTGACATATTTTATCATAAATCCTTTTATTCTCATGATATTATAAATTTCTGATTAAATGTTATTCCTCAATTATTTTTATTCAACTGTCTCTCTTTTGGTTAAAAAACTATTTAACTAAAAGACCGTTTTAAATATTTTAAAGATTTATTCTTCTAAATATTTCTCATTAATGTCCATGTGTTAAAAATGGGTTTTAGGATTTATTTATATAGAAATTAATGTTTTCAAATGATAATTCATTTAAAAGCTTCAATGTGGTATGGGACACTTTGATTCAAAAATTTTTTTTTAAATGGTTTTGAAAATGATTTGAAAAAGCATTGTTTATTTCAATATATTGAATTGATATATTGTGATGGGAATGTGGAAATGTTATCTTTCATTTATGCTTGTATTATGTGTTATGAATATTTTATGGTTATTGGGCATTGTTTATGTATACAGGTGGTTCCATGATAAACCTAGGTGGAGTGAGCCCGAGATAGCTCTCCAATGCATTGGGTAAAGTGATGGTGGTAAACGTGAATGTTTATCCGAAGAGATTTTAGGGAATATACTATGATGGGTATTTCGAGTGTAACTCTCTATGTAGATATGATAGCTAAAATGAATTTTTGATATGGATTCCATAAGTAACCTTTATGATTTCTGATTTCTGTGAGTTATTCATAAATCTTATGATTTCGTAAGGTATGTTATGTTTGAAAAGTATTGGTTTCATTGATTTGTGTTTAATGATGGTTTAATGTTTCCTTTCATTGTTTTATAACCCTTACTGATATTTTTTTTTCTCATCCCATGTTTTGAAATGTTTTCACATGACTTAAAGATGAATAGGGTCAAGGATGGAATCAAGGAAAAGTCATGTTGTCTAAAACGTGGAACTAGACATGTTTTTTTAAGAGTTTTTATTTTATGAAAAAATGGATACTGAGTAGTAGTTTCTACTTGTAATATTCAAGTTGTAATGTAATAGTTATGTCCTAATTATCTAAAACTCTAAAATGAAAAGATCTTCAATGTGAATTATTCATTTAATTCAATATTATGTAATGTTTAAGGTCGGGTCCTTATAGTTGGTATCAGAGGTCGTTTTAGATAACTTTAGAGGTTAGGGTATAATTTAAGCATAAGTGACATTACCATAATGGTTAGTATTTTAGAAAGATTCATCGTTATTTTTAAAAAGTGAATGAGTTTAATATAACATTAATAAGTATATATTAGTGTTTATCCTCCTCATAAGATATTATATGATGATTTTACAGATATAATCACACTGACCTTTTTGGTTATAGTAAATGGCTGGATCTAGAAGGCACCAAAGTAACAGTGGATGTGAAGAAAACTATGAAAGTTTTCTTAATGAGTAACTGAAAGATATGGGAGCTACAATGAGAACACTTATGGTTATTCTCAACCAACTATCTAGAGTCATGATTGACTACCTGAACCTTAGTGATTTTTATAAGGCATCATATATGCGAGAAACAAATCCCTATAGAAGTTCAGGTAATAATCATAAAGGTATGTATTTTCAAAAACCTATGTGTTAAGGATGTGGAAATAAACACCTAGGAAAATGTTTCAAAGGGATGGGAAGATTCTATAGATGTGTAAATGACGTTCATAAATCAAGAACCTGCCACATAAAAATGAAGCATCCAGTTGACTCTAGGAAATGGATAGAAGTTTTTTCTAAGGGATCAATTGAATGTTTTAACTATGTTATGCATGGTCATTATACAAACATATGTCCTATGAATAGGTTTCGAGAATGGGATCACCAGGATCATACAAATATATGTTTAACAAAACCAAATGCCATTCCGATTGAGGATGATGAAACTGGAAATGTCAAATGAAAGGTACGGATTATTTCGTAACATACGTTTTGATATTATTGAGTCATAGGATATGATTCAAGATTTTTATTGTAGGAAAGAAGTATTTCTAAATAAGTTGGAAATGAATGGTTAATGGACCATGGTTAATGTTTAATGAGTATGAATTCAACATAAAATGGATTCAAGTGTTATGGTAGATTTTATGATGATGGAATACTTAAAAGTTTTATGGCGCTTCTGATGATGGGATTACATTAGAAGGCCTTTTATAGTATGTGTAACCCTGAATTTTAGTATATAAAATTTTATTCAAGGAATAATTATCTTTTCTTATGTGGATATTGTTATAATGAACCATTTGGGTTTATATGATCCTTGAATTTGAGGCAATTACGTGTTAATACTTTTTGGGATGCAAAATGAATGTTATAAGATGAACTTTGTGGTTAAAATATGTTATTGTTATTTTTGATGAATTTATCTCTTTTTGGGAATGTTTTAAAATTATATAGTTTCTGAAAGAGGACAACACACAGACCGCGTGACAATCCGTCACGTCAGACATGGCTGTGGAAATTGAACCCACAACCAAAGTGTGATTGGGATTTATCTCCTACCACTGGACTACGTGAAGTCCCTGGTTATTATGACTAATTCATTTTAGTTAGATGATTTTATGAATCACTAATATGTTGATTTTGGGTTATCTATGAAAATGATTAACCTAACATGGAGAATATGTTATTTGGTTAATTACTTTTCAATATAAGACATTAAGAGTTACTGATGTTATTTACAAATAAATTTTAAGATTTATCTTGGAAGACTATGTGATTAAATCCTTCAGATATTTGGGATTCAATCTTAGTTTGGATTAATTTAAATAATTTTAAGGATAAATGTTTATTTAATGGTCTTTATTGAACCTTGGGTTATTTTTGTTGAATTTTGGAGAATAAGAGTAATATTTTTTTATAAAGGATTATCCTTTTGGTGATTATCTGATCTTATAATAATCTTTTTGTTTTTAGTTAATATCTAAAGGGATGGGAAATATATTGTTCATCTTTTGTGGATTATGTGATTCTATCTAAGTTTATTATAGCGCTCTTAATGTGAAAAAAATTCATCCTGAATATTCATCGTTTGGAGAAAATATGATTTTGTGTTAGAAATATAGTAAAAGATGAATGTATACATGACAAGTAAGTTTATTTCCTTATGTTTTTGGTTAAGCTAATAAATAAATTCTTCAATGAAAAGTAACTTTAAATAATAGCCCTGTCTGTTAACTTTTCCTACTAGGGAATCAAATATTGTTTAACCCATCACAAGTTTGTGATTTTCTGGTGGTTAACTTTCTCCTAAACATGTTTCCTAACACCCTCCATCAGAACATGACCCCTTGTTTTCACCTCCATATCCATGTTTTCATGGAATCTAAGTATGGGTTAACTCGGGGGACCTTTTTTCTTCTCATTCTTTCTTTTAAAGTGATAGTTTTACTTACTCTTTTTCCGATGTGGGAGTTTCATTGAAGTTTCTGAGCCCTTTTTTTTAAATCGTGAGGACGCAATTCCCAAAAGGGGGGAAGGATGTAACATCCCAGGTAAATATAGAATAAGAAATATTTCATATTTATTAATATTTTTGAATTAAATATTAATTTTACTTTAAAAGGGTTTCTATGTTCGATAGCGTACTAGATATGTAACAACGGGTTTCGTTGAAATTTTACGTTGCACACTAATAATATAATATCATTAAATTAAATGGAAGTCAACTACTAGCCATTTTATTGGCAGGAATTAACAAAACTAACTACAATATGATTATAACTATTTGTTAAATATATTTACATTTATCGAATATAATTTAGAGGCTTAAAATGTGAATAAATCTAATTTTAAGCTTAATTTACATTAAAAGGCCGATTTATCGCCTTTTAATGGAGAACCCTTTTTAAATCTAGTTTTGGTCACTTTAATACAGTATATATGACCAAATAAAATCATTATTTTTAATGGGGATATCAAAGTTACATTTTGTAAATTTTTGGAATTTTTCCGATAAAGTTCAATTTTTAATGAATAGTGAAAAATATTGTATTTTAATTCAAAAGTGCCTTATAATCTAAATTCTTTATATGGTTATATTATCTTTTTAATTGGTTTTAAAGTTAAATTAAAATATTTTTATACCATTTAATCCAATGTTTGTCATTGTAATTGTGTTCGATTTGAAATTGGACATAATCAAGTATCAATATTTTGATAGTTATTATTTCTTAAAAACACGTTATTTGTTTTAACAGCGGATATTAATTTTTAAATTAATTAATGCCACATATATGTTTTGAATTTGAAAAAATATAAATCATTTTTGAATTCGGAATATCAAATTATTCTTTGGCTGAATTTTTTGTATTTTTCTGAAAAACATCAATTTTTGATGAATAGTGAAACCATTTTGTGGTAGTTAAAAAAAGCACTTTTTCATTTAAATGAAATTTTACCACTTCTGTGAATTGAATTTTAAAAATCCAACATACATAGTTGTTATAAAGAAGTAAAATGTGGTATAATAAGATGAAAATATTTATTGGTGAATAGTAACTTTTGACTTTTATTTACTGCGGTTAAAGGTAAATAGAGTAATTCAAGGTAAAAAGAATATTATAATAATTCAAAATTACCTTAACACTTATCAAAACCATATTGGTTGAATAATTAACGACCATGGGCATCTTTGGGTCGATTTTGGGACCCCGTTGATTCACATGGGACTGAAAATGACAATTTAGATCAATTAATTTAATATAAAGGCAAAATCGACAAAAACAAAAATCATTTAGTAATTAATTTTTATAGGTTTCTATATAAGTCCTATTTTAGACTAAAAAAATAATTTGGAAAGATAAAAATATTTCCTACATCATGGTATTTTTTTTATAATTTTTAGACATCAAATAAATTAAATTATTTATGACATAATAATGATGTCGTATTTACCTCATTAATAAATGATTTAAATAAATAAGATCATAATGATTAAATTATTATCCAAAACATGCCCAATTTTGATTGAATGATTTTATTTCGACCATTAATCATCTTAGCTTCAACTATAATTATTTTTGGACCTTTAGAAACCGAATATCATTATATAATAAAATAATGTTTTCACACTTTCCTAAACAGCCCCTTCTCTCCCTTATAAAAGGAGACCACTTCTAACAAATTACACACACCTCTCAAGCCATTTGGCTCATCCAAACTCTGCCCATAATCTCTCAAAATCCCTCGACTCTTCTTCAAATACTTACCTTGGGATGAAAACACTTCATGATGTTATTTGGTTCAAAACAGAGGGAGTTACCCAAATTAAAGGTAACAGTTTTTCTTAAATTGTTTTCTTTTATTATACTTATCCAACCCCTAAACTCTTTTTATTCCTTTATTGTGTAACAACACCAGTATCCTAAATATACTGAGATGTTGTTATTATAAGGATTCTAACTACACTTACACACACCTTCATCTAATGGATGAAGAACATAATGTTTCTGTTGATGGCAAACTAAGGCCTCACAAAACAATAATTGTTCAATTACATCTTACCGCCTCTCATGGTGGCCATTATTATGGAACTCTATTTATATATGATAATATTATGTTTATTATTTCCTTATTCTTCTATACTACCCATTTATAGGAAGTCATTATGGTTTTTATAGTGGGTAAATACGATAATCTAATTTGAGGAAGTGCGGACTACCACCCCCTCAAAGTGATTTGATTCATTAATCCCTTATATGGGATGTGTAAAAGATGGAGTTTACGATATTATATATGATATTATTCTGGAATTATAAAATACCTATGTATCATTATGTTTTAATTCCATTAAAATAATAAATATAACTGAAAGTAGCGTTCATCCGTACGTACAGCTTACAGTCTCCATGAATGGTGCATTTAATTTCTTACCTCCAAATGTTATGTACTATTATAAATACATGTAAATACTAGATATATCTGATATATATGATATCTAAATGATGAATTTAATTCTATATATACTGAACTATTGACCACATGGACAACATGTAAATATAAGGTGTTCATTTTTTACTCAAGTACCAAATATCGACAAAATGGACGTTATTAACTTAAATGATTACATAATGTTTATCACATGGTAATAATTGATATAAAAGGAATAATAAAATTGAAAAAGGTTCTTAATCTAGTATAAATTAACATTATTATATTATTCAGGAGATTAAAGGAACGATCGAGTCATGTTGGACCCATGGTAATGGATTTGCTTGTCTTGCTTTTAATTCCGTGAGATTTCCATTGTTTGCAACTTATTCATTGCGTGTGTTGTATTGTGAACATAAATTTGATATATATTATCATGATTATAATTTTATTCATGGTATTCTATGATTATTTGGTGGTTATTAACTTTTGGTCATTTGACTCGGTTAATTTCCTCCTGGTAAAGGGTTTCATCTCACTTTTTATTCCCGTGAGGCTCATTCTATACTTGCCACTATTTCATTTAATGTGGTAAATTTACTTCCCATGATTATACTCTTTGTGTAATTTAATTTCATTTTTTAATATTTACATCTTTATTATATGATCCTTCTTTCATGTGGTGTATGTTTTTTAAGTTACCAAATCAGTAAGGGAATCTTTCACTCTACTCTTTTTAAAAGACTTCTTCTTGTTATGTCTTTTAATTTAAATATTATTATGTTGGGATATGTTCTTATATATCCTTATTGATGTAAAATTTATTTCCAAGTGATGAGACAACCATTTAATCTCATCAACTCATTTTCTGAATTTTGAAGTGATGCCATTAAGCTGTCGAATTTTTTCAATGGAACTTCTTAAGTCAATTTCAATTCTTTGGGTTCAACTTGTACTTAGTGAATATGTCATACAATGAATATGTGTGAATGACCTATGTTTGTTTTACACTTAATATCCACTTATATTGGGTGTATTTATATTTTTCACACATAATTATGTGATTTATTTATCCTTAATTTAAGGATATCATCTTTATAAGGGATTTCATCTCAATTTACATTTTCATTGAGACTTCATTGTTGTTATGCACCAATTCACACTAATATAGTGTATATAATATACTTTGACATATTGTATCATGAATCCCTTTATTCTCATGATATTATAAAGTTATGATTATATGTTATTCCTCAACTATTCGTATTCAAGTGTCTCTATTTTTGTTAAAAAACTCTTTAACTAAAAGACTGTTTTAAATGTTTTAAAGATTTATTCTTATAAATGTTTCTCATTAATGTCCACGTTTTCAAATTGGGTTTTAGGATTTATTTATATGGATATTAATGTTTTCAAATTATAATTCATTTAAAAGCTTCAAAGTTTTATGGGACACTTTGATTTAAAAATCTGTTTTTAAATGGTTTTGAAAATGATTTGACAAAGCATTGTTTATTTCAATATCTTGATTTGATATATTGTGATAGGAATATTGAAATTTAATCATTCATTTATACTTGTATTATGTGTTATGAATATGTTATGGTTTTTGGTAATTGTTTACGTATATGGGTGGTTCCGTGATAAACCTAGGGCGGGTGAGCCCGAGATAGCTCTCCAATGCATTGTGTAACATGACAGAGGTAAACGTGAATGTTTCTCCTAAAAGATTTTAGGGAATATAGTGTGATGGTTATTCCATGGGTAACTCCCTACGTAGTTATGATAGCTATAATGTATGTTTGATGTGGATTCCATAAGTAACCTTTATGATTTATGATTTCTATGAGTTATTCATAAATCATATGATTTTGTAAGGTATGTTATGTATGAAAAGTATTGGTTTAATTGATTTCTGTTTATTGATGGGTTAATGTTTCATTTATTTATTTTATAACCTTTACTGAGCTTTTTGTTCTCATCCCAAGTTTTGAATTGTTTTCACACGACTTATAGATGAATAGGGTCAAGGATTGGATCAAGGAAAAGTCATGCTGTCTAAAACATGGAACAAGACATGTTTCTTTTTAAGAGTTTTTATTTTATGAAAAAAATGGATAATGAGTATTAGTGTCTACTTGTAATATTCAAGTTTTAGTGCAATAGTTATCACCCAATTTTCTAAAACTCTAAACCTAAAAGGATCCTCAATTTGAATTATTCATTTAATTCAATATTATGTAATGTTTAAGGTTGGGTCCTTATAATCTTCCTTCTTACCTTCCAAACCTTTGGAAGAAAATAACATTACTCATGCATACATGTGTATTACCTCCTCCCAGAAGCAATGTGGTTCATTTTTATTTTATATATTTTTTAGATTGTTTAGAAGATGGATATGATGAATATATATGATATATATGATTTAATAATGGTTGTGTAATTTTTAATTTTTCTTTACCTTTCATTCATTCCATCCATTTAATAATGATAACAATGATAATGTTTATGTACGACCTTCCATCTCAACTGAATGGTGTAATTAATTTTTCATCTCTACCATTAAAGATGACTCTAAATATATGAGTATAATGAATAAATATGATATAATAAAAAATTATATTGATGTGGTATAGAAATTTAATTAATTTTTAATTTATTATAATGGATGTTAGAATATTTTTTAAGAAAGTTAAACTCGTGGAAATATATTATCATATCATATTTATTTTGATGGGACACATGACTTATACACAACTTGTTTCTTTTGTGTGATGTATATAATTACCGTGAATTTCATTATGATTATTCTCATTAAAAATAGAGGACAGACATATCTATATATCATTTTTTATTTCATAAGTCTTACAATTGAAACAAAACAAAAGTATTATGCGTTTTATGTTTTAATCTCATTATATATTATGATCGATTAATATTATGTTTCTAGTTATTAAATAATAATATATATCACTCAATAATCTCATGATTTATATTCTCAACTATTTATTTTTGAAGAATTGTGTTTTTCTATTTATTTCCCTCATCATAGGTAGGCATGATCTGAATGAAAAATTATGAAAAATTGACTTTATTTCTCTCTTCTATCAAAAAATATTTTTCTTCTATATCAATGATTTCTAAAAATTATTTAAAAAATGTTTTATCTACTCTAATACGATTATAAAATTCACATTTATCCATTTTTTTAAATCACATTAAAATAAATATTCTTTTCATTCCCATAAGGATGTATTTTTTTCTTTTTTTACAAAGGATGAAAGAAATGATTTCTGACTTATAATGAAACAATTTAATTTGATTTTTTTTGTATCAATGTATTGAAGTTTACAATAAAATATTCAATTTTTATTTTTAAATAAAATGTCTTCCATAATTTTTTGGAAATTTTAATAATTTAAAAAGAAAGTTTTAAAAATAGAAAAGATATTTTCCTCCTAAAATTTTCTATGAGTTGTTACTAGAGTTTCATTTTAAAAATTTCAACAAACGAAGATTTATCTTTTTATTTATTGGGGAAATTATTCAAGGATTCCATTCTTATTCATCATATGGATTTTTTATCTTTTTTATGATAAGATATTTATGAAACACATAACTTTTCCATCTGTTATTCTATGATTATATGATGAAATATTTATTAAAATACTTCTTTTCCCATAGGGTTTTATACTATTAAATTCTTATGAAACACATTTGTTTTTATTGGGTTTTTAATGTAGAATGTTGTATAATCATGTAGAACACGTTTGTAAAATTTTCATTATTTGATGTGTGAGATCTATATGTCTATCCAATTAATTATGAAATGATTAATGTTATATAATCACAAATGGTACATGCGAGGGTATTTGATGCCCAAAAAAAGGTAAAATTGAGGTTATCTGAAGCCCAAAGTAAGTAAATTAATGGTTATCAAAGCCTAACATGTTATGAATTTATTTATGGGTAGCCTGGGAAAAAAAGTTTCTATAATCATTTTTAAGACACAATTCTATGTTGCATTCCAATGTTATACTCTCATGGATTTTGTTCTTTGATTCCATTATTATCCATTTCTTATGAACATCCATGATTTAGGAAATTAATCAATATTAGGATCATTGAAAATATATCGTATCATTTTATAGTGTTAAAATCATGTTATCATGCCCTTATGCTCATGATATGATTATGTAATAATAAATATCTCATTAATTTACCATTAAAAAGTGCTTCATCTGAACCTTTATTATGTTTCCTTTTATGTAGATATGAAGAAAGGTATTATGTATGATATGTTTAAGCTGATTTATAATTATAAATAAAAAAGTGATAGATGATTTAGTTCACCTGTGAACTAGTCGTTTATGTATTGATGATTCCAACAGTGCAAGAGAAATATGACTCTTGAATGGATTGACATGTTATGTAAATTATATTCATATAATAAGATATGATATATAATATTGAAATGTATGTGTCACTATAGAAAATATAAGAGAAATGTTTAATTAATATTTACAAAAGAGGATGAGATAACTTAAGAAAGAATCCTTAGGATGGTCATATGTATTTAAAAACATCCTCTGTTATGGTAAATAAAAAAGTAGTGTTTTCTTATAAAAACACACCTATCTAGATAATACAATTAGATGAGGATATGTAAATTTTTTTCCTTGGGATAATCAAACTAGAAAGGGTGTATTAAGCTAGAATTTAATTTCCCATGGTGTATGATAATCATCCTTACTGCACATATAGTTTAAAACAATCTAGGGATATTCTTAGGTTAATTCATAGTTTATATAGAGACCATTATGAAGGATTTAAATAGATAATGACCATGAATAATCAAAATTAAACAAAATTATTCATAGATTGAAAAGTTGGCATGAAAAATTTGTAATCCCATTAATCTTTTTCATGATATGTTGGTTTCCCTATATGGTTAATGTTTCTCATACTATGATTATTGGTTTTATTTAATGGAATGAACCTGATGGAATCATATAAACATTTATTGAAATAAATAATTAAATCATTTCACTCATGAGAAACCAAATGTTATTTGATATTGAATGAAAAATATCATTTTTATGTTAACAAAAAATTGTTAATATATGATTCATATTGAGATTCCAAATGAGAAAATAAGGTAACACTATTTTTTTGAGTAAATAAAAAAGCCCATGTCTGCATACTTTTTGCGAGTGAACTAATCCAAAAATATTTTATAAATATATCAATATCATCAAACAGATATTTTCTATTATCATTTTTTTAGATCAGGAAAAACGTAATTTTTCTAATTATAATATGGATGTTTAAGCATATTAAATGTGGAATCTTATCATGAACATGAAGGAACATTATAAAATTAAATCACTGGATTTGGATGAATTTACGAACATATATATCGATATGTAATTTACATGTATTCTTCATACAAAAATGGTGAAGGAATTCCCTGATCTAAATAAGAAGGATGATGAATTTAATGGTACATATGAGGAATATTTTATAAGGCTTGTAAGGATTTATTATTGTACTATCATCCAACCTGAAATTACGGATGAATGATTCTTCAATGACTTAAAACCAAGTATTTAAATGGTGTTATCCATGAGGGACTTCAATAGTTTTAAGGACATAATTTTTTGTGATATCAAGGTGGAACTGGAGATTGGAGTTACCCATCAGTCTCCTAGTTTTGATAATAATAGAATGATGGAATTCCATAAAATTATAAAATCCATGGATAGAAAAATATGATACTTATAATATGATCAATGTTTAGATGAGTAAATAGAGAAAATTGTTATAAGGGGACTGATTAATGTTTTATTTTTAGAAAGGAATTCTGTCAGGTGACTGAATGATGATGTGATGGGAAGCAGTTTTCTACTAATATTAAGAAAGAAAAATTTCTATAGAATTGACTAGGAACAATCTTGTTTTTCAAATTCATAGAGGATGAGAATTATTCCAACCGATTATAAAATATGATGTATAATGATGATAATCACCATAAAAACCTCTTAAACATAGAGAAAGTTCAAATACCTTGTGATCATTACTTCGAATAAACAGTTTGATAATGACATGGTGAAAGTTAATATTATCATTTTCTCATGAAATTATATTGTGTTATTTTATTATGGATCTACCCACTCTTTCATTTCTGAGGAATTTTCATTGTTTATTATGGTAATAACATAACTGTTATATATTTAACTAGTGTTGAAATCCCTAATGGTATTGTAATTATATCTCAAGTCTATAATTCTTCACCAGTTGAATTTTGTGGGAATATACATCCTGAAAATATTATTATTCTCCCTCTATTTGTGTTTGATATTATTTTGTGGATTTCTTGGATTTTATTCCATAAATATCCCATTAATTTCAATGGATTGTAATTAATTTTTTATATTAATGCATGAATGGACCGAAGGCCTTCTTTATTTATTTTATTATAGATATTCCCCCTTTTATGGGTTGAAGGGGAACCCATACATGACCCGTAGGCCCAAGGCACAAGGCCCGACATGACCCGCAATACATGACCCGAAGGCATAGAGGCACTCTATGCCCATTACATGACCCGCTGGCCCATCCCACTAGAACTTCCCCTCCCCAGCATCTTGAATCATTGATATCCTTAGCTCCCCACCTTGCATTACTTATCGGCTAGCATTGCCCCGTACAAACCTTCATGGTGCCTAGTCCCGATGGCGGTTGCCATACCCTCTCATTCTTCCAATCTGGTTAGTTCTATATCTGGTGGTTGCTACTCCTGTTGCTCTGATCCTCTTTTGGGGCATGTTTCGTGTGAACTGGGCTACTCAATGGACTTTGTGACTCGAAGGCCATGTTTCCTGAAGACCTTTGATGACTAGAAGGCCCTGGAGACCCATAGTCCCATACTGGTGGCCCGAAGGCCCAAATCGGGTGAATAGTTCCGGCTGCTACATTACCGAATAGTAACTGCTACAGTGACTTCTACAATACCCCCGTAAATTCGTCTCCACTCGGTTTTGAACCCGGGTCTCTTGGATGCCAATCATGAGCCCTTACCACTTGGGTACGGGCTCATTGGCTCATTTTTTATATTCAAAACCAACATATAATCATGTATTAGTTTGATAATAAATATAAATGGTTGATGGAAATAAAATCCATTGTCTGGGTCTTGATTCATGTTAAAAAGTGGTTTTTATCTCATATTATTGGGGAGAAATTCCAAATTGATGATATCCCTATTATACAGGATTTTGTTATTGACTTTCAACAAGAGTTTCCCGGTCTTCCACTAAATCATGAATATCAACTTTTAGTAGAATCTATTCCTAGTTCAAATCCTAATTCATGCAATCTAGATTGAATAGACCTGATTGATTTGTATCAATTATAAAAGAAAATCTATGTGAATCATGATGGGGGAATTATTCATAAAATTGAATCACCTTGGGGTAAATGCATTCTTTTTGTTATGAAAAAATATTTTTCAATTTTATTTTGCAATGGAAATCATCAAATTAAAAAATAAAAATCATGAACAGGTATCTTATACCCCATATCGATGACTTGTTTGATCAACTATGTAGAGATCAATTCTTCTCCAATATTGAACATATTTATACATATTTCCAATTGGGGGTCAAGGAGGATACACCCAATACAAAATTCAGAACAAGATATGTTGACAATGAATGTAAAGTGATACCTTTTTTTCTTACAAATATCATAGCTATCTCCCTATTTTTTCTGAATAGAGTATATAGAGTATAACTTTATAAGAATGCGGTAGTATTTATAGATTATATTATTATATATTGAAAGAGAATGGAAGTGAATGAAGATCACTGGAGGATTTTATTGAAGAAGTTATGGATAGATAAGGTGTATGAAAAATTATTAAAGTGTGACTTTTGACTATATAATGTTTCATTTTTTGGGTCATATAATCTTTATAAAGGATATATATATTGATGCCTCAAAGGAAAAAAGCTTTAAAAAGTTTTCCCAAACCAACCAATGTAATTGAGAGCCATTGTTAACATGGTTTTTATGGATATTTTCAACATGTTTTTGAGATTTTGTTTCATCTATATAATCCACTCACCATGTTAACTTTGAAGTGAGCTAAGTTCCTTTAGATAGTTGATTATGAAGGAATGATTCATGGAATGGAATATAAGGATAGTCCGTGAACGAATTCTTAAATTACCATATATTAGAGAATGGTTTATAATATGTAGTGACATATTAATGAAGTTATTGTGATGCATCTTCATGAAATAAAATATGGTTATATATTATTCCTCTTGAAAATTAATGATTCCTAATAAAAATTACCCAACAAAGGATTTTGTGCAGGATGAATTTTTTTACATTAATGATAAGGTTGAATTATATTTATATAGAAAGGTGTGAAATATATACTGAATACAAATGTTTACAATATATATTCATTAAAAACGAGATAAATATATTCAAGATAAAATGTTTGGAGATAATTAAATAATATTCTTGCCCAATATATTACCTCTAGTGAAATCAAACAAGGTGGATAATTCTTTGAGTTGAAAGGATAATGATATCTTATCAATTAAGAGTATAAAAAGGATCTAATATTCTATTAATTTTAATTGATTGAGTTATAAATTTTAAGGTAAGGGGAGAAATATTATCTAGCTCAGATTATTGTTCGACCATCGATCTATATAAGTGATAAAGAGGCGTAGAAGGAATTAATGGGGATATAGAAAAAGTTTTCAACTATTTTAAAATCCAACCATGACTGTTTTTGAGTGATAATGATTAGAAACATTATTCTAGTCCCCTCCATACTAGTTATAAAGATGGGGTTACTAGATTAGGCTTGTAGTTATTCGTTTTCTATTCAACCAAGAAGTAAAAATATATACAATGATTTAGAAGAGTATTTTCTATCAGGAGGCATGAATTGAGTGATAGACAGTTTCTATATCATTACATAATATATTAGTATTTTAGGGCTATGAAACATAATTATATGGGGATTTGAAAACCATTGCCCATACTAGAGGAGAAATTGGAAAAAGTTCACCATTGATTTTATCATTGGACTCTCCAAAATGACTAAAGGGCACAATGATATATGGTTTCCAGTCGATCACCGTACAATGTCATAACACATCATTTCCACACTATAATGGTTTTTTCTAAATAAAATTCATATTAACTTTATTAATTATGTTTTAAGGTTGAAATACAGTACCATATTTCATTGTATCTTATTGGGATCTGTGGACCACCTCAATGTTTTAGAGAAGTCATCAGTAGGATTTGGATACAGATTTAAATTTTAGAACTTATTATTATCCTAATGTAGATGGTTAGTCTAATAGTACCATTTAAAATCTAGAATACATGAAATATATTTCTTTATTGATTTCATAGGTGTTTGGGATCAACAACTCCCATTACTATAATTTTTCTATAACAACATGTGTCACTCCCACATCCAGATAGATCATTATGAATCCATTTTTGGAAAGAACTGTTGAATTTTTTTTCAAGAATGAATTTGTAGAATTAATGTTATTGTGACATCCATTAGATGATGAAATTGAGAATAAGGCTAAGGCCATTCAAAAATATATAATGGAATCTCACAGTTGGTTAGAAGGTTATTCTAAAAAACCTTAAAAGGATCTAAAGATTAATGTTTATGAGATGGTTTTTATATGAATATCTCCATGCATGTGGTTGATGATATTAAAAAAAGGGAATTGAAAGACCATGATATATCAGTCCCTTTAAAATTATTGATCACATTAGCATTGAAGCTTATCGATTAGTGCTTCTAGCGAATCTCTCTAAAATTCTTGATGTGATCCATGTTTCTCTATTGTGAAATTTCATACCTAATCATTCACATCTACAGAACAATGTGGTAATACCACTAGTGTTCATTCTATCTTATTATGAATATAAAATTCAGATTATGCATCATCGAGAGTGAGTTCTATGAAACAATAACGCCCACATGGTTAATTTTTGGTTGCGAAACTACCGATTTGAGTAAACTATATGGGAACCTGAGGATATAATGAAATAGAGATATCCAAATTTATACTTCTCAAACTAATAAATCATGAGTGTGAAATTAATTTTATGGGTGGTATAATTCAACACCCTGACATTTAATATAATATTTTTTTGAATAAATTTATTTCTTCTATTGATTATATTACTTACAAAAACAAGTATAAACAATCCACGATATAATATTAAAATATTATAATAAAATCTTATCTCCTAGGAATTAGATTAGATGGTATGTATTAATATATCCAAATTATGAAAATTTATGTCTTACATATTTATAAAATTAATTCATTTGTAATTAATTCATCATAAATAAAAATAGAAAATCATTTGAAAAATATATGAGTTGTTTTCTAAAAAAATATGTTTATGCATGGAAGGAATTTTTAACCTAATAAATTAAATTTATCAGTATTGGAGAATAATTTTTACAAAATTTATATATAATATATTTCATTAAATGTTTTAAAACATTCAACTTATATGAATTAAATATAAATAAGTCCAGTTTTATTCTTAAAAAATATAATTTTCGAAAAATATGCTCTATCGTGTTTTTTCTACCTACATTAAAATTAATTTATACCAACTTTAGGTATTTAAATTTATAAAATTAATTCCACACATATAATATGGGGGTTAAAATTTGGTAAATAATTTTCTTTGATTTTTTTGAATATGATCAATAACCATGGTAAAATTTATCACCCTCATAAATAGAAAATCTGTATAATATTGGTTAAATCATAGTGATTAAGAAATATTTTTTCAACTTAATTATTATTTAAGGAATTTAATTATTCCCATATCACCTTAGTATTAAGATTAAAATGTTAAATGGACACTAATCCAAGAAAATGACCATTATATTATTTACAACTAATAAAGTCACAAAGGGTAGCACTTTTAGTTTTAAATATATATTATGTATTAATGTAAGGAAATAAAAATACTTATGAAAAAATTTGATTGAAATTTTTAGATAAAAGAAATTAGTTTCATGAAATAAATTTATTTATATTTTTTATTAACCATGTTATGACCTTAAATGTGTGTACAACATCGATGTAGTCTTTCTCTAATTAATAAAAAACAAATTATTTGAAAAGTATTAAAATTAATATGATTTGAGTGAGTTAATGTGTTATATATATATATTATATTTACATGAAAAATCGGTGTTATTTTAATCAATGATATTCAAACTCAAACTTTTGTATGTCTTTGATGTCAAATTAATTGATAAGTGTCTTAATTTATATTAATGATATATTATAAAAATAATGTATTATTGAATTAAATAAAAGTCAAAAAATATATAATGAAGGAAGGGTGCATAGAAAATATTATTAAATTTATTCCCATGTCTATTTAAAGGCCATTTGAAACCATTTCTCTTGAGGATTCCTTTATTATATTTTAAACATTTATGAAATACCTCGTGTGTTGTCTCCCTCCCATATAAAATGAAACCTCTTAATTATACAATTCATATGACATTTATCCTTCAATCATAAAGATACAAAAAAAATTATATTCTAAACATTTGGATCTCCCCAAATGACCAACCATGTGTTCCTTAATAGAGGATCAAAAGGAGGTATCTGGGATGGGAGGTAGTTGTATTTACTAAAATCTATTAAATTATTTCTTATTATTATTCCTCTAAATATGTGGTAATTATCATATATTAATAAATTATGTATGAAAAATATACATAAATTATTTTATGATTATGAAACTACCATTATCCACCATCATTATTTCAAATGGGAAGTGAAAGTGTTATTCATTTGTACATACGGCTTATCGTCTCCACATAGCATAAAAATTCATTTTCCATCACCATCTTTCATGGAAGATTATTATTATGGGATTAAAGTTTATATAATATATTTATGACATAATTATGATTCTAAATTAAAATTATCATATATTATTTTATACCTTCCAAGCTGATGGAAGACAATAACATCGCTCATGTGTTCGTGTCGACTACCACCTCCACAAAGCAACGAGATAAATTTTCCATTTATACATTACTGGGAAGAAAAGTCAGATGGATCTGATGAATATATATTATTTATATTTTTTTATAATGACTTTTTAATTGAGATTTATTAGTCAAATTTATTTTATTTCATGTATCAAAAAATTATAATAATGTTCATGCATAGGTATTGCCAACTGTCTCTAGGAATGTTGTAATTGATATCTTGTCTCTATCAATATGGAAGACCCTAAATATATCTATATAATCAAAAATACTATATAATAATAAAATAACGGATTCTGGTATATAATTATAATAAATTTTAATTAATTACACTTGAGGTTACAATTTTTCAAAGAAAGTTGAAGGCAACATATGATATTTTCATCTATCTTTTATTTTTGTGGGACACATGCCTTATATACCACTAATTTTTTTTGTGGATTATATACTACCTTTTAATTTATTTTATGATTCTTCTCATGATATTATGTGATATACATATCCATATATCATTCATTCCTCATATATCTTTTGATACAAAGGATTCTATAGTGCTAAGTGTTTTAGGTTAAAATATCATTAATTGTTGATATTGTTTATTAATATGTTTCTAATGATAAAATAACATGATATATCTATAAATAAACTCATAAGTTTTATTACCCTAAGAATATTTCATTATAATACATTTTTTATTTCAATTTACTCATCTTATGTAATGAATATACTGAAAATATGTTTTTAGGGAAAATATACATTATTTGTCTCTACAGTCGAAAAAACATTTTCTTAAATATCTATATTTTCTAAAACTGGTTTTAAAAAGGGGGTTTTCTATTTTCATATGATTATTTAATGTAATTTTTACCCATGTTACATTTTTTTACAGAAACATTCAATATTGAATATTCGTTTCATTTTCAAAATCATGATTTTTTTTTAATTTTTACAAAAGTATGAAAGGAATTTTTTTTCAACTTATACAACATGAAATGAATATCCCATAATCATGACCACTCAATGAATTTAACATAACTCTACATGTTTACATATTTATTTTCAATGGAATTATTTTCCAATATATTTTTATATTTTTAGATTTTAAATGTTTCGATTTCAAAATGGAAAGGATATTTTCTTCAAGAATGATTTAAAGGCAACTTAACAGTATTTTTATTCATCATATACAACATCAATTTTTTAAATTATGCTATTATAGGTATACATTCTAATGATATCATCTTTTTTTATTCACATGATAGATTATGTTTTTTTTAAGAAAAGGTTTTTATGAAAACATTTATTTTTCAATGAGACATGTAAGGATGATATGATGAAAATTTATGAATCCAGTTATATTTCCATGGGTTTTTATGTGATAAAATGTCTACAAAACCAATTCATTTTCATTGGTTCTATCATTAAGAATTTATTTTGATTTTGGGGAACCCATTTTTATTATTTTCATTATATGATCGGTGAGACCTGTTTCTCCCTCCAATGCATTGTTTAATGATTAATGTTATATGAACATAGTGGGTGCACATGAGGTAATCAAAAAACCTAAAGGGTATATGTGTGGTTATACCATGAATGAATTAGGTACATGTATGGTAAACCCAAGCCTAAAATATTATGAATGTCTTGGTGGATATCCTTGACATTAGGTTTTACATACTTATCTGTATTCCTAAATTCCATGTCTTAATCCAATGTTATTATATCATTCTTCATATTCTCTAATTAATTTATGATTAATGTCTTATATAATTCCATGCTTTATTCCATGACACAATATTGTGATCTGTGATATGTATGGTATGGAATTTAAAATTTAAGGAAATATTCTAATAACCTTATTCACATGTAATGGTTATGTGATCTTGGATATCTCCATTATTTACACTTACATAGCATTAGACCTCCCCATTTATTATGTTTCAATTTCCTATTTTATTAATAATGGTTTTATGTATGATATTTCAATGAAGGGAGATACTTATAAAGAACTTAGTTGGAGATAATTTAGTTCAGTTAAGAAATAGTTATTTTTGTATAAAAAATACAAAAGGCACTAAACCAATACAATTATGGCATGCGGGGAAAATTTCAACTCAAAAGAATGTTATCCATCACACCTATTCATACATTACCCAATAGTGTAGAAGGGTTTCTAATCTATAGTGATATATCCATGAATGGATTTGAATGTGTTATTTTAAAGAATAACATGGTTATCAAATTTTCCTCATGGTATTTGAAGATTCATGATTAAATTGTATAACTCATGATTTCTAGTTAACAATAGTATTTTTTAGCACTTATGATATTGGGGAATTACCCTTATTGAGAAATGTATGATATATATACTGATCATAAATGTATAAAATATATATTCACATAGAAAGAGTTCAAAATACGGTAGAGAAGTTTGTTAGAGTTGATAATAGATTATGAAGGGATGATACATTACAACCATGGAAAACAAAACAAGGTGGATGATTCATTGAGTTGAAAGGATAATGCTAACATATCCGTGATAAGGATCATAGAAGATCCAATATTTATGGATTTTCAAAGGATTGACCTAGAAATCCTATATGAAGGGGAAAATGTTGTCTTTCACAAATGAATGTTCAAACCTATATCCAAGTGATGATTTAGGATTCAAAAAAGGATGATGTAGAGCTATGATATAATGATATTAATGTTCCTGAGTTTAATTTTGATCAGGACCAAATGATATGGTTCATGAAATATATATGTGTTCCCCCATACTTAATTTGAAGAAGGAGCTATTTGAGGAAGCTCATAGTTCTTCATTCTCTATTCATACTAGAAGTATGAATATGTATACTTACAGGAAATAGTACTTCTAGTGGTATGGAATGAATATAGATACAGTAGAGTCGGTATCTTGGTGGTTGGTATGAAAATAAGTTAAAGATGAATATTAAAAGTCAAAGGGAATTTTAAATCCATTACCCATACCAGAATTGAAATGTAAGAACATCACTAGTGATGTTTTCATTGGAATACCAAAAACCTATAAAGGTTTTAATGATATATTGGTGGTATTTTATCACCTTACAATGTTATCAGACTTCATTTTTATCATTGAATACTTCTTTTAAGATCATGTTTCCATGATATACAATAAGAAAGTGGTAAGGTTTTATGGAGTACCACATTCTTGTATATCTGATTGGGATTTAAGTTTAACCTATAATTTCTTGAGAATTAGTGTGCAAGTGCATGATATGGAATTGAGTTTTAGAACAACTTATCATCCTGAGAGAGATGGTTAGCCTAAATGAACAATTCAAACCGTAGTGGATAAGTTGAGGTCTTGTTCTAAGGATTTAAAAGGTGGTTGAGATCAACAGCTTCCTCACGTTGAGTTTTCCTATAAAAATATATTTCACCAAATAATTCATATGGATAATTATGAATCCCTCTATAAGAATAAATGTAGATCTATAATGATTTGGGATGAAGTTGTAGAATGAAGGCTATTAGAACCTATGATCACTGATGAAATGGTAGAGAAGGTTAGATCCATTCAGCATCATATAAAGGTAACACAATGTGGGAAAAACATTATGCCAATAACCAACAACATGATCTATAATTTTATGTCATATAGAATTTATTTCTATAAATATCACCCTAGAATAAGGTTATGAGGTTCTGAATGAAATGGAAACTAAACCCTAAGTTTATGGATCCCTATGATATTATTAATTGTATCAGGATAGAAGCCTATCACTTGGACCTTAATTAAAATATATTTGAAGTCCATGATGTGTTCCAAGTATCTCTCTAGTTAAATTACATTCCTGGCCCTTCACATGTAATGAACTTCATGGTCATACCACTAGATCATGATCTTGTTTATGATGAACACGAAATTTAAATTCTAGATGATACAGAGAAGGTTCTATGAAATAAGACCACTCACCAGGTAAACGTTTTGTATAGAAATCACCAGTTAAATGAAGCAGCATGGGAACTTGAGAATATAGTGAAGAAGAATTATCCACATTTTTTATACCCGAATGATGAATTTCAATGAAAAAATTCATTTTATGGGGTGTATAATGTAACAACTCATTTTTTTGTGAATATTTTTTTCTCGAATAAAATATATTTTCATTTATATCATCCATTTTAATATGTGAATCATTCATTTCACATAGAAATAACTTGGAATATTTTACATGAAACACCAACATGTAATACATTACATAAAACTCTAACTTGGCGTACGTTATATACAACCATGAGGTTCAACAAAACTTGTTTTGTTGTTATAATTATTTAAGTGAGATAATTATAACCTAGCCATTAAACATAGTAATATGAATATAAATAAGTAATTTTCAAATATTGTTTATAATTATTTTATTTAAATTAAAATATTTATAATGAAATGTATAAATTTTGTAATTTCCTTATATGTTTAAAAATACTATTTTCCCAAATGAAATACAGTTCATGTCCACCTATGGAAGAAAATAAAATAAATTTTAAAATAATTTTGAAATTGAATATGATAAAATAAACCAATTTTTTAATTTATCATATCAAAATTTTCTTAGAGATATTTTTTTGGTTTTTTCTGAGAAACATCATTTTTTGGATGAATAGTGAAAAATACCAACTATAAATCGAAAACATCCTTTTTGTCTCATTTATTTATAAGTTTGAATTATATTTTAAATTGGTTTAAAAGATTTTATAGATAATATTTTTAACATTATAACAAATTTTGGTCATTTGAGTCAATTTTACTTTGAAATTGGGTATAAAAACATAGAAATATTTTGGATGTTTTTACTTTAAAAAAATCCATTATTGTTCCGGCTGCATGATGAAATTTAAATAAATTTATAAAAATTATATTTTCAGAATAAATAATATTTTATTATATATTTTTAATCATAATAATTTATAATTTATATTATGGTCAAGTTATTTTTAGCAAAAATATTACTGAACGTGATTAAAATTAATTGCAATGATTGTGAGAAAATTCAGTTAACAATGTACTAAACATTAAATTTATGAGCCAAAATGACCTATAAAATTTTCCATGACCCAATTTATGGCCATACATAGACCCAATCATCCATTGGATCAAATTTTGTCCATTATTGGATCCACTTGACATGTGAAAAACGTGAGAAGAATTCATTTTCCAAAAACATATAACAATGCCACTCCCCCGCCACTACAAAAAGGCCTCATCTCCTCCCACTTCCACCCACCTATCATTAGAAATTGGGTTGACCAATATCTACCCAAACAGCTTCTAAAAATCCTTACCCTAAACCATGAATCTATAAAATTACCATAAATAAATAAACTAATTACCTTTGGTGGAAAACAAAAAAAGTTACCCAAAGAAGAGGCAACATCCTTCCTCAAGGTCCATTCATTTATTTTATTTCTCCTGCCCCCAAATATCATCATTCAATGATTATATAATAAAAAAATTATCCATAACAAAATGTTATTATATTATATTAATGTTTCAACACAAACTTTCACACAACTACATCTAATGTGTAATGGGAATATTGTTTATTTGTACGTCTAACTGCAACCTCAGGAAATGATGATTAATGTTTTTTTCCATTACCCCCTTTCATGGTTGGGAATTAAGATGGAAACACTATTTATATATAAAATATATTATTTTTTGTTATTTATTTATTCATCTATAACCCTTTTGAAACACATTATTTTAAAATTTTCATTTTTTAAATATGATATTTTTGTTTGAGAAAGTGTGGACTACCACCCCCTCAAACTGATGTGATTAATTCACACAATACATGTATTATATTAGGGTTGTTTCTTGTAAAATTCTATGATATATTTGATAAAATAATGATACTATAGTTAATTTATATACATATATACCTATATTCCTTTTTCATTCCTTATTTCAATACGACAATAAAACAGTAACGACGTTCATGTGTGCGTACGACCAACTGTCACCATGAATAGTGTATTGAATTTTATAATTAAATATTTTATGGATTATATAATAAATATATAATTTATATAATTTATATTTATATCATGGTTTACAATCTTTAAATAATTATATATGTATAAGGATTAAAGATATAATAAATTAAGTCACATGCGAAGAACAAAGCAGATATTAATTTAAATGCAACATTAACATATAATTGATAACTACTGGGTAATATAATTTCATAATCAAGACATATTTGGTATTAGTTTTAATAATATGGTAACTTGATAGATTTATAATAAAATTATATTTATTATAATGGATGATTTTATCAGTACAACGAGAGTCAAAACACAAGGGAAGGGAACTTCATCTCACATTTTATATCTATGAGATACATTCCATGTTCACCCCTATTTGTTTTGAGTTGTTCATATACTGAACAATAATGTATTATATGAATATTATTGTTAAATTTATGGGCTTTTACATATACATTCTATTATCTTTTTTCCACGGGGTTTTATGTTTCAAGAGTTACCAAATTGATAAGACAATTTTGTCTCAATTTCCTTCTTTGATATACATGTTTTGTTATCCACCTAAATTATCATTAATGGTTTATATAATTCGATTATAAATGTTTTTTCATGAATATATTTTTTATAATTACATTTAAATATTCATTGAATTTCATTTTCTTACATGGATTGTATGATTCCATGTAACCATGTGGTATGAGTTTGTTGAAATAATATCATCTTTTATTGGGGTTTTATATGATTATTCACTTAGTGATGATATATTATTATCCATCTATAAAGAAAAAAATTTATTATACTATAATTATTCTATATATATCTAGGTATTATTACCAATTTAACACTCTATGGTACTTATGATTTTAGAGAAATTGTTTTTTTTAAATCTGATTGTATTTCTCCCTTCGGTCGGGAATAATTTTTAATTCAAAAAGCATGTTTTCCAAAATTCTTCAATTTTTTTAAAAAAAATTGATTTTATAAACGTTTTATGGGTTTAAAATAATCATTTTAATCTTTTCAATGTTTTTTCTAATAAATAGGTATTCCAAAACTTATTTTGTTTTTAAAAAAAATTTTCAACGCAGAAGGGATACCTTCCTCAAGAAATGTTTTTAAAAGTTGTTTGAGAATAATTTCCCATCTAAGATGAATTCTTTGGTGTTTATCATACATTTTTAGAGAAATTATTAAATGTTACCATCCATATTATTTCTTTGGATGTATTTTGTTTTTATGTAATGATATGAATGAAACTTTTTTCTCATTCATGGGTAATATACTATTGAAACCCAATTATTTTAACGGGTTGTTCTTTTGAAAGGATTATAAAACATGTATATTTTTTCATCGGTTATGATATGGCAAAATGTTTCTGATAACCATTTCAGTTCATGAGTTATTACGTGCTTATTAATGATTTTTTGGAACATTTATGCATGATTTCATTATAATATGGGTGGGACCTATATCTCGCTCCAATACATTGGATAAAGATTTATATCACAAGAGGTAGACTAATATGGCATTGGGTGTGAACCTTGACTAAAAATATGTCCATGGGAGTGAACCACGACCATCATGATTGTGTATGGAGTGAAATCATACAGCTGATATGACCAAGAGAGTGAACCATGACTAGAAATATGGTATGGGGAGTAAACTCATACTAAAAATATAACATTGGTTGTGATTCTTGGAATACTATTTAAATCCATTTTATATGCCTATGTGTCTACCAAAATTCAATTTATTATTCCTCTGTTATTATTTCGTATCTTATGTTATTTATTTCCATATGATTCATGTGTTATTAACTACAAATATTTATAACATGATTCATGTTTATAATCTTATGATATGCAGGGTATGATATTATTATGTTATGATCATGTCCTCATTCCCCTAGGATCATTTTTATATGTACATGTCTCCCTTTAATAACCTTACTGAGCATTTGATCTCACCCCGTTTTAGGTTTCCCTTTCCAGGATCTAAAGATATGTATTAAATATGATGTGTCTAAGAAGGGTTCTAGTCATGGTGATCCTTTTATAAGATAATATACTTCACTTAGTAACAAGTTTTTATGGTTCCAAATTTCTGAAGTCACAAGACTAATACAGTCATTGGGCCTCTGTTTTTATAATATTTTAAGTATTATAATGAAGTTATGTTTTGTTAATGTATGAAAAATGTGGTTCACTATAACAATACATTTCCAACACATTTCTTAATTCAAAATCAAGTACATAAGATATTGGTGACTTGTAGTTTTTGTAAATATGTGTCTTCGAAATAAATAATAATTTTGTATTTGTTTTTACTTTATTTTGAACATATCTATACGGAATTTTAACTCTCATTGGAATTTTAAAAAAAAATTCTCAATTTTATTATTTTTGAAGGCAACATCTAGGAGCACTAAAAAAATATATGATATCATTACATAACATGAAATTTTTATATAGAAATAACATAAAAACATGACTTCAAATTTTATGGTTTTAAAAATTAACATGTGAAAAAAGTAGATTACTAAAATATAATTTCATAAAATAATTTGATATTTTTATAACATTACATTTTATATTATAAACTACTTTAGAAAATATTACATTTTTTCTATAAAAATTATTTCGTTATTATAATTTAATTACCAACAACACGTGTTTTCACTTATCATACAATATATAGACAGAAATAAATGTATATGATATAATAAGATAGATAAAATATCAATTATGATGATATAATGCTGCATAATTTTACCCATATACATCTTTCTACCTCTATCAACTCTTATTTATTTCTGAACACTATTTTACATTAAAAATTATTATATAATATAAAATTGGTGTGTTATGTCATTAATAGTATAATAATTAATTTATAATTCATTATCAAAAGACATTAACCCCCTATAATGATTCTTAAATAACATTACATATTTTGGGAAATTCTATTTCTAATATCATATCCTCCTATAGTGGAAACATTTTCCTTCATTTTCAACCACACATTCGATTTCAATAAAGTATGTGTGTACTCTTTTTGATATTTCTTATTTTTCATCATTCCCAAAAAAAAATCAATTTTTTATTAAACTGTCAACATGGTGATAATTCTTAGGAATATATGACCCACTCATCTACCCCCAATATACTAAAGTGATTGGGTAATTAATTTTTAATCTCATTCATGTTATATTAAATAATCAAATAAAAAAATTTCTCTAACAATTATTATACAATAATATTTATATGAAGATCTACTTTAGTAAGTGAAACCATTCTATCCAAAATAATTAATATAGATAATAATATTAATAGAATTTCTAGAAACTAATATACCATAAATAATATTTTTACGAAAATTAAACCACATAAATTTCCTATCACTCATATGTATCTAGTTCTAGTTAGATCCATTCCATGTTATCATGTATCCCAAAAGAATGAAAATTATCATATTTTCATTATAATTGGATTCCATAAATCTAAAATCGGTGTAAATAAATTAATATTATAATAATTTTGAACTTTTCACCACAAAAATTTAGATCAAAAGTACACAAGGTTTGATAGCTTTATTTACAAAAAAAATCCAGATTAAAGAGAACTATGATATATAATAAAAATAATTTAATATAAATTTTATCATTGTAAAAAAATTATTAAATTTTATGTTAATAATATAATTGAAAAAATTATTAAATATATGAATACTTATTTTATTCACTGAAAATGAATTTGTTAATTTAAATTAAATAGGTATTCAATTTTTAGTAATTTCATTTTAAGAATCAAAAATATATTTTTTCAAAAATGTTTTTATTACATTTTGTGCGTGAACATTATAATTAATTTCTACCATTTTTTATAAATTTTATTTTAGTATATGAATTTAATTTTATTAATAATCATGTCAATATTTTCATAGTTTGAATGTTTTGGATTTTTCTAAAAAACCATTTTCTAGTGAATAGTGAAAATAAATGATTTTTAAAAATCATTCATTTCTTCTCAATAGATCAATTATTTTAAAGGTTCCATTATGTTTTAAATATTATAATAATTTAAAATAATACTCAATTAATTATAAATAATATAAATAATTATATATTAATTAATAATATATGTTATTTTGTTGTAAGTTCAATTTCTGGATTTAAAACATATTTTTATAAACAAAATTATGAGCACAATGTTTTTATTTATAAAGATTATACAAAAAACTATTAATTAAATATTATAATTATAATTATAGACTATATACTCAATAAAAACATTTTAACATTAATTTGATAAATTTTTTTGTCATTTAATGGAATTAAAATCAGTTTCATGCTTAAAAATACATATATCTAAGAATGGGGTTTCTTTTTCATTTTTCAAGATTATTTAAAATTAGTTTCCCCCATATTTAAATATAATATGGTTAAATTGATTGAATTATTTTAATTGTTTTAGTTAAAATAATTAAATATTCTGAACTTACTTTTTGGTTATAATTCATATTAAAAACAATTTTTGTTACCACGGTAATGTTAAAAGAAGTTTCATGAGGTGGGGGTGTACACTTGGAGATCATGTTATGAATTCTACACAAATATTTATTTTTATTTTTATATGAATTTTTGTAACATATATTATCATACTATATACTTATTTTTCATTTGGATCCCCTTTCAAATGATAGTGACCATATATTATTGAACTGGATTACGTAACTTTATATGTGTCCCTCCACTCACTTATAAAAGTGAACCTCTTATTATCTCATATTAAAACAATTTATAACTTAAATATCAAAAAATATATCTACCAAAAAACCTTCTAATATTCCATCCCTTCATCCAGGATCACATGGTCTTCTCCTAAGAGTAACCTTTCATGGATTTAGGTGTAAGACATTGGAGGTCTCTCAAAAAACTTGTGTAAATCTTAACTAAGATATTTTGATTTTATTTTATATTACACCTCATATAAACCTATTCAATCCTTTATATCATAGATAATATATTATCATAAATATAATGAGGTTTTATTATGATGATGGTTAAAACATTTCCTACTGATTCACCATCATATGGGAAAACAATGTATCGCTCACACAGACATCTGGATTATAGCCTCCATAAAGAAATATGATTCATTTCAATATACATAATGGTTGATGATTATGATATATTTAATGTGTATGTATTATATTTATGAGATAATTACTCTTCTGAAATTATAATATTTTATCTACCATCTTACCATTCAATATTTGGAAAATAATAACACCAATCATGTGCGCATGTGGATTACCACCGCCACGAAGAAATGTGATTCATTTATCACTTAAAAATAAAAATAATTGTAATAATAATAAATATATTTAAAAAATATATGATATTTTTGACATAATAAGGATTCTATAATGGGGAATTATTATTTTCCTTTATTTAATTCCATCCATCGAAATGTAGAAGCATCATATATAGAATATCATCTCCATGAAGTAATGTGATTCATTTTTTTCATTAATTTATATGAATGGTTAAAAATTGTATCTATTGATTATATTTTATATTTTTATCATCATGAAATTAATGTGGATTATCATATAATGAATAATCTTCAAGGACCATAATACTGAATCGAAACATGCATGAAAAAATAGAGAACCCTGGTAAACGAAAATTTTAATTAATAATTACAAATATATTGGTGTTAATATGATATAAGTGGAACATATTTAAAATTATAGCTATTAATATGGGTTTTTATAGAATTATAAAAATTTTTAATTCATCATATATGAGTTCTTATTTCTCACAATGGAAGCCACAATTGAGGTAGGGGATCAACATCTCAATATTGTTTTGTTGAGACAAGATTGATGTTATGAAACTATTTATGTTTATGAGGATTATATAGTCTTACTTATACATGTTGTATCATTTACACTTCTTGATTAATGTAATTTAATTTATAATTCAAAATATTTTATCCCATCATTTTTCATTCGAATGTTATGAAAGTGATAAGGGTTTGTCATAAAAAATTATTTTCTTTGACATAAATTATATTTGATACACTAATCTTTTTTAATATGATTATATAATACCCATTTGATATTTTTTTCATTAATATCATTATATTAATTTCATTTAATTTATAATTTGAAGTTATTTATTTCATAGAAGTTATGAATCAACAAGTATCATAAGCATTAAGGGTTTTATGCTATAATATCACTTTTTATCATGATGGTATATGAAAAATGTTTTTATGGTGTAATTATAATATCTTGATATTTAAAAAAAGTACTATATTTGAAAAAATACAAGATACACAACACCTTTATTAAAGTAACAATAATTTTTCTTTTTTTTTTAATTTGACTATTACAACATATCCATTAAATCGGTGAAAAAATAATAGTTTTATAAAAAAAGAAATATATAATAGTCCCAATAATTTAAAATATATTAATTATTTATTAGAGAATTAGAACTATATTTTTTGTAAATCCCTTTTATTCTTCAAAATTATGTTTTCATAATAAAAAATATTTTATTCCTTTTTTTCATAATTTTATTTAATTATTTTATATAAATTATAGAAGACATATTTTAATAAATAAATATCTTTTTAAATTTCAACATATGAAAATTATCGTATGATTGAATTTTTAATTGTTTTTGGAAATGTTTTATTTAACTAAATAGTAAAAATTATATATTTTCATTGAAACATATTTTTCTGTTATGATATTTGTGAAGTTATAATATTTTAATGATTAGTTATAAAATTAAATTAAAAACTTTTTATATAAAATTACCCAATTATGATAAATGAAAATTAATTTACGGTTTTCTTATGAGGAAAAAATATTTCTATTTTTGGTTTGACTCTATATTTTTTTACCTAATGTGAGTGTTAATTGAGAAAATGAGAGTTTAATAAGTGTTTATGTCTTATTCAATGACTGGATCCTAGAATTTGGAGAAAATTGATGGGCTTCAGGGATATGGGAATCTATCTTTAATTGTTTGGATTATCCATGTAGAAGTTGTAAAGTAGCCTACAAGAGGCCACATGATATATTGAAACCTTACTGTTAGGGTAACATGCCCATTCGGGGGGAGGTTCTTTACATATTTTAGAAGAGACATGAAACATGGTTTCGAAAATGGTTCCCCAAATCATGTGCTTAAAACCATGAGAGATTACCCATATAGTTGTGTAGGGTTCATAGTTGGCACAAGATTTGGAAAATCGTGCGGCCAAACCATGTGACCCAGCTAAAATAAGTGAATTTACTATTTTCCCCTAATTATTTTAAATTTTAATCCCTCCTTCATATTTCCATTCCATTAGATAGACAATTATTGGGAGCACCCTTTGAGCTCAAATTGTTTTCTTGAGCATAGTTTCTCCATCTAGTCTCAAATTCATACACAATTTGTCTCATAGAATCATTTCTGATAAGTTCATCATATATATTACTCCATTATTCATTTGAAAAAAATACTTATGGAGTTATTTATATGCCAAATAATATTCCATATTTCCATTATTTTCATTAATTATCCATTTTTCTTCAGATCTATATCAAATCAAAGGTAGATACTAGACTAGTTCTCTACTATAGACCTATATTTTTTGGTCTATACATTTTAATCAAGGATTGTTGTTTTATAAAAATATATTCCATTATGCGGGACACAATAATTTATATTTTTCCCCATAAAATTAATGTAATGACTAAATTAGATGAATTTGAACCTATTTAGGTTTTCCAGTAGTTCCTTTGAAAATGTTGGAGTTTGTTATCCCCATCCAACTCCACCACTGGGGTTTTAATTTATATCTTTCCAATTTTAAATGACCATTTTGGGTTCTTATGACCATAATAATTGTTATGGGATCCATTATTAATTGAATAATAATTTATTGATTGATTTTGATATGGTTGTACCACCATGTCATGGGATTACATGATGTGAATAGATTTAACTAATTAAAAGGAAATAGGTATATGATTTTCATGAAATAATGGAATTTTAATGATGATGAAATAATGAAGAAAATATTTGATGAATTAATATTGACAATGGGTGCCTTTTATGAGGTCCATGGACCATGATTATATAGGGTAACATGGAAATTTATACCTCATGGGTCTTGATTACGATAGACGATTCCTTGGAGCTATTTACTCAATGGATCCCAATTCTGTAGGATGCATTTGGCCCTTCTACGCGTTGGATCAGATTTTATTGATCTCATAGGGGACACAGTATGTTGACATGATCCTTGTAATCTAACTATATCATTACCAAGATTTCATTGAGATTCTCGTAGGACTCGATGTGGGTGCCTTGGTCTTATATAACATAGATATGACCTTTTGTGGTCTGAAGCATTTTATTACATGGAATGAATGTTTTGGATGATGAAAATATTAATTATACGGAATGTTCATGATGGATTTTATATAATTGATTACATAGAAATTCCATTGTGGATATATTGGCATGTTTTATCGATAGCCCTAGTATGGGAATCATATTACAATAGCTAGACTAGAATGTATTACACCTATTATTCTTGATAACACCTACCCTTGTATATGGGAGCTTCAATGTTGTACATAGAGAGATATTTTTTCTAGATGGAACCACTTAATTTTATTACATATTCCTTGGGAACATCAATTTCAATACTGTTAAACTTCTGATATATATTGCACACTTCATAACTTGTATACACTGAATGGATTAGTTATAGACACCAATGGAAGTGTTTTACTAAGTGTTATCTCACACCCGGTTCGAGCTACCAATTGGTACTCAGATACACTCCATGGATATATGTTGAGACCTCGAAAATCATGCACATTATGATGCTTGATTTAATCATTTCATAGGACAATGGGTGAGCATGAACGAGTTAAGATTGTTATACTATATGGAGATTATTTCTTTTTGGCCATTTTTTATTTTGATATATATGTTTTATGGGTTTTTAGTATACATGTTTTCTATTCTTTAGACAAAAGAACAATATTTTTTTATATGATATTACCCATGTAATTTCTTATTTGTTACTGCATTGGATGTTTAACTTTTGTTTGGGTGATTTACTACTTCCTATGTTGACTATTGATACTATAAAAAAAATAGTACACTCTAAGATTTGGGAATCAACATCACAAATACAAACCCTATTCCCTGTTTTCTAGTCAACTTATTGCCACATATAGGGAGGCACACTGGACTACAAGTGACCCACTAGCTTGAGGCATCATTTAGTGACATCCAGGTTAGGACATTATAAAGTTGGATTAGAGATGTTTCTCTTCAGGGGGTCTAATATTTTTAGAAAATATATTGTAATATGGAAGGTATTGGGATTTAGTGGCAAGATGTACATGCATGTATCTAACCGATGAATAAGAAAAATACTAGTTCCCTAGAATGGAACATGTTTTTCTAGATTTTCCCAATTCATGTTTATTTAATTCCACCATTGGGTGACACACATGTTGTTTGATTTTCCTTATTTTTTTTATATTAGCTTTATGGGATGAGGGAATTTCATATCATGCATAATTTTAGGCACAAATTACAGTTAACAATCCATTCATTTCGCCAGACCATTTGGTATGCATTTCTTGACTTCGTAACCTTTTGATTTGTTGCTTGTGTGATATATTTGTTATCCTGGTAGTGTTCGTGCAAGGAATTGGGAATCATTATTGGTAAATAGATTTCCTTGCATAACCTATATAGTTTTTCCTACATATCGCACATCAACCACCATAACAATCCAATAATGACATGTTGAGTCTTGGACCATTATTTTCTTGGGTTGGAATGTGTTATGGAATATATTAAGTGATGTGATATTTTAGTTTATATATTGGCTGGTAGAATATGGATCATAATTGGTGACCCATTTGGTTCAACCATTCAACGATAATTGTGAATAAATTTGAATATAAATTAAATTTAGAGTAGATAATTAGACAACATGACATAGACATGGCTTTATAGTGGATAGTAGGTACTGTATCTACTACTTTTATAGTTGTTTCTTTTCATGTAGTCCTAGAATTATGAGTATGTCAAGGGTTGTGGTTTATTTATAAGATGTCTTTGATAGTCCCTACACTTTTATATCTTTCACATGGATGATATTTGGTATTTTTTGAGGCATAGGTTTGGAATTTTTGCGATATTACACCATAAAGTCATCCAGTCATGCACCAGGAGGGTGGCAACAATCATGGTATAGAGGTGTTGGACCATGGACTACATGTTTATCCTCTTATAGAACAGGTTGAGGCACCAAAAGTAGTACCTAATATAGATTCTTTGTAATAG